>JAPDOI010000356.1:0-739042 GCA_029168955.1 Aplectana chamaeleonis
CGTGACCCCGATCACGTCTTCTGAAGCCCTTCTGAATTCCCTTGTCACCCCGATCACGTCTTCTGAAGCCTTACTGAATTCCCACGTCACCCCGATCACGTCTTCTGAAGCCCTACTGAATTCCCTCGTCACCCCGATCACGTCTTCTGAAGCCCTACTGAATTCCCTAGTCACCCCGATCACGTCGTCTGAAGCCTTACTGAATTCCCACGTCACCCCGATCACGTCCTCTGAAGCCTTACTGAATTCCCACGTCACCCCGATCACGTCTTCTGAAGCCCTTCTGAATTCCCACGTCACCCCGATCACGTCTTCTGAAGCCTTTCTGAATTTCCACGTCACCCCGATCACGTCGTCTGAAGCCTTACTGAATTCCCACGTCACCCCGATCACGTCTTCTGAAGCCCTACTGAATTCCCTCGTCACCCCGATCACGTCGTCTGAAGCCTTACTGAATTCCCACGTCACCCCGATCACGTCGTCTGAAGCCTTACTGAATTCCCACGTCACCCCGATCACGTCTTCTGAAGCCCTTCTGAATTTCCACGTCACCCGATCACGTCTTCTGAAGCCCTTCCGAATTCCCACGTCACCCCGATCACGTCTTCTGAAGCCCTACTGAATTCTCACGTCACCCCGATCACGTCTTCTGAAGCCCTACTGAATTCCCACGTCACCCGATCACGTCTTCTGAAGCCCTACTGAATTCCCACGTCACCCCGATCACGTCGTCTGAAGCCCTAATAAATTTCCACGTCACCCAGATCACGTCTTCTGAAGCCCTACTGAATTCCCACGTCACCCCGATCACGTCTTCTGAAGCCCTTCTGATTTCCCACGTCACCCCGATCACGTCGTCTGAAGCCTTACTGAATTCCCACGTCACCCCGATCACGTCTTCTGAAGCCCTTCTGAATTTCCACGTCACCCGATCACGTCTTCTGAAGCCCTACTGAATTCCCACGTCACCCCGATCACGTCTTCTGAAGCCCTACTGAATTCCCACGTCACCCCGATCACGTCTTCTGAAGTCCTACTGAATTCCCACGTCACCCCGATCACGTCTTCTAAAGCCCTTCTAAATTCCCACATCACCCCGATCACGTCGTCTGAAGCCTTACTGAATTCCCACGTCACCGCGATCACGTCTTCTGAAGTCGCTCTGAATTCCCACGTCACCCCGATCACGTCTTCTGAAGCCTTACTGAATTCCCACGTCACCCCGATCACGTCTTCTGAAGCCTTTCTGAATTCCCACGTCACCCCGATCACGTCTTCTGAAGCCTTACTGAATTCCCACGTCACCCCAATCGCGTCGTCTGAAGCCCTACTGAATTCCCACGTCACCCCGATCACGTCTTCTGGAGCCCCTCTGAATTCTCACGTCACCCGATCACGTCTTCTGAAGCCCTTCTGAATTCTCACGTCACCCCGATCATGTCTTTTGAAGCCCTAATGAATTCCCACGTCACCCCAATCGCGTCGTCTGAAGCCCTACTGAATTCCAACGTCACCCCGATCACGTCTTCTGAAGTACTACTGAATTCCCACGTCACCCCGATCACGTCTTCTAAAGCCCTTCTGAATTCCCACATCACCCCGATCACGTCGTCTGAAGCCTTACTGAATTCCCACGTCACCGCGATCACGTCTTCTGGAGTCGCTCTGAATTCCCACGTCACCCCGATCACGTCTTCTGAAGCCTTACTGAATTCCCACGTCACCCTGATCACGTCTTCTGAAGCCTTCCTCAATTCCCACGTCACCCCGATCACGTCTTCTGAAGTCCTACTGAATTCCCACGTCACCCCGATCACGTCTCCTGAAGCCCTTCTGAATTCCCCCGTCACCCTGATCACGTCTTCTGAAGCCTTACTGAATTCCCTCGTCACCCCGATCACGTCTTCTGAAGTCCTACTGAATTCCCACGTCACCCCGATCACGTCTTCTGAAGCCTTACTGAATTCCCACGTCACCCCGATCACGTCTTCTGAAGCCTTTCTGAATTCCCACGTCACCCCGATCACGTCGTCTGAAGCCTTTCTGAATTCCCACGTCACCCCGATCACGTCGTCTGAAGCCTTACTGAATTCCCACGTCACCCCGATCACGTCCTCTGAAGCCCTACTGAATTCCCACGTCACCCCGTTCACGTCTTCTGAAGCCCTGCTGGATTCTCACGTAACCCCGATCACGTCTTCTGAAGTCTTACTGAATTCCCACGTCACCCCGATCACGTCTTCTAAAGCCCTTCTAAATTCCCACATCACCCCGATCACGTCGTCTGAAGCCTTACTGAATTCCCACGTCACCGCGATCACGTCTTCTGAAGTCGCTCTGAATTCCCACGTCACCCCGATCACGTCTTCTGAAGCCTTACTGAATTCCCACGTCACCCCGATCACGTCTTCTGAAGCCTTTCTGAATTCCCACGTCACCCCGATCACGTCGTCTGAAGCCTTACTGAATTCCCACGTCATCCCGATCACGTCTTCTGAAGCCCTTCTGAATTCCCTTGTCACCCCGATCACGTCTTCTGAAGCCCTACTGAATTCCCTCGTCACCCCGATCACGTCTTCTGAAGCCCTACTGAATTTCCACGTCACCCCGATCACGTCTTCTGAAGCATTTCTGAATTCCCACGTCACCCCGATCACGTCTTCTGAAGCCCTTCTGAATTCCCTTGTCACCCCGATCACGTCTTCTGAAGCCTTACTGAATTCCCTCGTCACCCCGATCACGTCTTCTGAAGCCCTACTGAATTCCCTCGTCACCCCGATCACGTCGTCCGAAGCTTTACTGAATTCCCACGTCACCCCGATCACGTCCTCTGAAGCCCTACTGAATTCCCACGTCACCCCGATCACGTCCTCTGAAGCCCTACTGAATTCCCACGTCACCCCGATCACGTCGTTTGAAGCCTTACTGAATTCCCACGTCACCCCGATCACGTCCTCTGAAGCCCTACTGAATTCCCACGTCACCCCGATCACGTCTTCTGAAGCATTTCTGAATTCCCACGTCACCCCGATCACGTCGTCTGAAGCCTTACTGAATTCCCACGTCACCCCGATCACGTCGTCCGAAGCTTTACTGAATTCCCACGTCACCCCGATCACGTCTTCTGAAGCCCTTCTAAATTCCCACATCACCCCGATCACGTCGTCTGAAGCCTTACTGAATTCCCACGTCACCGCGATCACGTCTTCTGAAGCCTTACTGAATTCCCACGTCACCCCGATCACGTCGTCTGAAGCCTTACTGAATTCACACGTCACCCCGATCACGTCTTCTGAAGCCCTTCTGAATTCCCACGTCACCCCGATCACGTCTTCTGAAGCCCTTCTAAATTCCCACATCACCCCGATCACGTCGTCTGAAGCCTAACTGAATTCCCACGTCACCGCGATCACGTCTTCTGAAGCTTTACTGAATTCCCACGTCACCCTGATCACGTCTTCTGAAGCCTTCCTCAATTTCACGTCACCCCGATCACGTCTTCTGAAGTCCTACTGAATTCCCACGTCACCCCGATCACGTCTTCTAAAGCCCTTCTAAATTCCCACATCACCCCGATCACGTCGTCTGAAGCCTTACTGAATTCCCACGTCACCCCGATCACGTCTTCTGAAGCCTTACTGAATTCCCACGTCACCCCGATCACGTCTTCTGAAGCCTTTTTGAATTCCCACGTCACCCCGATCACGTCATCTGAAGCCTTACTGAATTCCCACGTCACCGCGATCACGTCTTCTGAAGCCTTACTGAATTCCCACGTCACCCCGATCACGTCGTCTGAAGCCTTACTGAATTCCCACGTCACCCCGATCACGTCGTCTGAAGCCTTACTGAATTCCCACGTCACCGCGATCACGTCTTCTGAAGTCGCTCTGAATTCCCACGTCACCCCGATCACGTCGTCTGAAGCCTTACTGAATTCCCACGTCACCCCGATCACGTCGTCTGAAGCCTTACTGAATTCCCACGTCACCCCGATCACGTCGTCTGAAGCCTTACTGAATTCCCACGTCACCCCGATCACGTCTTCTGAAGCCCTACTGAATTTCCCCGTCACCCCGATCACGTCTTCTGAAGCATTTCTGAATTCCCACGTCACCCCGATCACGTCGTCCGAAGCCCTACTGAATTTCCACGTCACCCCGATCACGTCTTCTGAAGCATTTCTGAATTCCCACGTCACCCCGATCACGTCGTCCGAAGCTTTACTGAATGTCCACGTCAGCCCGATCACGTCTTCTGAAGCCCTACTGAATTCCCACGTCACCCCGATCACGTCTTCTGAAGCCCTACTGAATTCCCACGTCACACCGATCACGTCTTCTGAAGCCTTACTGAATTCCCACGTCACCCCGATCACGTCTTCTGAAGCCCTTTTGAATTCCCCTGTCACCCCGATCACGTCGTCTGAAGCCTTACTGAATTCCCACGTCACCCCGATCACGTCTTCTGGAGCCTTACTGAATTCCCACGTCACCCCGATCACGTCTTCTGAAGCCTTCCTCAATTCCCACGTCACCCCGATTACGTCTTCTGAAGCCTTACTGAATTCCCACGTCACCCCGATCACGTCGTCTGAAGCCTTACTGGATTCCCACGTCACCCCGATCACGTCGTCTGAAGCCTTACTGAATTCCCACGTCACCGCGATCACGTCTTCTGAAGCCCTACTGAATTTCCACGTCACCCCTATCACGTATTCTGAAGCATTTCTGAATTCCCACGTCACCCCGATCACGTCGTCCGAAGCTTTACTGAATTCCCACGTCACCCCGATCACGTCTTCTGAAGCCCTTCTGAATTCCCACATCACCCCGATCACGTCGTGTGAAGCCTTACTGAATTCCCACGTCACCCCGATCACGTCTTCTGAAGCCTTTCTGAATTCCCACGTCACCCCGATCACGTCGTCCGAAGCTTTACTGAATTCCCACGTCACCCCGATCACGTCTTCTGAAGCCCTTCTGAATTCCCACATCACCCCGATCACGTCGTGTGAAGCCTTACTGAATTCCCCCGTCACCCCGATCACGTCTTCTGAAGCCCCTCTGAATTCCCACGTCACCCCGATCACGTCTTCTGAAGCCTTTCTGAATTTCCACGTCACCCCGATCACGTCGTCTGAAGCCTTACTGAATTCCCACGTCACCCCGATCACGTCTTCTGAAGCCCTACTGAATTCCCTCGTCACCCCGATCACGTCGTCTGAAGCCTTACTGAATTCCTCCGTCACCCCGATCACGTCCTCTGAACCCCTTCTGAATTTCCACGTCACCCCGATCACGTCGTCTGAAGCCTTACTGAATTCCCACGTCACCCCGATCACGTCTTCTGAAGCCCTACTGAATTCCCTCGTCACCCCGATCACGTCGTCTGAAGCCTTACTGAATTCCTCCGTCACCCCGATCACGTCCTCTGAAGCCCTACTGAATTCCCACGTCACCCCGATCACGTCGTCTGAAGCCTTACTGAAATCCCACGTCACCCCGATCACGTCGTCTGAAGCCTTTCTGAATTCCCACGTCATCCCGATCACGTCTTCTGAAGCCCTACTGAATTCCCACGTCACCCCGATCACGTCCTCTGGAGCCTTAATGAATTCCCACGTCACCCCGATCACGTCGTCTGAAGCCTTACTGAATTCCCACGTCACCCCGATCACGTCGTCTGAAGCCTTACTGAATTCCCACGTCACCCCGATCACGTCGTCTGAAGCCTTACTGAATTCCCACGTCACCGCGATCACGTCTTCTGAAGTCGCTCTGAATTCCCACGTCACACCGATCACGTCTTCTGAAGCCTTACTGAATTCCCACGTCACCCCGATCACGTCTTCTGAAGCCTTTTTGAATTCCCACGTCACCCCGATCACGTCATCTGAAGCCTTACTGAATTCCCACGTCACCCCGATCACGTCGTCTGAAGCCTTACTGAATTCCCACGTCACCGCGATCACGTCTTCTGAAGCCCTACTGAATTTCCACGTCACCCCTATCACGTATTCTGAAGCCCTACTGAATTCCCTCGTCACCCCGATCACGTCGTCTGAAGCCTTTCTGAATTCCCACGTCATCCCGATCACGTCTTCTGGAGCCCTACTGAATTCCCCCCTCACCCCGATCACGTCCTCTGCGGCCTTAATGAATTCCCACGTCACCCCGCTCACGTCTTCTGAAGTACTACTAAATTCCCACGTCACCCCGATCACGTCTTCTGAAGCCTTACTGAATTCCCACGTCACCCCGATCACGTCTTCTGAAGCCTTTCTGAATTCCCACGTCATCCCGATCATGTCTTTTGAAGCCCTAATGAATTCCCACGTCACCCCAATCGCGTCGTCTGAAGCCCTACTGAATTCCCACGTCACCCCGATCACGTCTTCTGAAGTACTACTGAATTCCCACGTCACCCCGATCACGTCGTTTGAAGCCTTACTGAATTCCCACGTCACCGCGATCACGTCTTCTGAAGTCCCTCTGAATTCCCACGTCACCCCGATCACGTCTTCTGAAGCCTTACTGAATTCCCACGTCACCCCGATCACGTCTTCTGAAGCCTTACTGAATTCCCACGTCACCCCGATCACGTCTTCTGAAGCCTTTCTGAATTCCCACGTCACCCCGATTACGTCGTCTGAAGCCTTACTGAATTCCCACGTCACCCCGATCACGTCTTCTGAAGCCCTACTGAATTTCCCCGTCACCCCGATCACGTCTTCTGAAGCATTTCTGAATTCCCACGTCACCCCGATCACGTCGTCTGAAGCCTTACTGAATTCCCACGTCACCCCGATCACGTCCTCTGAAGCCCTACTGAATTCCCACGTCACCCCGCTCACGTCTTCTGAAGCCTTACTGAATTCCCACGTCACCCCGATTAAGTCTTCTGAAGTACTACTAAATTCCCACATCACCCCGATCACGTCGTGTGAAGCCTTACTGAACTCCCCCGTCACCCCGATCACGTCTTCTGAAGCCCCTCTGAATTCCCACGTCACCCCGATCACGTCCTCTGAAGCCCTACTGAATTCCCACGTCACCCCGTTCACGTCTTCTGAAGCCCTGCTGGATTCTCACGTAACCCCGATCACGTCTTCTGAAGCCCTACTGAATTCCCTCGTCACCCCGATCACGTCTTCTGAAGTCGCTCTGAATTCCCACGTCACCCCGATCACGTCGTCTGAAGCCTTACTGGATTCCCACGTCACCCCGATCACGTCGTCTGAAGCCTTACTGAATTCCCACGTCACCGCGATCACGTCTTCTGAAGCCCTACTGAATTCCCACGTCACCCCGATCACGTCGTCTGAAGCCTTACTGAATTCCCACGTCACCCCGATCACGTCGTCTGAAGCCTTACTGAATTCCCACGTCACCCCGATCACGTCTTCTGAAGCCTTACTGAATTCCCACGTCACCCCGCTCACGTCTTCTGAAGCCTTACTGAATTCCCACGTCACCCCGATTAAGTCTTCTGAAACCCTTCTGATTTCCCACGTCACCCCGATCACGTCTTTTGAAGCCCTACTGAATTTCCACGTCACCCCGATCACGTCTTCTGAAGCCCTTCTGAATTCCCACGTCACCCCGATCACGTCTTCTGAAGCCTTACTGAATTCCCACGTCACCCCGATCACGTCTTCTGAAGCCCTTCTGAATTCCCACATCACCCCGATCACGTCGTGTGAAGCCTTACTGAATTCCCACGTCACCCCGATCACGTCCTCTGAAGCCCTACTGAATTCCCACGTCACCCCGTTCACGTCTTCTGAAGCCCTGCTAGATTCTCACGTGACCCCGATCACGTCTTCTGAAGTCGCTCTGAATTCCCACGTCACCCCGATCACGTCTTCTGAAGCCCTGCTAGATTCTCACGTGACCCCGATCACGTCGTCTGAAGCCTAACTGAATTCCCACGTCACCCCGATCACGTCTTCTGAAGCCTTACTGAATTCCTCCGTCACCCAGATCACGTCTTCTGAAGCCCCTCTGAATTCCCACGTCACCCCGATCACGTCTTCTGAAGCCTTACTGAATTCCCACGTCACCCCGATCACGTCTTCTGAAGCCCTTCTGAATTCCCACGTCACCCCGATCACGTCTTTTGAAGCCCCTCTGACTTCCCACGTCACCGCGATCACGTCTTCTGAAGCCCTTCTGAATTCCCACATCACCCCGATCACGTCTTCTGAAGCCATACTGAATTCCCACGTCACGTCGCCCGATCACGTCTTCTGAAGCCCCACTGAATTCCCACGTCACCCCGCCCGATCACGTCTTCTGAAGCCCTTCTGAATTCCCCTGTCACCCCGATCACGTCTTCTGAAGCCTTACTGAATTCCCTCGTCACCCCGATCACGTCTTCTGAAGCCCTACTGAATTCCCTCGTCACCCCGATCACGTCGTCCGAAGCTTTACTGAATTCCCACGTCACCCCGATCACGTCCTCTGAAGCCCTACTGAATTCCCACGTCACCCCGATCACGTCTTCTGAAGTCGCTCTGAATTCCCACGTCACCCCGATCACGTCTTCTGAAGCCCTACTGAATTCCCACGTCACCCCGATCACGTCGTCTGAAGCCCTAATAAATTTCCACGTCACCCCGATCACGTCTTCTGAAGCCCTTCTGAATTCCCACGTCACCCCGATCACGTCGTCTGAAGCCTTACTGAATGTCCACGTCACCCCGATCACGTCTTCTGAAGCCCTTCTAAATTCCCACGTCACCCCGATCACGTCTTCTGACGCCTTTCTGAATTCCCAGGTCACCCCGATCACGTCGTCTGAAGCCTTACTGAATTCCCACGTCACCCCGATCACGTCCTCTGAAGCCCTACTGAATTCCCACGTCACCCCGTTCACGTCTTCTGAAGCCCTGCTAGATTCTCACGTGACCCCGATCACGTCGTCTGAAGCCTAACTGAATTCCCACGTCACCCCGATCACGTCTTCTGAAGCCTTACTGAATTCCCACGTCACCCCGATCACGTCTTCTGAAGCCTTACTGAATTCCCAGGTCACCCCGATCACGTCTTCTAAAGCCCTTCTGAATTCCCTTGTTACCCCGATCACGTCTTCTGAAGCCCTACTGAATTCCCTCGTCACCCCGATCACGTCTTCTGAAGCCCTTCTGAATTCCCACGTCACCCCGATCACGTCTTCTGACGTCGCTCTGAATTCCCACGTCACCCCGATCACGTCTTCTGAAGCCTTACTGAATTCCCTCGTCACCCCGATCACGCCTTCTGAAGCCCTACTGAATTCCCTCGTCACCCCGATCACGTCGTCCGAAGCTTTACTGAATTCCCACGTCACCCCGATCACGTCCTCTGAAGCCCTACTGAATTCCCACGTCACCCCGATCACGTCGTTTGAAGCCTTACTGAATTCCTCCGTCACCCCGATCACGTCTTCTGAAGCCCCTCTGAATTCCCTCGTCACCCCGATCACGTCGTCTGAAGCCTTACTGAATTCTTCCGTCACCCCGATCACGTCTTCTGAAGCCCCTCTGAATTCCCACGTCACCCCGATCACGTCTTCTGAAGCCTTTCTGAATTTCCACGTCACCCCGATCACGTCTTCTGAAGCCCTTCTGAATTCCCACGTCACCCCGATCACGTCGTCTGAAGCCTTACTGAATTCCCACGTCACCCCGATCACGTTTTCTAAAGCCCTTTTGAATTCCCACGTCACCCCGGTCACGCCGTCTGAGGCCCTTCTGAATTCTCACGTCACCCCGATCATGTCTTTTGAAGCCCTAATGAATTCCCACGTCACCCCAATCGCGTCGTCTGAAGCCCTACTGAATTCCCACGTCACCCCGATCACGTCTTCTGAAGCCCTTCTGAATTCTCACGTCACCCCGATCATGTCTTTTGAAGCCCTAATGAATTCCCACGTCACCCCAATCGCGTCGTCTGAAGCCCTACTGAATTCCAACGTCACCCCGATCACGTCTTCTGAAGCCCCTCTGAATTCCCACGTCACCCCGATCACGTCTTCTGAAGCCCTTCTGAATTCCCACGTCACCCCGATCACGTCTTCTGAAGCCCTACTGAATTCCCACGTAACCCCGATCACGTCATCTGAAGCCATACTGAATTCCCACGTCACCCCTCCCGATCACGTCTTCTGAAGCCGTACTGAATTCCCACGTCATCCCGATAACGTCTTCTGAAGCCTCACTGAATTCCCACGTCACCTCGCCCGATCACGTCTTCTGAAGCCCTTCTGAATTCCCACGTAACCCCGCCAACGTCTTCTGAAGCCTCTCTGGATTCCCACGTCACCCCGATCACGTCTTCTGAAGCCCTTCTGAATTCCCATGCAACTCCGATCACGTCTTCTGAAGCCCTACTGAATTCCCACGTCACCCCTCCCGATCACGTCTTCTGAAGCCCTTCTGAATTCCCTTGTCACCCCGATCACGTCTTCTGAAGCCCTACTGAATTCCCTCCTCACCCCGATCACGTCTTCTGAAGCCCTACTGAATTTCCACGTCACCCCGATCACGTCTTCTGAAGCATTTCTGAATTCCCACGTCACCCCGATCACGTCGTCCGAAGCTTTACTGAATTCCCACGTCACCCCGATCACGTCCTCTGAAGCCCTACTGAATTCCCACGTCACCCCGATCACGTCGTCCGAAGCTTTACTGAATTCCCACGTCACCCCGATCACGTCGTCCGAAGCTTTACTGAATTCCCACGTCACCCCGATCACGTCCTCTGAAGCCCTACTGAATTCTCACGTCACCCCGATCACGTCGTTTGAAGCCTTACTGAATTCCCACGTCACCGCGATCACGTCTTCTGAAGTCCCTCTGAATTCCCACGTCACCCCGATCACGTCTTCTGAAGCCTTACTGAATTCCCACGTCACCCCGATCACGTCTTCTGAAGCCTTTCTGAATTCCCACGTCACCCCGATCACGTCTTCTGAAGCCCTACTGAATTCCCACGTCACCCCGATCACGTCTTCTGAAGCCCTTCTGAATTCCCACGTCACCCCGATCACGTCTTCTGAAGCCTTACTGAATTCCCACGTCACCCCGATCACGTCTTCTGAAGCCCTAATAAATTTCCACGTCACCCCGATCACGTCGTCTGAAGCCTTACTGAATTCCCACGTCACCCCGATCACGTCTTCTGAAGCCTTACTGAATTCCCACGTCACCCTGATCACGTCTTCTGAAGCCTTCCTCAATTCCCACGTCACCCCGATCACGTCTTCTGAAGTCCTACTGAATTCCCACGTCACCCCGATCACGTCTTCTAAAGCCCTTCTAAATTCCCACATCACCCCGATCACGTCGTCTGAAGCCTTACTGAATTCCCACGTCACCGCGATCACGTCTTCTGAAGTCGCTCTGAATTCCCACGTCACCCCGATCACGTCTTCTGAAGCCTTACTGAATTCCCACGTCACCCCGATCACGTCTTCTGAAGCCTTTCTGAATTCCCACGTCACCCCGATCACGTCGTCTGAAGCCTTACTGAATTCCCACGTCACCCCGATCACGTCTTCTGAAGCCCTACTGAATTCCCACGTCACCCCGATCACGTCTTCTGAAGCCCTAATAAATTTCCACGTCACCCCGATCACGTCTTCTGAAGCCCTTCTGATCCCACGTCACCCCGATCACGTCGTCTGAAGCCTTACTGAATTCCCACGTCACCCCGATCACGTCTTCTGAAGCCCTACTGAATTTCCCCGTCACCCCGATCACGTCGTCTGAAGCCTTACTGAATTCCCACGTCACCCCGATCACGTCCTCTGAAGCCCTACTGAATTCCCACGTCACCCCGCTCACGTCTTCTGAAGCCTTACTGAATTCCCACGTCACCCCGATCACGTCCTCTGAAGCCCTACTGAATTCCCACGTCACCCCGATCACGTCGTCTGAAGCCTTACTGAATTCCCACGTCACCCCGATCACGTCTTCTGAAGCCCTTCTGAATTCCCACGTCACCCCGATCACGTCTTCTGAAGCCCTAATGAATTCCCACGTCACCCCGATCACGTCTTCTGAAGCCTTTCTAAATTCCCACGTCACCGCGATCACGTCGTCTAAACCCTTTCTGAATTCCCACGTCATCCCGATCACGTCTTCTGAAGCCCTTCTGAATTCCCCCGTCACCCTGATCACGTCTTCTGAAGCCTTACTGAATTCCCTCGTCACCCCGATACGTCTTCTGAAGTCCTACTGAATTCCCACGTCACCCCGATCACGTCTTCTGAAGCCTTACTGAATTCCCACGTCACCCCGATCACGTCTTCTGAAGCCTTTCTGAATTCCCACGTCACCCCGATCACGTCGTCTGAAGCCTTACTGAATTCCCACGTCACCCCGATCACGTTTTCTAAAGCCCTTTCAAATTCCCACGTCACCCCGATCACGCCGTCTGAAGCCCTACTGAATTCCCTCGTCACCCCGATCACGTCCTCTGGAGCCTTACTGAATTCCCACGTCACCCCGTTCACGTCTTCTGAAGCCCTGCTGGATTCTCACGTAACCCCGATCACGTCTTCTGGAGCCCCTCTGAATTCTCACGTCACCCCAATCGCGTCGTCTGAAGCCCTACTGAATTCCAACGTCACCCCGATCACGTCTTCTAGAGTACTACTGAATTCCCACGTCACCCCGATCACGTCTTCTGAAGCCCTACTGAATTCCCTCGTCACCCCGATCACGTCTTCTGAAGCCCTACTGAATTTCCACGTCACCCCGATCACGTCTTCTGAAGCATTTCTGAATTCCCACGTCACCCCGATCACGTCTTCTAAAGCCCTTCTGAATTCCCACATCACCCCAATCACGTCGTCTGAAGCCTTACTGAATTCCCACGTCACCGCGATCACGTCTTCTGAAGTCGCTCTGAATTCCCACGTCACCCCGATCACGTCTTCTGAAGCCCTGCTAGATTCTCACGTGACCCCGATCACGTCGTCTGAAGCCTAACTGAATTCCCACGTCACCCCGATCACGTCTTCTGAAGCCTTACTGAATTCCTCCGTCACCCCGATCACGTCTTCTGAAGCCCCTCTGAATTCCCACGTCACCCCGATCACGTCTTCTGAAGCCCTACTGAATTCCCTCGTCACCCCGATCACGTCTTCTGAAGCCCTTCTGAATTCCCCCGTCACCCCGATCACGTCTTCTGAAGCCCCTCTGAATTCCCACGTCACCCCGATCACGTCTTCTGAAGCCCTACTGAATTCCCTCGTCACCCCGATCACGTCGTCCGAAGCTTTACTGAATTCCCACGTCACCGCGATCACGTCTTCTGAAGCCTTACTGAATTCCCACGTCACCCTGATCACGTCTTCTGAAGCCTTCCTCAATTCCCACGTCACCCCGATCACGTCTTCTGAAGTCCTACTGAATTCCCACGTCACCCCGATCACGTCTTCTGAAGTCCTACTGAATTCCCTCGTCACCCCGATCACGTCGTCTGAAGCCTTACTGAATTCCTCCGTCACCCCGATCACGTCTTCTGGAGTCGCTCTGAACTCCTACGTCACCCCGATCACGTCTTCTGAAGCCCTACTGAATTCCCTCGTCACCCCGGTCACGCCCTCTGAAGCCTACTGAATTCCCACCTCACCCCGATCACGTCTTCTGAAGCCCTACTGAATTCCCACATCACCCCGATCACGTCGTCTGAAGCCTTACTGAATTCCCACGTCACCCCGATCACGTCTTCTGGAGCCTTACTGAATTCCCACGTCACCCCGATCACGTCTTCTGAAGCCTTCCTCAATTCCCACGTCACCCCGATTACGTCTTCTGAAGCCTTACTGAATTCCCACGTCACCCCGATCACGTCTTCTGAAGCTTTTCTGAATTCACACGTCACCCCGATCACGTCTTCTGAAGCCCTTCTGAATTCCCCTGTCACCCCGATCACGTCGTCTGAAGCCTTACTGAATTCCCACGTCACCCCGATCACGTCTTCTGAAGCCCTACTGAATTTCCACGTCACCCCGATCACGTCTTCTGAAGCCCTACTGAATTCCCACGTCACACCGATCCCGTCTTCTGAAGCCCTACTGAATTCCCACGTCACAACGATCACGTCTTCTGAAGCCTTACTCTATTCCCACGTAACCACGAGCACGTCTTCTAAAGCCGCACTGAATTCCCACGTCACACCGATCACGTCTTCTGAAGCCTTACTGAATTCCTCCGTCACCCCGATCACGTCTTCTGAAGCCCTCTGAATTCCCACGTCACCCCGATCACGTCGTCTGAAGCCTTACTGAATTCCCACGTCACCCCGATCACGTCTTCTGAAGCCCTACTGAATTCCCTCGTCACCCCGATCACGTCGTCTGAAGCCTTACTGAATTCCTCCGTCACCCCGATCACGTCCTCTGAAGCCCTACTGAATTCCCACGTCACCCCGATCACGTCGTCTGAAGCCTTACTGAATTCCCACGTCACCCCGATCACGTCGTCTGAAGCCTTTCTGAATTCCCACGTCACCCCGATCACGTCGTCTGAAGCCTTACTGAATTCCCACGTCACCCCGATCACGTCGTCTGAAGCCTTTCTGAATTCCCACGTCATCCCGATCACGTCTTCTGAAGCCCTACTGAATTCCCACGTCACCCCGATCACGTCCTCTGGAGCCTTAATGAATTCCCACGTCACCCCGTTCACGTCTTCTGAAGCCCTGCTGGATTCTCACGTAACCCCGATCACGTCTTCTGGAGCCCCTCTGAATTCTCACGTCACCCGATCACGTCTTCTGAAGCCCTTCTGAATTCTCACGTCACCCCGATCATGTCTTTTGAAGCCCTAATGAATTCCCACGTCACCCCAATCGCGTCGTCTGAAGCCCTACTGAATTCCCACGTCACCCCGATCACGTCTTCTGAAGCCCCTCTGAATTCCCACGTCACCCCGATCACGTCTTCTGAAGCCTTTCTGAATTTCCACGTCACCCCGATCACGTCGTCTGAAGCCTTACTGAATTCCCACGTCACCCCGATCACGTCTTCTGAAGTCCTACTGAATTCCCACGTCACCCCGATCACGTCGTCTGAAGCCTTACTGAATTCCCACGTCACCCCGATCACGTCTTCTGAAGCCCTTCTGAATTCCCACGTCACCCCGATCACGTCTTCTGAAGCCTTTCTGAATTCCCACGTCACCCCGATCACGTCTTCTGAAGCCCTTCTGAATTCCCACGTCACCCGATCACGTCTTCTGAAGCCCTACTGAATTCTCACGTCACCCCGATCACGTCTTCTGAAGCCCTACTGAATTCCCACGTCACCCCGATCACGTCTTCTGAAGCCCTACTGAATTCCCACGTCACCCCGATCACGTCTTCTGAAGCCCTTCTGAATTCCCACGTCACCCCGATCACGTCTTCTGAAGCCCTACTGAATTCCCACGTCACCCCGATCACGTCTTCTGAAGCCCTACTGAATTCCCACGTCACCCCGATCACGTCTTCTGAAGCTCTACTGAATTCCCACGTCACCCCGTTCACGTCTTCTGAAGCCCTACTGAATTCCCACGTAACCCCGATCACGTCTTCTGAAGCCCTACTGAATTCCCACGTCACCCCGATCACGTCTTCTGAAGCCCTTCTGAATTCTCATGTCACTCCGAACACGTCTTCTAAAGCCCTATTGAATTTCCACATCACCCAGATCACGTCGTCTGAAGCCCTACTGAATTCCCACGTCACCCCATCACGTCTTCTGAAGTCGCTCTGAATTCCCACGTCACCCCGATCACGTCTTCTGAAGCCTTACTGAATTCCCACGTCACCGCGATCACGTCTTCTGGAGTCGCTCTGAATTCCCACGTCACCCCGATCACGTCTTCTGAAGCCTTACTGAATTCCCACGTCACCCTGATCACGTCTTCTGAAGCCTTCCTCAATTCCCACGTCACCCCGATCACGTCTTCTGAAGTTCTACTGAATTCCCACGTCACCCCGATCACGTCCTCTGAAGCCCTACTGAATTCCCACGTCACCCCGCTCACGTCTTCTGAAGCCTTACTGAATTCCCACGTCACCCCGATTACGTCTTCTGAAACCCTTCTGATTTCCCACGTCACCCCGATCACGTCTTTTGAAGCCCTACTGAATTTCCACGTTACCCCGATCACGTCTTCTGAAGCCCTTCTGAATTCCCACGTCACCCCGATCACGTCGTCTGAAGCCTTACTGAATTCCCACGTCACCCCGATCACGTTTTCTAAAGCCCTTTTGAATTCCCACGTCACCCCGGTCACGCCGTCTGAAGCCTTACTGAATTCCCACGTCACCGCGATCACGTCTTCTGACGTCGCTCTGAATTCCCACGTCACCCCGATCACGTCTTCTGAAGCCTTACTGAATTCCCACGTCACCCCGATCACGTCTTCTGAAGCCTTACTGAATTCCCACGTCACCCCGATCACGTCTTCTGAAGCCTTACTGATTTCCCACGTCACCCCGATCACGTCTTCTGAAGCCCTGCTGGATTCTCACGTAACCCCGATCACGTCTTCTGAAGCCCCTCTGAATTCTCACGTCACCCCAATCGCGTCGTCTGAAGCCCTACTGAATTCCAACGTCACCCCGATCACGTCTTCTGAAGCCCCTCTGAATTCCCACGTCACCCCGATCACGTCTTCTGAAGCCTTACTGAATTCCCACTTCACCGCGATCACGTCTTCTGAAGTCGCTCTGAATTCCCACGTCACCCCGATCACGTCTTCTGAAGCCTTACTGAATTCCCACGTCACCCCGATCACGTCTTCTGAAGCCTTTCTGAATTCCCACGTCACCCCGATCACGTCGTCTGAAGCCTTACTGAATTCCCACGTCATCCCGATTACGTCTTCTGAAGCCCTTCTGAATTCCCTTGTCACCCCGATCACGTCTTCTGAAGCCCTACTGAATTCCCACGTAACCCCGATCACGTCTTCTAAAGCCCTTCTGAATTCCCACATCACCCCGATCACGTCGTCTGAAGCCTTACTGAATTCCCACGTCACCCCGATCACGTCTTCTAAAGCCCTTCTGAATTCCCACTTCACCCCGATCACGTCGTCTGAAGCCTTACTGAATTCCCACGTCACCGCGATCACGTCTTCTGAAGTCGCTCTGAATTCCCACGTCACCCCGATCACGTCTTCTGAAGCCTTACTGATTTCCCACGTCACCCCGATCACGTCTTCTGAAGCCTTACTGAATTCCCACGTCACCCCGATCACGTCTTCTGACGCCCTTCTTAATTCCCACGTCACACGATCACGTCTTCTGAAGCCCTTCTGAATTCTCATGTCACTCCGAACACGTCTTCTAAAGCCCTATTGAATTTCCACATCACCCAGATCACGTCGTCTGAAGCCCTACTGAATTCCCACGTCACCCCGATCACGTCTTCTGAAGAATTTCTGAACTCCCACGTCACCCCGATCACGTCTTCTGAAGCCTTACTGAATTCCCTCGTCACCCCGATCACGTCTTCTGAAGCCCTACTGAATTCCCTCGTCACCCCGATCACGTCGTCCGAAGCTTTACTGAATTCCCACGTCACCCCGATCACGTCCTCTGAAGCCCTACTGAATTCCCACGTCACCCCGATCACGTCGTTTGAAGCCTCAATGAATTCCCACGTCACCCCGATCACGTCTTCTGAAGCCCTTCTGAATTCCCACATCACCCCGATCACGTCGTCTGAAGCCTTACTGAATTCCCACGTCACCACGATCACGTCATCTGAAGCCCTTCTGAATTCCCACGTCACACGATCACGTCTTCTGAAGCCCTTCTGAATTCTCATGTCACTCCGAACACGTCTTCTAAAGCCCTATTGAATTTCCACGTCACCCCGATCACGTCTTCTGAAGCCCTACTGAATTCCCACGTCACCCCGATCACGTCTTCTGAAGCCCTTCTAATTTCCCACGTCACCCCGATCACGTCTTCTGAAGCCCTAACCGATTCCCACGTCAGTCCGATCACGTCTTCTGGAGCCCTACTGAATTCCCACGTCACCCCGTTCACGTCTTCTGAAGCCCTTCTGATTTCCCACGTCACCCCGATCACGTCGTCTGAAGCCTTACCGAATTCCCACGTCAGGCATCATATTAACAGAAACAAGACATGTGGGAGTCCACGGAAATCAATAAAACCACCGCTGCGGCTCCGCGAGGAAGCCGTTTCGGCTCCTATAGGCACCGAAGCGGCACTATCGTGGAGTAGCAGCGACAATGTTGTGACGGTTCCGCAATAGTGTCGCTGCGGCTCCGCGTTAGTGCCGCTGCGGCTCCGCGATCGGTGGCCGCGTTCTAGCAAAAATAGGACCGACTGCGAGTAACCCATATGAAATGAGTCTTGATACAACTGGGTGGGCCTACGAACAAAATTACACATCTGAGGTTCCTACGACGTCTGTCTGATCGGGACACAGGTTAGCTCCATTATATATAGCAACCTAGGAGATTCGGGATGTACCTCAAAATTGGGCTAGATGTATCCTCTTAGAGCCCGTTCCTAACACGGAACTACCACGGCACTGTCGCGGCCAGTCGCGGCGTTGTCGACCCTCAAGGCACTGCAACAGAATCGCTACGGCACAGTAATCATCACGGAGCCGCTGCGGTACTACCGTGGAATTACCCCGCCCAATCGAGGGTCGCGGCACTTTCCTGGCACTGCCGCGCGAACTTTCTCAGAGTCCCTGCCCACGTATGTCGCACGAATACTTCCTGCTTCTTTCAGGTAACCAGAATCTCTCAGAACTCTGAACAGAAACTGAATCATCACCTTGGAGTTGAACTATCTACATGCTGCACTACATCCGATAAAGAATTACTTTCCGTATGGCCACCCATCAGTTTTTAAGTCCTAGCAGGTCAAGTTAAGGCAGCTCACTGCGTCAACGAATAGAGGGTGGGAGGAGGACTAGAACCCGTAAAGTCTATACTCACGACCATGTAGGCACGGTAGACCCAGATAATGGAACACCGCTTTTAATTCTATAGCATACCATGTTTAGTGATTCTTGGGCTGCCACGCGGGTCTTGGTGTGTCTGTGGACACGTTGAGGCACGAATGACTTTATTTAGTATGCCAGACCGCTTAAATACAGTCTGGAATAAACAACATTCTATATAATGTTATCACTGTAGTGGTAATCCACTACATTCCCCCCTCCAGGGGGTGGTGTCGATATTCTTCGATTCTCTATCTTGACAATAGTCGGAATAGAGTCGTGTGCTGTGTTGTGCTGTGCTGTGCTGTAGTGAATCGTTGATGAAGACGCAGCCGCCCCCTTCTTTCTTGCGTGCTTTCGAGCGTCTACGCAGGATTGTTGGCGCAGGCGGTGTTACGGCACGTGTAGTCTTGCTGATAGTCTTCACATTCGGCAAGGTTGTATTGGATGTAGTTGACTCAGGTGGTGCTATGACGTGGTGTTGGGTCGACCTTATGTTTGGTGGTTCGTGTTATGGTTGCGGTGGTAGCACTACTCGTTGTAGTTGTGGTGGTGGGGGTGGTTGATGGTGTTTCTGTTGTGGTTGTGGATGGAGTAGTAGTGATGGTTTGTTGTTGATTGGCATTCGGTTCAGTGTCCTTTGTGGTGGGGCTAGGTGATCCATGATCATGTCTTCTCTTTGGTAGCGCTTCTTGAGCCACTGTATTGCTTCACTGTAGCCTTCTTCAGTTATTTGGAATGACGCTACCGTCTCCTTGATATCCGGTGATAAGGCTGCAAGAAGGTAGTTGAATTTAATAACAGCAGCGATCGATTGGGCATTGATGTTGTACCTGAAAATTTGCCAGAAGTTGTTCCACTTCTAGGATTTTCCTGAAAAGAAGGGAATTTGCACTGGCGGCGGTTGTGGTTGTGGGACAATCGGCTATGTTCTGTACGTTGTATTCGGCTGCTGGTGAAGTTTTTCATGGAGAGACTTGAGTTCATGCTGTATTTCGATTTCCATGTCTGAAGTTCTCCAATTAATTCCTCTATGTTTACTATCGTGCCTGTGGCTGAGTCGCAATGTTCAAAAAATAGGGCTAGTTCCACCTTTTTCGTTTCTGTGCTTAAGTCTTCATACGATTACTCAAGTTTTTCGAGGACTTCTCCAAGGTTTTTCTTTCCCATTTTGACTCTGTGGGTGTGTTGCTTGAGTTGCTTCTGTTTCTCTTTGAGGTATTTCCGGGCTTCTTCTGGGTCGTTAGGGATCTGTAGTTCCTGCAGGAAGAGGGTTGTCGTATTGATTAGCGTGTCCGCACTGCTTTTCGTTCTCCTTTTGCACGCTTGGGCGCAGCGAAGGGACATGTTACTGCTACTTCAGCTGGCGACTTCTGTGTGACCTGCAAATAGAAGTTGTTGTAGCGCGAAGGGCTCACAGTTGGATCCCGTTGATAGAATGGTTGGCGTCGTCGTGCTTGTCGTGGGCGTTGTCTTCTTGTGGTCCTGGCTCCTTGAATCCGCCGATGCACCACTGTAGTGATTCTTGGGCTGCCACGCGGGTCTTGGTGTGTTTGTGGACACGTTGAGGCACGAATGAATTTATATTGTATGCCAAACCGCTTAAAGGCAGTGTTCACGATAAAAAATGTGTTTCTGTTTCCACTAGGAATGGGTATAGGAGGGGCACACTGTAACGTTGACAATAAAAGAACGCATGAAAACGAGTCAGGAAAAGTTTCAAAAGAGCCCGAAGTTGCCAAGTCGAGCGCAAGGCAATCCCCAAAGGCGCAACACACGCCCGCAGACGTGAACAAATGGATGCTCAGGGTCGTGAGATGAGCGAAGATTTCCAATCATTAGCCCCGTTCTTCCCTTCATTCTCAGCTTCTCTCTTTACTCAGGTCAGCTCGCATAGATCGGCTGCAAAAGACGGAAGTTACAAGCCTCGGACAACTCGTCCACCACGTTTCCTTAGCTCAATCTTTGAGAGGCCCTAACGCCGTTCCCAGAAGGTCTTGTATGATTTCAGAGACATCATTGAAACCAGCAAGGGGCCGTTCTCAAGATAGGCAAAAAAAAACAGAAAAACGATTTTCCTCGTAAACATTACCGTTAAATACGGTCCGGAAGAAAGAACATTCTATATCATGTTATCACTGCAGTGACAATCCACTACACCATGAACGCTTGCTTATCAGAATGCATATAGTGAGATTGTACAGATTTGTATCCCTCATCCTGCTCAGAAATGGCCAGTCGGCGGAGTGGAAAGCGGATAAGTCAGAACCCTCGGATAACGGTTAGCGAGCAACGGGTAATCGGCTCACCCCTCGTGCGTACATGGCCGTGAGCATAGCTGGCGTTTTCTTTCAATGTTTTGCCGAGTTTTGCCGGAAAAACGAAAAATTTTCAGCACACGACAAACGGCAAAAAAGTCCCAAAAATGGCCAGCAAACGGCAAACGGCAATTGCCGCACATCCCTGGTGCGGACCAGGGCTGGGCACACGCTCACATGGCGATTTTGAATATGCACCCCCCTTAACTCGGTAATTTTAAGGCACCCCCTATGGGAAATCGAAATTGGCTGTTTTCCCAATAGTTGAGCACAACAGCCATCATCTTGACTTCTTGAATTTGATGAACAAAAGTATTGAAAAAATCACTGAATAGAGAAAATTCCGAAAATATCAACGAAAAAAGGTAGTGTGATTTCTGAACTTCGAAACAACCCCATGAGGAAAATTTGTTAGTAAGACGGTAAGTTATGACAAAAGATAAAACACTTTTCAATACAAAACAATTGAACAATTACCAACAACAGAACAACTACTGTTGCGATAAATAATGTTTCCTGTCGAATGTTTTCATAAACCTATGAAGGATTAGTTATTCTGTGTTTGATTGTTTTGATGTGGAAATCAGAACTATTTTGTTTTGTGGAACAATGTTAGGACTCATGTGATGCGTAGGGAGTGGAAAACCCGAGTTTAACCTTCCTAGAATGCCGCAATCCCTTAGAGACTCGGCTTGCTGTGCGATACGGTGTTTGTACGCAGCTACACAGCGCACACGGTAGTGGACGCGCACACAATATTAATAAAAAATGTGTTTTATTACAGAATGGGGAGGAGAAAAGGATTGAAACTGAAGGAAATGGAAGATGGTAAAGGTAGTCTATTCTGGATGTACCCACCTCAGAAATTTAATGTAAATAAACAATGTTAGAGCGGGTGTAAATATTTACCCGTGATGAGGTTCATTCAAACAAACCTAGTTGAGCAAAATTAGCATTAAATTGAGAGCAAAGGATATTGTGAGAAAGGGGAGAATCTGGCAAACACTTTGCATCAATAGGATAGATTTTTGATGTGATTTAAGGGCCTTAAATCTCGTCCCGGTTTTACCCCGAAAAACGGGACAAAATCGGGACGAGTTTTAAGGTCCTTAAACCACATTGAATATTGAACCTATTGCTATTAAAATGTTTGCCTGATTTTCCTCTTTCTCCCAATGCTCTTAGTTCTCATGCTCATTGGTGTTTTAATTCAACTAGGTTCATTTGAATGAACCTTATCAAGTCCAGAAAATTCACTCCGCTCAAACTTAGTTTGCTTACATTAAATTTCTATATTGGATACATTGAAAGAATCCTGTTTCTGCCTCCTTCCATTTACTCCATTTTCAATCATTTTCTCCGCCCCGTTGTGTGACAAAATTCCTTTTTTTAATTAATATTGTGGGCGCGTCCACTCCAGTGCGCGTTGTGTAGCTGCGGACAAACACCATTTCTCACGGCTAGCCTAGTTTATGAGAGATTGCGGCATTCAAGGTGGATAAAACTCGGGTTTTTATGTACAGGGTACTTCTCAATGAGGAGGACACGGTCATTCTCTTCTTTCATAGTAACTTGCAGTCGTCAATTTTTACAGTTGGCTCTCTTCATAAGTCACATTCACATGAATAAAAATCTATTGACTAGTTGTAATGCTGACTGTGCTATCTGCACTTTTAAACTGTCGAAATGAATCCTAGCCTGCTCGAATGAGTCCGGGCGGAGCAAGCAGTGGAGCGGTCGGCCATGGCAAAATATAGCAGTGATAAGGAGATGATACATGATAAGCCCGATAAGCCTTGCTTCGATCGGCTCAGAATGAGCGACCTAGGCTACACATCAGTTTGCTAATCTTTTTTTGAACTTGAACGATAGCTTTTTTGAGCGCTGTCTTTGTATCTTTGCCTCGAATTGGTAGCCACCCGCGTAATCAATGAACGTTGCACCAACTCGGACAATAGGGTGGACCGACCGCGGGCGAAAAATCGCGTCTCGTACCGACCGCGTGCCACTATCGTTCTGACCGCGTGCGAAAAATGTATTCCGTACCAAACGCGGGCATTTGCGTACTGAACGCGTAAACGAAATAGTGCGCGCGGTCTATACGCCTGAGCTCTGCTTCAACCGCCAGCGATTTTTCATGGAGGCGTACTGACCGCGCGCAGTCATCTTTGCGCGCGGTCAGTACGAGACATGACTTTTTGCTGCGGTCGGTACGTGAGCACACGCAGTCTGTACGCAGGTGCTCGCGTTCAGTACGCAACCGCCCGCGTTCAGTACACAAGCAAACTGGTGAGTGAGGTCGGTTTGTCAGTTTACGTGGTCGGTACGAAATTGTTGGCGTTCAGTACGCAATCGCCCGCGCTCAGTACACAAGCAAACTAGTGAAAGAGGCCGGTTTGTCAAATCGCGCGGTCGGTACGCAAGTGTCCGTGTTAAGTACGTAACCGCCTAGTACGCAATAAAGTTTGCGATAGCGGTTGGCACGTGTTGACAGTGTGTGCAAAGCTTCGAGAATTATAGCGCCATGCCGCGGGAGGCGTGACGTTCTGCGACGTTGTCATTGTAAAAGTTGAAACACTTTCCCTGATCACCCTAGAATTTGCCTGTTGGGTATCTTCACCTTTTCTTCAAATGGAGAAACCCATCAACTCGGCTCAGAGAAGTCTTCAGAAGCCACTACCATAGATTTGAAAACATCGTTGAAAGTGGGATAGTTTAGTTAGAAACGTTTTTTAACAGTATTGTTTCCAGAGTTTAATTTCTGAAAGTTGGGCTCCGCAGAAAAGGTCAAGGATTTGGCATTGCTCTAAAATGTCGTGAAATTGTTCCTTTAGATTTGGCTGTCAAACTCATTTCTTAAATGTAGTGAAATTGTTGAATCGATTTGGCTGTTGTTGATATATGCAGATAACATAATCATTAAATGTAGTGAAATTGTTGCAAACGGATTTGGCAGGAGCTCTATGAATTATCACAGTCAAATCACGCGTCAGAAGGTCCTTTGGCGAGCAAATAAAGACAAAAACAAAAAAAAACTACTTCTTAATTACTGCTGATCGAAATGTCGCCTTATGGGCTAGAAATAATGTTTTCGAATGTTAATCTGCCTTTTCAGTGTAGCTCCCACTAAGATACCAGACCTTCACTCACCGATTAGATTAAAATCATGAAAACGAATTCTAACACAATTTATTAGCTACTGACGCTATGTCTTCGTGTCATCAACGCTTTCACGGTTCACATTGTATGGAAACGATTTTGCTGCTAGACTTATTCTCGTTCTCATCTGATACATACATCCCGCACAGCGTCCTCTTCCGAGCCGGACGTTTAAAGTACACCACCCTGGAGAGCAAGGTGACTATATGGAGTCTAAGAAAACAATGACTGATAACGAAAAACCCACCATTTTCATAAACTAATCTTGAGAGGCCGGTTTCCGAGTTTGAAACGCCCGTTAGGGGCCCAGAAGTCATTATGGTGAGTTCTGACAATTATTTTCGTCATTCCCGTGGCCGATTACCTCTAAGCACACATTTTCGCGCGATTTGGTCCACGCCTTCCAAAAAAATGGTTTTCGACGGACGGAGGTGGAGGCGGAGGCGGAGGCGGAGGCGGAGGCGGAGGCGGAGGCGGAGGCGGAGGCGGAGGCGGAGGCGGAGGCGGAGGCGGAGGCGGAGGCGGAGGCGGAGGCGGAGGCGGAGGCGGAGGCGGAGGCGGAGGCGGAGGCGGAGGCGGAGGCGGTGGCGGAGGCGGAGGCGGTGGTGGAGAACGTCTTTGCGTACTTTGAGAGGTCTTAACTTTAGAAAGCGGGGACCAGTTGGGATGAAAAGTTGCACACATACGTAATTTCTTGCAGCGCATCGAATGGTGTACAGCTCATACCTCTGGTGACGGTATGAATAGGTGATCTTATTGTAGGGCATCCGCGCGGGAAGAGATCAAAGCCAAATCCTGGTGCGCGCTTCGCGCGCACCACAATAACTTTTCTTATCCTTATCTTCACCATGCCGCTAGCGCAGAGAACAGCTAAACATATTTCGAATTTACAATTTTTCCATCAATTGCTTGTGTTAGCTTGTGACAAGAGAAACCCTTTGAAGCCGACATGCAATACGGTCGTTCTCGGAGCCCTGTTGTGGTCCGCAATGGCTGACTACGGTTGTTGAATCACGCGACACGATGACAGTCGTGCTGGGAGAAAGGTGAATCTTGCCGGTACCAGATGGTCCCAGCACGACCATAATCCTATTGTGTGATGCAACAGCCGTTGTTCGCTAATGCGGCCCGGGATTTGGCTTCGAAAACGACACTGCATAGAAATTAAGAGAAAAAAGTATAGAAAATTTCATGGAAGCGGTGATTTTACATGGTATCATCCCCGAGTCTTTCTAAATTTTTCAAATCAAAACAAAGGTCATGTTAATGAAGTTCGAAATCGAAGTCAAACATACTGCGGTACCTGACGAAAGACGGAAAAAATCGTTTGAAAATTTTTCGAACGATCGAGAAATAAAAAAAAATTCATTCGAAAAAAAAATTGAACCAACAAAAATCGAAAAAAAACTCGTTCGACGAAAGTCCGAACGAATGTAAGTTTTTGAAAAATTTGTTCGAAAAATTTCGAACGAACGAAATTCGAAAATCTTTCGAAATTCCGGAGGTCAAACGAACAAATTTCGGAATTAATCGAAATTTTAATTTTTCTCGAAATTCGCTGGAAATTTTGCGCTTTTTTCGAAATTCGTTCGAAATTTCGCATTTTTTTCGAAATTTCAAATTTTTTTGAAATTTCAAATTTTTTCGAAATTTATTCGAAAAAACCGCGAACAAACAAATTTCGAGAGTCTTTCGGAAGTTGGGAGGTCAAACGAACGATTTTTAAACTAATCGAAATTTTGATTGTTTTCGAAACTCGTTCAAATTTCGAATTTTTTCAAATTTCATTCAAAGTTTAGGATTGCTTCAAAGACACCAAAATTTTGGATCTTTTAGCGAATGACTGTTTCACACGGGTTCGATTTCTACTCCAGTCGCGAGCATGTAAAGCCTTTCTCCCTCATTTCAAGCACTTCGAAGTGGTGCTTATCGTGCCTATCCTGTCGAAGTCTCCTAATTAGTGCTATATTTTGCCATGACCGATGGCTCCACTGCTTGCTCCTTCCGAACTCATGTGAGCGAAAAAGGCTTTATATCCCCGGTTCCAGGCATAACTATTTGAGCCGGCGAGTTGTTCGCTCACGCCCACGACAACTAGTTCCAAGAATGACGAAACAGCGTAACCTAGGGTTCAAGGAGCGATTTCAAAATCAAAAGAATTTTGGAAAAGAAAATCTTAAAATGTGATTTCGAACAAACGAAAATTCTCTGAAACACTCTGAAGCCAGATTCTCGGAAAGAAAAACCAGAAATATGGACTTAGTCTAACCTGACGTTTTCTGGCTTCCACACATGCTACGTAAAGTCAGTCCGAATGAGACTGTTCGCCCACGCGGTCGGCGTGCGTGTTGACTGGCGGTTGCAAAGGCAATTTTTGGAACTGTGAAACGATTAGCAGGATTATCAGACAAATAGTGAACAGTATTCCAAACAGCTGTATCTCAGTTGTGTGTACGTTCGTTCGAAAAATGTCCTAGTGACGGCCGCTCGACACGCTCGCCGACCGCGTGGGCGGACAGTCGCATTCGGACAGACTTTAGCTGCGCCGCAGCTTCCTTCACAAAATTACACGGATCATGTAACGACTGAGGAAATTTAAGAAAAATTGATAAAATTGGAGAAGAACACATTGAGTTTGATCACAGGAACACTGTCAGTTTTCTATTTTCAGCTTCAGTGTTCCCCAGTGAAGTTACAAATAACAAAAGCTGTGGAAATACCAAGTTCCCGTTGTCCTTCGCACGCCAAGGCTGAGGTAAGAGGTAGCGAGACCGCCTTGCAATACGTCGGGATTGCGTCGCAATGAGTCTCAACCGCGTCTCAATAGCGTACCGACAGTCTGATAATGCGTAACTACCGCGTGGCAACACGTATCGATCGCGTGGCAATGAGTTCTGACGGCGCAACTATACGTAAACTCTGGTACCGCCGTAGTGACCTGTTGATTTCGATTATCACAGCGCGGAGCGGTGGCTTTTTTGTCGGAACCTCCTTATCACTAGTTATATTCCACCGAAGCCCACCGCTCCGCTGCTGGTATTGATCGAAATCAACAGGTCACTACGGCGGTACCAGAGTTTACTAACCGCGCGGCAAGACGTACCGACCGCGTGACAGTGCGTACCGACCGCGTGTAATACATACCAACCGCGTGGCAGTGCGTACCGACAGCGTGACAATGAGTACAGACCGCGGGGCAAGACGTACCGACCGCGCTGCGATGCGTACTAACCGCGTGGCATTCCGTACTGACCGTGTTGCACTGCGTACCGACCGCGGTCAAATTCCGTTCCAAACGTCGCCCATCCCGCCGCCGGTACGCATCCTGTACGCGGTCACTACGGAACATGTCCGCGGTTGGTCCACCCCATTGTCTGAGAAGAAACATGACACCACATCAATCATTACTTGCTACAAGATAACAGAGTAGTGTTTTAGGTTCTTTCATCAAAACAGACTTCAACAGCAACTATGAATTATTGCGAACACAACCTGCATCTCTATCAATAATTTGAATTCTTTTAGTGTTCGATTCAAAAAGCGGGAAGAAGATACGACAAATCAGAAGAATAGTGCGTAATATTTTTTTCCTGGAATTTGACAGAACATGCACTTCGTTCATTTTTTCGGTGTTCGGTTTAGGCACCCCTCTTTGCCTTCTCTGCAACATCTAATATGCACCCCCCCCCAAGGTTAACCGGGACGCGTGCCCAGCCCTGGTGCGGACGCGTTTTCTGCATCGCGTATCGTTTGTGTCGCGTGATGGTCACCCATGGTGGATATACTATAATGTAGGTCACATGTAGCATAGGTGTAGCTTATATGTAGCATAAATTATACTTACATGCAATATAATTGTAGAATACCTGGGACATTCAAGTAAATTACATTAATATTACAAGTAAATTGTTTTCGTTTTTCTGAGTTGAGTTGGGCCTTTTACGACCCCCTCCTCGCGATTATTGCAGCTGGTGCTCAGCTCTGTTTGGGTAGGAGGGATGAGATGTTTCAGCCCTTTCTTTCGACGCTGTTCTGCTTCCGACAGCTACATATCACAATCGCTCTGCCGCAACTACCCAAAAACGAAATTGATCGTGAACGGTGTTCTAAAGTTGGCTCGTCTCGCTGAATACGCGTAACGATCGCGCTAGGTTCTCATTCATCCCTTAGCCATACGTGTGATCCTTCTCTCACCCCGATCATCTTCGAGCCGAATGCTGCAACAGCGGTTGCCCGTTACAGTGTACCAAGATTTTTCTCATATACGGATACTGAAAACTTACATATGATGGTTGAAAACTTATAATGATTATTCGAAAAAAAAAAAAACGAACGCTTCGCTTCAAGCCCTGGAACGAATCTCAGCTTTTCTGCTACCGATGGAAATCGCCTGAAAATGCTCAGTATATTCATTGCCTGTTTCAATTCGATCCTTAGAAATGAAATAAATTTCAAGGCATCGCCCGCGCTAAAAACCATTTCCATATTCCAGGCTCAATTTCATAAATGGGCCAAGCAGCCCCTACAGGTGAAGTTTTGGGTGTCAAAAACGTGTGGTTCTGAAGATGTAGTCGTTGAAATTAGGATTTTTGAAAGCTGAGGGTTCTGTGGAGCATCTCGCTATTATACTGCGCCTTAGCGGCTTGTCTGCTAAAAAACATGATGCAATAAGATGCGATTTTATGCGTGTATGATGCCTTTAAAATTTCAAACGCTTCTTTTCAGACTCCTGTATGCATCGCTCCATAGATCGCTCAACTGAATACTTTCATGAAAATGGCAACATCGACTTTGCCTCCAAGTCCTCTATTAAAAAATAGCTTAGAAAATGTGTAGGCGTGCGGTAAGGTAAGGCGGGTGGCCGATGCGCTCTTCTGCCAATGATCTTCTCGTGCTTTTCCAATATTTCCTTATACTGAATGAAGCACAATGGCTGTCTGTCCGCACCCGCAAATTACAGAAACGGACGGTCTGCGGCGTTTGCAGGACGGTCAGCAGCGCTCAAATGGCGCTGTACTGGCACCTATGACGGATCATCCGGTTGCCGGCCGCGGATCGTCATTGTCTTTCAATGAGTATGTATACCAGGTTGTTCAATAAGTTTTGTCGTTCGACAAGAGAGGGCGTTCCTACTAGCCCAATTTTTTTTTGTTTTGTTGGTACACTTCATATGAACGTATGTGAAGTTTTATTCCAATCTGTCCATTCATTCTTTGTTTACAAGCCATTTAGTGTCGCCGTGTCACAGCAATGGAAAAAATTGAATGTCGTGCAGTGATAAAATTCTTAATTTTGGAAGGTGTAGCACCAGAAGAAATTCACGAACGAATGTTAAAAGTATATAATGATTGTTCACGTACAATTCGAACAGTAGAAAGATAGGTTGCTGAATTCAAACGTGGTCGTACAAGCCTTGAAGACGATCCACTTGAAGGACGTCTTAAAACGCATCAACACCAGAAATCATAGCCAAAATACAGGATATGGTTTTGGAAGTTCGTCAATTGACTGGAAGAGATTAAGAAGAGGCTCTAAACATTCCATTAGGCAGTGTGAGCCATAGTTTAGTGAAATTTTGGGTTTAAGAAAGCTGTGTGCACAATCGGTACCGCATTCGCTATCAGATAATGGATTTTTCGCGTTGATTCATCACTACGGATGAGACTTGGGTCTATCACCATGATCCTGAATCAAAACAAGAGGCTAAAGAGTGGTGTGAACCTGGTTGTTCGGCTTCGAAACGAGTTCGTGTCCGGAAATCGGCCAAGAAGGTTATGGCATCAGCTTTTCTGGGATGCGAAAGAAATTTCGTTTGTGGATTACTTGCAAACTGGTGAAACAATTGATTCTGAATATTACTGCAACCTTTTGGACCAGTTGAAGGAGAAAGTTCGTGAAAAAAGACCCGGTTTGCAGAAGAAAAAATCCTTTTTTATCAGGACAATGCACCGTGTCACAAGAGCATTTTGACAATGGCTAATATCAATGAATTAATGAAAGTTCGAATTGTTGGAGCATCCACCGTATTCACCGGATTTGGCCCCCAGCGACTTCCATTTGTTTCCAGAACTTAAAAAGTTTATGCGTGGCAAGCGTTTTTCATCAAATGAAGAGGTCATAAAGGCTGTTGGAGCGTATTTTGCAGACCTTCCGGATTCTCACTCCAGGGATGGGATCCACAGATTAAAGGATCGCTGGAGCAAAAGTATAAATGTTCAGGGAGAATATACTGAATAAAAAAGTGTATTTTGAACCAAAAATCTGTGTTTTCCTTATCGAACGATAAAACTTATTGAACAACGTGGTAGCTCAGAGAAAGCCACGAACATAGCTTCGTTGGGTGGAGCAAGGCACACCACCAACCTCGGGACAGGGGCTCTCTACATACCGCGGGAGAAGTTGTCCCTTCATTAGCAGTCCGAAACGTCAAGCAACTCAACGCAAGCGAGGTGGTTCCGAGTGGAATAAGAGCGGCGTAAGAAGGGATAACTCCTCCCTCGGTGTGTAGAGAGCCCCTGTCCCCCGTTGTTGGCTCCAGCAGAACTCTGCGTCTCTCATTTAAACCATAGAGGCGAGAGCACCCTATGGAGATTTCTATGGAGCTCGGCTCCACCGACCTGGCTGGCTCATGGGGCAAGCGAGGTTGGGAATCCGATATATGTACCATTCGACGCGGAATTTTACGTCGATTTCAACAACAACCTTCACCAAACCCTATCTTTAACGGTTGAACAGTTGTAGGCGAAAAACCGGTGTTTCGTAAAACGAATTACGCTAAAGGATCGAGCAACTATTTTTTTCAGCCTGGAAACACTAGTCGACGTAGATGTCTACGGTGAGAAAACAACCTTCACCAAAGGTCCATCTCTTAATGTAGAAAAATTTTGATCGAAAATCCGATAACTTCAGACACAAAAAGAACACTTTGTAAACGAAATCGGCTGGAAGAGTGAGAATGTATTTTTTGAACCTGGAAACGCTGTTCGATGCAGAATTTCATGAGGATTCCAAACACAACTTCCACCAAAGGGTTATTTTCAAAGGGAAAAATATATAAGGGGAAAACTGGCAGTTTGCAAGCCAAACTTAGTTCGGAGTTCTAAAGCGCGGTAGATCCTCAAAAAGCTTTCGTCGAAGAATTTTACGGAAAGCTCTAAAAAGAACATCTGAAAAAGTCATAATTAATGGTAATTTTCGGCAAGGCATCTATTGTGACGTGTTGCTATCTCCTGCTGGGCTCAAGTCATTACGGTTGGTTTCGATAGTCTCCTATTTTGCGACTTTTCAGAATTAAAATATCTAAAAATAATCGTGAATATGACGTTATTCTACGTTTCACTGTGAAATGCGTCTTGATAAGATGCATCTTTGAAAAAATTGCGAACAGAACTTGTAATTAGAACAAGGCCAGTCCTACTCTGGTTACTAATATCGTGGCCATTTTTTTTACCCAAACTCCACCTATTTGTGAAGGAGTTGAAAGGGTAACGGATCAGCAATTTCAATCTGAGATTTGTTTTTCGCTTTCTGGAGGATAGTACATAGCACGCCGTGTGAGGCGGACCGTACGTATTCCATCGAATTGGCTGGGTCCGCGGAAACTATGCAATAAAGGCATAAATTCGAAATTCCAGCCCAAAGGCAGTGTTCACGATAAAAAACCATATCATATTTTTTGATGTTTCTGAGTAGGTAAGTCCGCTAAGTAGGGCTTTATAGTGAAAAGTCCCCACCGAACACTCAAATAACGGAGAAAAACTGTATAATGAAATCTCTGAAAAAATAATCATGCCTGTTTGCGTGTTTCGTGAACCACAGACAACGCATCAAACCAAACGTTAGGGAAATGGTTTCGCGCTTCAAAATTCTCAAGTAAGTGGCTTTGTTTTTTGTTTCCCGTAACGAACATTCTTTTGAAAATAAGAGGGGTCAATATACATGATCTGATGTTGGAACCTTTGGCGATCAAGAGTATTCGGAAGTTTGGTGCCTGTTCCTTTGGTAAAACGAATGCATACTCTCGGACAGAAAATAGGCTTGACCGCGCGCAAGTTTTCGCCCTTAGTACCGACCGCGCGCAAGAACCGTTTCGACCGCTCGCAAAAAACAGAATAGGGCTGACCGCGCGCAAAGCACGCGGTCAGTACGATCTTGAAAAGTTGCGAGCGTTCCGACCGCTCTTGTCCTTTTCACGGCTCTCACCTCTTTCCGTTCGGACCGCGCGCAACTTTGCAAAGCGGGCAGAAACCGCGCAACTTTAGGACCAACCGCGCGCAGACGTGAGGGAGATTGCATGGTATGTAGCGGCGAGGATACATTCAACTTCACGCCTGAATCGTCGATTATTTCTGCTGCAGTTTCCGTGTCATCTCGCTTTTTTAATGTTTTTCTTTATTTTTCTTTCTTTCCACTGTATGGTTCTGGGTTCCCCTTGTGTCTCCTGTATATACACCCCTTTTTATGATAACCTGCGTTGTTTAAACTGGTTATTAGCAAGAATAACAATAATACTTATTGAAAACGGGTGTTGACCGTCGGTTGATGAAGACATGTGCAGAATGTTGTGGAAGGTGTGTAGGGATTCAGTTGGGTGGGTAGCTTTGAGGGAAACAAGTAGGAAGCTCTAAAGGCGTGAAAGGAAAGTGATCGGAAGTGGGCGGGGCTTCGACAGAAGTGCGCTCAGCGGCAAAAAAGTGCTTTGAAATTCGAAAAAAGTGTGGGTAATTAGGCTGGAAGTCTGTGAGGGCTTCGAGAGCAAGTTTTCAATGTTCCGAAATGCGGGCGGGGCTTCGACAGGAGTGCGCACAGCGGCGAAAAAGTGCTTTGAAATTCGAAAAAAAAGTGTGGGTAATTAGGCTGGAAGTCTGTGAGGGCTTCGAGAGCAAGTTTTCAATTTTCCGAAATGTGGGCGGGGCTTCGACAGGAGTGCGCACAGCAGCAAAAAAGTGCTTTGAAATTTGAGAAAAAAGTTTGGAGCGACGTTGTAGGTGTGCAAAAGCCGATAGAACTGAGATTGCGGAGCCGATGGACTCTTGCAGCCTGTACTAGAACGCTAACCTAATTGTACGCATCAAAAACCAGCCACAGTGACTGTATTCGAAGAATCAGTCTGGACGAGTTCGTATTTGGAGGCGGGGTTGTCGAAGCTCGTGGGCGGGGTTAACAAAATTTTTTGACTTGCATTGCTTAAATTTAGTAGTTTAGACTAGTTTTTGACGCTTCCAACTGCGCGAGCGTTCTACTAGGGGCCATACGACTCCAGTGGTTATCCCAACAAAGTTTTTGAGCGTTTCTGCTGCCTTCAAGTTGAGAAAAAGCTTTTGCATCTTAATGTATGCACAAAATGTGCATAGTGTGTACACTTGACCTGGTATTAACAAAACAGCTTTTTCAATAATAAGCTACTCTCATACTTGTTGCTACAATTTAAACACAGCCAACTGATAAATCTGCTTTTGCAACATAGGCTCACGACGTTTGCGACTTAAATTGGTTCTATTTTTCAGAAATTTCTGAGAGGTTTCGCATGGGAAGGCTCGAAGCGGCGACGGGGAAAATTAGATGGAACAGATCGAAGGCTACAAAGCGAGGTATGCGTTTTGTGTTACGGTTTAACAGTTGAATCCAGTGAGATTATTGTTCTAGGAAATGCTGTACCACAGTACGATGATCCCGTTGAGTTTCTGCGCACTACATTTGGAGAGGCCGTCGTAGCAGAGCTAGGTCTGTAACACTTTTTGTGACTAACTTTAGATTTTCCCCGACTAGATTTTTTTTCAGAACTTTGTTGTGACAGTTGTAGGTATTAGGCGGGACTAAAATATTCAGCATTCAAAGTTTATGCCAAACCTTGGTATAAGTTCCGTTTCCATTGTTTTGGATAGAGAAGCAAGCTCATGTTGTTCTGTCTGTTGTGCAATGAAGAACATACAGAGGTACAATTATTCCGGTTAGAACTAATCTTAACTCAAGAATTTATTCCTTCCTCTGAACAATTGTGATGAATTGCTGTTTAATAGTGCTTATTCGTTCAATTTTGCCGCTAGTACTTGTGCATTAGTCCCTTATTGTCGAATCGATCAATAATCTGATTACAGCCGTTCAACGGATCATAATAACATATTAATCAAATTTCCAGAGTTCATAAGCACCTCTTTTTGATCCAAATCAGTATGCAGGGGTTTATTTTAACGATGAGCTCATTGAACTTTTCCTAAAATCAATTGATTTACTCTAGAACATTTCAGTTTTTTCTGATTTCATATTCGAGCGTCGTCACCTGCATTCCGTCCAAGGTTCATGTAGTTGATTAGTTTAATTTTTCGTATGGGCCGAATATCTAAAAGAACACACATTTGTAACTGCCTATTAAAGACCATTCCTTTCAGAACTACAATACCGCTGCTATCCAATACCTAATTATGTGACTTGTGGGCCGACTAGCCCTAAAATCGCTTTGTTTTTGAAGGAAATTAATTTTGCGATCGTTTATAAAAACGTCGTGCGCTGCGAAGTGCGGCGAAATTTTTAGCAGTATTTGCACGAGTGATGGAAGAGCGATCTGTATGCTTTCTTCATGAATTAGGTGCAGGTGAGAATCTCGAGGTTTGTGTTGGTTGAATTCTTGAAGTCCTTCATTAAACACACCTGAGAACTACATGAAAAGTCGGAGTTTGTTGCGAGAACCCCGGACTCTTAAAGGCAGTGGTCGCGATCAAATATGCTTGTCGTCTTTTTCTCTCCAAATCCTTTCCTGGGTCTCGAGTAGTAGGACCTATAAGAAAAAATCGCGAAAAAACCACTGTTTTGGGCCGAATTAGAAACCTGAACTTTCTTGTCTTTTGATGGTGGACGAGCCCTCTCCACATCATCGGCATCGATGACCTCTTATATCAAGAACATCAGCTAGCTTGAAATTGAATGTCAATCAATGAACCTCCGGATTTATGTACACATCTAGTCAAAAACATTGACTGAAGTGATGCTTTCATTATTCAACTGTTTTATTCGTTAAATTTGCATTTATTTCGTCCTCTCAATGTCGATGATTTTTGACTGCTCGGCATGAGACTGCGATCTGTTTCGTCATCGCTGTGCACGTGTGCACGAACTAGCTTCTTTGGGCCCTAAAAACTCTATTTGTAGACCGTTTTTCACCGCGCTACCTTCATAGTTTTTCAGCTGTTTTTGATCTAAGCTGATTTTTGTTGTTTTTTCGATAACGTTTTTCATCGTGACCACTGCCTTTAATTGAAAGTTTTCTAAAATTCAACCCAAACAACCCTTGAGATACTCTCATTTAAACCTAATTTATGAAGAAAGCATACAGATCGCTCTTCCATCACTCGTGCAAATACTGCTAAAAATTTCGCCGCTTTTCGCAGCGCGCTCTTCCATTACTTTTACGAATACAGCTCAAAGTTTCGCCGCGCGACGCTTTTGAAAAACGGCTGAAAAAATTATTTCCTACAAAAACAAAGCGAATTTAGGGATCTTCGGCCTAAAAGTCGCATAGTTAAGTAGCTTTTTTATCTGCGAATATGATAGCGTTTTCAGAATTCGAAAAAATCATTATTCAAAGAAGTTACGCGCATCAGACTTTTTTTGCCAAGTTTTCCAGATGCTCCCAGTTTTTACAAAACTTAGTGCGGGTACTGTAGATGCCCACTTAGTTTTACATGGGGAGATATTTGTAAGTTCTACTAGCCTTATAACATGCCCTACTACCATTATCTCGTTTAATGATATCGATTTCGCTTCTTTGCTGTAGGGAATCTCGAATGTGCTGTCGTCTTATTGTTAGCTATATTTTTTAAAGGCAGTGTTCACGATGATCATCATTGTTGGCTTTCCACAGTAAAATGATAGGGGAGAAGGATCCTAGGCTCCCAGTGTCGAAAGAACGGTAGAAAACGAGTCAGGAGTGGCAAAATAACGGCTGCAAACAAGCGTTTTGGTGCCCCAGACACGCCTGGTGCCCCAGATCCGCCCCCTCGGAATGAACAAATGAAGACTCAGATTACAGGAATGGTCAAGTCAAGAAAGTGCTGATAAGTGAGCTGATCGCTTCATTGCACTGATAGGTATCATCCTTCTAGCGGTCAATTCCTCCACGCTCAAAAATCAACGTAAACAAGAGAGGGCCTATTTTGGCTCAAAAACCCGACTTTCGAGTCCTTTTTAAGCATGCCTTGCTATATAGGGCACCAGACCTTCCGTAAACCGTGGAGATATCGGAAGTGAAATTTATAGTGAACACTGCCTTTAAACGCGGTCTGGGTATCTGTGTTCTTGGAGAACAATGATCAGTTACCACTTGGGTTCTCAGTTTTGATGACTTCACTTTTGTGCGCTGTAAAAGTTTTAATTTTCGGGTTCACAATTTTTGAAAGATGGTTTGAAATAATTGGAAACAGTGTTGTTTATAACATAATCTTCATGTAACAGCGTGAAAGCAGAACAAATGAATGCGGATTGAAGTTTTACAGTAATAACATTCAAAATATGAATCACTTGACTGGATGTGACACAAAAAGGGAATTCGCAGTTCGATTGTATATGTTTTCAGTTACTAAAATTCATTTTCACTTGTTTTTTCGAATATTTGACATTTATAATCACACCAACGTGCACTATTTTCGGTTTCTTACATCCAAATTGCCCATACTTCCAATTCGTTTTTTTATCCAAGTATTTGAAGTCATTTTTTGGAAACTTGTGAACTCGATCATGTAATGTATTTCGTTGCATATTTTTTTGTGTAACCGTTAGCCATTATTGTGAACAAACACAATTTGTTTCACAATTATTGTATCATTACTAGTTGATTTGGAAATAAATTTGTATATTATCATTTTCGTGTTATGTTGTTATGCAATACGCTAGCCTGGAGTCCCCCAATCGTGATATCCAGTACTGGCTATTTCATACTGTAATAGCCAGTATTGGGCACCATGATTGTAGGATCTCCTGCTGGCGTATTGCGCTGTTCTGAGCCCCTCCCATCGGAAGGGCGCCGTGATATCATACTTGCCCGCGGTCCGAACGCAAAGCGCCGTGATGCAGATTTGCGTTCGGAACGCGCTCACTTTAGTACTGACCGCGGCTGAATACCATTCGGAACGCTCGCAATGATGCGGTCGGAACGTCGCCGATCCCGCGGTCGGTCCTATTGTTGCGAGCGGTCAGCCCTATTTTCTGTCCGAGCTGTTATAGGACGTGGGCGGGATGGCCCAATGGGTTGGCGGGCTCACGAGATCAGGGTCAAGCGCACGTTGGTTCGTTGTCCATCGTGGGACCGGGAGAAGGGGTCGCTATTTTTTCGGGAAAACTGTAAAAATTGGGGGGCGTCGTTATTTTTTTCGACCCGTCTAAAATAATGCTTGATTCGCTGAAAAATCGGATCTTGAGGTGAAATTTGTATCTGGGGCCATGATTGTTTACCATGGAATTGTCAACATTATCGATGTAACACAGCCAGTTTTGAAATAAAAAATAGAGTAACTTATCAAACATGTACTAGCTCAACATTACCTCGATTACAACATTTAGAATAGACATTGCCTCAAGGTTTTTTTAGCGGAATTCGATGGAAGTGTAGACTGTTTTTATTGCTTTAGAAGTCGTTGGGCCACGACCGTAACTTTCGTGCAGAACTGGCAACGGCAGTGTTCAAGGTTTCGAACGATGGCATCGCATCCTGTATAGCACAGTAATTTTGAAGTAGGGCGATTGAGTTCGTCATCGAATCCTGGGGTACTGTAACCTGGATCTTGTTCGCGTCGTCTATATGTTTGGGCCAAGCTCTGATGTTTTGAGGCAGCAGACACGCTCCAAAATGGTATCGCTTTTATGACATAAATCAAAGGTTTGGAGCTGGTTGTATTGGGAACTGACGAAAAAACGAACGAGAACTGTGTGCAAATAGAGGAATAACGATTATTAAGTTATCGGGTGAAAGTGGACGAGTTCTGCGGCGTTTGCAGGACGGTCAGCAGCGCTCAAATGGCGCTGTACTGGCACCTACAGTACCGAGCATATTTTTTGCAAAAAAGGCGTTTTGCGGCGTTTTTTTTGAGTTCACAAAGCGCCGCAGCGCCATACCTCACTTCAAAGTTGACTAAATGAGTTTTTTAGATAGTTTTCTTGTTCCTCTCATTAAGGCGAATGTAATGGTATGTGATGAAAGCTATTTTAACTCTGGCATTTCGTTGAAAAATTTGTATTTCCTTCTAAAATTCACATCGACCACAGGTCAAAAAATTATAGATTTCTGCTATCATGACCGTCTGATCAGTTCATTATGAGGGGTTTAGAGATGCAAATATGCAAAGTTCGATAAACTTTCGGAGCTGAATCTATCTTTTTGAAACACTATCGTATAGGACTAAATGGAAGCAATCCAGAAATGACTTCAGAATTGAAATTGGACCACTTTGAAGCAAGTTATGGCGTTGCGGCGCAATGTGAGCGCAAAAAACGCCGCAAAGTGCTTTCTTTGCAAAAAATATGCTCGGTTCTGTATTACGGATCATCCGGTTGCCGGCCGCGGATCGCCATTGTCTTTCAATGAGTATGTATACCAGGTTGTTCAATAAGTTTTGTCGTTCGACAAGAGAGGGCGTTCCTACTAGCCCATTTTTTTTGTTTTGTTGGTACACTTCATATAAACGTATTCGCTGTTGAAACAGCGAATATTAGCAACAAAACGGTTGAGATGGAGAAGCCGATATACTCCTGCAGCGTGTACTGGAACGTTCACCTCGATGGAAGCATCAAAAACCAGCCAAAGTAACCGTTATACTACTATCAATCTGGACGAGTTTGTACTTTCGAGCGGAGTTGCAGAAGCTCAGGGGCGGGGTTGCAGAAATTTTCGATTTACATTGCTGAAATTTTGTAGTTTTCACTCGTTTTTGACGCTCTCTTCGGCGTGAGCGTTCTACTAGGGGCCATACGACCCAAGTAGCGTAGTTATCTTAACAACTTTTTCGAGTGTGTCTGCTGCCTTTAAACTGGCGTTTGCAGTTTTATATATGAACATGAACATATATCTTGGAACCTTCGTAACTCGCTATTTCACGATGTATCATCTCCAAGTGTATGTGACGACCCAAAGCATAGGAAAATTCCTCCCTGCTTTCTGCGTTAGCCTCATCTCCTGGGGAAAGATATTTTCGAATCTGATTGGCAACGCTGGACTAAAACTCAGTTATATGGGTGTTAGCGAGAGCAACAGAAGTACTTTCGTTATACACCTTATACAAGGCTGGATTGTATACCTGGGCAAAACTGTAAAAATTTTCGAATTTTCGAATAAATTCGAAAATCAATTTTTTCGAATTCCAAATTTTCGAATAAACTCGAAAATGGTATTTTTCGAATTTCGAATTTTCGAATATAATCGAAAAACTGATTTTCCGAATTTCAAATTTTCGAGTATATTCGAAAATCAAAATCTACGAATTTTCGAATAATTTTTTCTATTTTTTCGGATAAATCTTCTCGAATTTACAAATGATAGCTTCGATTTTGAAAATTAGTTCTGAGCTGTCATTTACTGTGACTATCACTTTGTAGAAATATTCATCGGTTACACTCACTCCTAATCTCAAACCATTTTCAACCAGGATGGCTGCAGAATCTGTACCTGGGGTTGAATTGTGTCGGAACTGGTTGAGAGAGCCTATAACAATGTTAAGCGCTATTCGTACGGCACGCGCGGGCGTGGCTATGATGTGTTAATAGTCTCACGCCTCATTTTCATTATTAATCCGTCTTCAATTTCATTTTGGTTACTAATTATTAATTTTATATTCTGCTACTATGATAGTGATCGCATGTACAAATTTTGCTTGCTCGGCAAAGTTAGGGCCCGTTTTAATTCACTCCGCCATAGCGTCGTCGCTGGAATATTCATAGTCTCCGCAAGCGCGTCACGCGCGTTTAGCACCAGACGCTTGGCTTCAGGCGAGAGTTGACCACCACTATCCCTTTCTGGGGAAGTGCCTTATCGCACCCAAGGGGAGAGGGACTTTAGGATAAAATCAGAGATCACTGGTGTAATTAAAAAACTCGTTAGCGCTGTTCGCACCTCGGCCCGCTCGCCAGAAGGCCCCTCCCACCTCGAGAGAGAGAGAGCAGACAGCTAAGATCGCACGGCGGCTTCCGCGCGGCGAGTTATGCAGGCTCAATTGCTGTCTCTCGGATTACGATTGGACCACAGACGGTAACCGATCCATTGCCAGTATACTGATTACAGGATTAACAGCACATGTTTATTAGATTGACATTCAATAGATATTACATGGGCAGGTATCATCACTTTACCTAAATATTTGTAAGCGAAATTGTTTTGTAAGATTCACTGGAGTATTACACGCGGATACATTATTAATTAACATTCACTGGGTTATAACACGCAAATAAATTAGTAATTTGAAAAAAAAAGACGCACAATAATCCCTATAAATGCAACTACTTAGACATTAGCATAGAAATAATTAATAATAGAATACGCACAAAATTGTATGATAAGACAGATGATTTTAATTTCAGAGTTAAAAGATTTCCTCGTGCTCATTCTGATATCTCTATAAAAGTCAAAGCATCCACAATTTACACGGAGATCTTGAGATTAGCTAATATCTCTTCAAATTTAGATTCCTTCACGGAAAAACTCAAAGAAATGAAAACAGTTTTGATTGGAAACCTATATACACCAGAATTCGTAGAAGTAAATATGCATCTATAAACAAAAAATGATAACATATAAGTTTAACCTAAGAGATCAAAAGAAAATTATAACACAAATGGTAAAAAGCATAACATACTAAGTCTTCACTGTTGATAGGTCTGTGTTCGATGCTGTCCAAGATAAGGACTTGTGATCATGTGGACTTCATTCTGATGTTGATAGTATACTATAGCTTCTTGCCCTAGTACCTCTTTCTAACGTTTCTAACACTACTTCACTCTGCTCGGCTCATGCTTTCGTATTCACACTTCTTTTTCATCGACAGTTCTGTTCCCCACTGAGGAGCCCCGGCAGAGCTGTTTGATAAAGTTCGTCTGAGGCCATTGGCGAAACGAGCTTTGTCAACTTCTCCTTCATACCATTCCTTTCCTTGATTTACTTACTTCTAGTATTTGAAGATAGGGTCAAATGTATATAGAAAATGGCAATTCTTTCATTGTCCGTGCTTGTTATATATTCTATACACATGAACTTCACATACGTTGTAGTGTAATTTATTGGTACTACTGGAGTCAGGTGCTTTCTTGAGGGTAACCCAGGAGCACCTGATTTCCAGCACCGCTAGCCGGGTTCTCACGTTTACCTATTATATGAAGGTATTGATAATAACATGTCACTTATTGTATTATCGCTACTAGTTATATCTAATTGCCACCTCTCATGTTATCTAAATTCTTTTTTATAATACATCATGTATGTTAATTCATAGCATACACTATTATAATTTTCCGTACTTCACAATACTTTTAACATTACTCAAGACCCTGACTTTTCTGAAACATTACTCAAGACCCTGACTTTTCTGAAAGTCAATCCTCATCACGTAATAGGAGATAGTTGACTTTCTTTTTTAACACCGATTCCTATCACATTGATCACAAATCTTGTCGTCAGTCACGAAATGTGACATGCACCAATGGTGAAGCATCTAGTTGATGCATCTTCTTCTTATTCATTCATTCTTCGTACGCTCAATGTTACTGTAGCTTCTCCCTCTCGATATGAGCCGGTCGAAGTAGAGCTCATCGGGTTGTCATCATGTTGAAATCTACTTATCCCTTGGATTTCACCGTGGCCGACCGCTCCGTTGCTTGCTCCTCCTGGACTTGTTTGAGCGGGACGGGCTATACCTTTCCTTCACATTATCATAACTCTTATCGTCAGTCACAAAGGGTGTTTTGAACCAATTGTGAAGCATCCACATTTGGATGCATTCTCTTCTCTCTTCTTTCCCTGAGAGGCATATTGTGCTCAGAAGATCTTCAATAATTTATATGATTTTCGATTAGTTTCTGTTTCCCTTCTTGCTATAAAGGATATAAATTATATGCCGGTGAGTAGTTAACCCTTTTCCTTTGATCATGACCCATCTCTTGTTGTTAGCTCTTGACATACCTTTAAGGCAAATCAGCCTTAGTTCTCGTTTCAGGTACACTTTGGGATTTAGACATAATCCCAGTGCAACTGCATTACAGATTGACCGGAGGGCCATACCTCTGAATAAAAATAGGGACTGGTACTGATGGGGTTATAAGCGGAAAATGTCAAGAGGGATCAGTTTTTCGCGCCACCCAGTACTAAGTCAAAACCTTTGGGGATTGACAACCCCGCCAGCAGCCCTGGCAAACCCGTAAGGGAGATTCCTCTCTGTAAGGGGTTTGGCCGCCCACTTACTTAGATTCTGGTGAAAAACTCAGGTTCCAAATCAAGCAAAAAACTACTTCTCCCTCTCTTCCTTCACCAAGTATAAGAATAGAGCTAACAAATATACCATAAAAAATTTTGGTAATGATCAAAAAGGTGAAAAATATTCGGCAAAGTGCACTGTGTGTGACTTACAAACTTTGATAACTATATTGATTCCACCGTTACAAAATTTTGTATTAATACATTCAAGACTAGTGGCGCTAACTGTAGGTCTAGAGGTGTTATATATTGCTTACAATGCTCTAGTTGTAATCTACAATATGTTGGAATGACAACTAGGAGTTTGAAAGAGAGAGTAATGGAACATCTACGCAATATTAATAACCATAAAATATTTACTCCATTATATACACATTATCATAAATGTAAATCCAACATAATTGTACACATTTTGGACTCCTGTCCAGAAAATACGGATAGAAACATTTTACTGGAGAAGGAAGAGTTTTGGATAAAACTTCTCATGACACCATACCCTTTTGGACTTAATGATAATATTAAAGGATATGGAAATATTTCAGATATAAGTAATCCACTTATGCATAAAGTCAAACATTCATTCTTTGCACTTAAAATTACCAAGGAACGGAATAACAGAGGCAGAAGAAAAAAGATAAATAGATTGAATCCTTTGGATGTTCAAAATGTTATCGATTACATAGAGAAGGAAGGAAAAGATGGGTTGAATGCTATGAAAATATATAGTTTGATAAAACATATGAATAAAAGAAATATACGAAGACTTATAGAACTATCACAGTCGGATTCTTTCCTATCTAGTATAACCAATAGAACTAAGTTTCTGATTCTGTGTTTCTTACTCATTTCCACTATAACTTGGAAGGTAACGAAAGACGTAAAAATGAACAAGAAAATTACTACTACTTGAAAATGAATTATTTCAATAACGTTTCAGATCGGATTAATTTCAATAGAATTTTCAACAGCATAGATTTGCCTAACCTTGTTCCTAACACTGAAATAGAACGTTATAAAAAAGTAAGAGTTGTCCATATTTATGAGAATCCTGTATCTAGCATTGTTTTCAACTATAATAAAATGTTAAAAGCTTTGGATACAAGTAGCATCCAAGAAATATTATCAGATGGATGCATTTGTGAATATGGTCGGGATGAATATAAAGATTAAATTGATTCCCATCATCAACACATTATATCAGGGAATATTGATATAATAAAAAATTCAATTCTCAAAGAAATCTTGAATAAAGGAACTAAATATAGAATAGAAAAGATGAATAACAGGAGTGAAATAACACAAACTTATTTCGACGCTACAACGAAATTCATCAACTACATGAGAAATAAGTACAAGCTAGATGTTATGAAAATAAATAACTTGCAGTTGCATTTCAAAAAACAGTACAGAAAAAGACTCAAACCAATACTACAAGGGACTTCCTTCCGTAGGCAGTCTAATAGCCTGATACCTTATAAGAGTATAAAAGAATACCAGAACACTTCATTTTCTGCCCTTTAGATAAAGCTAGCAATAATTATGGGATTATTTGTAAGAAATACTACACCATAACTCTCATGAAAGAACTTGGAATTAATATCATAAACGGTAATTTTGAAATAGAACAAAACCATAATGACACATATAAGCTGATTCAAAATGTCAACAGACAAACAACCATTTTAAAGCATAAGTTTTTCAATATCAAAGCAGGACTTAAAGTTGACATAGGTTGTGAGTTACCCATCATCTACGCTTCACCGAAATTACATAAGGATCCCATAAAATTCAGATTCATTACGGGAGCAAGAAACAGCAGCATGAAACCATTAGCAGTAGAATTGCAAAAAATTTTCACGTTTCTCAAGACACATTTTATCAATTATACCAATGTGAGTTACCAAAGGAAAGGAGGACTCAAGACCTATTGGTCTATCTCCAACATTAACATAGCAGCTGAATTATGTAGATTGAGTACCAATGGGGTTCAAGTTTATTCTGCTGATTTTACTGATATGTTCACTAACCTCCCACACACCTTTATTCTGTATAACATGAAAGAATTTTTGAAAATTTGCTTCAAAAATGCTAATAAAAAATGGATAATTACCAATGGATACAGAGTATTTTATCGAGATTCTGAGCTAGATAAAGGCGGTTACAGATATTATACCATCACAGACTTGATATATCACGTTGACTATCTTTTACGCAACAGTTACTGTCGTTTCGGAGAACTTGTGCTTCAACAGATGAAAGGAGTTCCTCAGGGAGGTAACTTCAGCCCATTGTTAGCCGATATAACAGTTTCCATGTTGAAGTATAGGTACTCTATAAGCGCGGAAATTGAAAATAACGTACTTTTCAAACCTTTTAGATATATGGATGACTTGCTCATAATCCATAATAAAGATGAAACATTTGTGGATAACCAAATTTCACTAATATACAAGAATGTATTGGAGCTCAAAAAGACGCACAGTAATCCCTATAAATGCAATTACTTAGACATTAGCATAGAAATAATTAATAATAGAATACGCACAAAATTGTATGATAAGACAGATGATTTTAATTTCAGAGTTAAAAGATTTCCTCATGCTCATTCTGATATCTCTATAAAAGTCAAAGCATCCACAATTTACACGGAGACCTTGAGATTAGCTAATATCTCTTCAAATTTAGATTCCTTCACGGAAAAACTCAAAGAAATGAAAACAGTTTTGATTGGAAACCTATATACACTATAACCTATAACCTATATACATTCGTAGAAGTAAATATGATAAAATGCATCTATAAACAAAAAATGATAACATATAAGTTTAACCTAAGAGATGAAAAGAAAATTATAACACAATTGGTAAAAAGCATAACATACTAAGTCTTCACTGTTGATAGGTCTGTGTTCGATGCTGTCCAAGATAAGGACTTGTGATCATGTGGACTTCATTCTGATGTTGATAGTATACTATAGCTTCTTGCCCTAGTACCTCTTTCTAACGTTTCTAACACTACTTCACTCTGCTCGGCTCATGCTTTCGTATTCACACTTCTTTTTCATCGACAGTTCTGTTCCCCACTGAGGAGCCCCGGCAGAGCTGTTTGATAAAGTTCGTCTGAGGCCAGGGGCGAAACGAGCTTTGTCAACTTCTCCTTCATACCATTCCTTTCCTTGATTTACTTACTTCTAGTATTTGAAGATAGGGTCAAATGTATGTATATAGAAAATGGCAATTCTTTCATTGTCCGTGCTTGTTATATATTCTATACACATGAACTTCACATACGTTGTAGTGTAATTTATTGCATAAGTATTTGGAGACAAAAATAATACAGAATTACACAGCTGGATTTGTTGCAAAACGCGACATCTTTTTGCAGTACTCCACAATCTCGTTCCGAGAAACGCCATGGTCGATTGCCTTCCTGAATCTGAAATATCACCTTGGAATTTTGGTTGATATGTATTTTTGAAAAAAAAACTGTTCTCATGTGAAAGTTTGATTAGCTTTCCATTTCCTGTGCGATTATCCCTCTTCTTCGCGCATCCCTTACTTCAAGAATGCGAGCGTTCTCAGGATCCTGGAATGAAGAGAAATTCCACCTTTACATGAAACTTTTTAAGAAGCGTGACAGGAGAATACCTCTTCCAATCTTATTAAAGCAGCCCGTGCCTCACAATCGATTTTTTTTCATTGTTTCTATCAAAATACTCAGTGGAGGGTGGTCTCCTTCGATCAAAATTCCTAATCTCCTGATAATTGGAAATATTATTTCACTTAGAGCCTTTTTTGCATTTCGCTAACCTGTGAAACGCCTCAGCAAGATTAGTAGTCCTTAATTCCTCGATCCCCCACTTACACCACAACTTTTGAAAGGGCCCACTCATCCGTGTTGCGTGGAAATATGCCAAAATGTCCTTGCACTTACTATAGGCGTCGTGGTCTTGAGGCACGGGCGGCTCATGCAGAGCTTCCACCTCTGAGAGTAAATCTGAGGGAAGAAATGGAAGACCTGGAAGCTTTTCTGATGAATTTCAGATGTTTTGAGCATCTCAATCAAAATGACCTACCTTTTATGACGTGCCACCAATCGCTCACTCTCTTATCCCTTTCCAATCCTTGCGTGTGCCGTGTCAGTGCAGAGATTCCTTTTTCTAATCCAGGCCTGTGAGAGATGGAAGGCACAGCCCTGCACTGACGCCGTAGGGAACGTTTTGCTCGCCGCATTTATGTATGGCGGCTTTTTCATAGTCAAGGACCACCCGAGTAGGAAACACACTCAAATGCGGCTTCAGCGCTCCGAATATCCTGGCGTATACGATTTCTGTCTTTTTTGTTGCTATACAACGCAACAAAGGGATTTCAACCCTATGGGAGCATTTGCCGTGGATGGGATACAGTTGAGCGTAGCTCTCTAAAGTTCTGGGGTGCACGGTGTGCACACCGTCTGCCACCAGTGTGTGCAGCCCATTCTGAAAATAGAAGATTTTTAATCAAGGTAAGATGTGATAACGCCTTTCAAATCTAATACCTGTATAGTGTTCATGCTATAATACACATGAAATGAGGGGAGTTTGATAAAGGTAGAGGCTGATCTGAGAAAGTAGTTACAAAAAAGAGCTTGAAGGTGGAGACGATGGTAAAGGAGACGTATTGACGAGAGTTTGATCTGGGATTATAGCTGCAAATTGAGACGAAAGAGGAAAAAAATCATTGGATCGAAATAGAGAGGAAGGCGGAAAATAGGAGACGGAGAACAAGTCGTGAAGAGAACTGTTTGGATAATTTATCAATGACATGACAACGATAGCAAAAAAAACCAATGAATGAATTTAATAATCGACGATTCGCGAATCTCCTTAAATACCGTTTATTTAACCTTTTTTCGCACTTTAGGACTAGGATACAGAGGTGTTATAGCGCGGAACACTTTGCCAGTAGCAGAAATGACATCCTCAGGATATCCTAGCACCTTCATTACACGTTGATAAAACAGTCTACGATTAGCATATACCCACCTGCTTGTGCTCGCACTCACGATGGTAAACAAATTATTTTCGCTAATGATTTATCAAACAATTGTTTTGATGACTGTCATAAAAATAGTAACAGTAATAAAAAATATCAATAAATAAATAATGACTATGACTATCATAAAAATAGTAATAGTAATAAAAATAGTAATAAATAAAGTTATTATTTTGATGATTATTTCATGATTTTTCGATGAGCATTATATTTGATTTCGATAATTATTTTACTTGAGTTCCATAGATGCCATCAAGTAATTCGATTTTCGTGTTCCACGCATCCACGTTCACTTACTTATCGATAGAACTTTCTCTTTAACCTAATACTTTATCTCGATGATGAATATTGATTACTTGTTTTATTTCGATGATCCGTGTTCCATGCATACACATTCATTTATTTAATTGAACACCATTTGTTTCTTTTTAATAGAGATAACTACTGGTCTCGTTTTTATCCATATCCATTTGATATTCGTTACCTTCCTCTAAGACGAATCAATGGGATTACCATGCCTCTATCTTTGCCTATGGCAGAGACATTAGGAGCGTCCAACAGAACGATGCTAATGCATCCACTCACCATACTCGACGAGGGATGAGAGGGCAGCCCCATCGTCGCGTTGCGGCGATCTGATCGCCGCGCGGAGTGGGCGAGAGATTCTGAGTCGAGGGAGATAATTATACCTTCTGTTAATTCGACTCGAGGTGCGAACCATCACTAATTACAGTCCCACTTATTGATTTTATCCTAAAGTTGCGCACCCCACCCAAGCGCCGAGACCTTAGCGTCGCTCTCAAGACCTACTACTATGTACGCCACGGCGCGGCCTAGGCAAATTGGCTGCCGCCGAGCTTGCACGACTTCAGGTGGGGGGGGCAGGGCTGAATACGCTTGCTTGAAACCCTTACACACTTTTGCTGCTTCGCCGCCACAGAAAATGCCGCTTTTGAGCTACAATGAAGCCAATGTTTTGGATTACTAGAAAATGAGCCGGAAGTTGGCAACTAGCTTCTTTCCATATAAGAATGCTGGCAAAATCGATTCGCGATCGGAACTGGTAACGAGAAAGTAAAGCGCGGCAAGCGCCGCTATAGCGGTAATAACGATCGAGAGCGTTTTCTCCGCCACCGCCGCGTTTCACCATTTTTCTTAAGGAGCGTTTTACGCGGCAGCAAAGGTATGAAAAGGGCGTCAGGGCAATGGTATAGTTTTGCGACACGAGGTCGCGTCTCTCTACACACCGACAGCGACCGCCTCCCGCCCTTGGAGTCTGTCGCTGTCGCAGTGCGCTGCACAGCGTGCGAGTATGGAGCTAAAGTGTGCCCGACTGAGAATGGCGGCCCACGCGGACGGTGTGCTCTTGGCAGGCGGCTGTCGCATGTGCCGCCCTCGGACGAGTCTTCGATTCCAACGACAGCCGCCCCCCCCCCCCTCCCACCGTCTGCAGAGCTGATTGATCGGCGCAGTGCTTGCTGCCAGCCGATGCCGGCCCCGTTCGTAGTCGATGGCGGTGGGGACGTTTCGCATGCTCGCCCGAGAGCGGCGAACGCGACGGCCGCCTGCCAAGCACGCCGGCCGCATGGGCCGCCATTCTCATTCGGACGCACCTTACGAGGAGCCGCTCTGCTCCTGAACGAATCATACGTATCGACCAAACTTGTTCAGACAGGTAATTGCAGTTAAACATGTTCTGTCACTTTGACAGGCATCTTTTAACGTTAGGAGCCGATCGGTTACCCGAAGCTCCCGCTAATCCATACCGCTAATCCACAGCGACAGCGACAGTGGCAACGACAGGCATCGACACATTTGCAGTATGTCAGCCCTCCACGACACGTCGCTGCAACGGACACGCGACAGCTGTTCCTACAACGGCCAGTGTCATTGCTTTGATGCTGGTCCCGCATTTGTGCTAAATGCCATGACTGTCGCCCATGGCAGCGACAATGTATACCATTGACCTTAGGCGACGTTTATACTCCCGCCGCCGAGAGGCGCGGCGTAGCACGATCCTATAATATCGATCGTGCCACGCCGAGCACAGCTGTGCGTAACTGTATTTTGTAATTTCGTAAATTTTTTTAAAATTGATCGTAATTCGCAAATCGTAAATCACAAGGCCTGAGCACAACCAAACCTCTCCAGCCGCCATGACCACTCCTAGCTATTGTTTTTAGAGTAGTCATTGTGGATTAGGGAGCTCAATCGCTCCCGTCCGTATTTCAAGTAACTGCTTCTCTGGAACGGGAGGGTTTTGGAAGCTAAAACCCTGGTTCTGCCTGACAGCTATATAATAAATGCGAAAACGAGAGAAAAAGGTTTGCGTTGGCTGGCCGTTCAAGCCAGCCTATCCCACCGATGGAGCACCTTGTACGGTCAGGCAATATTTCACGCGATCCAAGCGTGTGAGAACCCCACATTGGGCGTGCGGCGAATAGGTGAAGATGGTGCTTTGATAGACTGTGCTTCGAAAGGTTGATCAGAAAAAAAGGGCTTCTAATGAAATGATGATTGTGCATTTCGATCATTCGAATTTCAAAAATTCGAATATGCTCTTGAAAATATTCGAATTTCGAATACTATTCGAAAGTCTGTTTTTGAAATTTTCGAGTTCCGAAAATTATTCGAAACGGCTTTTTACGAAGTATTCGAATTTCGAATATTATTCGGAAGTCCGTTTTCGAAATATTCGAATTTCGAATATTCTTCGAAAACCTAAATTTTCGAATTTTGAATGATTCGAAATTCGAAAAATCATTCGAATAATTTTCGAATAATATAATTCGGTCCGAAGTATACTGGATAGCTAAGAGTTTTGATGCCAAAATGACAAGCGTTGTCTTGATATCTTTGATGAGGTGTGACTCATCATCCCTGTTTTCCTGGCTCCATAATGCGGGACTCCGAAATTGAGAGCGTTTCATGGTTTTGCAACGTCGGTCAATCAAAGCTCCCAAATGTCTTGGGTCATAACGCAACAGATGCTCAGATATTGGGGCTCCGAAAGAAGTATGGTACTGATTGAGAAACTCTTTGATCACACTTTCATATCTCAAAAGCAGGGTTCTCAATAAAATCGGTTGTTGTGTTATCCCCATGGAATGGTAGATCTGGCCATCACAAAAGTGACAAAAAGCAAAAAATTGAAGAAAAATCGCTCAGGAACAAATTATCGCTTGGTGTCCTCCCGCCCCCAATTACCGAGATTTGTGTAAAAGCCTGTTTTGTCAACTTTTATTTTGCTTCTAACGTAATTTCTAAGCATTTCTGGAGACCACTGACCACTTTAGCAGTTAAATAAAAGGCATATAAGCAAGCATTTATGAAAACCGGTAATTAGCCGTTATTCCTTGTTTTTGAGCGTGCCACTTTGCCACCGCTGTTTCCCGTCATGTGGTCGAAAAAGCGCCAGCGAAACTAATCATCTACCATGAGATTTTCTTCATATTGTAGTTCTTCTGAAAAAGGATACGGGTGGGATAATGTGTGGCTCACGTGGTGAAGAATCAGAAACGTGCGCCCATTGACGAGGGGCCACGCACCTGCTCTCACAGTTCCATAGTGTGTTCTCTCGTCATCTACCATGCGCTGAAGTTTTTCTTGTACGCCATTTATGTGCCCTGTCACCAAAGATTTACCATCGGCAGACAGAGCCATCACCCTTCTTATGACAAACGCGAAGGGCTTGTGAGAAAGACCATTCTGCCTTTCTGCCCACGAATCCTTCCCAATGAGAGAGTTCTTGAATGCAGCGATGATGTCTTCGGACTTCCCTCTTTCTGTTTTTACTGAAGATAAGTTGAAAGCTACGGGTGTGTAGGAAGGTGAGATAATTCTTATCAGAAATTCAATGCATTTTCGATTGGTGTCGGAAGTGCCGTCGGTCAACAGAGAGATGGGGGAAGTACTTTCTTATCAAACATTCAAGCAAATCAAACTTCATGTGCTGGATAGAATTCTTGACCATACGCTTCTCAGATGTGGGACCACAATGCGATTCAGCAGGCGTCGCATCGGACTTCATCACCATCACATCAAGAGAGAATTGTTTAGCGAACTCTAGACCTTCCTTGGCAGCGACACCACATACGAGATAGTATCGGAAGCTGTTTGAAGCCATTGTCAGTGCTAAGAAAACATGCAGCATTCTGCGCTGAAACATCAAACCGACACGGTTTTCTGCTTGAACGCCTCCCCACTCCTCGTGAAAAATTATCAGGAGCTTTCCAATTATCAGCATTGCAAGTTCTAACTCGTCTATCTCTGTTAGGACCTTCAACGTTGTTGCAAGCTCCAGCAATTGAGCTCTCATTATGTAAACGTCTTCATACTATTCCCACTCCCTTTTTTGCACCATTGGCTTTCTCGCTCAGGAATTTTAGGAAGGTAGGTAGCACACAGTATCCTCGTCATCATTTAAAACCCTAGCACTCAAAGATTCAAAACAAGTTCGAAATCGTGCGAACCGAAATGAAGCGAGTCTGAAAATGGCCGAATGCCAGTTTCAAAAAAAAAGTATCCTTAAGGAGGGTATCAATCAACTGGAAATGATTCAAAATTTTTAGATAGGTGAAAAAAATAACTTTCTCCAAAAACTGAACTTCATCTATAACCCCTCTGGACATTGAAAAAACGGCCAGAAAATCGAAAAAGTGTCGTGAATATACATGACCTAGTGTGTGAGGGGAATCGGTAGAGAGATGTTAAGAGATGCTGATTTACGAGGATGAGCGCATAAAATCGATTCCGAGCCGAGTAATGGCCGGTCAAAGGTGCGGTGGTGACACAGTGGTTCAAAACCTCCACCGGACCACCGGGGCCAAAAAACAGAGGGCGACGATTTTACGGTTTCTGACGTGTTTTCCAGTTTCCCATCTGGCTGAATTTTTTCTATGTCGGCAGCGCATGGAACGCTATTCATCCCCTTTGGAGTGGGGAGACCCTAAAAATTGAAAAAAACCTCCAAAATGATGGGAGTCGGTAACGCCCACCATTTTTTTCAACTTTCCTAGAGGGTCGTTTTTTTAGCCGAAAAAATTGTCTCTCTCAGGGGGGGAGGGTCGTTATTCAGGACGACCCGGACCAACGCTGTGCCTGACATGCACGAAATCTTCACCTACAGGCCATAAAACGGCCAATGTCTCACCGTCGACTGCGTACCACGCGCTGCGCGACCGCACGCGGCGTTTCGGCCGCCGCGCGACGAGTTTCGGACAGGCGCGGCGGCCGAAACTCATCGCGCGGCGGCCAAACCTCGTTCGCTTCCGACGCGCGTGCGGTCGCGCAGCGCGTGGTACGCAGTCGACGGTGAGACATTAGCCGTTTTATGGCCTGTACGTCCTGGCCGTTTTTTTGTCGTACTGACTCTTATTTGATGACCCAAAGCTTACGGCAACTTTTTCGTCGCAGACACTGCCTTTGAAGATGCTGTAATATGTTGGATGCCTGACGGTACCATGTTTGCTCGCTTCCGGATTGCATGGGCTATCGCTTCTCAGGGAACCCCGCGGCGGAATCATGTTTGTAAGCTGAGGGAGACAAGATAACTTGCTGGAAACATGTTGAGGACATTTTATGCTGCTCGTATAGTGGTCAAAAAGTTCTTATGAATCGGCGGCGCTGCAATAAAATCGCCACAATTCGCATATTTGCCGACAATTTCGGCTAAGCGGTCAAGAACGGAGGTGTCAACCATTCTTGGATGAGTATCCAAGAATGATTTAATGGGATGATATATCATCCCATTCCACTCCACAAGCTGCCTTTCTGCTTATGAAGACAACAAATTCTCTCCAAAAAGCAATGTTGCCACGATCGGTCGATACTGTTTTTTTCACGCATCGCCGCGATGGAAGTGGAGTTCAGATAAGAATTTTAGTCTGATGAATGGACGGGACTGCGACGGTAGATCACCGCTCCCGATCGAAACCCCATTGGCCTGTGATGCCGACAATACCGCACGGCCAGCCGCCTGATCCATACGTCAGAGTAAATCGAATACGGAAACCATACAGTCCCAGCATAAAACTTCACTCTTTTTTTTTCCTTTTCTGCAACATCTATAGTGGTAGTCTGAAGGCAGGCAGGGCCCGGCGAGAGTCTCAATTTTGAGATTCACTGTTAAATCTGAGCGTAATCCCAGGTATTCTCACGAAATGTGCGAAAACCTCAGGAAAAGACGGTATTCTTTGAATTGTTTTGGCAAATCACAAAAGTTTGCCTGTCATCCTACCTCGCATGTACCTTCGATGCCCGAGCAGCTCGCAGGGAGGAGCTTGGCCTGCGTTGCGGCACGTTTTGATAAGAGGTGAACGGGTGGCCGTGTGGTGTTCCGGCTCCAGCCCGGGCACCCGGTAATCGTTGCGGTGATGGCCATCAGCAATACCAGGTGCCCGGGCTGGGGCCGGCACACCACACCGGCACTCGTCCACCTCTTATCAAAACGAGCCGCAACGCATTCACAGCTCCTCCCTGCGAGCTGCTCGGGCAGCGAGGGTAGTATCGCTGAATAGGTAGGTCTAGCGTTCTCTGAACAACTTTCTCTTATTGTGATGACATGAATGTCTGATGCCTACGCCTCCTGAATCGCATTATGATCCCACATCTGCGAAGCTTATAGTCAAGAATCTTGCACAGCACACGAAGTTTGATTTACTGAAATATTTATTTAAAACAACCTCCTTTTCTTTCTGTTGACCGACGGCGCTTCCGACACCGATCGCAAACGGATTGTATTTCTGATGACTATTATCTCCCTCTCCTACACACATGTACCTCTCCACTTCTTGTTATTAGAAACAGAAAGGGAAAAGTCCGAAGCTGTCGTCGCCGCGTTCAACAACTCTATCATCGAGAAGAATCCATGGGCAGACATGCAAAGTGGTCTTTCTCACCAGCCCTTCGCGATTGTTATAAGAAGGGTGATGACCCTGTATGCCGACGGCGCATCTGTGATTACAGGGCACATAAGCGGCGTTTACGCAAAACTTCATCGTATGTTAGATGAAGGTTTTGTTTCAAGGTTTCTTCTCAGTGTCTACGCAGCACCTACACTGAATCTCGTCGTACTTGCTCAGAAGAACTACGCGTATTGGCTCGCTCAGGAACAGATGAACTTCTCGTACCTCAAATTGGGGGCGCTACATCTGGTTCGCTGGTCGGCCAGCATGCAGCAAGCGCTAGCAAAGATCCTACGCAACTACCTCGCTTTGATGAGGAGCTTTCAAGCCTTGGCGAACGAAGAGGCAGCTAAAAGTATCAAAGCAAGAACTGTGGCTGCTGCGTGGATACTCCTCGATGGGCGTACGTTTATGCAGGGTTGATGCATAATTATGGTACGTTTTACTTAACGCGCTTTTCTTCAGTAAATATTGGCGTTCCGTCCTCAATATTTATATAAAAGTAATTCTCAATATTTAGTCCGACAAATGCGTCTCGAAAATCACACTTACATTCACCATATTATGCTCTACCACTACGAGAAAGGATCGACTGCAGCTCAGTCATTTCGAGATCTCAACGAATTTTTTGGCGAAGGAACAATTAGTGACAGTGCAATACGAAAGTGGTTTACTCGCTTTAAATCAAGTTACGCTAGTTCGGAGTATAAATAAGGAAGAGGTCGGCCATCGGATTTTGATGATCAAACACTTCTGACGGCCGTGGAAGAGGACGAAAGCCTGACAACGCGAGTGCTGGCTGAAGACTTTAACGTCAATCAATCAACTATCGCTCAACGTCTGAAGAAGCTTGGAAAGGTATGGAAATTTGCTGAATGGGTGCCCCATGAACTCTCCGACAACAACAAAGCTGAACGCTTTTGAACTTCCACCGTTTTACTGCAGCGAAACAAACAAACGCCATTTTTGAAGAATCTTGTCACTGGTGATAAGCCATGGCTGCTCTTCAAAAACGTTGGATGAGAGAAGATCTGCGTTTCGCCAGATGTTCCCCCGATGAAATACCAAAAGACCATGCACTGCAAAAAGGCTATGTGCTGTGTGTGGTGAGACAGAAGCGGAATCATCCATTGGGAAAACTTTCAAATGACATTTGTTATTGGTTTAACGGCGCAGATGAAAGGCAACAATGGAGAGTTCCTGACAGAAATTGCAAGCGGCAATTCAACATTAGGAGCGACGTCTATCTGGCGCAGCTTGAACGCCCTAACGCTGCAATAGAGGCGAAAAAGCCGTGAAAATAAAACGACATTGCGTTCCATCACGATAACGCCCGTCAACATGCTGAGCGCCGTGTAATCGAATTCATCGCCAATAAGGGATGGGATCTGCTCCTACATCCGCCGTACTCAACGAACGAAGCACCAGCTGACTATCATGTCAATCGTTCTTTGAACAACTGGCAAACAAAGTCTACGACGACTTGAATGACTTGGTGGCTGATGTCAAAGCAAGGATTGCCTCCAAAAATCGTGACTACTTCGCACGTAGAACCGATCGACTACCAAGCAAATGGGAAGCAGTTCTTGAAGTGGATGGTGACTATGCTCTCGAATGATCATTTAATTATGATTTGATTGAATATTGTTATTGTTTTTATCGAATAAAAATATTTTGAAAAACGTTTCATAATTATGCATCATCCCAATAATTCTTCACCACGTGAGCCATGATAAAGCCCAGCTGACATCTTTTTCAGAGGAACTACAATTTGGAGAGGGTCCCATGGTTGATGATGTGTCTCGCCTGTGCTCTTTCGACCACATGATGGGAAGCAACGGCGACAAAATGGCAAATGTTGCAGAAAGATTATTGGGAGACAATAACGTTTTGAAATTAAAGAATCCCTCAAACTTAAATACAGCATGCACGATCGTAAACGTGGTTGAGATAACCATGGAAATGTGATGGTATTGATCGGTTGCAGCATCACTGACAACCAAGCATGCCTCGCCCACTTTACCCAGCGCTTGCTGCGCTCTCAACCCCACTTCCTGCGCTGGAGACACAAAGAAAAAGACGCTACTATTGTCTCTGGAATTCGCTGAGTACCACTCTCGCATCAAGACAGGATCACCGGCCGGGTTAGGATAGTGGTATTGCAAAAAGTGGCGGAGTTCTCGCAGCATATCCGGCCCTGAGTGCCCTATATGCTGCCGATATGAATTCGTGGCTAGCAGCAATGTGGCAGCATATTTCGTCGAGTCTCATATCCTTCTTACCGGCACATGCTGTTTTTAGCGCAGCATATGCAGCGGCAATGAATTCTTGGCTTTCAGGCACAAGACGGCATATGCTGCGGATTCTCGCCGCATATGCTGCTGCCATGGATTCTTGGCCGTCAGGCTCAGGACAGCATATGCTGCGTATACTCGCAGCTTATGCCGCTGCAATGAATTCTTGGCTTTCAGACGCACGACAGCATATGCTGCTAATCCTCGCAGCATATGCTGCCGCATTGTTGACAACGAGTTCCTAGCATCCAGGGGTCGGACGCATCAACGCTCCGGGTTGAGGAGGGCAGCCGGCGTCTTTAAAGATCTCTGTAGATCACAAAATCAATCGTGCCCCTGCAGTGTCCTTGGCTTCCCTAGCCGCCCCAGCTAGGATATTGGGCGCCTTGGGAAGCGAACGACACTGCAGGGGCACGACTGATTTAAGGATCTACGAAGAGCTACAAATCCGCCGAGTGCCCAGCCCTGCCCAACCCGGAGCGCTGATGCATCCGGCCCCTGGCGCACGGCAGCAATTGTCGCGACACTGGCTTGGGCCTGAATAAGAAAAAACATAAACAGAAAAAAACACATAGTAACAAAGAGATCAAAATAGCTCCTATCTTCAGACATAGAGCAGAGACGAACATGTAAAGACAAAAAAATGAAGAACTGCCATCAACAATAAAAACAATTTTTTAAACACCCGTGCTCCTGCGGCCCATTGTGCCTTCGCATGAATTTGGGGTGGCCGAGGTGCCCAGAACGGTCTTCTTCTGAAATCGGTACTGAAGGGCATTTTCAGGCTGAAACTCTTTGAAAAAAATGTAAATGTATACCCATCGGGGCAAGAAAAGGCTCTTCGTTTTGCAGAACGTACTGTGCTTATCTGGGCCAAATTCCGGTCCGCAATTGCGTCTCGACACGCTTTGCGACCGCACGCTCCCGAGTCAGAAGAGCTTCCTGCGCCGCAGCCGCCCATCTGCTGACTCTAGGTGAGGTTCGGAAACTGGAAACTAAGACAAAATGGAGAAAATTGTATAAAAAAGCCAAATCGAGTCGGCTTTGGCGCTGGAAAGCCGACTGGCTCGAGCGCGTGCGGCTGCAAAGCGTGTCGAGACGCAATTGCGGACCGGAATTTGGCTCAGATAAGCCCAGTACTGCCGGATGTCCGCCCTGGAATCGAGGTTTTTAGGGGGATGTGCGCTAAAAATTATGCCACCATAAGGATATTTTGACATGATAAGTCCGTTAAGCCTTACTTCTACCTGCTGAAAAAGAATTAGGGAGGCTATATCTAGCAATTTCCGCACAGGAATTTCCGAATCTTACGACAGCCACTATTTTTTGGCGTGTGACGTACCATCAAGTTTAATTGAAAACTTGAGGAGTACTCTTCCGGATTTGATGGCCCATTAGAGAACTTTCATAAAAATGTTCACCCTACTAAAACACTGAACTGTTTGATGTGACCAACCGAGCGGTCGGTCAATTCCAAACGATTGCTGATTTAATTGAATTTCTTAGTGGGTCGTATTCCGAAAGAGCACCACTTCAGGTATGTGCAAAATTATTAGAAAACTTCGCAAAAAAATTATGAGATCATGAAAAACTAAGAGAGAAACACCACGTTGATCCAAAGCAAGGAAAGATCACAATATGTCTACGGATGCATCTAAATCACAGAACCACTACTAATATTTGAATGGTTAATAGTAACGTAAAGCTGGTGAGAAATTAGGAGGATCGAAGAGATATAAGACAAAGTCCGCAGCCATGCCGCCGGCGCTATTTAATTTACGCGCAAGATTACGGTAGCCCTGCAGAAAAAATGATCGGCATGGGCGTGCTTGTGTTGAGGTGCTGCACACGGAAGAGACTCGTGTTTTGTACCACCGAGTCCAGAACTTTCGGAGTCCAAGAAGTGGAATAGTGCAAATATGTAGTTCAGTCGAAAAAGTGCGATAAGTCACATCTTGTCGGAAATTACGGTGCAAAACTAGTTCGGGGGGGGGGTTGGCACTCAGAATCCAAGTGAAAATGGATGACTCTGCTTTCAGAAATCGATCTCATTTAATGGAATTTCTGGGAAATAACGAGTGATAACGTTATCAAATATCTGATAACGGAAGAAAATTTCATTTTCATGGATGAAACTTTTCATTCCTACATGTAAATCTTGAGTGGTCCCCTCAAACTAGTTTTGCACCGAAATTTTCATCTCGAAATGCTGAATCCATTGAAGGCAGTGTTCACGATGATTTTCGTTACCGAGTTTTTCCCTCAAAATCGCCTTGGCAACCAAGTTTTACCAAAATCACAAAGAAACAGCGAAAAATGCACTAGAACGTCTTATTTCAATGGCATTTATCTCTGACCTGGACTAGCCGTCTGGTTGGACGAACACGTTCGCGGTTGTCGTCACCGGTAAAAAATGGGGCTAATCAAAAAAACATTTTAGGCAAAACAGTATTAGTTAGGGTTCAAAGGAGAGAACAGAGCGACAGAAAGCAGAAAAATTTCAAAGGCGGATCCACAAAAAATTTCATTGTCACAACGAACAGTTCTAGTGAGAGTAAAAAGGTGGGGTGAGAGTAAAGTATTTGATGCCCTTCTCTAGCGTCTTTCTCGATTTCTTCGCTAATCCAGTTCTACCCGGTGGAAAACAATTGATTTAGCGATTAATATAAAAATCGAAGATAATCGCGAACACTGCCTTTAAGGGCAGTGTTCACGATAAATCTCGTTCTTGTGGTCTCCGTGTGAAACACGAAGTTCGCAGGTGCCGTAGAGGATAGGGTCGAAGAAAGCAGCGAAAACTGGCCAGAAATTAATAAAAACGGCTTCGAAAGCTATTCCGGTGCGCCTACCTATCCCGTTCCGCCCCCCAATCGGACGAGCTTGTGGCGCCGCACACCCTTCGATGGGGTGGTGGCCATCGTGTATCAACATCTCTGAGGAGGCGGGAGAAACGAGGGAGGAGCAAGGTTCCTTATTGGACGCAACACGGGCTAGCCCCGGCCCCCGGCTGTTGCGTCCAATCAGGAACCTCGCTCCTCCCCCGTTTCTCCCGCCTCCTCAGGGGTGTTGATACACGATGGCCACCACCCCCTTCGATGGCAAATTGTCAAGCAACTCTGCCGCGTTTAGCATGATCGATTCGCGCAGGATTTCGCGATTAGCGCGCGCCTGCCGAAATCAGCAGGGCCCATGATTCTCGTCCACGCTCTGGATTTAGAAACCGTTATTTTGACTTTTTTCTGGACGGTTTTCTTCGCTGTTTCTTCACTATTAGTTACCTCACGACCAAACAATCCCATGTTTGGGTCGAACTCGAGTGCGATATTCATCGTGAACACTGCCTTTAAGGGGAGGTTTACTGTACATTGGACCAAAAAGAAACATGAATTCTCCAATAAATGATTGAACTTACCTTCACGTGGAGTCCTTGCCGAAGACAAAGGACGGGATCAATAGCCGGCTTGGGTCGGGACGCCCAGTCTCATTTTCGCGCCTAATTTGAATTCAAACGCTGCCTGAGCCTCGCCGCCGCTTTCATGCGTGCGTTCGCGCTCCAGGAACTTCGCAGGATATGCTGCTGTGTGCGCAGGATATGCTGGCTTCTACAGCACCTACGCAGCATATACTGCTTCGTATACTGTATGCGCTACATATCGTCGACCAATCATGACTGAGTGGGCGTACCCGCAGTATATGCTGCCATGACCCTGCAAATCGGAAAAGAGGCGGAACCTATGAGAGTGGTATTCAGCGAGTTCCAGAGGTGCTATCGACTAGCATCTCTCGAATGATTGCGGTTTTGATGCATACTCCGGCAAACATCAGCCACGACTGCTCCTTATATGTGGACGCTGAGGATCTCATCACAATTACAATTGTAAATGCATTCCCTATAACAAGTTCTCAAAGTTCCACAATTATTTTTATTTCTGATTGGTCGGGAAAAACGAGTATACAAAAAATTATCAATATTTCTTGAGAACCGATTTCCGTGGCTAAAACTTTTAACTCGTGGAAAAAGCGCGTTCTGTTATTCTTTGCAGAAGAACTTTCTAGTTTCGAGAATAACTTCTTTTTCTTCAGTTCTAATAGTAATTCGTGTTTTCAGTTTTTATTATCGAAAAGAAAACATGATGTTAGCCAATTCGCACAAACGATTTCACTTTGCTGTTCAGAAAAGTGAACTAGTGATAGTGCAGTACCAAGTTCAGAGAAAAGTGAACTAGTGATAGTGCAGTACCAAGTTCAGTTACTAACAAATGAACCTTTTCAACCGAAAAGAAGTCCTTCTTCTAGAACCCTAGAGCTCTTTCATGTTAAATACCACAAATGACTGTTCCGAGGAATCAAACATTTTATCTACAGAAATCTGTTCTCTAGAAGTACTGTTAATTCTTTGTAAACTCGCTCACTCCACTTTCCCAAGGTTCCTTTTTGTTGGAACGTTTCTACCGCGCCAAAGCGCTTGTGCTTAGAAGAGCTTCTTCTGCAAGAATTTTCACTTTTCTGGTATTACTAAGTATTAACAACGAGGAACTTTCACAGTCGAGGTAATGTTGAGGTAGTACACATTTGATGATTTACTCTAATATGCGTTTAAGAACTGTTCTTGTTCAATCGATAATGTTGACTATTCCATTCTAAATAATCATGGCCCCAGATAATTTTACCTCAAGATTCAATTTTTCAGCGTGACAGACAATGTCTCAAATGGGTCGGGAGAAATAACGATCCTTCCCCCGAAAATTTCAAATTTTCTCAAAGAATAAAGCCCCCCCCCCTCGGTCCCACGGTGTTACGCGGACCACCGTGAGCTTGAACCTGATGGCGCAGCAGTTCAAGCTGATGGTGTATACTGTAGAAATCACCTGAAGTAAAGAAATGCTTGAAGGCACGCGCACACTTGGACTGGCAGGAATGACAGTGCTGCTGAGAAGAATGGGTAACCTGTAATTTGTCGCTTGATAGTATTTGTTGGGGAAAGACAACGCAAAGTTACCATAGATATAACTGAATTTGCTAGGCTCTCCAGCGGAATTCGGTTTCATGCGAGGCGCTAGTTCATCGTCGACAACGCAAACTACCATGAGAACAGCAGTAGAGAGAACAATGCCTGAACGGTGTTCGTATTATGAGCTGAGTAGGAATGGAAAAATTCATTTCAAGCAACAGATTGCCACCCCCTCTGTGTCGTTTTTACGGCGGCAGGTCTTTTCTTGACGCATGTCATATATCGTTTAAATCGCATAGTGATTGCTCCCAAACTCGCTTAAGAGTCGCCTTGGATGGGGGAGAGTAATGAAAGGCACAGTCCAACCTCAGAATCGTATTTTTTTCTTGCCTATCTTGAAAACGGTCCCACGCTGATTCCAATGATGTCTCTGAAATCGTACCAGACCCCGTAATAAGTAAGTTTTGGCCGTTCAAAAATTGAGCTGCGGAATCATGGTGGACGAGTTCTCCGGAGCTTGTAACTTCCGCTGTTTGCAAAAGATTAACGCGTGCGGACTTAAAGGCAGTGGTCGCGCTCAATTATGCTCGTCTTCTTTTCCTCTTTAAACCCTTTTCTGGGTACAGAGCAGCAGAACCTATTTGAAAAAAAATTGCGAAAAAAACCCTGTTCTGGGCCAAATTCGAAGCCTGAACTTTCTTGTCTTTTGATGGTGGACGAGTCACCCCACATCATCGGCATCGATGATCTCTAATATCAAAACATCAGCTGGCTTGAAAATGAATTTCAACCAGTTAACCTTCGGATTTATGTACACATCTAGTCAAAAACGTTGACTGAAGTGCTTGCTTTCATAGTTCAACTGTTTTATTCGGTGAATTTGCATTTATTTCTTCCTCTGAGTGTCGATGATTTTCGACTGCTTAGCATGAGACTGTGATCCTTCTGTGCACCTGTGCACGAACTGGAAATTTAGGGTCTTAATAACTCTAATTCTAGCCCGTTTTTCACCGCGCTACCTTCACAGTTTTTCAGCTATTTTCGATCTAAGTAGATTGTTGTAGTTTTTTATATAACCCGTTCCATTGTGACCACTGCCTTTAAAGGCAGCATACACGCTTGTAAACGTAATTGAGATAACTATGGAATTAGAATGGTATGGCAACGAACCCAACGCCCACGGATTTTGAAGCATTAAAGACGATCCACAATGGCGCTACACGAGTACGAAGTTGGTACCGCCCAAGTATCTGCCCGCCCCAAGTATTTGCTTGGGTGGTAGAATAGGTGCAATGGGTGAACCACATACATCGACGACGGTGGGAATGGCCCAGCACCCCTGTTTTGGAGGGGGACGCAAATACAGGGGGCGGGCAGATACAGGGGCGTATCCAAATTCTCAGTCGTGTAGCGTCATTGTGGGTAGTTTTTGACGCTTCAAAATGGGTGGGCGTTTTGTTCTGTGCCATACCATTCTAATCCCGTAGTTATCTCAATTACGTTTACGAGCGTGTATGCTGCCTTTAAGTGAAGAGTGAGACTGAGGATGAAGGAAGGAACGTGGCTATAGACCGATAACCTTTGCTCATCTCGCCACTGTTAAGCTCGAAAGATCGTAACAGGGGCGTGCCAAAGTGGCTCCCTGATGTGGGAGCCCCGGAGTGGCTTCCTCCTATACATTTATCACTCATTCGGGGATAATGAGAGTTTGCACTCGGCATGTGTGATGGAAGGTGGGTCTACTTCACAATTAAACGGAATTTTCAGATTTCGTGCCTGAGCTTGGACTGTGCCTTCAAGTCAACGTTCGCGTTGCAAACCACTTTCCATTTTCAGGCTATACTCCATAAATGAGCCCCGTAGACCACAACGGTGAGGTTTGTCCATTGAAAAGGTACCATTCTAAAGTTAAAGTAGCCACGTAAGAAGGTAGAAGGTGGCTTCTTCACCAAATTCTACCAACCATCTAGCACTCCGCTCACCGAATGGAGAAAAACACACCGATTAACTTTTCCTTTCTCGTAGAGCACATGAATGGAAGACGAGCCTAATTTGATTGAGAGATCCCATCAAAACGTGGCCATCAACTCTTCCATCATCGAAAATCGATTTAGGAAAAGTTGGTCTGAGAATTCACGCCAAGATCGGTATACTATGTACCAAACGAGTCAGGTATTGGACAGTCCCGCTCCAAAGAAGCAGCGCTCAAACTGCGTTTCTGTTGAGCGCGCAACGCACGTGAATCAAATACGCGACGCAGCATTTGCTCAGACATTCGGATTAAGCAGGTCGGGAACACGCCGGACAGCAGGCGCGGGCACCTCGGCCGCGCCTGCCAGAAGTGATGCCCCATCCTGCCGTTTCCGCATTCTGACTGGGAGGCAGGGGCGCATTCACAGCAGGCCGGGGCACTATCGCTGTGGCAGGACGGGCGCCTTCGAAGCGGGTCGGTGCGCCTTAAAGGCATCGTACGCGCTGAAATCCACTCGCCGTTTTTTGAATTTGAATCATTGGCTACACCCGCCTGAGAACGTATGTAGTGTTTGTTGGTTCCCCGACGCATTATTGGGAAGATATTGGAGATAGAATCCTTCGAATTCCGCCAAAAGAGGCCGGCCTTCCGACAGCCATGTGGCATAAATAGAGAACGGCAAGTAGCTTGTCAACAAGTTATATCGCTTAAATGAGTGGAGGTTGACGTGTCATTTCCTGTTAAGCTACTTTCCTTTGTCTATTTATGCCACATGGCTGCCGGAAAGCCGGCCTCTTTTGGCGGAATTCAAAGCACTCCATCTCCCATATCTTCCCAATAACGCGTCGGTGACCCAACAAACTCTATCTACGTTCTCTGGTGGGCCCAACCAATGATTAAAACCCAGATGGTTTCCAGCGCGTACGATGCCTTTACCAGCAGGCCGATGCGCTTTTATAAGGAAAACCCATTAAGTAAACCGTGCCACTACAGATAGGAATAAATCAAAACCTTTTTTATTTTACTGCAAGCAACATAGTAACGAAACATGAAGAGATATCTTGAATAACATTTCTTTCTTCAGTTCAGGAGCGAATCAAATGCAATAGCGATGGAACAAGTTTCTAACAGGATCAATAGATAAAACGAGGTTTGAGAGGAGGTAAGAAAACATAACAAATCACGCATAATGGGAAGAAATGGTAGCGAACAGAGTAATTTCTCAAAGGTGGGCTTCGCAAAAAAGCTTTAGGATCTGGCATTGTTCATAAATGTCTTGAAATTGCTATATTGGATTTGGCTCTCAATTTGATTTTTTAAATGTAGTGAAATTGTTGATTTCGTTTGGCTGTTGCTGGTATGCCGTCTTTCCTGTAATTGAACACCCGGGTGTACTATTCTTCAACCCCCGCTAAAAGGGGGTTTAATTAGAGGGAGAGGTTCAAATAGGGGGGGGGGGGAGGCTCTAATTTTCAATCAAGATTCCAAGAGTCAGTATGGCCGAACAATGTATATTAGGCAAACCAAAGTGGAACAATACTGAATTCCTCGGCGAGCAATAAGAGATAATCATCAATAAAATCATTGTTCAAAGGCAGTGGTCCCGATGAAAAACGTTATCGAAAAAACTACAAAAAAAATCAGCTCAGTTTGAAAACTATTAAGGTTGCGCGGTGAAAAAAAACGGGCTAGAAATAGAGTTTCTAGGGCTCAAAGATGCCAGTTCGTGCACATGTGCACAGCGCCGCTCAAAAAGATCGCAGTCTCATGCCGAGCAGTCATAACTCATCGACATTCAGAGGAAGAAATAGATGCAAATTTCATAAATAAAAACAGTTGAACAATGAAAGCAAGCACTTCAGTCAATGTTTTTGACTAGATGAGTAATGTTCATTGATTAAATTTCAATTCCAAGCCAGCTGATGTTTTTGATATTAGAGATCATCGATGCCGATGATGTACAATGGGCTCGTCCGCCATCAAAACACAAGAAAGTTCAGGCTTCAAAATTGGCCCAAAACTGAGGTGTTTTCTAGATTTTTTCTCATAGGTTCTACCACTCTGAACCCAGAAAAGGGTTTAGAGACAAAAAGAAGGCGAGAATATTTGATCGCGACCACTGCCTTTAACATCCTCTCGCAGAGAGCATGGAAATAGCGGTGAAATGCGAGAATAAATCGCGGCTAACGGAAAACTCCTCCCGAGGAGTTTTTTTTTTGGCGCGGCTAGCAGGAAGCGATCGAAACGGTCTTGACCATCTATCTATGCTGAAGGGCAAGTGCAGGTTCAATTAATGCAGTGGGTAAAGGGTACATGACAACAGGGTCAGCAATATTGACTCTAGAACGGCAGGCAATCTTCGAAACTGAGTGGTGATAGAAGGGATAATCTTGTAACGTCTACCAAAACAGACGATGGTGTATCAAAAACAAAGGAGAGATCATTGTTGAAACATGTTCGCACTCTTTTACGGTGGCACTAATCAATCCCTCCCTATCAGCTGCTTATTTTTCGGTGAGCGCCGACACTTCTCCCGTTTTTACTTGTTTCCTTCTGAAATACTTTCGCTTTGCTTTATCAGGTTAGTTTCATTTTCATAATTTATTGCATAGCACAGGCTATGAAGAGTGTGTAGTAAATTATTCGCTTGCTCGCGTTTTGAAGCGATTTTCACAACTTTTTCAGTGCAAAAAAGTGAAAAATTCCAAAGCTATTGATTTTAAAGTGATTTGGTGCTTTAGTAATGTTTAATCTGCATAGGTCGAGGCGTATCGGACGAGTTTTGTGGGGAAGAAAAGCGAACTTGTTTTCAAAACCAACTATATTTGTTATCCTTTTTTCTGAAAGAATCAAAAACTCATTCATTGCCAGATCAGTGTCCCCTTTGGTCCCTTGTCCGCGACCCACTTGCTTTGGTGCATTGGTGGACCCACTAGAAGTGTTTCAATTCTTACCTCGTTATAAGTGCACAAAATCGTTTCCTTGCATGATGCACATATGAGTGTGTAACAGTGTCTCCATACACTTTCAGCACTAACTGCGGGGGGGATGAGCTTTATTTCAAGAAGACGGCAAACACTTCACAAATTCATTTGCATCAATTACCGAAACCACACCATGACCCCAATCTCGGACGTCAGACTTCAGTTGAGCGCTTCCAAAAAACACGATTTCTTCTTCAGAAACGAAAATTGACTATTTACTATATCATCATTCTTATAGGTTTTTGATTACTTATTTTAGTTGAATATATGACACCTTTTGAATTTATATATTACTCGACGAATTTCGGAAGGTCTTTTTCGCGATCCTAGTGTTACCGTCCAAAAATGCCTTCTGGTTAAATCATCCAGAGATTTTCAAGTTTCCGTTCGCTCGAAATTTCGTTTGGAAAGAACTTGTGTTCAGGAAACGTGAAAAAAATTTACTACAAATGCGAAATCTAATAAGATAACACGTATCTTGTGATTGAGACAAATGATTAACCTAGCATGTGTTTTCTAGATTTTAAAAATCGACGGAGCTCAAAAAGAAGTTGCGAGAATTTGAATTGCTCAGCGGAGGGAAATTTTAAAATTTTGTTCTGATCGTGTTTCGTGCAAGCAGACATTTTGAGAGGTTCGCGTTGAGTGTTCTTCCTAATGAACGAACTTGGTGATATAGCGAACATGAAGCATTACTTATATAATCCTTGAGACCCCCGTCTTTCCACCGGCGAACGCCTTTCGTGTCCAAGTGTAGAAAACACTTATGAGGACGTTCCAAGTGTAGAAAATACTTATGCGGACGACGGTCACGCATAAAGTATGTGTAAGAAAAAATGGATGAATCGGATGTGGGCGCATTGATGAATCCTACCAGATCCTCTGCTTGAGAAAATTTTTCACACGTCATAGATTTTAGAGGGAAATGTTCCGCGACAAATAGCCGCGCAACTGGCGCAGTGGTTGGGTGCGTCGTCGACGCGACCAGCACCGTAGTTCGAATCCGGTATGCCTCTGTGTTTTGCCACCGAGTTTGTTTGGAACAATAGGTCTTTTCAAGAAAGAGATAGAAAGATAGATGCAGAGGAAATAGAAGTTGATAAAATCCGTTTCGCCTCTATCCGCAGACGAACCTTACCAAACAATTCTGCCGAGGCTTCTCAGTGAGGAACAGAATTGTCGATGAGAAAGTGAGACGAGAAAATTGAACGAGAACTGTAGGTAAAGAGCTACATGGGATATTACGAGAAGTAAGAGAAAAGAAAATGGTGGGAAAAAGATAAAAGAGCCCAGAGTGGGGGGGGGGAAGAACCAATGAGTCCAAATCAAAATGGGATCGATAAAGTCAAACCATGTCGGTAGTCAAACAAATAGTGGTATGATGAAAGAATCGGAATCAAGGTTAAGGTGTAGCTTGTAGCTATCTCTAACGCTCATAATAGCAGCAAGAACATTCTTAATGTTATCGTGATCATCTGGCAGAAGAAATTTATATGAACTTTTTTTTGCGATGGATACAATTGACTATGTATACAGTAATGAATTCAGAAGAGTATCTATTATGCAAAAGTGAGTTTTTCAACTCTTTTAATTTATCAATGAAAAATAACACCCCGGAACAGACATTGACTATCCTCAAGGTCTCCGTTTATATTGTTGAGGCCTTGAAGATCACAGAAACTGCTGAATATGACTGAAGTTGTGGCCTTAGCTGCCAACGGGCACGGTGTACCTCAGGTTGGTTGGCATCTTTATGTGGTGACGGTGGCTATTTACTATGTGCTCAGCGGCAGAAGCCGGCTACAGCTGGCAAGCTGTGCTTACCTCACCGAGTACATGGAAAATGGTATACCCTGCTTTTTGAGTGAGAAAAGTCGCTTACACGCTTACTTCAAGAACCTTGCAAATCGCTCGGCCATCTCGAAAACCCGAATTTTTGAGATGGTCGAGAGTATGAGGAATACTGCCGAAATGTAATTTTCGACCGTTTTCGATATGCGGTGCAACGTATTTGAACGATATTAACCTACCATAATAACTGAAAAAGAGATTTAGTGCTGAGCCTCCGGTTTCAAATTTTCTCAACTCACTATCTGCTCTACCCCTTGCTACCCTTCAAGTCGGAAATCTACTGTATTTTTACCATCCGGAAAACGTTCAATTCATCTTCTCACGCGAGGCAGGTCGCGTTGAACTGGCGGCTCTGTGGCATTTATGTCGCGGTATGTTGGCGGTTTAGAGGTGGCGGTTTGTTCGCGTTGAGCACTTCATTTACTACCACCCTCGCTTTACACGAGGAAATGAAGTCCTAAAAACTCGATAATAATGGAATTGAGTACTGAATTAGTGCAACTAGTAACCATTGCTGTAAAATATATCCTATAGGGCTAAATGACACGAAAAGAACATGTACATAAGTTTTTGCAAACCTTTTTGCCAGGGTCCACGGTATATCGATATATCGGAGCTAGCCAGATCGAAAACACATATAGCGTCAAAAGTACAAGAAAAAGGTAAATTTCGATGTTTAGTCACAATTTTTTAGACCTTATATTGGAATTAGGTGCCAATATCGAATTCTGCGTCTCATATTACCCTCTTGGGGAGAAAACTAGGGAGTTTCAGTCAAAGAAAAATTGTTCACGATTTTTTGAGCGAAAAAAACGCCATTAGAGACCACTTTAAAAGTATAGATTGACAAGAAAAAGTTTATTTTTAAATAAAAGGAACTTTAGGAAATGATTCGAAAACACTGGCACTCAATGTGTTCTCATTGATACGAGATCACCAGGTAGATAAGTTTTGGCACCGGCCCACACATTTTGTAACATAATATATTTTCCTATATCTTTGACGAGGTGTGTTGTGGCGTTTTTTCACTAGGGTTATCTAACAGGCAGAATTCGAATTGAGCTTCGAATTCGAAGCTCAAGGTCGAATTCAAAAATAAACAAAGAAATTTAATACTTTCCTATACCGCTGAAAGTGCGAGACTCCAGTAGTATGAGCGAATTCGTTGCCTTGATTTTCGGCTCATCTGTCTGATCATCCAGTTCCGCCTGCGCACTTGTTTCAACTTCCTGTTCCTCACCGAAATCTGCCTGCGACGTTGTCTGCGTTGTGGGATGAGCATAGTGCTTGTATGGCACAAATAACTACATAGAAAAAATTGAGACTCGTAGTCATCTCTAGCAAAACTCACTCTATTTGGAGCCCAGGCATATTTGCTGTGCACAACACTGCAGGTTGTAGTTTCACCGGCGACTTACAGAAACCTATCGTGGAAGTCCACGGAAACGAGAGCAGCTTTAAATTTTGGGCTGAACGCTCTAAACTCCCCAACCCTGGTCCAAAGTTGAGACACAAAAATTTGTCGCCGTTTAGTGTTCACCTACCGTTTCGAGTCTAGAACTTTCTCAGGTCTGTGGAAAAGTCACTCATAATTCTTGTTAGTACTCACCCGCCGAACACTTAATTTCACCCAATTCTGACAACACTGAAACGGATTTCTTTGGCAGTAAAACTGTCGGGCGCCATTCTCAAATGAACAGAAGAACTCACCAAACAACATAAAAATTTCCTAATGGGTGGTACCCTTTCACCTTTTCACGAGGCTCGAAAAACCCTCAAATCTGCTCTCAGAATAATTCAGGGGTTCTAATTTCCACCTCTTGCTGGGACCGGTCTTGTGCGCCTCCCTTCTCGCCGTGTGCCTATCATGGCAGCCCCGGCATCAAGTGTTAGCGTAAATGAAATTTCAAACTTCGTAAATCGTAAATCGTAATTACGGTGAACGCACTTCAAATCGTAAATCGTAAACCGTAGATCGTAAGCACCAAATAAAAAAATAGCCACTAAAAATTTTCATTAGCTTGGTGAAACAAAGATTCGAAAACTTCTTCTCACTAAGTGGTAGAGAGTTGTTGCAAGAGCTCGTTGCTTTCTGAGCAGCAGATTCACCCTAGGAAAATGAAATATGAAAATAAAGTTCTCAGCGCTGATCAATCCCCCTGGGGATGCGCCACACATTCGGTTTCCGTTCAGAACCGTAGAGGCTCTTGAATGTGTAATGGGCCTGCGCATTGACTAGCAGGGACAAGCAGATTGTTCACATCAGTGTTCTTATCCTCTCACATACATATGTAGGTCTGGTACCAATTCTCCAACTTCGGAGGGATGACAGTCTTGGTTGGCCTTGAGTGAGGATCGCTCTATCGACCGTGCGTGACAGCCTCTGAGAGAATCCTTCTCGCTAGTACCGTGATGCTTCCGCGATCCGCGATGGTACCGTGCTTGCCTCCCCCTCGTTCCGCGATCCGCAATCGTTCCGCGATAGTTACCCAATCGACCATTCCGTTGACATTTTCTTGCTAGTACCGTGATGAACCCGCGATGCGCGATGGTACCGTGATCGTTTCCCCCCGGTTCCGCGCTCCCATGCTGTGCAGATTTGTAAAGCAGCGCGAAATACGGCACGGGCATTACCTGATAGCTTCGTGTTGATCTGATAGGCAACACTCGCTCGGGTGAAACACCGGTAGGGCATGAATGCGGTACGATCAGGGGTGGAGGCTGGCCGAATCTCGCGATCGTCCCGCGATAGTTCCGGCCTCAGTTCATCGCTGTTCCGCAATTTAACATCCCAAATGCGTGGATGTGTTGACGCGATTCACTGCTAGGTTGGAACTGGTAGAATCTCGCGATCGTTCCGCGTCAGCCCCGGGCTCGATTCTTTGAGGTTCCGCGATGGAGCATGGCTGGAGCATCGATGAACGAATGCGGTACGCTCTCGGTTTGAGATTGGCAGAATCTCGCGATCGTTCCGCGATAGCCCCATGCTATTATCCTCTCGGTGCCTACTAGAAACCGAGTGGATTCTATCCGTGAACGATCGCGGGGGATTCTCTCAGAGGTGGCGCCTCTTGGCACTGCCCTACACCACCCCCTATTTAGGAGTATAGAAGGGAATAACGTTTTTGCAGATTTGTATGCCAAACGCTGATTTACGTCCATACAATGACATGTCCGCAAAAGGCATCTCAATAATAGTAAAAGAGTGGGTCTACTCACAAGGCGATATCAGTTATCCACGTGCAGATCGATGAGATGGCATTCCAGGAATCGCTTAATCTTGACAACCAAGCTTAGGCATTTTCGCCCCGGAAAATGTATCTGCTGTTTGTACCTTTGCGCAGCTTGGTACCCATAGGTTAGCAATGCAGCAAAAAGGACCCTCAAAACGTTTACATTCGTGAGAGAAGACGGGGAAAAGAAGGCGAAACAGGCGTTCAAATTTCATTTTCTGAGTGTCGGTTTGTTGAGGGCTAAGGTAATTAACAATTTTCGCAAGTCTACAAAAACGACATCTATGTCGTGTGTTCATGCCAAGAGAGGCCGAGAAATCATTGAAACTGGTGACTCCAGAGTTTCAAATTCTATCACGGACCAGAGTGATTGTACGAGTCCTTCCTCGAAGGTTGCTGGTTGGGACGAATCAGCGCATTGGGTAGTTCTTCGTCATTGCATCATAGCTGAATTCCTGAACCATGCTCAGCTGCTTTTTCCCTTCAGTGGCGTGGTGGATTCCTTCCTTAAAGGCAGTGGTCACGATGAAAAACGTTATCGAAAAAGTTACAAAAATCAGCTTAGATCAAAAACAGCTGAAAAACTATGAAGGTAGAGCGGTGAAAAACGGGCTAGAACTAGAGACTTTAAGGCCCAAAATAGCCAGTTCGTGCACACGTGCACAGCGATGACGAAAAAGATCGCCATCTCATGCCGAGCAGTCAAAAATCATCGACATTCAGAGGAAGAAATAAATGTAAATTTACCTAATAAAACCAGTTGAGCAATGAAAGAAAGCGTTCCAGTCAATGTTCTTGACTAGTTGTGTAAATGAATCCGAAGGTTCAATGATTGAAATTCAATTTCAAGCCAGCTGATGTTCTTGATATAAGAGGTCATCGGTGCCGATGTTGTGGAGTCGGCTCGTCCACCATCAAGAGACAAGAAATTTCAGGCTTCAAATTTGGCCCAAAACAGTGTTTTTTTTCGCGATTTTTTCTTATAGGTCCTACTACTCGAGACCCAGAAAAGGGTTTAGAGAGAAAAAGACGACAAGCATATTTGATCGCGTCCACTGCCTTTAATCGTCTTATCGTTTATTTTAGTATTGGTTCTGTGTTTAAATGCTCCTCTTGTTGATCTTTGCGACCTCTGAGCAGACGCAACCTTCTGAAACGGCGGTCAGGAACACCGTTCGAAGCCATTTATGGCTTTATTAGAGCGCTTTGCACGATTTTTCTATAGAAACCCAGTTCTGGGAATCAAGACGGTTGCTCTTAATGGAAAACTCGAGAACAGAGTTCCTAGTAAAGAGTGCTAGGCTGCAATGCGCCGTACACGGCAGCTAGTGAAACGCGCGGGGCGCAACGCGGATCGGGTATCCAGAGTCTCAACCTCCGACCGTATGTCCCGCGTTATAATAACAGATTCATATCGAAGGTGGGCAATCGGGTCATGTCGTAGTCAGGCACTGGAGTGGTCCCATCTCCTGACCAAAAACATTAATATGCGCAGAGTGTGAATAGAACAGGTGACCTGGGGATGCCTTGTATTTTACTTCCATTGCGTGTATATTTATCTACGAAAAATTACGATTTACGGTCCAAAATGTCGGAAAACGCAAACTGTAATGACGAGGCCGAAAAACACCTTAAATCGAAAAATCGTAAACCGTAATTACGCACACCCCTGCTCGGCAGACGTTGTGCCGTGCTCGCCGCGGCGGCGACAACACAAAATCGATAGCGAGCAGGCTGATTGAGTGGTCGTCGAAGATCCTGCAGAACAAATCACCATTGGCACACACATCTGAACTTCTTTTTGAGAGAAAAAAAACTAAGAAACCCTTGTACTGCCCTTAATCACGTCGAAATTAACACGCTTTGTTCTCTGTGTAGGGCAGCCCAGTCCCAAAGCTAAGAGTGATTTATACCTATATTAGAAATCATCCTAATATCGATGTTTACCGTTGTCAGGAGCTCATTTGCTATGTAATCCGTTGTAACCATCTTTCAGTGGGTCTGGAGCACCTCCGCCCACTTTCAACAAGAAAAACCCGATGATTTAAGGGAGCATCTCTTACATGGGTATGAAAAATTCTCCGATTTTTTTCAAGGGGTTGGAACCTCGGGGTGAGAGCATTTTTAACACGGATGTGAAAAAAATTCCGCTTTTCTCAAGGAGGCGTAACCCCGGGGTGGAATCATTTCCTACACAAGTGTGAGAAAATCTCCGATTTTTTCGAGGGGTCGTAACACCGGGGTGGGAGCATTTTGTACACGGGTATGAAAAATTCCCTATTTTTTCAAGGGGTTGAAACCCCGAGGTAGGAGCATTTTTGACTTGAATTGAGCAATTGAAAATTGGATTTTGTGGTGTCTCACACCCATTGAATGTTGATAACGTTTTAGATCACATGCGATAATGCCCTTTAATTCAAACTTTTGTTTTTTAGACATTTCTTACCAAGGGCGGAATATTACCCACTCCAGGGTTTCAGACTTTGCATAATCCTTAAATGCTTTGAGTCAGTGCGAAGATACCCCAGTGTTTTTGCTCAAAAAAGAGTTTAGATATGTGTGTCAATAGTGTTTTGTTCCGCATGATCTTCGCCGATCACTCAATCAGCCTGCTCGTTATCGATGTTGTGTTGCCGCCCCGGCGGCGGGCGCGGCACAACGTACATATGCCGAGTCTGCCATGATTGGCAGACGGCGAGAAGGCGGGCGCACAAGACTTGTTCCAGATGAGGTGGAAAGAAGATCCCATTCAGGTACCTGCGAAGAGCATATTCCGACTTTACGGCTAAAAATGGTTCTGGAGAAGTACACTTTACCAGGTTGTTCAATAAGTTTTGTCGTTCCATAAGAAAAACACAATTTGATAGTTCAAAATACACTTTTTTATTCAGTTTATTCTCCCTGAACATTAATACACTTGCTCCAACTATCCTGCAATCTGCGGATCCCATCCCTGAAGTGAGAATCTGGAAGGTCTGCGAAATACGCTTCAACAGCCGTTATGACCTCATCATTTGATGAAAAACGCTTGCCACGCATAAATTTTTGGAGTTTTCGAAACGAATGGAAGTCGCTGGGAGCCAAATCCGGTGAACACGGTAGATGCTCTAACAATTCGAACTTTAATTCATGGATTTTAGGCATTGTGAAAATGCTCTTGTGACACACTGCATTTTCCTGATGGAAAAGGATTTTTTCTTCTTCAAACCGAGTCTTTCTTCACAGATTTTTTCCTTCAACTGGTCCGAAAGGTTGCAATAATATTCAGAATAATTTGTTTTACCAGTTTGCAAGTAATCCACAAACAAAATTCCTTTCGCATCCCAAAAAAACTGATGCCATAACCTTCTTGGCCGATTCCCGGACACGAACTCGTTTCGAAGCCGAACAGCCAGGTTCACACCACTCTTTAGCCTCTTGTTTTGATTCTGGATCATGGTGATAGACCCAAGTCTCATCCACAGTAATAAATCGACGCACAGAATCCACTTTATCCTCTTTGAGACGCTTCAAATGTTGCTGAGAAAGTCGCATTCGAATGTGTTTTTTGTTCCATTGTTAGCGAATGCGGCACCCATTGTGCACCCAGATTTCTAAAACCCGAAATTTCACATAAAATACGGCTCACACTGTCTAATGAGATGTGTAGAGCCTCTACTAAATCATTCTCAGTTAATCGACGATTTTCAAAACCATATCCTGTATTTTGGCTATGATTTCTGGTGTTGATGCGCTTTTTAGACGTCCTTCACGTGGATCGTCTTCAAGGCTTGTACGACCACGTTTGAATTCAGCAAGCCATCTTCATACTGTTCTAATTGGGTGAACAATCATTATATACTTTCATAATTCGTTCGTGATTTGATTTTGGTGCTACACCGTCCGAAAATAAGAATTTCATCAGCACGATATTCAATTTTTTTCAATGCTGTGACACTAAATGGCTTGTAAACAAAGAATGAATTGACAGATTGAAATGAAACTTCACATACATTCATATGAAGAGTGTACGAACAAAACAAAAAAATTTTGGGGTAGTAGCAACGCCCTCTCTTATCGAACGACAACACTTATTGAACAACCTGGTATTCAGAATGGCCACTTCGACCAAAAGGAGCTACCTTGTGAGATAGGTCTCAGTGCCCGCTGAGCCCTATCGCAAACGTCTTTGAAGGCGTGAAAACAGCAACTTGCTCAATACCAGTAGGGAAATTCTCGAGCACGAAAACAATGCCCAGTTTAGGTGATGATATTAAGATCTAACATACCTTCGGACCCAGCAGCAAACGCTTTGCCTGCAGGTACTGATCAGGCAGACGGTTCCGCAGCAGATGCATCACCGACTAAATTTCTGGGAGAGAGGCACCAAAGCAAATATGGAAAACGCGATACGTTACTCTATCAGATACCTGGGACTAGAATGGTCCATAGTTTTGCATTCAAACGCAAAGTCAAGCGATCAGGCGTGGACATCTACATCTGCAGAGGTTTTTATAGGACGTTCCACATTTACTATACCAAAGATACAATAAGGGTAACTTCATTTACTGATTGTGCATTTACTTATATATTATTAATTGGAAGTAACTGTTGCAGAAGGCCTGCGACGTTGGTATACGAGCTCTGGTTGCGGATAGAGTGCGTAGCGCGCAGCCGAAGGAACTAGGGAAACATTCGCAAATGTATACTGTCCACGGTGTCTGCGAAAAAGGCGTGGAAGTCCCGCTTCTGTTTGCCATCACAGCGAAAAAAATCACAGCTGTGTACGAAAATTTTTTTTGAGCACCTCAGGGACACTATGCAGGGATTTGGGTCCGACGGTGATGTGAGCATCATTCTCGATTTTGAGAATGCCGCTATCAATACGGCGAGTGCCGTGTTCCCCCGCGCGAGGATGGAAGGCTGTGCCTTTCACCTTGTGCAGGCGTGGAATCGAAAACGAGACTCTCTAGCCCTTCGCAAGCACATGCAAGGTGAAACATTGATATTTGACTTACATAAAGCTTCTCAAAGAGCTGTTAAATTCTTTAGGTAAGAGGAAAGATCGGCGCATAGTTCGGTGGTGGTATACCTTTAAAGGACTAATTATCTTACCAAAACACCTTCACAGGCAAGTGAAAGCTTTGCGTGGCCCGCCCGTCTTGGAAAGGCATAGCGCCTACGCCAAGTGTTTGGAATTCTTGAAGTAAATCATGAATTCACATCATTTCAAATATTATCAAAATGAAAGTATTTGTCTGATTTATTGGTTTCAGATATCTGAAAAAAAACTGGCTGAGTGGACCATGGCGGATCATGTGGTGTAAGTGGCAAACTCATGAATTGCGCACCGCAAATGCTGCTGAAGCTTTTCATAGATAACTTCCATTTTCCATATGACTAACATTTTCCTTCAATAAGAAAACATATGTTTTAGCTCCCCCAGGAAGTTGCTGCGCTGTGACCATCCTCCGTTGGCGAGCCTGATAAAGGTGCTGATGGACATCAATGCAGAAGCAGACTGCGCTTTGCAAAGGCAGATTTTCGTATGCCAACAATTATTCGAGGATTTATGTTGCACCATGGTATTAGCATTCCGTTACATCCAAGTTTTCAGCTGCCAGATGAAGAGAGAGTGCTAAGGAAAAGAGATGCGGATCGCAGAAGGAAAATATCGCAGGAAATGTTGGCGTACGTTTGAGATTCCTCTTTGTGGATCATTTTTCTGGCCGTTCGCATGAAGGTTTCGAATGGGATTGTGCTAGTTTATCAATCGTTGTCATCGCAAAAGTGAATCACAATATGTGCTTTTTGCTATAATAAGTATTAATAAACTAGCCGAACCCCCATTTGACACGTTCATGCATACGCCACCCAATACTAAAGAATGTAGTCTGCTGTTTTCGAGATTTTCTGCTCCTTATCATGGCACAGGACTTAGGGACCACCACGTAGAAGCCTACTGCGTCCGAATGTCGCGATTCGTTTCCGGAAAGACTATATCATGATTTTACGTTTAACAGGCATCGCATCAGTGTACATATTAACCACTGATGCCAGAATTATATAATAAAGTAATCTTTAACAAGGAAACAATGAAAATCCCTGCTTTTCGTGCCAACAACAAATTTCAACCTTATCAGTACTATTTGATAACTTATCAGTGAATCATCAGTGGTGAAATGCTCGAAATTGACCTTCGTGAGGGTAAGACTAGCGAATCCCTGCTTATCCCGCTGAAAATGATTCAATACAACGAGTTTTACCCTTATCAGTATTATTTGATAACTTATCAGTGAGCGATCTATGCGGGAACGCTTGAAACTGACTTTTCTGAAGGTAAGAAGAGCGAATCCCTGCTTCTCCCGCTGAAACTGATCCAATACAATGAGTTTTACCCTTATCAGTGTTATTTGATAACTTATCAATGAGCGACCCATTTAGGAACGCTTGAAGTTGAGTTTCCTAAACGCAAGATGGGCGAATCCCTACTTTTCCCGCTGAAAAATTTCCAATACAACCAATTTTAGCTTTATCAGTGCTGTTTGATAACTTATCAGTAAGCAGTCAGTGCTGAAACTCTCGAAGTTGGCCTCCCCGAAGGTAAGACGGGCGAATCCCTGCTTTTCCCGCTAAAAACCATTGAAAATGACGATTATCCCTAAGCTACAGTATACCTGCAGCCGGGTGTCACAAGTTTACGGCGGCCACTGCGCGCGCGCTATTGACAGCCTGGACAGAACAGCCCCCTCCTTTCGGAGAGAAGAAATAGGTTCATGCACCATGCAAACTCTCCAGAAAAATACGAACAGTCTGATCCGACAACCTAATCGTTCTCCTCAGACAGTCACTCACTTGAAAAATGAGAATTCTTCGAATTTAAGGAAGCAAGGCATACAATCAAGTGAACAATGGAACATAAACAAGTTTGAAACCACTGATTTTCCCCCAAGAACGGCTACAGAGGTCTAATGCTCAAGAACGCTCAATAAGGAAGGGTCCTCCCAACTAGTGTTTAGTGTTTTTAGCAACACTGGCGTTGTAGTAAAGGCTGTGTGAGTTCACTTCCACCAATACTACAACGGCAGGTTGTACCTATTAATAGATAGAGCAGAAATACGAGAGAAAAACACAAGCATAAACCCCCAAAAGCAAACACATTAAAAGGCCTGAGAACCGAGACGAAAGCAAAGCGGCCCCTTGCCTGCTCGCTCATGTTCCCGGCTTGCTCCATTCAAACTTGCGCAGGCGACGCGTCTGCGCTGCAGCCAAACTACCACGGCCTGCACGCTCAACTTTTTCGGTCTGCCGATCTCGGATTAGGGGGGGGGCTCCCTACACACCGATGGAAGAGTTGTCTCGCCTTTCAGGGCACGAATTCCACTCAGGAACATTTCACTTCCATTGAGTCTCGTGACGTCTCGAACTGAAAATAACGGGGCAACTCCTCCCTCGGTGTGTAGAGAGCCCCTATCCCGCCGATCTCGAGTCTCCGCGGCTTTTCTACGCTCCCGAACTGCCAATCCCGAATGCCTTACCGTAATTCAGAAAAGCAGAATTCTTCAATTTTTCCATGTACCCAAATCTTGTTTCGCTTACTTCATGATTCATTGCATTACTTTCGCTCAAAATGATCGTGATACTCGCTCTTGAGGCACTCTTCTTTCCAAGGTATTAACTGTGTTTCAGGATATGGGTAACAGCTAGCTGCAAGGACATGGCTCGATAAAAACAAGCAGCTTCACGAAATGTGCCGCCGTTAATTGACCTTCTGGGTTGCCTGCAAAAAAGAAAGGAAAAGGAAGTAGAAAAAAATTAGTACTCGAAAAGATAGAATTCTGTTTTCTAGATCAAGGTAAGGGCCTTTTTAGAGTTCGATCGCGGGGCGGCGCGATTGTTGACAATGTGGCGCGGCTGAAGCATCGCATTGAAAATCGTGCAGCGTAGCGATCTTGAATATGGTGCGATGGACTGTTGCGACTACGCACTTCTACGTACATTAAACAATTTACTCCAAAATGCATACTAATTTCGAAATTTGTTTTTGGAGAACTAAATCGTAAAAATTTCCTTAGTTTTTCTTTTTTAATCCCCTTCTTATCCCTCCTTTTTGCAATTGACTCATTGTGTTCTTCTTCTTCATTCTATTCGTGTTTTTGCAAGGCAGTTCATGTCTATTTTTTTTCCAGGAAAGAACCGGTTAGCCCCGCAACAGCCACGCCGGTTTTTTTTCCGAAATCCTAGTTAGTTTCCTTTTTTTCATTTTCCTCTTTGTGCTTCTTTTTTTGCTATGACGTTGTTTCTAGTGGTTTTCCCTAGTTTTTTCTTCAGTCTATTCATGTTTTTGCTAAACAGGTCCATGTCTACATTTTTTTGTTTAGAAAATTTGTTTCTGTTTTTTTTGAAGAAAAAATTTTCGATATAGACTTTCCATGCAAAAACATGATTGGAATGATGAAAAGCAACACTTAGAACAAAATAGTAACAAAGAAGAAGCACAAGAAAAGAATTGAAAATGAGAAAACTAACCGGAAGTTAGGAAAAATCGGCAGAGTTGGTGTTAGGCGTGTAATCGGTCTTTTCCTGAAGAAAAAAAAATCAGGGAATCAATATAGGAAATATCAACAACTCAAACAAGAAGGGAAAAGGACACGAATTCCATAGGGTATTGCTTCGCGATCGCCGCGGCGCGCCCCACCGCCAAGCGTAGAGCTTGATGGCGAGGCGACCACCATTCGCGGCGGGGACCTCCTCCACCCAGCGCGATCGACTCTGAAGACGACGCGATGCCTCCGCGCAACATGAACTGATTCATATGGGGAGCTACCATGTGATCACGGCGAGCCGCGATCCAATTCTAAAAATCAAAAAAAGCAGATGCCGTACGTGTCTTGCGTACGTTGCGCACTCGCCAGAGACGCAGAGGGAGCGCTGCTTCTTTGAGCTCTCCGAGGGCTGACTTGTTTGGGAAATAGTATATTCCTACACGTAGAGCTGCACCAGCCTCTACGTCAACATATTCGGCGGCGCTTCCGTTCGAAAGCAGTGTTCAAAGCAGTATGCACGCTCGTAAACGTTTTTAAGAAAGCTAGTGAACTGGATCCTACAGCTTGTCCCATAACGCTTACGAATTTGGAAGTGTCACCAACGAGGTACAACGACTGTGCATGGCTCTGCTTACTATTAGCCCTGCAATCGCCCGCCCACCTGGGCATGTATGTAATAGACTCCCAGTGCGCTGACGCGACCTGCCTGCACGCGATCCAATTATGCTGGAAGACATGGCCGGATCAATCATACCGCCGCATGATTAGTGATGGCTGGGCCAGTATCAATTCCCCCGGAAGATGGCAGCTACCGGCTGTCACTGAGGAGTGGTGACAGTGTCAATAACTGATTGGATATCGGTGTAAACACGCCGGCATAGAAATACACACAAGATAATGACCGTTGTAGTCAGCCACGTGGCAGCGATGAGCGTTCTTTTGCGTGGTGGCTGACTGCGAGAAAGGTGGTGACTTCGCTCACCGCCGCAGAGGAAAGAGAAATAGCGTGCGATGCGGAGAGAAGTTCGGTCGATACCGCGAACGTGGGGTCGTGCACGTCCAAGGGCGGCGACTTCTTGGGGAAAGTGCGCCCCGATAGAGGACAGTGGAGCGCTTGCGAACCGACCAGTCCGCTGTCCACTTTACACTCCATCACAGCAGGGCGGCAATTCTAGCTGTTTAGGGACCTAGGAAGGATTGCACCCGCCGGCCGGCAGCATTTCAGCTCCACTGCCAGCTGATAGGAATGGTAGGCGAAACGTTCCAATGTTGAATTGATGATTCAGTGAATCCCGGCGGGGATTAGCGGGAGATTCACTTTGAGTTGAACGTAGCTGTCATGAAGACGCCTCCTCTTTAGATTTCACATGCTTTACTAGTATTCTGAGCCGAACTTGAATTTCCCAGAAGTTGTTTTGACCATATTCAACCATTTTCGGATTTTTTTCATTAATTTCTCACTGCAAGTAAATTCAGATTTGCCAAGATAGCCATCTAAGAACGATGACTACGAAATGGTTTCGTTCTCGAGAAAAGGCATAGAATTTACTACGTGATCCGCGTGTACTAGTTTCTAAATTCTGCATAATTGTTCATCTGAGGGTTGTTTTTGTCTAAACTTTGTTTTCCTCTTCTAGGAACAATTTCTTTACTTTCTATGTGGACTGTGAAGAGTGAAACAGACTGAGGAGAAGCTAGTCCGTAATTGAAAAAAATCCTTTGAACTCTTTGGTTTACCTTGTGGAGGGAAAACACAAGGTTGCCTCCTCGACATTCATATTGCAAAGTATTGTGTATCGTGGTATCGGTCGGTGATAAGTGGCCATCTAACAAGAAAATCTCAAAATAGCTTTTTAAATCTAACATTGTGTCGTCTTGATGATTTACGCGGAAAATTCTAACATCTCATCAATAAATGCGGAAATATTGTTATATCTGAAAGATAGATATATGTGCAGGACAACTTTTCGTCCAATTCTCGACAACTAGCCTCATTCGAGTATAGGATAAGGGGTCATCAGCTGGTTGGAGACCGATATTCGAGATTCAAGCTGGTCGTCGACCTGGCTTGCTTGGAATTCGTTTGCTCCCATTGACTTAAAGGCAGCATACACGCTTACGGACATGATGGAGATTTAGGCATAAATGAGTCCACACGGTACCCAACATGTCGTCAACGACGTTTGAAGAGCTGAAAACCATCCAGAATGACAGAATTTTAGCATCCTTGTCTTCCTCGCCCGTATTTTCCCATCCCTTCAAGTAACAGAATGGAAAGTAAGACTTGAGAAACCATGTGATAACTAAGAGCAATATCCTTGTCAAATGGGAGACTACGAAAGAAACAGCTTTATTCACCTGGATATAAAATGTCAGGTCAATGATGAGGTCCTCCATTTTTGAAAGCCAACCGTAGTAGAACGGCATTCTCGAACTTGGATGGGAATTAATCGCAGTGCTGAAATGTCATATTCACGTCTATTAGGCTGCTTCTCTCGTGCACTCCCATTTGATAGTGCTTTCACTCTAACTTATCACATGTTTTCTCAAGTTTAGCTGTTAATTCCGTCACTCGAAGGGGTGGAAAAATTCGGGCGTGCAAGACAGGGATTCTCAAATTCTATCATTCTGGATGACTTCCATCGTTTTAAAAGTCGTTGATGACAGGGTAGAGGCCTTGCGGCCTTATTTACGCTGTGATCTCGATCATGTTTGCGGTGGCGCAGTCCGCTCCTCCAAGTTGGTGCTACTGGAAACTCTTCGATACTGTCGAGGTGAGCTGAACGCGGACTTTCGTGTTCCGGCGACAGACCTGGGCGTTTCGCCCTTGTGACAGGTCGGCCGTTGGTCATCTCTGTCACACCACATGCGATGGTGCTTAAAGTATCTGTTAATGCTACGGCGTCCGCGGTAACCGACGCAAACTCACGGAGTCCGGTGAGTGGTGAAAGTATGCTAGGGTCTTCGGTGCAAGGACGGCATCGGAGGGTAAGCAGGCTAGTATGTAAGTCCTTCGACGTTGGCGAGACTGAATGTCGGCACGTTGTCAGGCCGCTCGAGCGAACTGGCTGTTGCTCTGGAGCGTAGAAGTATTGATCTCTGTGCGGTGCAAGAGACGAGATGGTCGGGTAGTAAAACCAAGGACATTGGCAGAGGCTTCAAGGTCCTGTATCATGGCAACCCTAGGACCACGAACGGCGTTGGCGTTGTCGTGTCTGAACGCTTCCGTGACGCGATTGCAGAAGTGCCTCGTTTTGACGATCGTTTGATGAAGATAGTCATCGTGAGTGAGGAACAACGAGTCCATTTCTTCTCTGTGTACGCTCCGCAGACGGGTTGTCCTGAGCAAGTGAAAAATGATTTCTGGATGATGCTCGATGAGAGGACCGCCGAGGTGCCACCAGAAGATATTATTGTCGTTGCGGGTGATATGAATGGCCACGTCGGAGAAACGAGTCAAGGCTATAGATGCCGCAGAGGGTTCGATTACGGCCCAAGGGACGCGGATGGCGAACGCATTCTCGACTACGCCAACTCACATGACCTGGTCATTGAGAATACGAAGTTCCAAAAACGGCAGTCCCACCTTGCTACATATTACAAAGGCAGCAGCATGACGCCAATTGACTTTGTGCTTGTTCGGCGTCGGGACGAAAAGATAGTCACAGATGCGAAGGTCGTGCCATACGAGACAGTCGCCACGCAACATCGACCGCTGATCTGCACGATGAGCATTATGCCGCCAAAGCGTAAGATTGCTGACCACCTCGAATAAAGTGGTGGCGTCTGAAGGAGAGAGAAGCTACCGTAATTTCAAGTGTTCGCCTACCGCCAGTCACGACTGTGTGCGAATCTTGGCAGAAGGCAGCCAAATCGATGATTGATTCGGCGCGGTCTGAACTCGTGTTGACGAAGCCCGGACGACGGAAGATTGATAGAGAAACGTGGATTTGGACAGATGATGTGCGAATGATGGTCCAATATAAGAAGAAAATGTACCACGCTTTCCTTGCCCTTAAGACGGCCGATAATTGGCAGAAATGCCGTGATGCGAAGAAGTCTACCAAGAGGGCCTTTGCGGAAGCAAAGGCGACGCAATACGGAGAGCTGTATGAGAAGCTGGACACGCGTGACGGTGAACATCTTGTCTACCGACTTGCGAAGTCCCGTCAGCGTGAAACTGAAGAAGAAGAAGAAGAAGAAGAAGAAGAAGAAGAAGAAGAAGAAGAAGAAGAAGAAGAAGAAAGAAAGAAGAAGAAGAAGAAGAAGAAGAAGAAGAAAGAAGAAGAAGAAGAAGAAGAAGAAGAAGAAGAAGAAGAAGAAAGAAGAAGAAGAAGAAGAAGAAGAAGAAGAAGAAGAAGAAGAAGAAGAAGAAGAAGAAGAAGAAGAAGAAGAAAGAAGAAGAAGAAGAAGAAAAGAAGAAGAAGAAGAAGAAGAAGAAGAAGAAAGAAGAAGAAGAAGAAAGAAGAAGAAGAAGAAGAAGAAGAAGAAGAAGAAGAAGAAGAAGAAGAAAGAAAGAAGAAAGAAGAAGAAGAAGAAGAGAAGAAGAAGAAGAAGAAGAAGAAAGAAGAAGAAGAAGAAGAAGAAGAAGAAGAAAGAAGAAGAAGAAGAAGAAGAAGAAGAAAGAAGAAGAAGAAGAAGAAGAAGAAGAAGAAGAAGAAGAAGAAGAAGAAGAAGAAGAAGAAGAAGAAGAAGAAGAAGAAGAAGAAGAAGAAGAAAGTTAGAAGAAGAAGAAGAAGAAGAAGAAGAAGAAGAAGAAGAAGAAGAAGAAGAAGAAGAAGAAGAAGAAGAAGAAGAAGAAGAAGAAGAAGAAGAAGAAGAAGAAGAAGAATCATCTATCATCGAGTCTGATCAAATGGAAAATATAATAACTTCTCTTAATATAAAAAGAAGGTTACAGCGCAATGGGAATATTTCCTCTATCTAGCGCTCGTCTACCCTCGTGCATTCTCAATTATGCGCGCTCTCCCTATCATGCGCTGGCGCCGAGTTTCATAGGTAGCCCCTTAGGTTCTTCCTCCTTTTCCTCGTAGATATTCCGAACATTTATAATTTGTAATGTCGTATTGTCTTGCGCTTTGTTATTCATTTTGTATGGTTTAATTACCCAAGTTTGAGGTATTGCGCATAAACAATTGTGCTGTTCGTGCTGACTACAAGATAATCCGCGTGGCACTACAGTGCGTTCGGAAATGATAGGGACACCTCTAAAAAACGAGATTTTCAGAAAATTTCTGGGAATGGTGATGAATACTGTTCATCAATGAATTCAGCGTGATGAAAAACCTCTGTTCGCAACTTCCTTGAAACCGTGCCTAATTTCATGAGAATTTTCCTTAAAATTTAGGAAATTTCACCGTTCGGAAATGATTGGGACAACTTGCGAAAATGGAACTTTTCACTTCGAACAAAATTTCCCGTTACAAGTTCACTATATGAACGCAACACGAGGACACCCAACATCTTTATTCCAATCATGGGCCGTGGTACATCGCTTACTGTTTCCGAACAAGCCCAAATACGTGCCCTCAACGCTGCCGGGCTGAGCCAACGTCTAATTGCCTCCCAGCTCGGACGTTCCCCCAACTGCATCAGCCAGTTCCTACGAGATCCAGACTCCTACGGCTTGGCGAAGAGTCCTGGACGCTCAAGAAAGGTCAGCGGCAGGGATGCACGGAGGATAAGCCGACTCTGCTCGAACAGTAGTCTGTCTCTCAACCAAGTGAGGGCTCAGTTGCCGCTCAATGTGTCGAAGACTACTGTTTGTAGCGTCGTAAACGCAGACGAAAACATCGTCCGCCAAGTGATGAAGAAGGCTCCATCACTCTCAGAAGCCCACAAAGTGGCTCGACTCCGGTTTGCAAGGAACAACATGGCAACAGACTGGTCAGAGGTATGGGATTCTCTAAGAACCCGATAAAATCTAAAAAGATAAAGGCGACATGTTCCAGGTAATTTTCTCCGACGAAAACCTTGATGGAACTGACGGTGCTCGATGCTACTGGAGAGATCTTCGCAAGGATCGGATGGTATTTAGTCGAAGAAATTTCGGAGCTGGTTCGCTGATGTGTTGGGGAGCATTCTGCAGCGAAGATGTTTTGAAAATCGCTTTCACTTTGTGTCGGATGGGTTCGGAGGAGTATCAAGAAACATTGCGTGCGCATCTTCTGCCGTTCTTCACTGGAAACAGGCGTCAACGCTACATTTTCCAGCAACATAACGCTGCGGTCCATGTCTCCAGATCCACAAAGGCGTGGCTTCAACAAAACCGAGTTCGCGTGATGGAATGGCCCTGACTGCAACCCGATAGAGAATATCTGTCGTATATCTGTGCGCCAGATTTACGCGAATAACAAGCAGTATGGAACCGTATACGAGCTAAAGGCCGCTGTACTCGAAGCCTGGAGAAATTTGGATAAAAATGTGATATCCAATTTGATCACTTCTATGCCGAATAGAATTTCTGAATTGATTTCCAACTCTGGAGGTGCGACATCATATTAGATTTCATGTATGTGTATATTTGCTCATTCCTTGTTTGATAATTTTTGTTTTTTAATAGTGTCCCTATCATTTCCGAACGACGAATAATGTGATAATTCAAAATAAAATATTACATTATTATGCTATTGTTATAGAAACAAGTGAACATAGGTTATTTACCTTGCTGAATTCATTTATGAGCATTACCGAACGCCGCACGCAATTTAAACATAAAGACTGTGGCTTTCAGGGGTGTCCCTATCTTTTCCGAACGCACTGTATTACTCATTGAACTATCGGTGTGCTAATCATTTTATGCCCGGGTTCGATTCCCGGCCGATGCACCATAAAATGATTAGCACACCGATAGTTCAATGAGTAATAGTGCCACGCGGGTTATCTTGTAGTCTGCACAAACAGCACAATTGTTTATGCGCAATACCTCAAACTTGGGTAATTAAACCATACAAAATGAATAACAAAGCGCAAGACAATACGACATTACAAATTATACATATTCGGAATATCTACGAGGAAAAGGAGGAAGAACCTAAGGTGCTACCTATGAAACTCGGCGCCAGCGCATGATAGGGAGAGCGCGCATAATTGAGAATGCACGAGGGTAGACGAGCGCTAGATGAAGGAAATATTCCCATTGCGCTGTAACCTTCTTTTTATATTAATAGATGTTATTATATTTTCCATCTGATCAGACTCGGTGATAGTCGCGCTTCTTGCCTCGTGCATTCTCGAAACATCCGCAGGAATGTAATCGCGCTAATCTCATCCCGCTCATATGATCGCGCTGAAACCGCGATTTCTTAAGTGCTCTATGGATCTTGAAAGAGGTATTGGATCTTTTTTTGCCCATTGCCGCTTTGCGGTTTGCCGACCATTTGTGGTAGGATTTTGCCAATTGTCGAACTCTCAATATCCTTGGTCGGCACTAGCACTTTTGGTTTCTACTTGCCGACGCAGGTTGCACCAATGCAAACTACATCGTGATGAAAAAATCAAAGGAGCCAGTACAATTTGTGCCGACTACATACACACTCCAATTCGGAGTGAAACTTGATTAGTTTCTTGTGCGAAACATGTCTCCGTCAGTGCTTCGGTAAAACGAAAACATGCTCACTTCCACAGATGTAATTAATGCAGGAGAGTAGTGTATGGTATGTTTTCCTGAGATGTCCAGTTACTCCAAGTACGAAAGCGAAACAACAGACGAAGGCACCAAAGATATGCAGTAATGCCGGTAGGCCGAGCCTCACTGAAACAGGTGAAGATTTTTATTGTTAATTAGTCCACACAAATTGCGTGATAATTTTCACAATGGTTAAAAGTAAAGGGCGAGTGCTACGCCATAATGCGGTACCTGTTTTAGAATCAGATAAGTCTAATCACCGAACGGTAAATTACCACTCGTTTCATTCGGTCAGGAGGCGCGCTAGAACGCGTTTTTGACGGCCTTTTCTATGTATTAAAGACACTGACCGCGGTGAGAAATGGTTGTCAACTTTCCATCACTAAAACTCTTCTGTATTCAGTGTAGAAGATCTTGAATGAAAAACTGCGGAAAAAGGGTCATTTCGGGAAAAATAACTGCCTCAACTTGACAATTTTTTTTTAGATTGGACGAGCCCACTCCATATGATCCACATCGCTGAATTGTACTGTCGAGACCATCATCTGGCTTGGAAACGGGGTCTAGTCAATGAGTAAGGGCCGTCGACCGAACTTTTTTGAATAATATCCGCCCCTTAAAATAAGCAGTATAAGCTCATGCTTGTTTTTCTTATTGAACTATTTTTCTAGCTTAATTCAGCATGATTTCCGCCTGTGCACCTGTGCGAGTTGATGACCATTGACTGCTCACAGCATGCTACTATTTGGGCGGAGGTGTGCACCTTTGTACGGAATAGGGTCCTAATAACTCTTATTCTAGCCGGCTTTTTAACGCGCAACTCTCACAGTTGGCAGCTGTTTTTGAACGAAGCTGATTTTTGTGGTTTTCTCAGCAACATTTTCTATCGCTTCCTTTGCTGTTTTAACTCACTTCAAACCAAATTGTTTTCATAAGTAAAAAAATTAATGATGCCCCTTTTGGCAAGGGCTATCCAACGGTGAAATAATTGCTGAGGCGTTATTCATACTACTCAAAGGCAGTGTTCACGATAAATATCACACCCGAATTCGATCTAAAAATGGTGTTGTTTGGTCGTGTGGCAACTAATGGTGAAGAAACAGCACAGAAAAGCGTACAGAGTAAGCTAAAATGACGGTTTTTAACGTTCAGGGCGTGGACGAGATTACTGACCCAACTAGTTTTCGCAAACGCTCAGCGCGAAATTGGCTCTAATCGATCAGGCTGGATGCGGCAGGGTTGCTCGGCGATATGCCATCGACAACGTGCTCGGCACCACAAGCTCGTCCAGATGGGGGAGGAGGGCGGAGCGGGATAAGCAGGCGCAACGGGATAACTTTCGAAGCCACTTTCACTAATTTCTGACCCGTTTTGGCTGATTTCTCCAACCCTATCCCCTCCAGCATCTGCCAACTTAGTGTTTCGCACTGAAACCTCGAGAGCGATATGTATCGTGGCATGCGCGTGACGCCGGCTCCACCACGGCGGCGGCCGGAACAACCTTTTCATCATTTTATTTATCAATCTATCTTCGATTTCATTCCGTTATATGATAATTAATTCCAGTACCATCTTCTGGTACCATTACATTGTACGTGTGTATAGAATTCGTTTGCTCGGCTAAGTTAGGGCCCTTTTTTTGGAGTGTTCATAGTCTTCGCAAACGCACGCGCGCGAAGGACGTAGAATTCATACTATTTATACTCTAAAGCCTCGTCCGCGCTTGACACGCGTGCCGCGAGATCTCAATTCCTCCAAATAAGCGAGATATAACCCACCACCACAGACCCGACCCCCTTCGTTCTCCACCACGGGCCACACCCACTACCAGATTTTCGAACTCGATAGCGGCTAGATGGATAGATAAATTCACAACGAGTCTTCGTTCTGCAGTCCAATGCCGGACTGTCTTCTTATCCTGGCTCGCTCTCGCGCAAGGACTGCGAATGAAGAGAAATACAGACTTGAGACATCTCGCCCAGTCATTTTTCATCTTCAAGGCAGTGGTCGCGATAAAATAGGCTTGTCTTCTTTTCCTCTTTGAAACCATCTCTGGGTTTGAAGTTGTAGGACCTATGAGAAAAAAACCCGCGAAAAAAACCGCTGTTTCGGGCCGAATTTCAAGCCTGAACTTTCTTGTCTTTTGATGGTGGACGAGCCCACTCCACATCATCAGCATCGATGATCTCTACACTGGGTATCATAAAGATAGGACACCGCTTGAATTTGTCTGTCTCAAGTTTGTTGAGCAAGATAGATCTTTTTCGTCAAGACCACTGTGATCAAGATGTAAAATAACCCCCGTATACCTCTTTTGGGTTGGAGCGAATTTTCGCGCACTTTTCTAGAATATATTTTTGTTTTAAATCGCGTATCAAAAACATAGGACACCCTTAGGGTAGATGGGATTCCCCAAAAGTCCAAAACGCTAGCAGTCTGAACGAAGTATGGAAAATGCGCCTTCACCCAAACTTTGCTCAGGGGGGGGGGGTAGTTTTGGTCGCTGAACACATTTATGAGGTCCGTTTTTGAATTTTCGAAAGAATAATGCTCTTTTTGGAGGGTACAAAAAGCACAAAAAACGACCTTTTGAGGCTTGTGAATTCTTGGAACCTGCAGCTCGGGGCGGGATACTGTGCAGTTTTACTACTGAGCCACTAGAGATACAAGCGATACTAGTCGTTAAGGCAGATGCGTTTACCACTCTAAACACCTCCCTTGTGAGCCTCAACAAAAAAAGAGATTTCGAAAAAAAAGAATAAAAACAACCAGAATTAGTCATCATACACTGCGTATTATAAAGATTGGACACCCTAAGAACTGGTCGGTCTCGTGTTTGTGGAGCAATATAGATCTTTTTCGTCGATACTACTGTGATCAGAATGTAAAACAACCCCCGTATATTATTTTTGGGTAAGATTGAATGTTTGTGGACTTTTCTAGAATAAATTTATGTTTTAAATCGCGTTTCAAAAAGATAGGACACCCCTGGGTGAAATCGGATTTTTCGTCCGAGAAATTTGTGCGATCAAAAATCTAATGGCCGATAGGCCTTCCTCGCTCTATGAATGCTATAAATACTGGATTTCGTATACTCTCGACCAAACTGTTCTGCATCCGCAAGTCGATCTTGCTCCATTTCTTGGTTATTGCCTGTTGGAGCGCAGAAATCGAGTGAAATAGCCGGCCATTGGCTCAGAGCCGACAAACCGAAATATCCCAAAGACTCTTCATTCTGTTGAGATTAGGACTGCAGACTATCCACTCTGGACAAGATAGTTGTTGCCGAGCAAAGAAGCCGACTTCAGACCTGCTCACGTGAACTCTCTGGTTGCCCGGCTAGAAACTGCAACTTCTTCGCCCGAAAACGTGGGGTAATGAAGGTAGGTATTACTCTGATATCCTTTGGTAATTGTTGAAAATCATCCGACTGCAGGCGAACGCAAGCTGTGGACGTCCTTGACGGGTAAATGCTCTGACAGATTGTGGGAGATCTGCTACCGCAGTTCCGACGGCTAAGGTGGGCAGCTACTTTGGCTATTAGTGTATAAACGATGGTTTTTGACAGAAAGGATTTTTCTCAATAGGTTCGATGGTCGGAAGTGCTACTAAAGGAATTCAAGGTTTGCTGCTGTCCACTTTAGCCGTCGGAATCGGGGTCGCAGATCTACCATAATCTGTCAGAGCATATGTCTGTCAAGGACAGCTTAAGTTCGCCAGCAGTGAGATGATCTCCAGCACCAGAGGATATCAGAGTAACACCTGCTCTCAATTACCCATGTTATCGGGCGCAGAAGCTGCAGTTTCTAGCAGGACAATCAGAAAGTTCACGTGAGCAGATCTGAGGTCGGCTTTTTGCTCTGCAATAACTATCTTGTCCAGAGTGGCTAGTCCACAGTCCTGATCTCAACAGAATGAAGAATCTCTGGAATATTTCAGTTTGTCGGGTCTGATCCGATGACCGGCGATTTCTCGCGATTTCTGCACTACAACAGGCAATAACCGAGAAATGGAGCAAAATTGACTTGCACAGGCTGATCAGCTTGGTCGAAAGTATACGAAATTGAGTAATTGTTGCAGTGAAGGTGCGAGGAAGGCCAACCGTCCATTAGATTTGTGATAACACAATTTTATCAAATGAGAAATACGATTTGCCCTAGGGGTGTCTAATCTTTTTGATACGCGTTTCAAAACAACAATTCATTCTAGAAAAGTGCACAAACATTTGATCTGACCCAAAAGGGGCATACGGGGGTTATTTTCCATCCTGGTCACAGTAATGTCAACGAAAAAGATCTATCTTGCTTAACAAACACGAGACCAACAAATTCAGGGGTGTCCTATCTTTATGATATGCAGTGAAGTATCAAGAACATCAGCTGGTTTGAAATTGAGTTTACATAAATTTATGTACTCATCTAGTCAGAAACATTGACTGAAGTGCTTGCTTTCATTGCTTAACTGTTTTTATTAGGTAAATTTACATTTATTTCTTCCTCTGAATGTCGATGATTTTTGACCGCTCGGCTTGAAAATGCGATCTTTTTGTGCGCCGCTGTCCACGTGTGCACGAACTGGCATCTTTGGGCCTTAAAAACTCTAATTCTAGTTTCTCACCGCGCTACCTTTATAGTTTCTCAGCTATTTTCGATCTTAGCCGATTTTTGTAGTTTTTTCAATAACGTTTTCAATCGTGACCACTGCCTTTAAAAATATAGGCATCCTTATGGTGCCATAACTCTGTTCATAGGGGACGATTGCAGAGATGCCACGGTGATCAGTTATTTGTGACTCTTTCCAAATTCGGCATCAAAACTAAAAAATAATTTTCTGAGTGTTCTGTGCCTCTAAGCAGGGCTGTGCGGAACAGTTCCGTTTTCGCTTCCGTTTCGGAGTTTTTGGGCCCGGAAACAGAAAAATCAATGCAACAAGATCTATGATAGTGGGTGGCAACGATTTTTGAAGGTTTCATTAGACGCTGAAAAATACATTCGACCTTCTCATGTTCAAGCGAATATCTGAGCTTGGATTAGATGTTTCACGATGTTTTATGGCCTGAGATTGAAACCCAAAATGCTGACACGGAATGGGCGTGACAGGAAACTGAACGCCTTTTTTTTTAGAATTCCTTTTTGTTAATATGTATTGATTGCACTTCTTCTCTTGTTTACAGCCACGACAGCAACAAAAATAGCGATAGTTTTTGATTGGCACCTGCAGACTGTCTTTCAGAAACTCAGGCAAACTGGGGCGTCGACAAAAGATTGATAAGTTGTCATCTCATAAACCGCTCCCTGTTAGGGGTCGTTTATACTTCCGCCAACGAGCGGCGCGGAGACGTGCATTCCTACAATATCGATCGTACGGCTGTTTTCGGGCTGTTGACAACTCGATGTGTCGCGTTTAGCGGCCTATTTAGCAGCAGTTCACATTCCGCAGAACTGTTTTATCTAGCTTTGGAACTACTTTGAACCGACACGCGTCGCGGTCGGCACACCAACACGCGTCGAGATTTCTAAGCATGCCTGAGAAAATGCGTCGTATGCTTCCCTTTTATATAGAGCGCAAAAACGTTAGCTGTACAACAGCTCGACATCGACCAGATCATAACTCGCGGCCACGGCCTTGTCGAATATCGGCGCGTAGGCTGACTCAAGGTAGGCGGATCAACCCGTTGTCGACGCCCCAGTTTGCCTGAGAATGAATCTCGTCGCATATACAGTATGCAGAACCTCAGTGGTAATGTGCAGGGCATCACAGAAAGTGTGCTGGAGATCAGTTGGAGTGCGCAGGACGTCATAGAAAGTGTGCAGTACCTCAGTGGGAGTGTGCAGGACGTCATAGAAAGTATGCAGTACCTCAGTGGTAATGTGCAGGGCATCACAGAAAGTGTGCTGGAGATCAGTTGGGGGTGCGCAGGACGTCATAGGAAGTGTGCAGTACCTCAGTGGGAGTGTGCAGGACGTCATAGAAAGTATGCAGTACCTCAGTGGTAATGTGCAGGGCATCACAGAAAGTGTGCTGGAGATCAGTTGGGGGTGCGCAGGACGTCATAGGAAGTGTGCAGTACCTCAGTGGGAGTGTGCAGGACGTTATAGAAAGTATGCAGTACCTCAGTGGTAATGTGCAGGGCATCACAGAAAGTGTGCTTGAGATCAGTTGGAGTGCGCAGGACGTCATAGAAAGTGTGCAGTACCTCAGTGGGAGTGTGGAGGACGTCATAGAAAGTATGCAGTATCTCAGTGGTAATGTGCAGGGCATCACAGAAAGTGTGCTGGAGATCAGTTGGGGTGCGCAGGACGTCATAGAAAGTGTGCAGTACCTCAGTGGGAGTGTGCAGGACGTCATAGAAAGCATGCAGCACCTCAGTGGTAATGTGCAGGGCATCACAGAAAGTGTGCTTGAGATCAGTTGGAGTGCGCAGGACGTCATAGAAAGTATGCAGAACCTCAGTGGTAATGTGCAGGGCATCACAGAAAGTGTGCTGGAGATCAGTTGGAGTGCGCAGGACGTCATAGAAAGTGTGCAGTACCTCAGTGGGAGTGTGCAGGACGTCATAGAAAGTATGCAGTACCTCAGTGGTAATGTGCAGGGCATCACAGAAAGTGTGCTGGAGATCAGTTGGGGGTGCGCAGGACGTCATAGGAAGTGTGCAGTACCTCAGTGGGAGTGTGCAGGACGTCATAGAAAGTATGCAGTACCTCAGTGGTAATGTGCAGGGCATCACAGAAAGTGTGCTGGAGATCAGTTGGAGTGCGCAGGACGTCATAGAAAGTGTGCAGTACCTCAGTGGGAGTGTGCAGGACGTCATAGAAAGTATGCAGAACCTCAGTGGTAATGTGCAGGGCATCACAGAAAGTGTGCTGGAGATCAGTTGGGGTGCGCAGGACGTCATAGAAAGTGTGCAGTACCTCAGTGGGAGTGTGCAGGACGTCATAGAAAGCATGCAGCACCTCAGTGGTAATGTGCAGGGCATCACAGAAAGTGTGCTTGAGATCAGTTGGAGTGCGCAGGACGTCATAGAAAGTGTGCAGTACCTCAGTGGGAGTGTGCAGGACGTCATAGAAAGTATGCAGTACCTCAGTGGTAATGTGCAGGGCATCACAGAAAGTGTGCTGGAGATCAGTTGGAGTGCGCAGGACGTCATAGAAAGTGTGCAGTACCTCAGTGGGAGTGTGCAGGACGTCATAGAAAGTATGCAGTACCTCAGTGGTAATGTGCAGGGCATCACAGAAAGTGTGCTGGAGATCAGTTGGGGGTGCGCAGGACGTCATAGGAAGTGTGCAGTACCTCAGTGGGAGTGTGCAGGACGTCATAGAAAGTATGCAGTACCTCAGTGGTAATGTGCAGGGCATCACAGAAAGTGTGCTGGAGATCAGTTGGAGTGCGCAGGACGTCATAGAAAGTGTGCAGTACCTCAGTGAGAGTGTGCAGGACGTCATAGAAAGTATGCAGAACCTCAGTGGTAATGTGCAGGGCATCACAGAAAGTGTGCTGGAGATCAGTTGGAGTGCGCAGGACGTCATAGAAAGTGTGCAGTACCTCAGTGGGAGTGTGCAGGACGTCATAGAAAGTATGCAGTACCTCAGTGGTAATGTGCAGGGCATCACAGAAAGTGTGCTGGAGATCAGTTGGGGGTGCGCAGGACGTCATAGGAAGTGTGCAGTACCTCAGTGGGAGTGTGCAGGACGTCATAGAAAGTATGCAGTACCTCAGTGGTAATGTGCAGGGCATCACAGAAAGTGTGCTGGAGATCAGTTGGGGTGCGCAGGACGTCATAGAAAGTGTGCAGTACCTCAGTGGGAGTGTGCAGGACGTCATAGAAAGCATGCAGCACCTCAGTGGTAATGTGCAGGGCATCACAGAAAGTGTGCTGGAGATCAGTTGGGGTGCGCAGGACGTCATAGAAAGTATGCAGTACCTCAGTGGTAATGTGCAGGGCATCACAGAAAGTGTGCTGGAGATCAGTTGGGGTGCGCAGGACGTCATAGAAAGTGTGCAGTACCTCAGTGGGAGTGTGCAGGACGTCATAGAAAGTATGCAGTACCTCAGTGGTAATGTGCAGGGCATCACAGAAAGTGTGCTGGAGATCAGTTGGGGTGCGCAGAACGTCATAGAAAGTGTGCAGTACCTCAGTGGGAGTGTGCAGGACGTCATAGAGAGCATGCAGCACCTCAGTGGTAATGTGCAGGGCATCACAGAAAGTGTGCCTGAGATGAGTTGGAGTGCAGGACGTAATAGAAAGTGTGCAGTACCTCAGTGGGGGTGTGCAGGACGTCATAGAAAGTATGCAGTACCTCAGTGGTAATGTGCAGGGCATCACAGAAAGTGTGCTGGAGATCAGTTGGAGTGCGCAGGACGTCATAGAAAGTGTGCAGTACCTCAGTGGGAGTGTGCAGGACGTCATAGAAAGTATGCAGAACCTCAGTGGTAATGTGCAGGGCATCACAGAAAGTGTGCTGGAGATCAGTTGGGGTGCGCAGGACGTCATAGAAAGTGTGCAGTACCTCAGTGGGAGTGTGCAGGACGTCATAGAAAGTATGCAGTACCTCAGTGGTAATGTGCAGGGCATCAAAGAAAGTGTGCTGGAGATCAGTTGGGGTGCGCAGGACGTCATAGAAAGTGTGCAGTACCTCAGTGGGGGTGTGCAGGACGTCATAGAAAGTATGCAGTACCTCAGTGGTAATGTGCAGGGCATCACAGAAAGTGTGCTGGAGATCAGTTGGAGTGCGCAGGACGTCATAGAAAGTGTGCAGTACCTCAGTGGGAGTGTGCAGGACGTCATAGAAAGTATGCAGTACCTCAGTGGTAATGTGCAGGGCATCACAGAAAGTGTGCTGGAGATCAGTTGGGGTGCGCAGGACGTCATAGAAAGTGTGCAGTATCTCAGTGGGAGTGTGCAGAACGTCATAGAAAGCATGCAGTACCTCAGTGGTAATGTGCAGGGCATCACAGAAAGTGTGCTGGAGATCAGTTGGGGTGCGCAGGACGTCATAGAAAGTGTGCAGTACCTCAGTGGGAGTGTGCAGGACGTCATAGAAAGTATGCAGTACCTCAGTGGTAATGTGCAGGGCATCACAGAAAGTGTGCTGGAGATCAGTTGGGGTGCGCAGGACGTCATAGAAAGTATGCAGTACCTCAGTGGTAATGTGCAGGGCATCACAGAAAGTGTGCTGGAGATCAGTTGGGGTGCGCAGGACGTCATAGAAAGTATGCAGTACCTCAGTGGTAATGTGCAGGGCATCACAGAAAGTGTGCTGGAGATCAGTTGGGGTGCGCAGGACGTCATAGAAAGTGTGCAGTACCTCAGTGGGAGTGTGCAGGACGTCATAGAAAGTATGCAGTACCTCAGTGGTAATGTGCAGGGCATCACAGAAAGTGTGCTGGAGATCAGTTGGAGTGCGCAGGACGTCATAGAAAGTGTGCAGTACCTCAGTGTGAGTGTGCAGGACGTCATAGAAAGTATGCAGTACCTCAGTGGTAATGTGCAGGGCATCACAGAAAGTGTGCTGGAGATCAGTTGGAGTGCGCAGGACGTCATAGAAAGTGTGCAGTACCTCAGTGGGAGTGTGCAGGACGTCATAGAAAGTATGCAGTACCTCAGTGGTAATGTGCAGGGCATCACAGAAAGTGTGCTGGAGATCAGTTGGGGTGCGCAGGACGTCATAGGAAGTGTGCAGTACCTCAGTGGGAGTGTGCAGGACGTCATAGAAAGTATGCAGTACCTCAGTGGTAATGTGCAGGGCATCACAGAAAGTGTGCTGGAGATCAGTTGGGGTGCGCAGGACGTCATAGAAAGTGTGCAGTACCTCAGTGGGAGTGTGCAGGACGTCATAGAAAGCATGCAGCACCTCAGTGGTAATGTGCAGGGCATCACAGAAAGTGTGCTGGAGATCAGTTGGGGTGCGCAGGACGTCATAGAAAGTATGCAGTACCTCAGTGGTAATGTGCAGGGCATCACAGAAAGTGTGCTGGAGATCAGTTGGGGTGCGCAGGACGTCATAGAAAGTGTGCAGTACCTCAGTGGGAGTGTGCAGGACGTCATAGAAAGTATGCAGTACCTCAGTGGTAATGTGCAGGGCATCACAGAAAGTGTGCTGGAGATCAGTTGGGGTGCGCAGGACGTCATAGAAAGTGTGCAGTACCTCAGTGGGAGTGTGCAGGACGTCATAGAAAGCATGCAGCACCTCAGTGGTAATGTGCAGGGCATCACAGAAAGTGTGCTTGAGATCAGTTGGAGTGCGCAGGACGTCATAGAAAGTGTGCAGTACCTCAGTGGGAGTGTGCAGGACGTCATAGAAAGTATGCAGAACCTCAGTGGTAATGTGCAGGGCATCACAGAAAGTGTGCTGGAGATCAGTTGGAGTGCGCAGGACGTCATAGAAAGTGTGCAGTACCTCAGTGGGAGTGTGCAGGACGTCATAGAAAGTATGCAGTACCTCAGTGGTAATGTGCAGGGCATCACAGAAAGTGTGCTGGAGATCAGTTGGGGTGCGCAGGACGTCATAGAAAGTGTGCAGTACCTCAGTGGGAGTGTGCAGGACGTCATAGAAAGTATGCAGTACCTCAGTGGTAATGTGCAGGGCATCACAGAAAGTGTGCTGGAGATCAGTTGGAGTGCGCAGGACGTCATAGAAAGTGTGCAGTACCTCAGTGGGAGTGTGCAGGACGTCATAGAAAGTATGCAGTACCTCAGTGGTAATGTGCAGGGCATCACAGAAAGTGTGCTGGAGATCAGTTGGGGTGCGCAGGACGTCATAGAAAGTGTGCAGTACCTCAGTGGGAGTGTGCAGGACGTCATAGAAAGTATGCAGTACCTCAGTGGTAATGTGCAGGGCATCACAGAAAGTGTGCTGGAGATCAGTTGGGGTGCGCAGGACGTCATAGAAAGTGTGCAGTACCTCAGTGGGAGTGTGCAGGACGTCATAGAAAGTATGCAGTACCTCAGTGGTAATGTGCAGGGCATCATAGAAAGTGTGCTGAGATCAGCTGGGGTGCGCAGGACGTCATAGAAAGTGTGCAGTACCTCAGTGGGAGTGTGAAGGACGTCATAGAAAGTATGCAGTACCTCAGTGGTAATGTGCAGGGCATCACAGAAAGTGTGCTGGAGATCAGTTGGGGTGCGCAGGACGTCATAGAAAGTGTGCAGTACCTCAGTGGGAGTGTGCAGGACGTCATAGAAAGCATGCAGTACCTCAGTGGTAATGTGCAGGGCATCACAGAAAGTGTGCTGGAGATCAGTTGGGGTGCGCAGGACGTCATAGAAAGTATGCAGTACCTCAGTGGTAATGTGCAGGGCATCACAGAAAGTGTGCTGGAGATCAGTTGGGGTGCGCAGGACGTCATAGAAAGTGTGCAGTACCTCAGTGGGAGTGTGCAGGACGTCATAGAAAGTATGCAGTACCTCAGTGGTAATGTGCAGGACATCACAGAAAGTGTGCTGGAGATCAGTTGGGGTGCGCAGGACGTCATAGAAAGTGTGCAGTACCTCAGTGGGAGTGTGCAGGACGTCATAGAAAGTATGCAGTACCTCAGTGGTAATGTGCAGGGCATCACAGAAAGTGTGCTGGAGATCAGTTGGGGTGCGCAGGACGTCATAGAAAGTATGCAGTACCTCAGTGGTAATGTGCAGGGCATCACAGAAAGTGTGCTGGAGATCAGTTGGGGTGCGCAGGACGTCATAGAAAGTGTGCAGTACCTCAGTGGGAGTGTGCAGGACGTCATAGAAAGCATGCAGTACCTCAGTGGTAATGTGCAGGACATCACAGAAAGTGTGCTGGAGATCAGTTGGGGTGCGCAGGACGTCATAGAAAGTATGCAGTACCTCAGTGGTAATGTGCAGGGCATCACAGAAAGTGTGCTGGAGATCAGTTGGGGTGCGCAGGACGTCATAGAAAGTATGCAGTACCTCAGTGGTAATGTGCAGGGCATCACAGAAAGTGTGCTGGAGATCAGTTGGGGTGCGCAGGACGTCATAGAAAGTATGCAGTACCTCAGTGGTAATGTGCAGGGCATCACAGAAAGTGTGCTGGAGATCAGTTGGGGTGCGCAGGACGTCATAGAAAGTATGCAGTACCTCAGTGGTAATGTGCAGGGCATCACAGAAAGTGTGCTGGAGATCAGTTGGGGTGCGCAGGACGTCATAGAAAGTATGCAGTACCTCAGTGGTAATGTGCAGGGCATCACAGAAAGTGTGCTGGAGATCAGTTGGGGTGCGCAGGACGTCATAGAAAGTATGCAGTACCTCAGTGGTAATGTGCAGGGCATCACAGAAAGTGTGCTGGAGATCAGTTGGGGTGCGCAGGACGTCATAGAAAGTATGCAGTACCTCAGTGGTAATGTGCAGGGCATCACAGAAAGTGTGCTGGAGATCAGTTGGGGTGCGCAGGACGTCATAGAAAGTATGCAGTACCTCAGTGGTAATGTGCAGGGCATCACAGAAAGTGTGCTGGAGATCAGTTGGGGTGCGCAGGACGTCATAGAAAGTATGCAGTACCTCAGTGGTAATGTGCAGGGCATCACAGAAAGTGTGCTGGAGATCAGTTGGGGTGCGCAGGACGTCATAGAAAGTATGCAGTACCTCAGTGGTAATGTGCAGGGCATCACAGAAAGTGTGCTGGAGATCAGTTGGGGTGCGCAGGACGTCATAGAAAGTATGCAGTACCTCAGTGGTAATGTGCAGGGCATCACAGAAAGTGTGCTGGAGATCAGTTGGGGTGCGCAGGACGTCATAGAAAGTATGCAGTACCTCAGTGGTAATGTGCAGGGCATCACAGAAAGTGTGCTGGAGATCAGTTGGGGTGCGCAGGACGTCATAGAAAGTATGCAGTACCTCAGTGGTAATGTGCAGGGCATCACAGAAAGTGTGCTGGAGATCAGTTGGGGTGCGCAGGACGTCATAGAAAGTATGCAGTACCTCAGTGGTAATGTGCAGGGCATCACAGAAAGTGTGCTGGAGATCAGTTGGGGTGCGCAGGACGTCATAGAAAGTGTGCAGTACCTCAGTGGGAGTGTGCAGGACGTCATAGAAAGTATGCAGTACCTCAGTGGTAATGTGCAGGGCATCACAGAAAGTGTGCTGGAGATCAGTTGGGGTGCGCAGGACGTCATAGAAAGTATGCAGTACCTCAGTGGTAATGTGCAGGGCATCACAGAAAGTGTGCTGGAGATCAGTTGGGGTGCGCAGGACGTCATAGAAAGTATGCAGTACCTCAGTGGTAATGTGCAGGGCATCACAGAAAGTGTGCTGGAGATCAGTTGGGGTGCGCAGGACGTCATAGAAAGTATGCAGTACCTCAGTGGTAATGTGCAGGGCATCACAGAAAGTGTGCTGGAGATCAGTTGGGGTGCGCAGGACGTCATAGAAAGTGTGCAGTACCTCAGTGGGAGTGTGCAGGACGTCATAGAAAGTATGCAGTACCTCAGTGGTAATGTGCAGGGCATCACAGAAAGTGTGCTGGAGATCAGTTGGGGTGCGCAGGACGTCATAGAAAGTATGCAGTACCTCAGTGGTAATGTGCAGGGCATCACAGAAAGTGTGCTGGAGATCAGTTGGGGTGCGCAGGACGTCATAGAAAGTATGCAGTACCTCAGTGGTAATGTGCAGGGCATCACAGAAAGTGTGCTGGAGATCAGTTGGGGTGCGCAGGACGTCATAGAAAGTGTGCAGTACCTCAGTGGGAGTGTGCAGGACGTCATAGAAAGTATGCAGTACCTCAGTGGTAATGTGCAGGGCATCACAGAAAGTGTGCTGGAGATCAGTTGGGGTGCGCAGGACGTCATAGAAAGTATGCAGTACCTCAGTGGTAATGTGCAGGGCATCACAGAAAGTGTGCTGGAGATCAGTTGGGGTGCGCAGGACGTCATAGAAAGTGTGCAGTACCTCAGTGGGAGTGTGCAGGACGTCATAGAAAGTATGCAGTACCTCAGTGGTAATGTGCAGGGCATCACAGAAAGTGTGCTGGAGATCAGTTGGGGTGCGCAGGACGTCATAGAAAGTGTGCAGTACCTCAGTGGGAGTGTGCAGGACGTCATAGAAAGTATGCAGTACCTCAGTGGTAATGTGCAGGGCATCACAGAAAGTGTGCTGGAGATCAGTTGGGGTGCGCAGGACGTCATAGAAAGTATGCAGTACCTCAGTGGTAATGTGCAGGGCATCACAGAAAGTGTGCTGGAGATCAGTTGGGGTGCGCAGGACGTCATAGAAAGTGTGCAGTACCTCAGTGGGAGTGTGCAGGACGTCATAGAAAGCATGCAGTACCTCAGTGGTAATGTGCAGGACATCACAGAAAGTGTGCTGGAGATCAGTTGGGGTGCGCAGGACGTCATAGAAAGTATGCAGTACCTCAGTGGTAATGTGCAGGGCATCACAGAAAGTGTGCTGGAGATCAGTTGGGGTGCGCAGGACGTCATAGAAAGTATGCAGTACCTCAGTGGTAATGTGCAGGGCATCACAGAAAGTGTGCTGGAGATCAGTTGGGGTGCGCAGGACGTCATAGAAAGTATGCAGTACCTCAGTGGTAATGTGCAGGGCATCACAGAAAGTGTGCTGGAGATCAGTTGGGGTGCGCAGGACGTCATAGAAAGTATGCAGTACCTCAGTGGTAATGTGCAGGGCATCACAGAAAGTGTGCTGGAGATCAGTTGGGGTGCGCAGGACGTCATAGAAAGTATGCAGTACCTCAGTGGTAATGTGCAGGGCATCACAGAAAGTGTGCTGGAGATCAGTTGGGGTGCGCAGGACGTCATAGAAAGTATGCAGTACCTCAGTGGTAATGTGCAGGGCATCACAGAAAGTGTGCTGGAGATCAGTTGGGGTGCGCAGGACGTCATAGAAAGTATGCAGTACCTCAGTGGTAATGTGCAGGGCATCACAGAAAGTGTGCTGGAGATCAGTTGGGGTGCGCAGGACGTCATAGAAAGTATGCAGTACCTCAGTGGTAATGTGCAGGGCATCACAGAAAGTGTGCTGGAGATCAGTTGGGGTGCGCAGGACGTCATAGAAAGTATGCAGTACCTCAGTGGTAATGTGCAGGGCATCACAGAAAGTGTGCTGGAGATCAGTTGGGGTGCGCAGGACGTCATAGAAAGTATGCAGTACCTCAGTGGTAATGTGCAGGGCATCACAGAAAGTGTGCTGGAGATCAGTTGGGGTGCGCAGGACGTCATAGAAAGTATGCAGTACCTCAGTGGTAATGTGCAGGGCATCACAGAAAGTGTGCTGGAGATCAGTTGGGGTGCGCAGGACGTCATAGAAAGTATGCAGTACCTCAGTGGTAATGTGCAGGGCATCACAGAAAGTGTGCTGGAGATCAGTTGGGGTGCGCAGGACGTCATAGAAAGTATGCAGTACCTCAGTGGTAATGTGCAGGGCATCACAGAAAGTGTGCTGGAGATCAGTTGGGGTGCGCAGGACGTCATAGAAAGTATGCAGTACCTCAGTGGTAATGTGCAGGGCATCACAGAAAGTGTGCTGGAGATCAGTTGGGGTGCGCAGGACGTCATAGAAAGTATGCAGTACCTCAGTGGTAATGTGCAGGGCATCACAGAAAGTGTGCTGGAGATCAGTTGGGGTGCGCAGGACGTCATAGAAAGTATGCAGTACCTCAGTGGTAATGTGCAGGGCATCACAGAAAGTGTGCTGGAGATCAGTTGGGGTGCGCAGGACGTCATAGAAAGTATGCAGTACCTCAGTGGTAATGTGCAGGGCATCACAGAAAGTGTGCTGGAGATCAGTTGGGGTGCGCAGGACGTCATAGAAAGTATGCAGTACCTCAGTGGTAATGTGCAGGGCATCACAGAAAGTGTGCTGGAGATCAGTTGGGGTGCGCAGGACGTCATAGAAAGTATGCAGTACCTCAGTGGTAATGTGCAGGGCATCACAGAAAGTGTGCTGGAGATCAGTTGGGGTGCGCAGGACGTCATAGAAAGTATGCAGTACCTCAGTGGTAATGTGCAGGGCATCACAGAAAGTGTGCTGGAGATCAGTTGGGGTGCGCAGGACGTCATAGAAAGTATGCAGTACCTCAGTGGTAATGTGCAGGGCATCACAGAAAGTGTGCTGGAGATCAGTTGGGGTGCGCAGGACGTCATAGAAAGTATGCAGTACCTCAGTGGTAATGTGCAGGGCATCACAGAAAGTGTGCTGGAGATCAGTTGGGGTGCGCAGGACGTCATAGAAAGTATGCAGTACCTCAGTGGTAATGTGCAGGGCATCACAGAAAGTGTGCTGGAGATCAGTTGGGGTGCGCAGGACGTCATAGAAAGTATGCAGTACCTCAGTGGTAATGTGCAGGGCATCACAGAAAGTGTGCTGGAGATCAGTTGGGGTGCGCAGGACGTCATAGAAAGTATGCAGTACCTCAGTGGTAATGTGCAGGGCATCACAGAAAGTGTGCTGGAGATCAGTTGGGGTGCGCAGGACGTCATAGAAAGTATGCAGTACCTCAGTGGTAATGTGCAGGGCATCACAGAAAGTGTGCTGGAGATCAGTTGGGGTGCGCAGGACGTCATAGAAAGTATGCAGTACCTCAGTGGTAATGTGCAGGGCATCACAGAAAGTGTGCTGGAGATCAGTTGGGGTGCGCAGGACGTCATAGAAAGTATGCAGTACCTCAGTGGTAATGTGCAGGGCATCACAGAAAGTGTGCTGGAGATCAGTTGGGGTGCGCAGGACGTCATAGAAAGTATGCAGTACCTCAGTGGTAATGTGCAGGGCATCACAGAAAGTGTGCTGGAGATCAGTTGGGGTGCGCAGGACGTCATAGAAAGTATGCAGTACCTCAGTGGTAATGTGCAGGGCATCACAGAAAGTGTGCTGGAGATCAGTTGGGGTGCGCAGGACGTCATAGAAAGTATGCAGTACCTCAGTGGTAATGTGCAGGGCATCACAGAAAGTGTGCTGGAGATCAGTTGGGGTGCGCAGGACGTCATAGAAAGTATGCAGTACCTCAGTGGTAATGTGCAGGGCATCACAGAAAGTGTGCTGGAGATCAGTTGGGGTGCGCAGGACGTCATAGAAAGTATGCAGTACCTCAGTGGTAATGTGCAGGGCATCACAGAAAGTGTGCTGGAGATCAGTTGGGGTGCGCAGGACGTCATAGAAAGTATGCAGTACCTCAGTGGTAATGTGCAGGGCATCACAGAAAGTGTGCTGGAGATCAGTTGGGGTGCGCAGGACGTCATAGAAAGTATGCAGTACCTCAGTGGTAATGTGCAGGGCATCACAGAAAGTGTGCTGGAGATCAGTTGGGGTGCGCAGGACGTCATAGAAAGTATGCAGTACCTCAGTGGTAATGTGCAGGGCATCACAGAAAGTGTGCTGGAGATCAGTTGGGGTGCGCAGGACGTCATAGAAAGTATGCAGTACCTCAGTGGTAATGTGCAGGGCATCACAGAAAGTGTGCTGGAGATCAGTTGGGGTGCGCAGGACGTCATAGAAAGTATGCAGTACCTCAGTGGTAATGTGCAGGGCATCACAGAAAGTGTGCTGGAGATCAGTTGGGGTGCGCAGGACGTCATAGAAAGTATGCAGTACCTCAGTGGTAATGTGCAGGGCATCACAGAAAGTGTGCTGGAGATCAGTTGGGGTGCGCAGGACGTCATAGAAAGTATGCAGTACCTCAGTGGTAATGTGCAGGGCATCACAGAAAGTGTGCTGGAGATCAGTTGGGGTGCGCAGGACGTCATAGAAAGTGTGCAGTACCTCAGTGGGAGTGTGCAGGACGTCATAGAAAGTATGCAGTACCTCAGTGGTAATGTGCAGGGCATCACAGAAAGTGTGCTGGAGATCAGTTGGGGTGCGCAGGACGTCATAGAAAGTATGCAGTACCTCAGTGGTAATGTGCAGGGCATCACAGAAAGTGTGCTGGAGATCAGTTGGGGTGCGCAGGACGTCATAGAAAGTATGCAGTACCTCAGTGGTAATGTGCAGGGCATCACAGAAAGTGTGCTGGAGATCAGTTGGGGTGCGCAGGACGTCATAGAAAGTGTGCAGTACCTCAGTGGGAGTGTGCAGGACGTCATAGAAAGTATGCAGTACCTCAGTGGTAATGTGCAGGGCATCACAGAAAGTGTGCTGGAGATCAGTTGGGGTGCGCAGGACGTCATAGAAAGTATGCAGTACCTCAGTGGTAATGTGCAGGGCATCACAGAAAGTGTGCTGGAGATCAGTTGGGGTGCGCAGGACGTCATAGAAAGTATGCAGTACCTCAGTGGTAATGTGCAGGGCATCACAGAAAGTGTGCTGGAGATCAGTTGGGGTGCGCAGGACGTCATAGAAAGTATGCAGTACCTCAGTGGTAATGTGCAGGGCATCACAGAAAGTGTGCTGGAGATCAGTTGGGGTGCGCAGGACGTCATAGAAAGTATGCAGTACCTCAGTGGTAATGTGCAGGGCATCACAGAAAGTGTGCTGGAGATCAGTTGGGGTGCGCAGGACGTCATAGAAAGTATGCAGTACCTCAGTGGTAATGTGCAGGGCATCACAGAAAGTGTGCTGGAGATCAGTTGGGGTGCGCAGGACGTCATAGAAAGTATGCAGTACCTCAGTGGTAATGTGCAGGGCATCACAGAAAGTGTGCTGGAGATCAGTTGGGGTGCGCAGGACGTCATAGAAAGTATGCAGTACCTCAGTGGTAATGTGCAGGGCATCACAGAAAGTGTGCTGGAGATCAGTTGGGGTGCGCAGGACGTCATAGAAAGTATGCAGTACCTCAGTGGTAATGTGCAGGGCATCACAGAAAGTGTGCTGGAGATCAGTTGGGGTGCGCAGGACGTCATAGAAAGTATGCAGTACCTCAGTGGTAATGTGCAGGGCATCACAGAAAGTGTGCTGGAGATCAGTTGGGGTGCGCAGGACGTCATAGAAAGTATGCAGTACCTCAGTGGTAATGTGCAGGGCATCACAGAAAGTGTGCTGGAGATCAGTTGGGGTGCGCAGGACGTCATAGAAAGTATGCAGTACCTCAGTGGTAATGTGCAGGGCATCACAGAAAGTGTGCTGGAGATCAGTTGGGGTGCGCAGGACGTCATAGAAAGTATGCAGTACCTCAGTGGTAATGTGCAGGGCATCACAGAAAGTGTGCTGGAGATCAGTTGGGGTGCGCAGGACGTCATAGAAAGTATGCAGTACCTCAGTGGTAATGTGCAGGGCATCACAGAAAGTGTGCTGGAGATCAGTTGGGGTGCGCAGGACGTCATAGAAAGTATGCAGTACCTCAGTGGTAATGTGCAGGGCATCACAGAAAGTGTGCTGGAGATCAGTTGGGGTGCGCAGGACGTCATAGAAAGTATGCAGTACCTCAGTGGTAATGTGCAGGGCATCACAGAAAGTGTGCTGGAGATCAGTTGGGGTGCGCAGGACGTCATAGAAAGTATGCAGTACCTCAGTGGTAATGTGCAGGGCATCACAGAAAGTGTGCAGTACCTCAGTGGGAGTGTGCAGGACGTCATAGAAAGTATGCAGTACCTCAGTGGTAATGTGCAGGGCATCACAGAAAGTGTGCTGGAGATCAGTTGGGGTGCGCAGGACGTCATAGAAAGTATGCAGTACCTCAGTGGTAATGTGCAGGGCATCACAGAAAGTGTGCTGGAGATCAGTTGGGGTGCGCAGGACGTCATAGAAAGTATGCAGTACCTCAGTGGTAATGTGCAGGGCATCACAGAAAGTGTGCTGGAGATCAGTTGGGGTGCGCAGGACGTCATAGAAAGTGTGCAGTACCTCAGTGGGAGTGTGCAGGACGTCATAGAAAGCATGCAGTACCTCAGTGGTAATGTGCAGGGCATCACAGAAAGTGTGCTGGAGATCAGTTGGGGTGCGCAGGACGTCATAGAAAGTATGCAGTACCTCAGTGGTAATGTGCAGGGCATCACAGAAAGTGTGCTGGAGATCAGTTGGGGTGCGCAGGACGTCATAGAAAGTATGCAGTACCTCAGTGGTAATGTGCAGGGCATCACAGAAAGTGTGCTGGAGATCAGTTGGGGTGCGCAGGACGTCATAGAAAGTATGCAGTACCTCAGTGGTAATGTGCAGGGCATCACAGAAAGTGTGCTGGAGATCAGTTGGGGTGCGCAGGACGTCATAGAAAGTATGCAGTACCTCAGTGGTAATGTGCAGGGCATCACAGAAAGTGTGCTGGAGATCAGTTGGGGTGCGCAGGACGTCATAGAAAGTATGCAGTACCTCAGTGGTAATGTGCAGGGCATCACAGAAAGTGTGCTGGAGATCAGTTGGGGTGCGCAGGACGTCATAGAAAGTATGCAGTACCTCAGTGGTAATGTGCAGGGCATCACAGAAAGTGTGCTGAGATCAGTTTGGGGTGCGCAGGACGTCATAGAAAGTATGCAGTACCTCAGTGGTAATGTGCAGGGCATCACAGAAAGTGTGCTGGAGATCAGTTGGGGTGCGCAGGACGTCATAGAAAGTATGCAGTACCTCAGTGGTAATGTGCAGGGCATCACAGAAAGTGTGCTGGAGATCAGTTGGGGTGCGCAGGACGTCATAGAAAGTATGCAGTACCTCAGTGGTAATGTGCAGGGCATCACAGAAAGTGTGCTGGAGATCAGTTGGGGTGCGCAGGACGTCATAGAAAGTGTGCAGTACCTCAGTGGGAGTGTGCAGGACGTCATAGAAAGTATGCAGTACCTCAGTGGTAATGTGCAGGGCATCACAGAAAGTGTGCTGGAGATCAGTTGGGGTGCGCAGGACGTCATAGAAAGTATGCAGTACCTCAGTGGTAATGTGCAGGGCATCACAGAAAGTGTGCTGGAGATCAGTTGGGGTGCGCAGGACGTCATAGAAAGTATGCAGTACCTCAGTGGTAATGTGCAGGGCATCACAGAAAGTGTGCTGGAGATCAGTTGGGGTGCGCAGGACGTCATAGAAAGTATGCAGTACCTCAGTGGTAATGTGCAGGGCATCACAGAAAGTGTGCTGGAGATCAGTTGGGGTGCGCAGGACGTCATAGAAAGTATGCAGTACCTCAGTGGTAATGTGCAGGGCATCACAGAAAGTGTGCTGGAGATCAGTTGGGGTGCGCAGGACGTCATAGAAAGTATGCAGTACCTCAGTGGTAATGTGCAGGGCATCACAGAAAGTGTGCTGGAGATCAGTTGGGGTGCGCAGGACGTCATAGAAAGTATGCAGTACCTCAGTGGTAATGTGCAGGGCATCACAGAAAGTGTGCTGGAGATCAGTTGGGGTGCGCAGGACGTCATAGAAAGTATGCAGTACCTCAGTGGTAATGTGCAGGGCATCACAGAAAGTGTGCGTGAGATCAGTTGGGGTGCGCAGGACGTCATAGAAAGTATGCAGTACCTCAGTGGTAATGTGCAGGGCATCACAGAAAGTGTGCTGGAGATCAGTTGGGGTGCGCAGGACGTCATAGAAAGTATGCAGTACCTCAGTGGTAATGTGCAGGGCATCACAGAAAGTGTGCTGGAGATCAGTTGGGGTGCGCAGGACGTCATAGAAAGTGTGCAGTACCTCAGTGGGAGTGTGCAGGACGTCATAGAAAGCATGCAGTACCTCAGTGGTAATGTGCAGGGCATCACAGAAAGTGTGCTGGAGATCAGTTGGGGTGCGCAGGACGTCATAGAAAGTATGCAGTACCTCAGTGGTAATGTGCAGGGCATCACAGAAAGTGTGCTGGAGATCAGTTGGGGTGCGCAGGACGTCATAGAAAGTATGCAGTACCTCAGTGGTAATGTGCAGGGCATCACAGAAAGTGTGCTGGAGATCAGTTGGGGTGCGCAGGACGTCATAGAAAGTATGCAGTACCTCAGTGGTAATGTGCAGGGCATCACAGAAAGTGTGCTGGAGATCAGTTGGGGTGCGCAGGACGTCATAGAAAGTATGCAGTACCTCAGTGGTAATGTGCAGGGCATCACAGAAAGTGTGCTGGAGATCAGTTGGGGTGCGCAGGACGTCATAGAAAGTATGCAGTACCTCAGTGGTAATGTGCAGGGCATCACAGAAAGTGTGCTGGAGATCAGTTGGGGTGCGCAGGACGTCATAGAAAGTATGCAGTACCTCAGTGGTAATGTGCAGGGCATCACAGAAAGTGTGCTGGAGATCAGTTGGGGTGCGCAGGACGTCATAGAAAGTATGCAGTACCTCAGTGGTAATGTGCAGGGCATCACAGAAAGTGTGCTGGAGATCAGTTGGGGTGCGCAGGACGTCATAGAAAGTATGCAGTACCTCAGTGGTAATGTGCAGGGCATCACAGAAAGTGTGCTGGAGATCAGTTGGGGTGCGCAGGACGTCATAGAAAGTATGCAGTACCTCAGTGGTAATGTGCAGGGCATCACAGAAAGTGTGCTGGAGATCAGTTGGGGTGCGCAGGACGTCATAGAAAGTATGCAGTACCTCAGTGGTAATGTGCAGGGCATCACAGAAAGTGTGCTGGAGATCAGTTGGGGTGCGCAGGACGTCATAGAAAGTATGCAGTACCTCAGTGGTAATGTGCAGGGCATCACAGAAAGTGTGCTGGAGATCAGTTGGGGTGCGCAGGACGTCATAGAAAGTATGCAGTACCTCAGTGGTAATGTGCAGGGCATCACAGAAAGTGTGCTGGAGATCAGTTGGGGTGCGCAGGACGTCATAGAAAGTATGCAGTACCTCAGTGGTAATGTGCAGGGCATCACAGAAAGTGTGCTGGAGATCAGTTGGGGTGCGCAGGACGTCATAGAAAGTATGCAGTACCTCAGTGGTAATGTGCAGGGCATCACAGAAAGTGTGCTGGAGATCAGTTGGGGTGCGCAGGACGTCATAGAAAGTGTGCAGTACCTCAGTGGGAGTGTGCAGGACGTCATAGAAAGTATGCAGTACCTCAGTGGTAATGTGCAGGGCATCACAGAAAGTGTGCTGGAGATCAGTTGGGGTGCGCAGGACGTCATAGAAAGTATGCAGTACCTCAGTGGTAATGTGCAGGGCATCACAGAAAGTGTGCTGGAGATCAGTTGGGGTGCGCAGGACGTCATAGAAAGTATGCAGTACCTCAGTGGTAATGTGCAGGGCATCACAGAAAGTGTGCTGGAGATCAGTTGGGGTGCGCAGGACGTCATAGAAAGTATGCAGTACCTCAGTGGTAATGTGCAGGGCATCACAGAAAGTGTGCTGGAGATCAGTTGGGGTGCGCAGGACGTCATAGAAAGTATGCAGTACCTCAGTGGTAATGTGCAGGGCATCACAGAAAGTGTGCTGGAGATCAGTTGGGGTGCGCAGGACGTCATAGAAAGTATGCAGTACCTCAGTGGTAATGTGCAGGGCATCACAGAAAGTGTGCTGGAGATCAGTTGGGGTGCGCAGGACGTCATAGAAAGTATGCAGTACCTCAGTGGTAATGTGCAGGGCATCACAGAAAGTGTGCTGGAGATCAGTTGGGGTGCGCAGGACGTCATAGAAAGTATGCAGTACCTCAGTGGTAATGTGCAGGGCATCACAGAAAGTGTGCTGGAGATCAGTTGGGGTGCGCAGGACGTCATAGAAAGTATGCAGTACCTCAGTGGTAATGTGCAGGGCATCACAGAAAGTGTGCTGGAGATCAGTTGGGGTGCGCAGGACGTCATAGAAAGTATGCAGTACCTCAGTGGTAATGTGCAGGGCATCACAGAAAGTGTGCTGGAGATCAGTTGGGGTGCGCAGGACGTCATAGAAAGTATGCAGTACCTCAGTGGTAATGTGCAGGGCATCACAGAAAGTGTGCTGGAGATCAGTTGGGGTGCGCAGGACGTCATAGAAAGTATGCAGTACCTCAGTGGTAATGTGCAGGGCATCACAGAAAGTGTGCTGGAGATCAGTTGGGGTGCGCAGGACGTCATAGAAAGTGTGCAGTACCTCAGTGGGAGTGTGCAGGACGTCATAGAAAGTATGCAGTACCTCAGTGGTAATGTGCAGGGCATCACAGAAAGTGTGCTGGAGATCAGTTGGGGTGCGCAGGACGTCATAGAAAGTATGCAGTACCTCAGTGGTAATGTGCAGGGCATCACAGAAAGTGTGCTGGAGATCAGTTGGGGTGCGCAGGACGTCATAGAAAGTATGCAGTACCTCAGTGGTAATGTGCAGGGCATCACAGAAAGTGTGCTGGAGATCAGTTGGGGTGCGCAGGACGTCATAGAAAGTGTGCAGTACCTCAGTGGGAGTGTGCAGGACGTCATAGAAAGTATGCAGTACCTCAGTGGTAATGTGCAGGGCATCACAGAAAGTGTGCTGGAGATCAGTTGGGGTGCGCAGGACGTCATAGAAAGTATGCAGTACCTCAGTGGTAATGTGCAGGGCATCACAGAAAGTGTGCTGGAGATCAGTTGGGGTGCGCAGGACGTCATAGAAAGTGTGCAGTACCTCAGTGGGAGTGTGCAGGACGTCATAGAAAGTATGCAGTACCTCAGTGGTAATGTGCAGGGCATCACAGAAAGTGTGCTGGAGATCAGTTGGGGTGCGCAGGACGTCATAGAAAGTATGCAGTACCTCAGTGGTAATGTGCAGGGCATCACAGAAAGTGTGCTGGAGATCAGTTGGGGTGCGCAGGACGTCATAGAAAGTATGCAGTACCTCAGTGGTAATGTGCAGGGCATCACAGAAAGTGTGCTGGAGATCAGTTGGGGTGCGCAGGACGTCATAGAAAGTATGCAGTACCTCAGTGGTAATGTGCAGGGCATCACAGAAAGTGTGCTGGAGATCAGTTGGGGTGCGCAGGACGTCATAGAAAGTATGCAGTACCTCAGTGGTAATGTGCAGGGCATCACAGAAAGTGTGCTGGAGATCAGTTGGGGTGCGCAGGACGTCATAGAAAGTATGCAGTACCTCAGTGGTAATGTGCAGGGCATCACAGAAAGTGTGCTGGAGATCAGTTGGGGTGCGCAGGACGTCATAGAAAGTATGCAGTACCTCAGTGGTAATGTGCAGGGCATCACAGAAAGTGTGCTGGAGATCAGTTGGGGTGCGCAGGACGTCATAGAAAGTATGCAGTACCTCAGTGGTAATGTGCAGGGCATCACAGAAAGTGTGCTGGAGATCAGTTGGGGTGCGCAGGACGTCATAGAAAGTATGCAGTACCTCAGTGGTAATGTGCAGGGCATCACAGAAAGTGTGCTGGAGATCAGTTGGGGTGCGCAGGACGTCATAGAAAGTATGCAGTACCTCAGTGGTAATGTGCAGGGCATCACAGAAAGTGTGCTGGAGATCAGTTGGGGTGCGCAGGACGTCATAGAAAGTGTGCTGGAGATCAGTTGGGGTGCGCAGGACGTCATAGAAAGTATGCAGTACCTCAGTGGGAGTGTGCAGGACGTCATAGAAAGTATGCAGTACCTCAGTGGTAATGTGCAGGGCATCACAGAAAGTGTGCTGGAGATCAGTTGGGGTGCGCAGGACGTCATAGAAAGTATGCAGTACCTCAGTGGTAATGTGCAGGGCATCACAGAAAGTGTGCTGGAGATCAGTTGGGGTGCGCAGGACGTCATAGAAAGTGTGCAGTACCTCAGTGGGAGTGTGCAGGACGTCATAGAAAGTATGCAGTACCTCAGTGGTAATGTGCAGGGCATCACAGAAAGTGTGCTGGAGATCAGTTGGGGTGCGCAGGACGTCATAGAAAGTATGCAGTACCTCAGTGGTAATGTGCAGGGCATCACAGAAAGTGTGCTGGAGATCAGTTGGGGTGCGCAGGACGTCATAGAAAGTGTGCAGTACCTCAGTGGGAGTGTGCAGGACGTCATAGAAAGTATGCAGTACCTCAGTGGTAATGTGCAGGGCATCACAGAAAGTGTGCTGGAGATCAGTTGGGGTGCGCAGGACGTCATAGAAAGTATGCAGTACCTCAGTGGTAATGTGCAGGGCATCACAGAAAGTGTGCTGGAGATCAGTTGGGGTGCGCAGGACGTCATAGAAAGTGTGCAGTACCTCAGTGGGAGTGTGCAGGACGTCATAGAAAGTATGCAGTACCTCAGTGGTAATGTGCAGGGCATCACAGAAAGTGTGCTGGAGATCAGTTGGGGTGCGCAGGACGTCATAGAAAGTATGCAGTACCTCAGTGGTAATGTGCAGGGCATCACAGAAAGTGTGCTGGAGATCAGTTGGGGTGCGCAGGACGTCATAGAAAGTATGCAGTACCTCAGTGGTAATGTGCAGGGCATCACAGAAAGTGTGCTGGAGATCAGTTGGGGTGCGCAGGACGTCATAGAAAGTATGCAGTACCTCAGTGGTAATGTGCAGGGCATCACAGAAAGTGTGCTGGAGATCAGTTGGGGTGCGCAGGACGTCATAGAAAGTATGCAGTACCTCAGTGGTAATGTGCAGGGCATCACAGAAAGTGTGCTGGAGATCAGTTGGGGTGCGCAGGACGTCATAGAAAGTATGCAGTACCTCAGTGGTAATGTGCAGGGCATCACAGAAAGTGTGCTGGAGATCAGTTGGGGTGCGCAGGACGTCATAGAAAGTATGCAGTACCTCAGTGGTAATGTGCAGGGCATCACAGAAAGTGTGCTGGAGATCAGTTGGGGTGCGCAGGACGTCATAGAAAGTATGCAGTACCTCAGTGGTAATGTGCAGGGCATCACAGAAAGTGTGCTGGAGATCAGTTGGGGTGCGCAGGACGTCATAGAAAGTATGCAGTACCTCAGTGGTAATGTGCAGGGCATCACAGAAAGTGTGCTGGAGATCAGTTGGGGTGCGCAGGACGTCATAGAAAGTATGCAGTACCTCAGTGGTAATGTGCAGGGCATCACAGAAAGTGTGCTGGAGATCAGTTGGGGTGCGCAGGACGTCATAGAAAGTATGCAGTACCTCAGTGGTAATGTGCAGGGCATCACAGAAAGTGTGCTGGAGATCAGTTGGGGTGCGCAGGACGTCATAGAAAGTGTGCAGTACCTCAGTGGGAGTGTGCAGGACGTCATAGAAAGTATGCAGTACCTCAGTGGTAATGTGCAGGGCATCACAGAAAGTGTGCTGGAGATCAGTTGGGGTGCGCAGGACGTCATAGAAAGTATGCAGTACCTCAGTGGTAATGTGCAGGGCATCACAGAAAGTGTGCTGGAGATCAGTTGGGGTGCGCAGGACGTCATAGAAAGTGTGCAGTACCTCAGTGGGAGTGTGCAGGACGTCATAGAAAGTATGCAGTACCTCAGTGGTAATGTGCAGGGCATCACAGAAAGTGTGCTGGAGATCAGTTGGGGTGCGCAGGACGTCATAGAAAGTATGCAGTACCTCAGTGGTAATGTGCAGGGCATCACAGAAAGTGTGCTGGAGATCAGTTGGGGTGCGCAGGACGTCATAGAAAGTATGCAGTACCTCAGTGGTAATGTGCAGGGCATCACAGAAAGTGTGCTGGAGATCAGTTGGGGTGCGCAGGACGTCATAGAAAGTATGCAGTACCTCAGTGGTAATGTGCAGGGCATCACAGAAAGTGTGCTGGAGATCAGTTGGGGTGCGCAGGACGTCATAGAAAGTATGCAGTACCTCAGTGGTAATGTGCAGGGCATCACAGAAAGTGTGCTGGAGATCAGTTGGGGTGCGCAGGACGTCATAGAAAGTATGCAGTACCTCAGTGGTAATGTGCAGGGCATCACAGAAAGTGTGCTGGAGATCAGTTGGGGTGCGCAGGACGTCATAGAAAGTATGCAGTACCTCAGTGGTAATGTGCAGGGCATCACAGAAAGTGTGCTGGAGATCAGTTGGGGTGCGCAGGACGTCATAGAAAGTATGCAGTACCTCAGTGGTAATGTGCAGGGCATCACAGAAAGTGTGCTGGAGATCAGTTGGGGTGCGCAGGACGTCATAGAAAGTATGCAGTACCTCAGTGGTAATGTGCAGGGCATCACAGAAAGTGTGCTGGAGATCAGTTGGGGTGCGCAGGACGTCATAGAAAGTATGCAGTACCTCAGTGGTAATGTGCAGGGCATCACAGAAAGTGTGCTGGAGATCAGTTGGGGTGCGCAGGACGTCATAGAAAGTGTGCAGTACCTCAGTGGGAGTGTGCAGGACGTCATAGAAAGTATGCAGTACCTCAGTGGTAATGTGCAGGGCATCACAGAAAGTGTGCTGGAGATCAGTTGGGGTGCGCAGGACGTCATAGAAAGTATGCAGTACCTCAGTGGTAATGTGCAGGGCATCACAGAAAGTGTGCTGGAGATCAGTTGGGGTGCGCAGGACGTCATAGAAAGTATGCAGTACCTCAGTGGTAATGTGCAGGGCATCACAGAAAGTGTGCTGGAGATCAGTTGGGGTGCGCAGGACGTCATAGAAAGTATGCAGTACCTCAGTGGTAATGTGCAGGGCATCACAGAAAGTGTGCTGGAGATCAGTTGGGGTGCGCAGGACGTCATAGAAAGTATGCAGTACCTCAGTGGTAATGTGCAGGGCATCACAGAAAGTGTGCTGGAGATCAGTTGGGGTGCGCAGGACGTCATAGAAAGTGTGCAGTACCTCAGTGGGAGTGTGCAGGACGTCATAGAAAGTATGCAGTACCTCAGTGGTAATGTGCAGGGCATCACAGAAAGTGTGCTGGAGATCAGTTGGGGTGCGCAGGACGTCATAGAAAGTGTGCAGTACCTCAGTGGGAGTGTGCAGGACGTCATAGAAAGCATGCAGTACCTCAGTGGTAATGTGCAGGGCATCACAGAAAGTGTGCTGGAGATCAGTTGGGGTGCGCAGGACGTCATAGAAAGTATGCAGTACCTCAGTGGTAATGTGCAGGGCATCACAGAAAGTGTGCTGGAGATCAGTTGGGGTGCGCAGGACGTCATAGAAAGTGTGCAGTACCTCAGTGGGAGTGTGCAGGACGTCATAGAAAGTATGCAGTACCTCAGTGGTAATGTGCAGGGCATCACAGAAAGTGTGCTGGAGATCAGTTGGGGTGCGCAGGACGTCATAGAAAGTATGCAGTACCTCAGTGGTAATGTGCAGGGCATCACAGAAAGTGTGCTGGAGATCAGTTGGGGTGCGCAGGACGTCATAGAAAGTGTGCAGTACCTCAGTGGTAATGTGCAGGGCATCACAGAAAGTGTGCTGGAGATCAGTTGGGGTGCGCAGGACGTCATAGAAAGTATGCAGTACCTCAGTGGTAATGTGCAGGGCATCACAGAAAGTGTGCTGGAGATCAGTTGGGGTGCGCAGGACGTCATAGAAAGTATGCAGTACCTCAGTGGTAATGTGCAGGGCATCACAGAAAGTGTGCTGGAGATCAGTTGGGGTGCGCAGGACGTCATAGAAAGTGTGCAGTACCTCAGTGGGAGTGTGCAGGACGTCATAGAAAGTATGCAGTACCTCAGTGGTAATGTGCAGGGCATCACAGAAAGTGTGCTGGAGATCAGTTGGGGTGCGCAGGACGTCATAGAAAGTGTGCAGTACCTCAGTGGGAGTGTGCAGGACGTCATAGAAAGTATGCAGTACCTCAGTGGTAATGTGCAGGGCATCACAGAAAGTGTGCTGGAGATCAGTTGGGGTGCGCAGGACGTCATAGAAAGTGTGCAGTACCTCAGTGGGAGTGTGCAGGACGTCATAGAAAGTATGCAGTACCTCAGTGGTAATGTGCAGGGCATCACAGAAAGTGTGCTGGAGATCAGTTGGGGTGCGCAGGACGTCATAGAAAGTATGCAGTACCTCAGTGGTAATGTGCAGGGCATCACAGAAAGTGTGCTGGAGATCAGTTGGGGTGCGCAGGACGTCATAGAAAGTGTGCAGTACCTCAGTGGGAGTGTGCAGGACGTCATAGAAAGCATGCAGTACCTCAGTGGTAATGTGCAGGGCATCACAGAAAGTGTGCTGGAGATCAGTTGGGGTGCGCAGGACGTCATAGAAAGTGTGCAGTACCTCAGTGGGAGTGTGCAGGACGTCATAGAAAGTATGCAGTACCTCAGTGGTAATGTGCAGGGCATCACAGAAAGTGTGCTGGAGATCAGTTGGGGTGCGCGGAACGTCATAGAAAGTGTGCAGTATCTCAGTGGGAGTGTGCAGAACGTCATAGAAAGTATGCAGTACCTCAGTGGTAATGTGCAGGGCATCACAGAAAGTGTGCTGGAGATCAGTTGGAGTGCGCAGGACGTCATAGAAAGTGTGCAGTACCTCAGTGGGAGTGTGCAGGACGTCATAGAAAGTATGCAGTACCTCAGTGGTAATGTGCAGGGCATCACAGAAAGTGTGCTGGAGATCAGTTGGAGTGCGCAGGACGTCATAGAAAGTGTGCAGTACCTCAGTGGGAGTGTGCAGGACGTCATAGAAAGTATGCAGTACCTCAGTGGTAATGTGCAGGGCATCACAGAAAGTGTGCTGGAGATCAGTTGGAGTGCGCAGGACGTCATAGAAAGTGTGCAGTACCTCAGTGGGAGTGTGCAGGACGTCATAGAAAGTATGCAGTACCTCAGTGGTAATGTGCAGGGCATCACAGAAAGTGTGCTGGAGATCAGTTGGGGTGCGCAGGACGTCATAGAAAGTGTGCAGTACCTCAGTGGGAGTGTGCTGGACGTCATAGAAAGCATGCAGTACCTCAGTGGTAATGTACAGGGCATCACAGAAAGTGTGCTGGAGATCAGTTGGGGTGCGCAGGACGTCATAGAAAGTGTGCAGTACCTCAGTGGGAGTGTGCTGGACGTCATAGAAAGCATGCAGTACCTCAGTGGTAATGTACAGGGCATCACAGAAAGTGTGCTGGAGATCAGTTGGAGTGCGCAGGACGTCATAGAAAGTGTGCAGTACCTCAGTGGGAGTGTGCAGGACGTCATAGAAAGTATGCAGAGCCTCAGTGGTAATATGCAGGGCATCACAGAAAGTGTGCTGGAGATCAGTTGGAGTGCGCAGGACGTCATAGAAAGTGTGCAGTACCTCAGTGGGAGTGTGCAGGACGTCATAGAAAGCATGCAGTACCTCAGTGGTAATGTGCAGGGCATCACAGAAAGTGTGCTGGAGATCAGCTTGGGGTGCGCAGGACGTCATAGAAAGTGTGCAGTACCTCAGTGGGAGTGTGCAGGACGTCATAGAAAGTATGCAGTACCTCAGTGGTAATGTGCAGGGCATCACAGAAAGTGTGCTGGAGATCAGTTGGGGTGCGCAGGACGTCATAGAAAGTGTGCAGTACCTCAGTGGGCGTGTGCAGGACGTCATAGAAAGTATGCAGTACCTCAGTGGTAATGCGCAGGGCATCACAGAAAGTGTGCTGGAGATCAGTTAGAGTGCGCAGGACGTCATAGAAAGTGTGCAGCACCTCAGTTGGAGTGTGCAGGACGTCATAGAAAGTATGCAGTACCTCAGTGGTGATGTGCAGGGCATCACAGAAAGTGTGCTGGAGATCAGTTGGGGTGCGCAGGACGTCATAGAAAGTGTGCAGTACTTCAGTGGGAGTGTGCAGGACGTCATATAAAGTATGCAGTACCAATAGTTTTTGACGCTGATAATTTTCCAGTGTCACCGCTAAAGTGGTTTGGTGTCAAGGTTAATCCCGACTTTGCCATTCACGCAATTTCTAACCTCGTGTTTTGACTCATTCCAGCTCAGAATGATGCTGAATTTGAAAAAGATGAAATGCAAGGAAAATAATGATGGGGCGCTTGAAGCTGTTACAGAGTTACGAGCGAACATGCCATGGTGGAGCGAGCGGCGCGCAAGGACATTATACTCATACGGCGCGCACGCGCGAGAAGCGCGTGATTCTAGGGCGTTGAGAAGTAGTACAGTGTTCAACCCTGCAAAATCTCAGTTATCGTCAAAATATGTGCACTAGGGGAGGGCAAGTCTGCTTCGACTGAATCTGTGTTCTTTTTGCACTTAATCAAGTAATCGGGTGTTATTGTCTCAGGAAAAGGGAGGTTTGAGGGACAATCTTCACTTATAATATGCCTCTCTCGGGTGTCTGCATTCCTCCATCTGGTCAGCTGTTGGCCTTCAAATATTCTCTGCCAAAGCGTAGCTAGATGCCTCCGAGGGCGCGGCCTGAAACGCCGCCTCATTCCATGTAGCGGTAAACTAGGGGTTTTGGCTACGATAGCTAAAACCCGCATATTCTTTTGTCGAGCCTACAAGGGTGCAAATTCTGCGCGTATTCTACGTAAAAACGAAGGCTAAATTCGAAACATTAATCTCTCTGACGCTAAACCCGTATATTCTCGCTATAATTTTGTAGCGAGAATATACGGATTCAGCGACAGCCTGTGTTAAAATGCCATCTCGAACACGCGTTGGCTACGCGAAACGCAGGGATGCCGTTCGAACCGTGTTGGCCCAGTGAACCCACGAATAACTTTACACTCTGTGGGTGGTCGTGGAGGGTGACCTCGTGTCGCTCTCTGGAAGACCTTGCTAGGGATAATTTTGGCCGCTGGGATGCTGCAGGCCGTGGAAAGAAACGGTGATACGCTCGATCGCAGCGCGGGTAGTCTTTCTAGTACGGATCAAGACTGGGTGGGTCGATCGACCGAGAGCTGCAACGAGAATAAGCGTAGAATATGCGGGTGCTGTAGCTAAAATTTCACCGACTTAGGCTAAACTTTCCTTAACTTACGTCAATTTTCGTGTCAAAATCAGGTTAGATACCTCCGAAACCCTGGGCATCTCCGGTTTCTGTGTGAGGCATCTAGCTTCGCGTTGACGGAGTTGTACAAAGGAACCATTCACCACGGAAAAATGTGTAAAAAGTTTAACGCTGTAAAAAGTTTCAAATACTGTACGCTAAACACTAATCATTGATTTTTGAAAAATTTTCTGTTTTCTGCCCATTTGTGGAGGTTTTTTTCTGTTTTCTGTTTTCTGTCGAACTGAATTTCCTATTTTCTGTTTTCTGTTTCCAAAAATTTTTTTCCGCACATCACTGGTGATAATGCCGTTTTTGTCGTTGCGAAGAATTCGAGGATTATTCTTCTCAATTTGGGAAGAAGATTTTAAAATATAAAAATTGGAAACACTCGAATTGACGAGAACATTCACGTTTGTATACTTTTTTCTATTTCTTCTATTGTATCATTTTATTTTGCCTCTTTTTTAAATAAGTAATGATTTCTAAACGGTGCGTATGATCCATACCCTAAAATCTGGTTGTTTTTGTTTCCTTTTTTTGGCTCAATTCCTTCGGTTGTTACGTAGAAAACGTAATCCATCGTTCTTTTGACTTGTCTTCTTGTTAAAGGCAGCATACACGCTCGTAAAAGTTATTGAGATAACTACGTAAATAGTATGGTATAGCCCAGATTACAACGCCTACGCATTTCGAAGTGTCAAAAACGACCCACAATGCCGCTACATAAGTTAGAAGTTAGCCTAGCCCTGTATTTTCACGAACCCTGTATTTGCCCTTTTCCTGCAACGCCAGGTTGCTGGGTCATATTCACCGTCGATACTGTTGGTGGATTGCCTAACAAGGGAACCACACACGTCACTGACGGCGAAGATAACCCAGCAACCCTGCTTTGGAGGAAAAGGGCAAATACAGGGGGCGTGAAAATACTGGGCGAGGCCAACTTCTAACTTGTATAGCGGCATTGTGGGTCATTTTTGACACTTCAAAATGCGTAGGCATTATGTTGTAATCCATGCGGTTCGATTCACATTGTTATCCCAACCACGTTTACGAGCGTGTATGCTGCCTTTAACTGAGTGTTCGGAAACACTCCCACTGACAAGAAAACATTCACGCTTATGCACTTTTTTGATAATTCCACTATTGTATTATTTTATTTTACTTCTTTTCTCAGTAAGTTATGGTATCTAAACGGTGCATATGATAAAGATAGGACACCCCCTGAATTTGTCGGTCTCGTGTTTGTTGAGCAAGATGGATCTTTTTCGTCGATACCACTGTGATCAGAAAGTAAAATAACCCCCGTATACCTCTTTTGAGTTAGATTGAATCTTTGTGCACTTTTCTAGAATGAATTTATGTTTTAAATCGCGTAACAAAAAGATAGGACACCCCGTGGTTAAATCGGATTTCTTGTCCGATAAATTTGTGCGATCCCAAATCTAATGGCCGATAGGCCTTCCTCGCTCTATGAATGCTATAAATACTCGATTTCGTATACTTTCGACCAAACTGTTCTGCATCCGCAAGTCGATCTTGCTCCATTTCTTGGTTATTGCCTGTTGGAACGCAGAAATCGAGTGAAATAGCCGGCCATTGGCTCAGAGCAAACCGAAATATCCCAGAGACTCTTCATTCTGTTGAGATTAGGACTGCAGACTATCCACTATGGACAAGATAGTTGTTGCCGAGCAAAGAAGCCGACTTCAGACCTGCTCACGTGAACTCTCTGGTTGCCCGGCTAGAAACTGCAACTTCTTCGCCCGAAAACGTGGGGTAATGAAGGTAGGTATTACTCTGATATCCTATGATAATTGTTGAAAATCATCCGACTGCAGGCGAACGCAAGCTGTGGACGTCCTTGACGGGTAAATGCTCTGACAGATTAGGGGAGATCTGCTACCGCAGTTCCGACGGCTAAGGTGAGCAGCTACTTCGGCTATTAGTGTATAAACGATGATTTTCGACAGTAAGGATTTTTCTCACTAGGTTCGATGGTCGGAAGTGCTACTAAAGGAATTCAAGGTTTGCTGCTGTCCACTTTAGCCGTCGGAATTGGGGTTGCAGATCTACCATAATCTGTCAGAGCATATGTCTGTCAAGGACAGCTTGAGTTCGCCAGCAAGGAGATGATCTCCAGCATCACAGGATATCAGAGTAATACCTACCTTCATTTCCCCATGTTATCGGGCGGAGAAGCTGCAGTTTCTAGCAGGACAACCAGAAAGTTCACGTGAGCAGATCTGAGGTCGGCTTTTTGCTCTGCACTAACTATCTTGTCCAGAATTGATAGTCTACAGTCCTAATCTCAACTAAATGAAGAATCTCTGGAATATTCAAGTTTGTTGGGTCTGAGCCAATGACCGGCTATTTCTCTCGATTTTTGAGCTCCAACAGGCAATAACCGAGGAATGGAGCAAGATCGATTTGCGAAGGCAGAACAGTTTGGTCGAAAGTATACGAAAGCGAGCATTTGTTGCAGTAATGGAGCGAGGAAGGCCTATCGGCCATTAGATTTGGGATCGCACAAATTTATCGGACAAGAAATCCGATTTAACCACGGGGTGTCCTATCTTTTTGTTACGCGATTTAAAACATAAATTCATTCTAGAAAAGTGCACAAAGATTCAATCTAACCCAAAAGAGCTATACGGGGGTTATTTTACTTTCTGATCACAGTGGTATCGACGAAAAAGATCCATCTTGCTCAACAAACACGAGACCGACAAATTCAGGGGGTGTCCTATCTTTATGATATGCAGTGTTCATATGCACCGTTTAGATACGATAACTTACTGAGAAAAGAAGTAAAATAAAATAATACAATAGTGGAATTATCAAAAAAAGTGCATAAGCGTGAATGTTTTTTTGTCAATGCGAGTGTTTCCGAACACTCAGTTAAAGGCAGCATACACGCTCGTAAACGGGGTTGGGATAACAATGTGAATCGAACCGCATGGCTCACAACATAATGCTAACGCATTTTGAAGTGTCAAGAACGACTCACAATGCCGCTACACAAGTTAGAAGTTGGCCCCGCCCTGTATTTTCACGCCCCCTGTATTTGCCCTTTTCCTCCAAAGCAGGGTTGCTGGGTTATCTTCGCCGTCAGTGACGTGTGTGGTTCCCTTGTTAGGCAATCTACCAACAGTATCGACGGTGAATATGACCCAGCAACCTGGCGTTGCAGGAAAAGGGCAAATACAGGGTTCGTGAAAATACAGGGCTAGGCTAACTTCTATCTTATGTAGCGGCATTGTGGGTCGTTTTTGACACTTCAAAATGCGTAGGCGTTGTAATCTGGGCCATACCATTCTAATTCCGTAGTTATTTCAATCACGTTTACGAGAGTGTATGCTGCCTTTAAGCCAAATTTGATTTTAGAGAACAGAAACAACTGAGACCCCTGTCAGAGTTGGTAGATAAAATCACTGTGGCCAACCCGGTCGATACGTACTCAGGCACTCGTGGGCGTCAACCTCGAGCCATATGCAGTTCAAGCGCAAGTGTCGTCGGGCGTCACGACCGTACGGCCAGCGCTCGATGCGCTATTCGCTGGTGGTCGATCTGATCAGCTGTCGACCGCGGGCTATGTGATTGTGACACCCGACGACTATTGCGATAGACGAGCATTCTGCTCGCGGTCTACCCGTGTTAAAGGTTCTCACAAAAGCGGTGATCCCCCCTCCACGTTCCACGGTGGTGTGCACTCTATTGCGGACCGTGGGGAGATGAACCCACAGTTGAGAACCTCTCCCTCCCAAGCCGCAGGGAGATCCTGCCTACCCTCGGCGACCAAAATTAACCTCCTTCATCTGAAATATCTTCTGGTAAGTGACTAGAGGCCACCTTCCAGGTTCGGCTTCGAAGAGCCGACTGAGGCACACGGTGAGATCAGGGCCAGTAGCAATCCCCCAATGTGGTGACTTTAAAGAGGCAGCCAACCTGAGGTCGGTGACGCCTAGATGCCTCTTAAGGTCGCGACCTTAGAACGAGAATCATTCTTGAAGAGTAGCTTTGAATGCAAAACTCTAAATAGTCGACATATTTGAACCAGCACCGCACCAACCTACGAGACGGATGCCCAACACAGCGCCTTAGACCACTAGGCCACAAGTTCATGTGTGAGTGACCTTTTCTGTTATCCTACATACACTCCCTCCACAGTCCTTCGTATTCACTGTAACTTTGATCGAACTAGCAGTAGTAAATATAGGCTTCGGGAGCGTGCAAACGTGTCTATCTTTCAGATTTAATAAGTTTCCAATCTTGGATGATGATATTTCGGAATTTTCTAAAATCCTCAAAGCGAGAGAATGTTAGATTCGAAAAACGATTTTGAAATTTTTTTGCTGGATGACCTCTTACCACTGAACCCCGATACACAATACTTTGTAGTATAATTTTCGAAGAGCAAACCTCGTGTTTTTGTCACAATGTACCCAAAAATTCAAAGGATTTTTTGAATTATGAACTGCTTTTATCCTTAATCTGTTTCACGCTCCCCAGTCAACATAGAAAGAAGTGAACTTGAAGCGAAAGAGGAAAACGATGTTTAAATAAAAGCCGCACTTAGATAAACTATTATACAGCATTTAATAACTAGTACACGCGGATCACGTAAGTTTCATGCATTTTCTGAAAAACGAAACCGTTTTTCAGCCATCTTTCTTAGATGGCTCTCTAAGCAAATTTGATTTTATTTGTGGTGAGCGATTATCGGAAAAAAATTGAAAATGGTTGAATATGGCCACAGGAACTTTTAGGAATTGGAAGTTGAGCTTAGCATAGGACTAAAGCACGTAAAATCTATAAAGAAGAAGGGTTAATGACAGCTACGTACAATTTAACGTTAATCTGCCTCTAATCTTCGCCAGGAATCATTTAAACATCAATAAAACCTTCGAACGTTTCGCCTGTCATTCCTATCAGCTGGCAGCGGAGCTGGATGGCCGCCAGCCGGCGGGTCCAATTTTTCCTTGCCCACCTAGACAACGAGATTGGCCGCCGTCCTGTGCTGGGGTGATAAGTGGACAGCGGACTGGTCGGTTCGAAAGCGCTCCACTGCCCTTTCTTGGAGCGCACTTGGCTCAAAAAGTCATCACTATTGGACGTGCTCGACCCTATGACCGCGGTATCGACCCCGCTCCTCTTCGCTCCGCGCGCTATTTCTCTTTCCTCTGCGGCGGTGAGCGAAGTCACCACCCGTTTCTTGCAGTCAGCCACCTCACAAAAGAACGCTCACTGCTCCCAGGTGGCTGACTGCAATGGTAACCAACTTGAGCGCCGCCTGTGCATTTCTATGCCGGCCCGTCCATATTGATAGCCGAGACGTGATTGACCCAGTCACCACGCAGTGACAGCCGGTAGCTGCCACCTTTCGGGGGATTGCTACTGGCCCAGGAGCATTTTATACCAACATCATTGTTATACCTTCGTCTGAACATGTTGACGTCTATAAAAAAACCTTTTTTGTCCGGTGGTAGATACCTACATCTTCAAGATATTTGGCGGTTGACATACGCATTTTCGAAATCGTCGGCCGGTCGACAGCCACCACTTCGAAATCCTCGGTGGTCGACATCCACAACAGATTAAGTAGGCGAAAAATGTTGTGAGCTGCGGTTCACTAAATAGTCATGAGAAATGGCCTGCGCTCCAGAAAATGCTAACCAGACACCCACTTGGCGCGACGTGATTACGGACCCGCACACAATCTCACGCCTTGTGGTATTTGTGGCACTGGGCGAGGTGGTAATCAGAGGTGTGCGGAATTTTCTGTTTTCTGCCCATTTTTGGCCATTTTTTTCTGTTTTCTGTAAAAATAAGCAAAATTGGGCAGAAAACAGAAAAAAATCGTGGATCGCAACTTGTTGCAAATTCACTCCATAGACAAGGGGCCGGACTCATAGACGGTAACCCCATGCGTACGGCGGAGGTAGAGCGGTTTGGAGAAGCTCACTCGTTTTCTCTGCAGTGCCTTATGGTTAAACTCATCTACCTCGCTATGATGGTTCCCCGAGCTGATGTGGTGTAGAGGCAGGATGCGCTGCTGCTCGCTCAACACGGCAGGGTTCGATCCTCGCCCAGGGTCAACCAGATGTACTACCCCTACGGAGTCCTCGAATTGGCACTAGACTCATGTAAGGAAATGAAGGATATGACTGGAATGTCGGCTGACCCCCGCATGCCACTGTATAGTCCTGAAAGGTATCCAAGTCTCTATGACATAGACGTCGAGTGTGCTGTGTATTTCAATAGGGATTGAAGAAGTCGAGTCTTCTTTGTTATCTTATAAAGCTTACCCTTACCTAAGGATTTACCGTTGACGAATCTCTCAGAGGGTATGTTATCCAGTCAAGTGACGCGACACCTCTAATTTTATTGTATAATAGCAATAAAGAGCTTCAATAGAACTCAACGCCAGCTAATGGTACCCGCTCCGGCGCGGCGTTCGAGTATTAATAATTTTCGACGCTGATAATTTTCCAGTGTCACCGCTAAAGTGGTTTGGTGTCAAGGTTTATCCCGACTTTGCCATTCACGCAATTTCTAACCTCGTGTTTTGACTCATTCCAGCTCAGAATGATGCTGAATTTGAAAAAGATGAAATGCAAGGAAAATAATGATGGGGCGCTTGAAGCTGTTACAGAGTTACGAGCGAACATGCCATGGTGGAGCGAGCGGCGCGCAAGGACATTATACTCATACGGCGCGCACGCGCGAGAAGCGCGTGATTCTAGGGCGTTGAGAAGTAGTACAGTGTTCAACCCTGCAAAAATCTCGAAGTTATCGTCAAAATATGTGCACTAAGGGAGAGCAAGTCTGCTTCGACTGAATCTGTGTTCTTTTTGCACTTAATCAAGTAATCGGGTGTTATTGTCTCAGGAAAAGGGAGGTTTGAGGGACAATCTTCACTTATAATATGCCTCTCTCGGGTGTCTGCATTCCTCCATCTGGTCAACTGTTGGCCTTCAAATATTCTCTGCCAAAGCGTAGCTAGATGCCTCCGAGGGCGCGGCCTGAAACGCCGCCCCATTCCATGTAGCGGTAAACTAGGGGTTTTGGCTACGATAGCTAAAACCCGCATATTCTTTTGTCGAGCCTACAAGGGTGCAAATTCTGCGCGTATTCTACGTAAAAACGAAGGCTAAATTCGAAACATTGATCTCTCTGACGCTAAACCCGTATATTCTCGCTATAATTTTGTAGCGAGAATATACGGATTCAGCGACAGCCTGTGTTAAAATGCCATCTCGAACACGCGTTGGCTACGCGGAACGCAGGGATGCCGTTCGAACCGTGTTGGCCCAGTGAACCCACGAATAACTTTACACTCTGTGGGTGGTCGTGGAGGGTGACCTCGTGTCGCTCTCTGGAAGACCTTGCTAGGGATAATTTTGGCCGCTGGGATGCTGCAGGCCGTGGGAAAGAAACGGTGATACGCTCGATCGCAGCGCGGATAGTCTTTCTAGTACGGATCAAGACTGGGTGGGTCGATCGAACGAGAGCTGCAACGAGAATAAGCGTAGAATATGCGGGTGCTGTAGCTAAAATTTCACCGACTTAGGCTAAACTTCACGTAATCACGTTTACGAGCGTGTATGCTGCCTTTAACAAAAAGACAAGCCAAATGAACGATGGATTACGTTTTCTACGTAACAACCGAAGGAATTGAGCCTCAAAAAAAAAGGAAACAAAAACAACCAGATTTTAGGGTATGGATCATACGCACCGTTTAGAAATCATTACTTATTTAAAAAAGAGGCAAAATAAAATGATACAATAGAAGAAATAGAAAAAAGTATACAAACGTGAATGTTCTCGTCAATTCGAGTGTTTCCAATTTTTATATTTTAAAATCTTCTTCCCAAATTGAGAAGAATAATCCTCGAATTCTTCGCAACGACAAAAACGGCATTATCACCAGTGATGTGCGGAAAAAAATTTTTGGAAACAGAAAACAGAAAATAGGAAATTCAGTTCGACAGAAAACAGAAAACAGAAAAAAACCTCCACAAATGGGCAGAAAACAGAAAATTTTTTAAAAATCAATGATTAGTGTTTAGCGTACAGTATTTGAAACTTTTTACAGCGTTAAACTTTTTACACATTTTTCCGTGGGGAATGGTTCCTTTGTACAACCTGTCAACGCGAAGCTAGATGCCTCACACAGAAACCGGAGATGCCCAGGGTTTCGGAGGTATCTAACCTGATTTTGACACGAAAATTGACGTAAGTTAAGGAAAGTTTAGCCTAAGTCGGTGAAATTTTAGCTACAGCACCCGCATATTCTACGCTTATTCTCGTTGCAGCTCTCGGTCGATCGACCCACCCAGTCTTGATCCGTACTAGAAAGACTACCCGCGCTGCGATCGAGCGTATCACCGTTTCTTTCCCACGGCCTGCAGCATCCCAGCGGCCAAAATTATCCCTAGCAAGGTCTTCCAGAGAGCGACACGAGGTCACCCTCCACGACCACCCACAGAGTGTAAAGTTATTCGTGGGTTCACTGGGCCAACACGGTTCGAACGGCATCCCTGCGTTTCGCGTAGCCAACGCGTGTTCGAGATGGCATTTTAACACAGGCTGTCGCTGAATCCGTATATTCTCGCTACAAAATTATAGCGAGAATATACGGGTTTAGCGTCAGAGAGATTAATGTTTCGAATTTAGCCTTCGTTTTTACGTAGAATACGCGCAGAATTTGCACCCTTGTAGGCTCGACAAAAGAATATGCGGGTTTTAGCTATCGTAGCCAAAACCCCTAGTTTACCGCTACATGGAATGAGGCGGCGTTTCAGGCCGCGCCCTCGGAGGCATCTAGCTACGCTTTGGCAGAGAATATTTGAAGGCCAACAGCTGACCAGATGGAGGAATGCAGACACCCGAGAGAGGCATATTATAAGTGAAGATTGTCCCTCAAACCTCCCTTTTCATGAGACAATAACACCCGATTACTTGATTAAGTGCAAAAAGAACACAGATTCAGTCGAAGCAGACTTGCCCTCCCCTAGTGCACATATTTTGACGATAACTTCGAGATTTTTGCAGGGTTGAACACTGTACTACTTCTCAACGCCCTAGAATCACGCGCTTCTCGCGCGTGCGCGCCGTATGAGTATAATGTCCTTGCGCGCCGCTCGCTCCACCATGGCATGTTCGCTCGTAACTCTGTAACAGCTTCAAGCGCCCCATCATTATTTTCCTTGCATTTCATCTTTTTCAAATTCAGCATCATTCTGAGCTGGAATGAGTCAAAACACGAGGTTAGAAATTGCGTGAATGGCAAAGTCGGGATAAACCTTGACACCAAACGACTTTAGCGGTGACACTGGAAAATTATCAGCGTCGAAAATTATTAATACTCGAACGCCGCGCCGGAGCGGGTACCATTAGCTGGCGTTGAGTTCTATTGAAGCTCTTTATTGCTATTATACAATAAAATTAGAGGTGTCGCGTCACTTGACTGGATAACATACCCTCTGAGAGATTCGTCAACGGTAAATCCTTAGGTAAGGGTAAGCTTTATAAGATAACAAAGAAGACTCGACTTCTTCAATCCCTATTGAAATACACAGCACACTCGACGTCTATGTCATAGAGACTTGGATACCTTTCAGGACTATACAGTGGCATGCGGGGGTCAGCTGACATTCCAGTCATATCCTTCATTTCCTTACATGAGTCTAGTGCCAATTCGAGGACTCCGTAGGGGTAGTACATCTGGTTGACCCTGGGCGAGGATCGAACCCTGCCGTGTTGAGCGAGCAGCAGCGCATCCTGCCTCTACACCACATCAGCTCGGGTAACCACCATAGCGATGTAGGCGAGTTTAACCATAAGGCACTGCAGAGAAAACGAGTGAGCTTCTCCAAACCGCTCTACCTACGCCGTACGTATGGGGTTACCGTCTATGAGTCCAGCCCCTTGTCTATGGAGTGAATTTGCAATAAGTTGCGATCCATGATTTTTTTCTGTTTTCTGCCCAATTTTGCTTATTTTTACAGATAACAGAAAAAATGACCAAAAATGGGCAAAAACAGAAAATTCCACACACCTCTGATTACCACCTCGCCCAGTGCCACAAATACCACAAGGCGTGAGATTGTGTGCGGGGTCCGTAATCACGTCGCGCCAAGTGGGTGTCTGGTTAGCATTTTTCTGGAGCGCAGGCCATTTCTCATGACTATTTAGTGAACCGCAGCTCACAACATTTTTTTCGCCTACTTAATCTGTTGTGGATGTCGACCACCGAGGATTTCGAAGTGGTGGCTGTCGACCGGCCGACGATTTCGAAAATGCGTATGTCAACCGCCAAATATCTTGAAGATGTAGGTATCTACCACCGGACAAAAAAGGTTTTTTTATAGACGTCAACATGTTCAGACGAAGGTATAACAATGATGTTGGTATAAAATGCTCCTGGGCCAGTAGCAATCCCCCGAAAGGTGGCAGCTACCGGCTGTCACTGCGTGGTGACTGGGTCAATCACGTCTCGGCTATCAATATGGACGGGCCGGCATAGAAATGCACAGGCGGCGCCTCAGTTGGTTACCATTGCAGTCAGCCACCTGGGAGCAGTGAGCGTTCTTTGTGAGGTGGCTGACTGCAAGAAACGGGTGGTGACTGCGCTCACCGCCGCAGAGGAAAGAGAAATAGCGCGCGCAGCGAAGAGGAGCTGGGTCGATACCGCGGTCATGGGGTCGGACACGTCCAATAGTGGTGACTTTTCGAAGCAAGTGCGCTCCAGGAAAGGGCAGTGGAGCGCTTGCGAACCGATCAGTCCGCTGTCCACTTATCACCCCAGCACAGCACGGCGACCTGTCTCGTTGTCTAGGTGGGCAAGGAAAATTTCACCCGCCGGCTGGCAGCCATCTAGCTCCGCTGCCAGCTGATAGGACTGACAGGCGAAACGTTTAAAGGTTTTATTGATGTTTCAATGATTCCTGGCGAAGATTAGAGGGAGATCAACTGCAAATTGTACTTAGCTGTCATTAACCCTTCTTTCTTTATAGATTTTACGTGCTTTAGTCCTATGCTAAGCTCAACTTCCAATTCCTAAAAGTTCCTGTGGCCATATTCAACCATTTTCAATTTTTTTCCAATAATCGCTCACCACAAATAAAATCAAATTTGCTTAGAGAGGCATCTAAGAAATATGGCTGAAAAACGGTTTCGTTTTTCAGAAAATGCATGAAACTTACGTGATCCGCGTGTACTAGTTATTAAATGCTGTATAATAGTTTATCTAAGTGCGGCTTTTATTTAAACATCGTTTTCCTCTTTCGCTTCAAGTTCACTTCTTTCTATGTTGACTGGGGAGCGTGAAACAGATTAAGGATAAAAGCAGTTCATAATTCAAAAAATCCTTTGAATTTTTTGGTACATTGTGACAAAAACACGAGGTTTGCTCTTCGAAAATTATACTACAAAGTATTGTGTATCGGGGTTCAGTGGTAAGAGGTCATCCAGCAAAAAAATTTCAAAATCGTTTTTCGAATCTAACATTCTCTCGCTTTGAGGATTTTAGAGAAAATTCCGAAATATCATCATCCAAGATTGGAAACTTATTAAATCTGAAAGATAGACACGTTTGCACGCTCCCGAAGCCTATATTTACTACTGCTAGTTCGATCAAAGTTACAGTGAATACGAAGGACTGTGGAGGGAGTTTATGTAGGATAACAGAAAAGGTCCCTCACACATGAACTTGTGGCCTAGTGGTCTAAGGCGCTGTGTTGGGCATCCGTCTCGTAGGTTGGTGCGGTGCTGGTTCAAATATGTCGACTATTTAGAGTTTTGCATTCAACGCTACTCTTCAAGAATGATTCTCGTTCTAAGGTCGCGACCTTAAGAGGCATCTAGGCGTCACCGACCTCAGGTTGGCTGCCTCTTTAAGGTCACCACATTGGGGGATTGCTACTGGCCCTGATCTCACCGTGTGCCTCAGTCGGCTCTTCGAAGCCGAACCTGGAAGGTGGCCTCTAGTCACTTACCAGAAGATCTTTCAGATGATGGAGGATAATTTTGGTCGCCGAGGGTAGGCAGGATCTCCCTGCGGCTTGGGAGGGAGAGGTTCTTAACTGTGGGTTCATCTCCCCACGGTCCGCAATAGAGTGCACACCACCGTGGAACGTGGAGGGGGGATCACCGCTTTTGTGAGAGCCTTTAACACGGGTCGACCGCGAGCAGAATGCTCGTCTATCGCAATAGTCGTCGGGTGTCACAATCACATAGCCCGCGGTCGACAGCTGATCAGATCGACCACCAGCGAATAGCGCATCGAGCGCTGGCCGTACGGTCGTGACGCCCGACGACACTTGCGCTTGAACTGCATATGGCTCGAGGTTGACGCCCACGAGTGCCTGAGTACGTATCGACCGGGTTGGCCACAGTGATTTTATCTATCAACTCTGACAGGGGTCTCAGTTGTTTCTGTTCTCTAAAATCAAATTTGGCTTAAAGGCAGCATACACTCTCGTAAACGTGATTGAAATAACTACGGAATTAGAATGGTATGGCCCAGATTACAACGCCTACGCATTTTGAAGTGTCAAAAACGACCCACAATGCCGCTACATAAGATAGAAGTTAGCCTAGCCCTGTATTTTCACAAACCCTGTGTTTGCCCTTTTCCTGCAACGCCAGGTTGCTGGGTCATATTCACCGTCGATACTGTTGGTAGATTGCCTAACAAGGGAACCACACACGTCACTGACGGCGAAGATAACCCAGCAACCCTGCTTTGGAGGAAAAGGGCAAATACAGGGGGCGTGAAAATACAGGGCGGGGCCAACTTCTAACTTGTGTAGCGGCATTGTGAGTCGTTCTTGACACTTCAAAATGCGTTAGCATTATGTTGTAAGCCATACGGTTCGACTCACACTGTTATCCCAACCACGTTTACGAGCGGGTTTGCTGACTATAAATAAGCTGGAAATCTGAGTTTATCAAAATCAGCTTACACAAAACAACAACCACTTACATAACTCATTTATCAAGAAGGGGGACATTATGTTGGTTGACTTGGGAGGGAGTGATCACCTACAGAACGAAGGTCGGTAGTCCTTAACAGGACAGCGCTGCTATGCAAGGTTGACAGCTTGAGAGCTTTTCACAATCATAATTCAGAGCAGAACTACAAAGGAAGAGATCGGGGAGACGCAGTTTCAGGATTCTTATAGAGAGGCTAGAGGCCGACAAGGGCAGCACAAGCCAGCGACAGCCGGCAACCTGCCGCTGGATTATGATGTTTAAGGCTTGCATGCAGAGTTTCCGACTCTTGTTTGGATATCTAAAAGCTTTCTCCGCTCAGAACATCCTATTCTTACTCTTCAGCAAGTTCCGGAGCATTCAATGGGGTCAAGAAAAATTCAACTTCGTTCCGACAAGTGAATCATTATGTTCCATAGACTCCTGACTGGCAGCTGCGGGATTTCAGCTAGGAAATTTCTCACCGTTGGACCATCTGTTACAAGAGGGGGTGCGTCAAAGCCAATCATTCCCAAGGCCAAGTTGGGCTGCAGGACGAATTTTTTCGTTAACAGGGCATCCGCTAGCTACCTCAAATTCACTAAAAACCGCGTGCCACCTTGTTCATTTCATGCGTTCAGAAACATGGTTAATGATTACCTTGATCCGTCTTGATCTTAACTTTTTATTGTTTTCAGTAGGTTAATCTCTTTCTATACATAGTTTTTTTTTTGAATCCCAGAGACATTCTCGTTGCTTGTTAGCCGTTTTAGTTTTGTTGTTTCCTTTCTACACATGAGTATTCCTCATGAATAAATGAAATCAAATCAAATCAAATTTGTCTTGAGAGGTAGGCGCACAGAAAAGACATCCAGAGCGAAAACCTCGCTCGGTCTCGTTATTTTTCATTTATATGTGTGTATGAAGTTTGAAGTGGGCATGTGAACATCCTGGAAATGCAATGAAGCAAAAAATGGCATTACGTGAATCTATCCATTACCTGAAAATGTTAAAAAGGACATTATCCGAATCGATTCAATATCCGGGAATTTTCCATAGGCATTATCCGAATCGATCTATTATCCGAAGAATTACCTTGGGATAACAAGAATACGCAGCACAGACTGCTGAGGTGAGGTTTCAGCAGCCATATGTTTCGTGGTTACCCCCCCCCCACTGAACAATACCGCTCGTAAGATATGGTCAGAAAGCGAGAGAGGTCGGGTTTTCGCGCCTTTTTCGTCTTTTTTGTATAACTCGCTTCAAACTCTACTCTGTGCGAAACAGAGGTGATATTCATGCTCCTGGCGTTGAGGGCTATATAATGGAAGAGCCATGGTGGGAGTCTAGTTGAGAACCATGGAAGTTACGCAATCAATCAGCCCTCTATATACGGTAGACGCAGGGAAATGCAGACAGAAACGGTAGCTCGCATCCGTCAAAGTACCGTCATCACAAACCTGGCTGATTGCCAAACTTCTATAGTTTTCATCGTAATCACCATAGAGTTTAAACCGTTGGGTAGCCCTCAACGCTAGGATCATGAATATCACCCTAGTTTCGCTCAAAGTTGAGTTTGAAGCGAGTTATACAAAAAAGACGAAAAAGACGCGAAAACCCGACTTCACTCGCTTCCTGACAAAATCCTACGAGCGGTAGTGTGGCTATAGCGCGTTCGGTTTCGGTGACGAGGGCTCGGCGGGCAAATTGCGATCCAAATGTTTTTCGAATATTGAACTTGTCGATTTCATCGAAGAAGACTTTATCAGTCGAACGAATACTCGAATCGTTCGATTCGGCCGAACTTTAGTAGACACCCAAATCTAACTAGTTCCTAAGCGTTTTTCCCCCGAATTTTCACCTATTCCCACTTTTCAGATTTTCAGATCTACCTTCTTCTAGAGATAGCGCGACAACCGTTTTTGTCAGCAACACTAACTTTGAAGGCAGTGTTCACGGAAAGAACCCGTATTCTAGTTATCAAGGTTTTTGAATAGGAAAGTTCACGAAGTAGAGGGAGAACTTTCATTAAAATTCTCAAATATCGTGGGAAAAACAGTTTCAAAAACCTCTTGAATTTTTAACTACTCCTGTTTAGTGTGTTTTGCGCGCTGCGGACAAAACGTGGAAGCAAACGACGCAAAGTTCTTCGCGCTTCGCAATTCTTAAGTACATAAGCGACTTCGCTTTCTGTTTCGCGTACCAGAAGCTTTTTAAGAATACGATGGCTCAATACACATGCTGCTATTAGAACATTCCATTATAAAGGGTATCCAAGAATTTGGCAACTGTTCTTTTACTAGAACGAACGATGGACTACTGTTATATGACGTGGACGGATGATCCAAGCTAGTCCACGTGGTTCTCACCCACTGCCTGGCCGTTTTTTGTAATACTTCTGTTCCTACTGTACTCAGATAGACCGAAAGCTTGCGTTTTTTTGCAAAAACGGGCAACATTTCCATCGTGAATACTGTCTTTCAAGAGGGACCCAAAAATCTGGAAAAATTTCGCAAGATCTTCAGTGCCATTTTTCCAGACCATCTGATACTTTAAAGTTATATGAGAGCCGCTGGCTTATGTAGAGCGGAAGAATAGGCTGAAACTGTGTCACTAGATACAGTTTACACACAAATGTGGGCTAAGCACAAAGAAAAGGAATCATGAACATGTGGGGAAGCGCAAAAGTTGAAACGTACTGATCACAGCTAAAGAAGCCACCGATTGATCCGTCAGATCCTCACGAGAGAGCAAGGGATTCAAATAGCACTTGTAGACACTTTCAGATTCTGTAATTGCGCAGAAATCAGCTACGTTGAAAAAATTCCACAACACTCTCAACCTAAAAGGAAAACATTCAGCGTCTCCCACTTCTGCTCATAATCTAATGATGAATTTCCGAGGGTAGCAGAAAACTGTTTTGCGCACTGAGCTCACAAGACTTTTTTGGTGAGAGAAGGCATTACAACCAACGAAAACTAAAGTGTTCGTCGCATTATTTATGTTCTTTATCAAATGTGCAAATTTATCACGAAGTAACATGCGGGATCAATGACCATCCAACGAGCCTTGACTGAGCACGGCGCGGTGAGACGTAGCACAAGAAAACTAGGTAGAGCTCAAGGGCAAGAAGAATTTTCAGGGTTTCACATCTCTGTCTAATAGAAACGGAAGCATTCCACTACTGCTGCCACCATGAAGATACCCCAAAAAGCCCCCAACTTGGGTAGCTGAATGTGAAGCATAAACAGTCGCTATAGAAGGCAGAGCATAGAAGTACTATTCATCGCTTGTTGATGATCGTGTCAAACGTTCAGCGAATGCCATTTCACTCTTTCTTGCTTACACTCAATTCTACCCGATTATCATGCCTGCGCATGACTTAACTAGAGAGCTATGTGAAAATACCGCGGGAAGATACCAAGAACCCCTGTGTCACACTACTGACCGCGTCTAAAGTACAACCGTGTACGTGGTCACTTCTGAATCGATTTTTGTGCAAAATAAGAACAGTTTCTGCAAGCTTCAAACTCTGAGCGCGGAGAGTTCGCTTAGTAGTTAAAGATTGTCATTGGAAATCAGACCCCATTCTTGGGAGTAGCCGAATCAGCGGCGGCTCGGGCGAGCAGTTGTGACGCGGCAATCGCAGTCCAACAACTGCCTGCCTCTACCGGCTACTGCTCGCCGGTCGAAGCTTCCCAACAGGGCCAGGCACAGCGTTGGTCCTGGTCGTCCTGAATATTCTTCCCAACAGGGCCAGGCACAGCGTTGGTCCTGGTCGTCCCCTGAAAAAGGCATTTTATCGGCTAAAAGAACGACCATCCTGGAGAGGAAAAAAGAGGTGGACGTTACTGACCCTTTTCATTTTGGTTTTTTTCTCAATTTTTTGGGCCTTACTATTCCAAAGGGGATGAATAGCGTTCCATGCGCTGCCAATATTTAAAAACTTCAGCCAGATGGAAAGCTGAAAAGCACTCCACAGACCCAAAAAATCATCGCCTCCGTTTTTGGCCCAGGTGGTCCGATGGAGCTTCTGGACCACCGTGGGACCAACGCACCTTTGACCGGCCTTGAAGGCACTGTTCACGATGATTCTCGTTCCCAAGTTCTCCACTCAAAACGATGCGTTGGCCACCAAGTGTTACCAAAATTTCGAAAAAAGGGCGAGAAACGCACTAAAACGTCTTACTTCACTGGCATTATTGTCTATGGCCTAGACTAGTTGTCCGGCTGGATGAGCATGTTCACGGTAGTTGTGACCGGTGAAAAATGGGGTCAGTCAAATGTGGAATAATTTCTTATGCAAACCAGTATTCGTTAGGGTCCGAAGCAAAGAACGGATCAACCAAAAGCAGATAAATGCAAAGGAAGGGTCCACAAAAGATTCCATTTTCACAACGAACAGTTCCTCTGAGAGAAAAGAGGCGGGTGAGAGTAAAGGATTTCGTGCCCTTCTGGTGCGTTTTTCTTGATTCCTTCGTCATTTCAGTTCTACCCGGGGGCCAAACAATCGATTTAGCGATTGATTTCAAAATTGTTGATTATCGTGAACACTTCCTTTAAAGGCACTGTTCGCGATTAACTTCATTCTCGAATTTTTAATGACAAACGCTTCTCGTGGCTCTCAGAAGCAGAATAGCGTTGAAGAAACGGGACGAAAAGCTACCCAGGAGCCGCAAAACGGCTTAGAAAAGTGGGCAAACCCCGCCATTGTGGGCAAGCCCCGCCCCTTTCCGCCCCTCGACGTGAACAAGAGAACACTCGTAATCGTGAATTGAACTATGGTTTCCGATCAAAATCCCCGTTCTTTCCTTCATTCTCAACTTCTCTCTTTACTCAGGTCAGCTCGCATACATTGGCCGCAAAAGACGGAAGTTACTAGCTTCGGACAACTCGTCCACCATTTCCCTAGCTCAATTTTTGAGGGACCATAACTCCATTCCTAGAAGGTCTTGTACGATTCCTGAAGCATCATTTGAATCAGAATGGAACCGGTTTTAAGATAGGCAAGAAACAGATAATCGATTTTCATCGCGAACAGTGCCTTTAACTCGGCTTGGAATCAATTTCATGAACTCATCTCCGGAACTCAACATCAAATAACATCTGTCCACCGATTCTCCTCCACACTAATGCGTCTTTCACAGTCTGCCGGACGACGTCGTCCAGCAAGTTATAAGATAGGACTGCGGCATAGTGGAGTGCCGGATGACCGACGTCGCAATGCGGCGCTCGACGTCGGTATATATATATATATATATATATATATATATATATATATATATATATATATATATATATATATATATATATATATATATATATATATATATATATATATATATATAACGTCGGCATGGATCGCGAAGAGACTTCGCGTTCACTGTTGAAGGTTGGCGCTACAAATCCAAAGCCGTAGCAACTATTTGCCATCTGGAGGTCTTCGGAACCGTTGTATAGCTTTGTGAGAAAATAGTCTCTATGAGAATCTCTCTGAAGACAGAGGTTTAAACACATTGGAGTTAATTTTTGAAAATTCACCCTTATAAGATTATTCGCCCCAGAGCCATTACAATACATGTGCTTTATAATTTTTGACAAAATACAATTGGAACATAAATTTTGATCTTTTTGGATAACGTCAAAGAGAGGTATTTAATAGGTGCAATATCGCATGATTTTCTTTCAAATTTATTTCTAAAGAAGTTTCGATAGAGCTTAATTTTTACAAGGTTATACAACGGTTCCGAAGACCTTCGAATGGCGAATAACTGCTACGGGTTTGGAATTTTAGTATTCACGTTTCGAGGAAATAGTCCTAAATTTAAATTTTACCGTATGATGATAAATAAATTCCATATTTAAAAAACTGCACGCTCAAGAACCATTTTTGTGTATGTGTAAAGAAAGGGTTGCGATGCCATACAACATACTAAAGTTTCATCAATTTTTTCTAAGGCCAAGCCAAGATATGTATAAAAACATTATTCGCGACAATGTCTCACGAATAGACTTCTGCATGGTACGGTATATATATATATATATATATATATATCGCAGTTTGACCACACGCATTAAAAGAGGAACGTGTTGGGTGGGTGCACATAGCGATGTGATAGGAGTATAGGAATTGAGAAAACGTGAAGACAAGCTTTCACTTCTAGAAGATGCGAAGGAATGGATGGGTTTTGACAGAATTCGTTGTGTGAGTGAAAAATTGGTGGCGTGAGCACACACACTGAGGAGAATCGCCATAATTCTCCCAATAACCTACTAGCACCTGCCGCCTCGCTACATGAACGGAGCCGAAGCAACAGATTTCCTGTAGATTCGCGGTAGAATAAGGGTATTGCTTGGATTTCGTCAAAATCAGGCTGTTTCGAATAGGCGAAAATGCTTCAATGCAGTGATTCTGCGGCGATCTACCGTGATGCTTGCCGCTGCATCCTAAGCAGGGATGTGCGGAATTTTTTTTTTTGAAAACAGAAAATCCATTTCGACAGAAAACAGAAAACAGAAAAAAATCTCCAAAAATGGGCAGAAAACAGAAAATTTTTTGAAAAATCATTAAGGGGTATTGGACGTCCACCGTATGGCATTTTTCACAGGGTTAAACTTTTTCATGAAAGTCTTTATGCTATAAATGTTCTCACAATTGTTGAAATAAGTGGTAAAATAACTTATTCTGACTGCACTTAGCCAGCCGCAGGAGAAGCACCTCGTTTCACTACTTCATGGAGAGCAAGTAGTATAAATAGGCGGTACAGCACTATAATAAAAACAATAACATTAGATTTAAACTGGTTGTGTGGCAGAGACATAGCAGTTCACCCATACGAGGTTATATACCAGAACATATTAAGTGTGGCAGGGAATTAAGCAAATGTTGAGTTGAGCAAATGAAAAAAAAACAGAACAAGTTCTACACAACATTGAGAACACTTCTATAAAATATCAGCAGTACATTCCATAATATGTACTGATAGCCCTCAGAAAATATGTCACTCGACCGAGGGTTTGAATAAATGATTGAGGACTATCAGAAACCCAGAAGCTGGACGTTATGGTGAAGGAATAACAGCTTTTCAAGATTCTCAACAGTAAGCCTTCTACGCAAGCCACTAATGATGATGCCTGCTGTTGAAAACAAACGTTCGCACTCTGACGATGTGGCAGGTGCGGAAAGACATTTTAGAGCTAGGCTTTTGATGAGTGGATATTTTGTGCCATTTATGTCGCTTCTCCAGAATTCGAACGGATCCACATTGAGATTGGGCCGATAAGCAAGATAATCATCAACCTGCTGAATTAAAACGATTTTTAGCGGCAAAAAAAGTCCACGTATGTACTGTGTACTGTAGTCACAACTGAAGAAAGCACGTACGATTTTATTAAGTAAACTGGTTTTTAGGTCTGAGATTTCATTACAAACAAGATTAGTGGTGCCACGCGTGGTTTATTGAGAAAAAAAGCCCAGGCTTTCAAGCACGGAAATTCGGCTCAAACTAATTGAAGAGCCACTCGAGGTTTATTAATAAAAATAAACTCTGGGTTTCGAATACAGAAAATCGCTTTGAACTAGATGACGTGATCACTCGAAGTTTTTTCTGAATGAAAATCATGATTTCTTTCAAAATCAGATATCTGATAGCATTAACACTCAATCTTTTCCTAAACAACACCTAAGGAATATTTCACTACCTAACATCGCTGTGATTCATTTTAAATCCTGTGAGACCGCCATCCCCCCCCCAAATAGATTTTTGTCTGGAAACTCAAATCACAACATGAATTTTGCAAAAGAGGTTTTATAAAATGGAGCGCTAAACGCAGTTTGGTGAAATTCTAGACCGAAACCCAAGCTGTCGGACATAATTATATTCCTGAGATCAATTCGTTTCACTGGTGATGTGTTTAGAGATGAAACGCCCTAGGGCAAAGTACTCTTGAAATCGCAGTCCCACCTCAGCGGTAAATTTTGATATTATAGTCCGCCCACCGTGTATAGCAACCCTGCCAAGCGCGAAATCTCAATTCGATCAAATAAGTGAGAAACTACTAGGGAAATTCGGCCCCGCCCACAACACCCTAAAAGCTTAATCAAGCGTTTCGCCTCGAAAAGGTAACCAAAATCTTTGGAAACGGAAAAATTGGTTTGTATGGCGATGCTCAAAAGCATAATGTACAATAGCAGACCTCTTGGTTCCCTTTCCGGGCTCAACTGGGCGATAACTCACCTTAGAAAGCTGGCCTTGGGAGAAGAGCTGCAGGTGAACGAACAAACGATTGACTACGGCCTAAAAATACAAATGAATTAGATTTAACGCAAGGACATGAGATGGGTGAACATTTTCAGATTGACCTCACCTTGGAGATTGACCAAGAGACAAAGTCGGAGAAACCCTATCGACAAAATCGGCCTGAAAACAGATGAATTAGATCTTACAAAAACTTGACGAAATAGCTCTGTACAAGTGAAACTGCAAAGGAAACAATGCCTATTTCAAGAAAAGGAACGTGAAAAGCCGGAATGGGGATATTAGGCCCTGCCCCCATGGGTAACCTAACGACAAGACGTTGAAGCGGGGAACACGGGGGGCGGGACCACTCCGCCTCCCAGCTGACCGATGATGGCGGATCCTCGGCGCAACGGATCACCGTAGGATATCCCCGCTGATCTGCGTGGACCGCAGCGTTGCACCGAGTCGCCTCAGACTCGACCAGATCGAGAGGATCGAAACTCAAATCTACATAATCACGTGACGAAGCAGATAACGAAACGATCCACAAGACGAAGATCAAATAATTGACGAGACGTATCTGTAATACGATCGCATCCGGATTCGGCGCCACGCGACCGTACCATATAATTGCACTGACCATTTTTGTTCCAAAATCTCAATTCTCCCGATTTTTTCTGTTTTCTGCCCAATTTTGTCCATTTTTACAGAAAACAGAAAACAGAAAAAAATGGCCAAAAATGGGCAGAAAACAGAAAACAGAAAACAGAAAATTCCGCACATCCCTGATCCCAAGATTCGAACCATCAACTCTTACCAATCCATCTCTTTATAGTATAGTTGTACACGAACGAAATTTTCGAAAGATTTTTCGAAATTTTTTCCGTTCGTTTTCGTTCGTTCAAAAATTTGTGGAACAAAATTTTTTCAGATTCCGTTCGTTCGAAATTTCGACGAACAAGTATTTTTCAAATTCCGTTCGTTTGAAATTTCGTCGAACGAATTTTTTTCAAATTCCGTTCGTTCGAAATTTTGTCGAACGAATTTTTTCAAATTTCGGTCGTTCGAGACTATGTCGAACGAATAAAATTCGATTTTCGTTCGTTCGACATTTTTTTTTCGAAAGTACAACTATACTTTATAAATCGCCGCGTTTTCCAAGTTATTGCAGGACAAATTTATTTCGACCTTGGATAGATAAAAGCCGGGATATTACACGAATCTATAAAACCCTAATCTCGGAAACGAGGAAAAAGTGGAGATGTAACGAACGAAAATCCTTCAGTCGAGCTGAGTTGGTAGTTTAATTTATTTCAGTCAAGCCTTATGAGTATAGCTCTTCGAAATTACTATTTTGGCCCCATTATTACTACATTACATTGAAATCTGACAATTCTTTGATAATATCGTTGAAGAGAACTGATTGTTTCACTTTTGTTCTATTAAGTATTTATAGCAAATCACTAGTAATGAGCCAGACCAGCGAAATACTTCAAAGTTTGCCAAAATTAGGAAATAGGATAGCACCGATAATTTTTTCCAGTGCATGCAGAAAGGTAATAAGCTTTTTAAATGACGGAAATGATTTTTCGATTCGGAAAACGATGAGCATTCATTCCCGCGCCACTGGTGGCGCGGTACATGAAGAGCGCTAGCCGTAGCGCGATTTCTAAGGGAATTGGATGCCTCCGGTAGGGCGCTTGACGGATACTTGATAGCAAACAGCGCCACGATAGCGCGTTTCTGCTTGCCCAAGCGCGGTTGGGCTATACATAGCGCGTTAAGGCTTGTGATAGCGCGTTTGGGCTAACCATCAAGTCAGCCATAGCGCGTTTGCGCCACAACAAGCGCGCGCCAGCATGAAACATGATACTGCTCCTCATAGCGCGTTTGCGCTAGAACAAGCGCGCGCTTTCGAGATACTTAATGCCGCCCCTGCTATCCAAGGGAAAAAATGGGCGACTTCGCCAAAGTAGGCAACGAAAGCGTCTTTCGACCACAACTCGCCTCAAAGTGCTCCGTTTTGAAATTCGAAAACTCCGAAATGTACAGTATGTCGTGACCTAGACAGTCTAGTGAAAATATTCTGCGAAAACGGGGAGGAACATTATTTTCCAAGGTAAAATACTTTTTCATTTCGACAATGCTAGAGGTCGCGTACGATTGATTTTGATTGAATGGGCTCGCTATCTTGTCTATCGCTACATTATCAAATTATTAACTAAACCCATATTGAAGAAGCGTTCCGACAAGGTAAGTCTGAACTCATATCATATAGTTGGATAGATTGTGGCGCGGTGAACATGTTGGTCTTGTCGAAGTTGAAAACAGAGCACTTTGACGTGAGTTGCGGTCGAAAGACGCTTTAATTGTCCACTTTAGCGATTTCGCCCATTTTCTCCTTGGATAGCAGCGGTATTGTATATGCATGACGACCTATGAAACATTTCTATCACAAGGGTCTCCGTTAACGCGTAGCTAGATGTCTCACACAGAAACCAGAGATGTCCAGAGTTTCGGAGGCATCTAGTGTTGTCGTTGCAGCACTCGGTCGATTGACCCACCCACTCTTGATCCTTACTAGAAAGGCAATCCCCGCTGCGATCGAGCACATCGCTGTTTCTTTCCCACGGCCTGCAGCATCCCAGCGGACGGGGTAACCCTTCACGACCACCCACAGTGTCAAGTTATCCTTGGGTTGACTGGGCCAACACTGTTCGAACGGCATCCCTGCGTTCCGGGTAGCCAACACGGGTTTGAGATTGCATTTCAACACAGGCTGTCGCTAAATCCGTAGATTCTCGCTCCAAAATTACAGCGAGAATATACGGGTTTAGCGACAGAGAGATCAATGCATCGAATTTAGCCTTCGTTTTTACGTAGAATACGCGCAGAATTTGCACCCTTGTAGCCTCGACACAAGAATATGCGGGTTTTAGCTATCGTAGCCAAAACCCGTAGTTTACCGCTACATTGAATTGGGGGCGGCGTTTGAGTCCGCGCCCTCGGAGGCATCTAGCTACTAGAGTGTTGCCCGAATATTCGTTTATTCGAATAAAATTCGAATATTCGAATATTCGAATAATTCGAATATTCAAAGAAGTGGATTATTCGGGTTATTCGAATACTCGAATATTCAAAAAAGTGAAATATTCGTTTATTCGAATAATCGATTATTCAAAGAAGTGGAATATTCGGTTTATTCGAATATTCAGCATGAATACTTTGAATATTCGACAAGGTCGCAAACCATATTGCACTGATTTTACATTTCAAACATCTTAGAGTTATGAATCGTAATTTCTAGCAATTCTTCAGCATCTCATAAATATATCGTTATAGTAAGTATGTACACTACTGTACAGTATCTGCCGCTGGGGCCCGACTGCGCCGGCATCTTGAGTTTGAGGCAAATGAACCGAAATCCGTTAGCACTATGTGAGATTGAGTACAGAAGTTCTCACGCCTGTTTCTCGTTCCTAGAATCGTCTTCACTTACAAAGTACTGTGCTTATCTGAATCCGATTCCGGTCCGCAGTTGCGTCTCGACACGCTTTGCGGCCGCGCGCTTCTGAGTCGAAAGAGTTTCCAGCGTCGCAGCTGCCGATCTGTTGACTCTAGGTTGGTTTTAGAGACTGGAAACTAAACAAAATTGAAGAAAACTGTATTCAAAAGGCCATATCGAGTCGGCTTTGGAGTTGGAAACTCGATTGACTCGAGCGCGTGCGGCCGCAAAGCATGTCGAGACGCAATTGCGGACCGGAATTTGACCCAGATAAGCACAGTACAGCGGCTGCTGCTGGCGTCCGGCTGAGCAGGCCCATAAGCTAGTTCCGGCGGCAACACTCAAAGAAATTACAAAGCATTCCAAACATGCAAACAGTGTTAACCTCCTTTTCTGTTCAGTGACGCACCAGCCCTTCTTTAGTTTTATGAGGTCCTGAAGTGGTAGTTCATTTATATTCATTTCTGTCATGATAAGGACAACCGCTGTTTGAGATTTAGTAAGCGCCCCCATGACAAACCGACACCCTGCTACTGCTACTTCTATTGCCTAATGAAGCAGGGGTGCGTTTCAAGAACGTTCACGTGGCGAAACACGTCCATGGAAACGTAGCCACCGCCGCGAGGAGGCAATTTACAGTTATAACTCGTAGCCAAGGGAAGCAAATTTGTCCATGAAACGGCTATTTTTCCTCCCAAAGCGTCGTGGAAACATTCTTGGAACGCACCCCAGAACGATGTTTGTGTTTCCTGGATGCAGATTTTGATTAACTCTTATTTCCATGATATTTAAACCCGATTTAGATGAGTTAGTGCGAATAAACAACTAAGCAGTTGAAATGAGTTTCTAAGGGGGAGGAGACGTGAGGAAAGAGGAGTCACACGTTCTTTGATGAACGCACAAAATGATTTTGGTGTCCTGCGCTCACCCACTTCGGTTCCACACACTTTCAACGGCGTTCTGCGCACTCCGACTTGGGTCCCTCACATTTCATACGGCGCGCGGCCCACGTGGGTCCCGCACACTTTCAACGGGGACCGCGCGACCCCACTTGATTCCAAAACACTTTCTGGGGCGTCCTGCCCACTCCCACTTGGGTGCCGCACATATTCTAGCGCTTCCGGCGCACTCTCGCTTGGGTCCCTCACACTTTCTATGGCGTCTGGCGCACTCCCACTTAGGTCCGGCACACTATCTACGCGATGCGTACTGCAGAAGCGGTTGTCCGCTAGTGCGAACCGGATTTTGCTCAGATAAGGACAGTAGGTTGCTCCAGCAAACGATTTACAGAGCACATACTTGGGCAAATTGATAGCAGCCAGCTGGTTTGATGTTTAAAAAACTTTATCGCGTCCGACGTCAAGAGTACTGAGGCTTCTGTAGTCATTTTGTTTCAATTCTGAGTACACTTAGCAAACTCGATTTTTTTTTCACATCCACATTTCGAATGACAAAATTCAACTTCTTTTAAACTCGGAGTTCCGAATATATTCAGGGTCTCAATTTTTGGTTTCCCGAGCTTTGTCAATTTTTTCTGTGGAGAATGATGTTCGAAAGGTCGAGCGGAGTCTGCACGAAACACACTTGTAAGACGATTAGCAGCACCAAGCTGCGTGCGAGGTCCGAATCTCTCAAACTCAACTAAAGCGTTAATATGCAGGGTGCTCCGAAAATGCTGACAGTAGCTCACTTCCATCAGCGCTCAGGTTAGGCTTCAGACATGTGGAGAATGCGTTGAACTTAGTACGCAAGTCGACCTCATTCCAAGCTCACTTCTGCAATTTCTTCCAAGCAGCAAAAAATAGTTCACAGTATCTCTTCAAAAATTTATAGGATACTGTGAACTGATCTATCGAAATCTGGTACGCTTAGCTAAACGGTTATTGATTAACAGCGATGAGATCGGGAAAGCTGATCTCAGTCCTGGACAATTCATGGCTTGTCCACAGGAAAATCGTTCCTTTGAAAAATTCATCGAAAAGAACCGGAGATTTTGGGTCAAGAGTGGGTATTTGATGCTGTTGACTTCTACCCCGACGGGTCGGTACGAGATATGGCAAAATCGATCATCCACTCTCGTCACCAAGAGTTCTGTAATCAAGAAACGACGTCTTCTACGGGTTTGAATGCTGGATTGAATGGGATAGTACGCAATAGCGTGTTGCCCGAATATTCGCTTATTCGAATATATTTGAAAAATATTCGAATATTCGAATAATTCGAATATTCGAATATTCAAAGAAGTGGAATATTTGTTTATTCGAATAATCGAATATTCAAAGAAGTGGATTATTCGAATTATTCGTTTATTCGAATATTCAAGAAAAATTATTCGTTCCAACACTCTACTAGCTACGCGTTGGCAGAGGTAGGTGAGTTGGAGAAAACGGCCAATCCGAACGAATTGCAAATTTAAAGAATTGATCCTACGCAAGAATTGAAATTTGACCTTCATGGCTGGGCTTCGTTTCTCTCAGCGGGGCGGAGATTCCGAAAACGGCATTTTTATTGCTTCAAAAAATAGTTAAGACACCCAGCAGGGAGTTTTCGGGGTGTTGAATAGAAAATTTTGAATTCGGCTCAAAGGTTTCAACCAGGGATTTTTTAGGGTGCTGAACCCGAATCTGGATCTATTCCCCACTAGACTTAGGGTTACTGTAAGTTACGGTAGGCATAATGCCTTTTAACTGCCGTCACTTACCTTAAAATTTTGAAAATCGAAAAATTGATCTTAAATTCGTGTTCAGCGTCCCGAATAACACACACAATGGAACTTTGAGTCAAATTTGAGACTTTGGCCGAGCTACCGTGTACCCACCGTAACCTACCGTGATTCATCGAAAATCGATAAACGGACTGCAGATTCGTGTTAGGGCAGCCGCTCCAGCCCTGGGTTCATAAGCGGAGCGAGGCTTGGACACTATTCCAGGAAGGGAACGAGGCCTCGACGCTTTACATTTATGCTGTATCGCCTTAAGTCACTCTCGCTTATTCTTCGCTCAAGTGGGGGCGAATAAACATTCTCGGATTCTTATTGTGGATTATTGCTTGAAAATCACGTCATCAATACAGCGAAATTTAGGTATAATAATTACAACCTTGTATTCATAACACAGTTAATCACGCATGCGTAAAATAGAAGGTATGGCAAAGAATATATTTCCATAAAATGAGCTATTCGCTAGGATTCGAAATGTTTGCGAGTATGAGTCATTCGAAGTGACCGCTCGTTATCCGAACGTCAATAACAATAATGCTCTGCAAGCTCTATCAGAAATGCTCGATTAGCGCGAAGCGAGTATCGTCACATTTCGATTGAATAAGTTACATCTAATGACTCTCATCAAAGAATTTCTGAATTGCAACATTTTCAAGTGGTACGGGAATTACTATTCGCAACTCCGAGAGCTTGCTATGGGACAACGCCTAGCACCAGTCCTCGCAATCTGCTTCATCGGCAGAGTAGAACAACCAGTGCTGGAACGACATCCCATACTGTATTGTCAATATATTGACGACTGTTTCGTTATCACATCGACACAGTCAGAGATGGAACAGTTGTTCGATATTCTTAACAACCAATCGCAGTACATCAAGTTCACTCTCGAGGTCCCGAACAACATGTGATTCTAATCAACATACCAGGATACAATATTAATCGTCAACTTGTTCGCACCACGATCTATAATCGTCTTTGTGCCAGCGATAACTGTGTGATCCGTCCGAACGGAAAAGTGGGAGATTGCGCGCAGAGGGGAGTCATCTATCAGCTTCAGCGCTTGACCTGCGATCAACTTTACATTGGTGAAACTGGAAGAGTATCAAATGTCTGCCTCAAAGATCACCTAGCAGGCAAACGAAATCAGAGCTTAGTCAAACCGCTCGGCAAACATAGAAGGAAAGAGCATGACGGGAATGATTTTGGAATAAAGTGTACAATACTGGCCTATGAGGAAGATATTAACGTGAGAAAATCTCTCGAGGGATTTGTCACTCATGGGCGAGATCCGGCAATGAACAATCGAAATGAAGGTATGTAGATTACTAGTGATTTTCTTCCATTCAATCCGCATTGCAGACTTTGAAATTACCGCATCCATCATTCCGTTACGCAGAAATGTGGGCGGACTGGAGTGACTCATTCTCACCAGTCTTCTCTAAGACTAAGCGGGTGGAAGACTGTAGGTTTGCTGTGGTGGACTGTGAGCTTGATCAAGTCTGGTGTCCCGCATCCCGCTGCGAGCGACGAAGGCGGCGCCTACAAGCTACATCAATTAACAAGCATGTGGGCAACACTGCGATGCATCTACTCAGGCACTCAACGGATCCGACCCCAGCCTAATAGCAATCGGAACAGCGTTTGAACGCTCGAGGGGCGCAACGCTCGACGTCAGCGTAGGTCCCGACTACTTCCGTTCGAACTCCCAGCCGTCCGTTCGAACTCACATTCGCCCCTGCATACTTCACCGCGATCGATCTGTTTCTAGTCGTCCGTACAGGTCACAATTCACCGAGCCACGTCATCATTATTATCAACACCTTCCGGTGGCTTGTGTTTTTTATAATTGCTCTTCCCATATTCCTGTTTTCCTCATCTTCATTTGATATTCTTCATATTCAAATTTTACTCATCTCCATTTGTATCCTGGGGGGAAACGGCAAATCCTTCTTAGGAGGGTGAGCCTCAGGGGTGTGCGGCGATTGCCGTTTGCCGGCCATTTTTGACGTTTGCCGTTCCCGTTTGCCGAAATTTTCGCTTAAAACGGAAAATTTTCGGCAAAAATGCGTTAAAGGCAGTGGTCACGATAAAAAACGTTATCGAAAAAACTACAAAAATCAGCTTAGATATAAAACAGCTCAAAAACTATGAAGGTAGCGCGGTGAAAAACGGGCTAGAATTAGAGTTATTAAGACCCTAAAATTCCAGTTCGTGCACACGTGCACAGAAAGATCACAGTCTCATGTCAAGCATTCAAAAATCATCGACACTCAGAGGAAGAAATAAGTGCAAATTTACCTAATAAAACAGTTGAACAATGAAAGCCAGCACTTCAATCAATGTTTTTGACTAGATATGTACATAAATCCGAAAGTTCATTGATTGAATTTCAATTTCAAGCGAGCTGATGTTTTCGATATTAGAGATCATCGATGCCGATGATATGGGGTGCACTCGTCCACCATCAAAAGACAAGAAAGTTCAGGCTTCGAATTTGGCCCAGAACAGCTATTTTTTCGCGATTTTTTCCTATAGGTTCTACTACTCTATACCCAGAGAAGGGCTTAGAGCGGAAAAGAAGACGAGCATATTTGAGCGCGACCACTGCCTTTAAAACAAGAGGGCCTGGTGTCGCCCTCACCTCAGTTTCTCTATTGGTCAGCGATTCGAAGCTGCAACAAATAATTTTTTGGCAAGTTTCGGCTACTATTTCCAGCTCATGTAATGAGTAATTGCACCCAATGATCCTGTAACTAACGAAAATATTTTGACTAGGTCATCAGAGGAGTTTGTTTAGTTCCCAAGTTGAGAGCCTCCAAATGTCTTTTTTTGATCATGAAATTCTTAATCCTTTAGAAATTTCGAAACCGCATAAAAAAGCTTTCCAGAAACATAAAGCTTCCTGCAAGTTCCGAAATTGCAAAAACAAATCGTACAAAAGTTTTGGCATGAAAGCATCTTTTTTAGACATATGAACCACTTGAGAACTCGTGTAGATAGGCCCGCTTATCGTCGGTTGGATGGCTGATGGTAATAAATGGGGCAGCTAAATGATCAATTCTGCGAATACTTTGTCCGGCTTTTTAAAAATTTAACAATGTTAACAGCGGTCATTAAAGGCAGTGTTTAATAATATTTTCGATGGCGAGATCATTAGCTGAAACGAAAGGTTGACGGTGCTATCACAGCGAGGGGGTGGCTTTTAGCCACGTCCATTTTTCTGCTAAGCGACTGCTGTACTAATTTTGGAATGGGAGGAAAACCCTGGATTGGTTGTCAAAGTGAGCGGTGGCGCGAAAAAAGGGCATGGTCAAGTGGGATGGCTAAGTGCCCCCATCCCCGCTGCGGTAGCACGACTCTTTGGCAGAGCTGAGTTTGTTATGAAATGGTGCAGAGTTGAGAACAGACTGGGATGCACTCTTTTGCACATGCCGAAACAGAAACGAAATGTATGAGACCTTTATTTCCTATGTCCACCTTGTAATAGAGAAGTGTGTTCCACTTCGGAAACATGGTCCATCGAACAAAAACTTCCCACCGCACCTACAACGCCTAGCCGCTAAAAAGAATTTCCTCTGGCGTGACCGTTTTCAGCCGGGTGGGCGCGCTGCTTTCAATAAGTGCGCTAGGGATCTTGAAAAGGAATGCAAACGTCTTGCTAAAAACAGTGAAAAACGCCTCATTTGCTCAGGAAATCAGAAAAACTTTTTCATATACATGAATGCTAAGATGAAAACACGTAAAGGTATCTCCACCGCAAAGATGAAGAGGGCGAAATCATTGTCGATAATCAGCAAAAGTGCTAAATGTTCGCGGACTATTTCTCTAAGGTAGAGTTCGCGCAATCATTTTAGTCTGATGAATGGATGGGGCTGCAACGGTAGATCATCCCGAGCGAATCGAAACCCCATTCTCCAGTGAGGCCGCCAACCCCGCACGGCCAGCCGCCTGGTCCATGCGTCAGACTAAAACTAAAACCGAAACCATATTTACTCGCGACAACGGCGCGACCCCCCAATTTCCCACACGATGTCCTCAGAAATTATGCTCTATACCTATCAACAACGAAGTTGTAATGGGTGCCATAAAAAAGCTCAACGACAAAATTTCGCTTACTCCGGACTCCATACCCTCCTATTTTATCAAAAAGGCTGCTGACGGGTTGTGTTACCCTCTCATATGCATCTTTAAACATAGTCTTGCTCTTGGAACTCTTCCGTACGCATGGGAAACCGCGATTGTAACCCCGCTTCTCAGAAAGGCACCAGCTGCTCAGGTCTCGAACTATCGGCCCATCGGTTTAACCTCGTCAGTACGTAAAGTCCTCGAAATCATTGTCAAAGATTGTGTTTTCTCCCATCTTGCGTCGAACGACCTCCTCAGCCCTGCCCAATATGGTTTTTTGCCTGGTAGATCAACACTGTCCCAGTTGGTGTCCTCGTTCCAGGACTGGTGTTCGGCTGTGAAAAAGAACTGCCAAACTGATGTTGTAAGCATCGTCTATGCTAAAGCTTTTGACACAGTCATTCATCCAAAGCTACTTCAGAAACTCGAAAGTTACGGTATTTCTGGTGGCACTTTACAATGGTTGAGTTCCTTTCTGACACCTAGTGACTTCACCGACGGCTTTGCAGTCGTCTGAGTCCTGGCTCAGAAGCGTAGCGTCTCTGGCAAAAGCTCCCTTGTAGCCCCGGAGTAAGTTGCCGGTTTTGATGACATTTTCATCGGCGCGTAAACTTCCACATTTGCGCGACGGCCGACGAGCAATCCACACAATGAGCACTTCGTCGCGCCGGCTGGGCGTTTATGTGGATTCCTCGCGCCGAAGGAGCGTTTATGAGCACTTCCTCGCGCCACTTCTCATCAAGTGTGACGTCATTATTCAGCGTCCTCGTCATCGATTGGTCACCATTTTAACTGCTGGCAATGCAGCTTTCAGACCTAGCACATCTCAGCGGTTTTTATCGGTAAAAACTTCAAGCTAATCACAAAAATCGTTCCAAAATGGGTCGATAGGTTTGCTTGGTGTTTCCGAAGTAAGAGAGCTGCGCTTGTGTTTTTTCTTCTTTCAAACTCTCTGATAGTTTATTTGATTATTTCACATTCTTCCTATTTTTTCGTCTTTGTTTTCACATTCCTCGTGAACCCCTTTCACCAAATTGAAATCTCTTTGAATACAACTTGTTTGTGTGTTTGTTTATATCAACTCTTTCACTGCGCCGAAATAGTCAATTCTGGGGGGCTGCGGACGTTAAAACGTGATGACATTCAGGAAAATACAGGGAAAGTTGCGCAACAGGGAAGTTGCTTGTTCTCACTTGTTTTCAATATCAGTTTCTTTTTTCATCGTAGTGAGTTTCGTTTACATGAGGAGAATGTCAAACAAAAGCACACATTTCTGTAAAATTCTAAAAAGAACCCTTTTTGGAAAAAATTAAAAACAAAACGTCGTCTTTAGCAGTTTTATAATCACCCCCTCCTGTTGTGATTTTGCAAAAAAAAATGGTCTTTAAAGCTTGAAAAACACCATAATGTTGTGGAAACGATTGCACATTTTTGAAAAGGCTTTTTTTCATTACCCAGCCGAATTTTCTTCTGAAGGAATGCACTATGTATAGTTCGCCCCGTGGCTTGCTTCCTTAAAGGCAGTGTACACGATGATTTTCGTTCCCAAGTTTTCCACTCAAAACAATGCGCTGGCCACCAAGGGTTACCAAAATTACGAAGAAACGGCGAGAAGCGCACTAAAACGCCTTATTGCGCTGAGATTGTTTCCTGTTCTGGACTAGTTGTCCTGTTGTATGAACATGTTCTCGATGGTTGTCACCTATGAAAAATGGGGTTAATCGGAAATGGAAGATTATTTTTGGCAAAACAGTATTAGTCAGGGTTCGAAGCAAAGAACGAAGCAGCAGAAAGTGGAAAACTTCAAAGAACGGGTCCACAAAAGATTTCATTCTCACAACAAACAGTTCCAGTGAGAGTAAAAAGGCGGGATGAGAGTAAAGCATTTCGTGTACTTGTTGTGCATTTTTCTCAACTTCTTCGTCACTTCAACTCTACCCGGAGGCCAAACAACAATCGATTTACCCATTAATCTCAAAATTGAAGATTATCGTTAACACTGCCTTTAGAAAGAAGACATTTAAATCTCTTCCGTGGCTGGCGCGGACGGTTTAAATTTCACAGACGGTTGGCAATATGGTAAGCTGATCAGCTGCGCTCTTCTCACGCCCTGAATCGATTGGCGGGCCGACGCACGAGATCGTCGCGCCAGGCGCGGATGAGATTTAGATGTTTCTTGAGGACGCAAGCCACCGACCTACAGCTGCGGTCATAAATCTATTGACATCGGCTTTCTTCCAAATATCTTTGCTCTGACTGGGGCTATCAATTTCATCTTCTAATATGATATTTTTGATCATAATGCCGATATAATGAAGTGTGCTGCAGAATAATAACGCAAATGTACATCGATGGGGAAGAGAATTTGTCAATATTTGCAATCTGCGACTTTTTGTCTCTACCTGAACTCGTTCTTTTTCTTCGTCGTTTTCAATAATCACTTGAAGATTTCTGTATTTTACAGGATTGGTAGTTCATTCAGAAGTAAAAATTTGTCACATGGTGATCAAAGATCTATAATATGAGGTTCTGACTCTGAGAGAATCTTTTGCGCTAGTACCGTGATGCTCCCGTGATCCGCGATAGTACCGTGTTCATCTCCCCCAAGTCCCGCGATCCGCGTTCGTTCCGCGATAGTTATCCAATTGACTCATCCGTTGGCATTCTCGTGTTCGTACCGTGATGGTACCGCGATCGTTGAGATGTTTAACGCGCTAGTACCGTGGTGCACTCGCGATCCGCGATGGTACCGTGATTGTTTCCCCGCGGTTCCGCGTTCTCATGATAGGCAGATTTGTAAAGCAGCACGGAATACGGCAAGGGCAATACTTTAGAGCTTCGTGCTGACCTGATAGGCAACACTCGCTCAGGTGAAACATCGAGAGGGCATGGATGCGGTACGATCAGGGGTGGAGACTGGCAGGATCTCGCGATCGTTACGCGACAGCCCCATGCTAGAGTACCCTCTCGGCCCCTACCAGAAACTGAGGGAATTCTATCCGTGAACGATCGCGGGGGATTCTCTCAGAGGAAAGTGGTCTATCAGGAGCCGTTGTTGTTGTTGTTGTCCATCTTGCACCATACACATTGATCCTGGATCCAATTTTCGGCACGTTGACGACAACATCGAAGCAAATGGTGGGGTCCTCTTCTTTGGAGAATCCCGGTATGGTTCGTTATTCAACCCTCTTTTTTTATATTTTCTTTTTTTGTTTTTTTTTGTGGTTTCTTTTATTTTAGTTTTTTTCATTCTTGTATGATCAAGTGAACAACACTCTCAACTTCTGTCTTGGCTCAGGTCAGCTCGCATACATTGGATGCAAAAGACGGAAGTTACAAGCCTCGGACAACTCGTCCACCATGCTTCCCTAGCTCAGTTTTTGAGGGACCATAACTCCGTTCCCAGGTCTTGTACGATTCTAGAGACAGCATTGTAATCAGAATAGGACCGTTTTCAAAATAGGCGAAAAAACAGAGTAGGGACTTTTATCGTGAACACTGCCTTTAGGGTACTGAAGTGGCTTTTTTCTCATATTCAGATCTGGCATGATAACAGCAACCGCCCTTCGTATTCTTCGTAAGTAGCCAACCGACACCGTGCTATTTCTATTGTCCACTAAAGTAGAATGCTGTTTGTGTTTCCGCGGACGCAGATTTTGATGAATTAAAGTAGAAAAGTTAGGCACGTAGTAAACCCACCACCCAGCCAGGATCATCTGAGTGGATGATAAAACGAGCCCGAAACGATTCAGACAGGACTCAGACGAGTCCGAAATCGTATCGAGCGATAGATTGCATCCAAGCGGTCGGTATCGCAAATCCATGATTATGGGAACATGATGATACCTGTGATGATAAGAACAAACGGCCAGGTTGAATGCGGCAACCGTGGAACGTTACGCGTCAGCACTTGAGCGCTAGCACACGACGCTCCAGAGACTTGACGCTTGCCGCTGGTCGTTGGCTACAAACGGAGCCTCACCAATCAAAGGTGCGCTTTGCGCGCACCTTTGATTGGTGAGGCTCCGTTCGTAATTTGAATACTTCCCTCCTTGCATGTGTATTGGTACACAAGGTGCACACCCACGCCGCTTCGCGGCGTACTTGTAGGCGTGTGTGACTCATAGTCTTATAGATTAATAGAAACATTACCAAATGGGATTCCTCGAAATTCAGTCCGGTCCCACACACTTCCCCCTGCGCTTCGAGCACCCCAATTGGGTCCCGCACATTTTTCTTGGCGCTTGGCGCACCACCAGTTGGGTCCCACACACACTCCCCAGCGCTTGGCGCACTTATATTTGGGTCCAGCAAATTTTTGTGGGCGCTTAGCGCACCTCCAAATGGGCCCCACACACTTGCCACGGCGCTTGACGCACACTCAGTTGAGTCCACATGCTTTCAATGGCGTTTGGCGCACTCCCATTTGGGTCCCGCACACTGTGCGTCAACGGTCACCAGTCAAGTCATAGCCGTTTTTTATATGTATGATATTTTGTGACGGATGGCTAGTTGTATTTTTCTTGCTAATGATATGGTTCAATACAGAGAATCCACGTCTTTCATTTCCGATCCTTTCCACTCTACATAGGCGTTTTTGGATCAGGTGTGAAATCATTTTGAAATTGTTGAATAACCTTTGTTGATCAGGTTGTAAATATGAGCATTAAGAATTATGTTCAAATGTTGTTATTGTTTAATGTATACTATGAAGTCTTTAAAATACGTTGACTTCTCGTGCTGAAACAAATTGTGTTGTGCTTGGCGTTCGTTTTTACCATACAAGGTGCATTCGTTGACCGTACAGGGATAGTTTCTATTGTTGACCTAGGATAGGGATTGAACATGAGCAAGAGAAAAGATAATGCTTGCATGTCTACACCTTGTCTAGACGCGCACTGTTGATATACGACTTGAGATCGATCTATTACTGTCTAGGTCGAGTCATCTAAGAAAGGTTCTAAAAAAGCGGCCCTTCCTATGCTTCTTTGGCGCGCAACGTAGACAAATCACGTAAGCGGCGCAATATCTGCCTTGCCGTATTCCAGAGAACAGGATCCTTTGAGTGTTTCAATTTTTCCCTAGCTATTTTTTTTCGCTACATTTATGATTCTGTTGCATTATTTTTGCTGGGAATCTTAGCACTACTCGCTTAAGATAAAAATACTCATTTTTCGTAGCAGCTAGTGTTGCAGAAAATGGACAACAACTCTGAGGACGCGGTACGATACGAAAAAGCTATTCCACGAAGTTTCTCAAAGTGTACTGCATCATTTACCAATACCAATAACATTTCTACCAAAGCTAATGCGAAAGAATCATGAAAAATGTACAAAGAAGAAATGGGTTGGTGACAAAAATAAACGAATACTGTTTTATAGATTACGCTAAGGCAGATGCTGCGTCGGGTACGTTATCTTTCTTCCTTCCCAGACAATCGCTTCCTTACACACTCTCCAGAGCAAGGGAGGCCAATGAAAAGTTCAATCGAACAAGCGTTTCCTCCGCGCCAGAGATGCGGAGGGAGCTCTTGTTTGGTTGAACTATTCATTGGCTCCCTTGATCTGGAGAGTAGAAGGGGGCGATTGTCTGGGCAAGGAAGGATTCGTGGGGGCGATTATGGGGCGAAACTAGCATAGCGTAAGGATGGCGAGAGGGACGGCGCGTTGATCGCCCCTCTCAATCCATACTGTGCTCCATAATAGAACACAATCGCCCCACAAAATACACTTGGAGCGCACTTGTTGTTGGGCTCCAAGTCTCTATGTGGTGGGCTACACGCGAACTTTTGCCAGAGGTATGTTTTCTTTGGAAATTGGAGTCTTGGGCGTCGACCCTTTTTTGGGTTCACGCTTTGCCCGTGATAGGCGCCATCCCGCCCTTAGCCCGCGATAGGCATGCTCTCGTGTCAGGATGGCGAGCACATGCCTATCGCGTGTCTCTGGAAAAACGGGCAGATCGGAGTGGGCGTCGAGCTCCTTTTTGTCTGAGCCAGTAGTAACTGTCTCATACAAAAACCCGCTCCACGCCCCGCTGGAGAGCCCACGTCGCCAACGAGATAGTGGCCGTGGAGCCCAAAATCCGAGGTTTTCTTGTCCGCGGTAGTGGCCTCTACGAGCGCGGTAAAGACTGTAGTGGGTGAGCAGATGCTTCGAGCCCGGGCGAGAAGCCTTCCTGAGTAAAAAATTTTCCATAAAAATACACACGCACCGGTGCGCAACGCGGCCGGCATGCCAAATCGCAACGCGGCCACTGCGCCTAGCATCAACGAGAGCGCTTTCTGTTTAGCGGGGCCTCCAGCGGCCAAGCGAGGTCATGTACCTCAAAATTGGGGAATTAAACCGACGACACTCGACCATTTGTTGCTCAATTCGTTGACCATTTGTTGCTAAATAAAAAAACGACACAGAACGCCGTTTTGCAGAAAAAGAATGCTCGATATATATCTTATACAACAGCCGTCCTGCGGCCTCGGCCCGGCTAACGCCACCGACCGTTGTGCTCGGTAAATGCCTCCAGATCCACCATTTATCTCTTTCGGAAAAATTCCCTGTGCTTCACTCTATCGAATTTTGATTCTAGGCGTTGCTATTTCTCATGTAGACAGAAACAAGCCAAGATTTCATTTTCTGGGAGAGTTGCGATGGTTGCTTCGTTCGGTGTTAGGGGGTCCGGATCTAAGCTTTTTTCACCCTGCACAGGTGAGAAAAACAAGCAATTTCGACAAAAGAAGTATTAGTCAATTCTGACCTTGACGTGTAGTTTGACCAATAAGGGGAAGTGTTTTGGTCGGTGTTCAGTCAGAATGTTCATAAACAATGGAATGGTCAAAAGTCATATAAAGCATTATAAGGAAGGTTCTCAGAAAGATGAAATTCCGGAACCATAGATATACAGGTTTTCCAACACTGAATACGCTAGTGGCAGTGAAAACAGAAAAGCGTTACGCTGGAAATCGGTATCGTTAAAAACTGAGGTGTTCATAAAAATGGAACGCACTGTATTGAATAGTTTGTTCGCTTCCCTATTCGACAGTTTAGTTCAATCCCAAAAGAAAGATAGAATACGTTAGCTGAAGTGATGTAGCCTTTTTCTCGAAAGTAGTGACTTACTCGAAAAGTCGAATGGAAAAATTCGAAAAATTATTCGACAGTCGATTGAAAAAGTCGACTTTCTATTCCAAAAGTCGAATATTCGAAAAGTTCAAAATCACGAATTATTCGAAAAGTCGAACATTCGAATAGTTGAAAATCCCGAATAATTCGAAAAGTCGAATATCCGAAAAGTTCAAAGTCCCGAATTATTCGAAAACTTCAAATTCCGAATTATTCGAAAAGTCGAATATTCGAAAAAAATCTGAAAATGTAAAAGTATAGTATGTAGCATGATGCGATCAGACTACATACTTAAGTCGGAAATAGCTAAGCTGGAAAGTTCCGAGAAGGGGGATTTCTGAAAATTTAGCTTCCTGGCAAAAGTAACGATTTGGTAATGGTCAAAAAATGTTTCAAAAATGTCTTCAGATATCTTTAATAAATGATTTGGCGTGAGATAGCCTGGAGTAATAAAAAAGCTAGGAAATGAAGTAAAATAACCTAGAATGCGATTTGGTTGTCGATCATTTCACAAACTTCTCCGTTAAACTCATCAAAATGAAATCAAGCGCGATACGGAATGGAGCGTTGCGTTCACCTACAAGCTTGACCTATGCTGATTACCTTATTACAGCTTTCAAAAATGACCTCATGTTTCCGTTGCGCGCTTGATTTCATTTTGATGAGTTTAACGGAGAAGCTTGTCAAAGGCAGTGGTCGCGCTCAAATATGCTAGTCTTCTTTTCCTCTCTGAACCCTTTTCGGGGTATAGCGTAGTAGGACCTATGAGAAAAAATCGCAAAAAAAAACGCTGTTTTAGGCCAAATTTGAAGCCTGAACTTCCTTGTTTTTTTTATGGTGGACGAGTACACCCCACATCATCGGCATCGATGATCTCTAGTATCAAGAACATCAGCTGGCTTGAAATTGAATTTCAATCAATTAACCTTCGGATCTATGTACACATCTAGTCAAAAACATTGACTGAAGTGCTTGCTTTTTTTGTTCAACTGTTTTATTAGGTAAACTTGCATTTATTTCTTCCTCTGAGTGTCGATGATTTTCGAGTGCTTGGCATGAGACTGTGATCTTTCTGTGCACGTGCTCAGAACTTTCCAGCCTAGCTATTTCCGCCTTATAAGTATGTAGTCTGATAGCATCATGCTACATACCATAAAGCCGCAAATACCCAGAACTAAAGACGCATGTGTCATTCTCCAAAGACGCACGTAACAAACGCTGAATACGCAGGCGCCTTACTTCATATTTGCGTGCCCAATACACTTGAAGTGGCCTGGGTTACGCACAAAGTTGGTAGCTCGCCTTTCCCAAACGAATTTGGGGCCACGCCGTCGCAGAATAAGTGATACGCGCCAAGAAGAGTTAATGAGCCCTTTAATCTACTCGCAGAATAAGTGACACGTGCCAAGAGGAATGAAAAATGGTGATATGTCCTGGTACCATCTACGCGCAACATATATCCGCCCTGCGCCGGCAAACTTTCTTAGCGCCGGCTACGCCCGCAATCGTGCTCGCCATCTATAATAACAAAGCCACAAGATGCCAACAAAGTCTGATGAGAAAGGCACATTCCGTACCAAAGAACATATCACAAGAATTATCAAGACGATAAACCTCTACAAGCGGAACAAGTAAAGGAAACACGCGGAATATCACCGTCGACTTGTCGACACTCCCCGCCGCGAAGTGTGTCCTCTCAGTTCCTTGTGTTGATTAAACCTCCATATTCCTCTGCCGTGTCATATACACGAATTCTCCTATAAGTCTCCTCTGTTCCTCTTTCGCGTCTGTCAAGCGCGAGTTAGCCACCCAAAACTTATACGGGATATTGCATAAGGCTCGGTGGTGGTGTCCTCTTGGCCTCAGATTCTCAAAAAATGTGCCTCTAACGCGCCTGCAGTAACAACATTCTTTATTCTTCCTTTGATACTCGCATTCGACGTCTAAAGGGCAGGCCTCCAGACAATGCACACAGAGCTCGTCGTCAATAATGCGGTCATATCTCTCGTCTCCCTTGGTGACTCGCGGACAGGAGTCCGAGTAGTGTTCCCCAATCACATCACAGAACGCGCATTTCATTGTCATGGGCATTCCGAAGGATCTGTATTCCATTTTCCTGTATCGGTAGTTCCTGAGTTCTCTAGACATTCGGTCAATCTGCTCTTCGAGATAGTCAATATTACGCCTCACTTCTTCGATTGCGGCGTCATCAAAGGGTGAATCTTCTACGCGCTCGTCTTCTCTACCTTCCCTTTCTTCATCCTCGTCCTCGTCGAACATTTCCATGTCGTTATCCTCATGAACCATTCCGGAATATTCTCGAAAATGACCACCCTTGCTGGCTTCTCGTGATCGTTTGTTTCGTTGTCCTCGGCATCGTCAGACACCAAGTTTAGTGACTCCTCGGGAGCTGCAAGCTCCTTCACCATACGCGCAAAATGCTCATCATCTGGCACGTCGGCTTCCTTTGCTGTTTCCACCGCCACATTCGCTTGCTCCAGCTGCTGCTTCATACGCGCTACTTCCTATGACTGCTGCCTGATCTGAAGCTGCAGTTTTTCATATCTCTGATCGTGAAGGTCTTTATCTAAAGCCGTGAGGGTCTGGAAAGTGCGTCTGAACAACGCATTTATCTGTTCTGCGTTTCCGGCGCACGGGCCATCGCGGTAGTCCCTTTCGGCAGTTTTGCTTCTTCCATTTCAGCAATGTCGTCATCGATACCACGTAATTGTTCTTCCATCATCTGGATGATCCTGTTGGCGGCCATATCCAATTTTTCCTGTGGCACTGAACGCTCTTGATTCCCCCATTGGGCAATCTCTCTGTGTCGCAGATTGATGGTGACATAGCGGCTACCGTAACGCGATACCTCTTCTCTTGCTACTCTTGCCCTGCGCAAGTATTGGGTAATCGTCAGGATCTTTGACGCTGGTGCTGCTAGTAAGAAATTGTCGTCGGCTTGTTCCGTTTTCCATTTTTGGTGCCAAGGAGACGCGAGTTTTATCTGGCGTTGAAATTCGTCGTGCATTTGGATCAGTTCCGACTCCACTTCTATCCATTTTTTTACGCGAGCTGTGAAGCATACGCGACAGGAAACATGTGTCGGTGATTTTTTCAGCCATCCTGAAACACGCGTACTCGATCAGACAAAGAACTGATTTAATTATTCGAATTTTTGTAAGTTTGTGAAAAGCTCTACAGAAACATGCTATTACTACTTCTACGGCAGTAAGTGCTGCGTGCTCAAAGCCGTTTCTGGTGTCCTTCTTGCTCACGTGACGTGCGACAGAGATGATGCGGAAGCATACGCGAAAAAACAGGCGAAAAATACGCGACACTCTTTGCAACGTCCTCCAAAGCATGCAACATCCACAAGTAGACAAACACATGTACGTGCCTAATAACATCAGCATGAGGGCAAAACTCGCAATCATCACGGCTTTATACCCCTGGAAAAACACCTCTGCGATGTGAGCTATGTCTGGCCATTGAATTTCACTTGCATCATTTGTACGTTCTACCAGCCACGAAGTCATGATTGCTTGTGCAGAATGCGTGAATTTCAAAACTCCTCCCACTTCGAAGGTTGACAGTGCGCGACCGCAGGAAACAGAACATAAAACATTAATACGCGCTTCTGTGAAACTGAATCTCAAGACTAAAGTAATACCTTTCGGATCACAACTTACTGTGAAACTGAAACCTTCGCAGGTAAGTTCCGCTTGCGTCCTTTTCGAAGAAGAACAGGTCACATTCGTTGTAGCTCCCTTTGCGCAGCTGTAGCAACCGTTGAGGACTGTGTTTGAAATTACACATAGATCGTCATCTGCGACAATTTTCGTTCTCAGGTTATCCTGTATCGTGAGTATGATTTCCGAGGTTGTCGTCGACGGTATAGATGCCCTAACTTTGTTGTTTCTATCATTCATGAACGAAACAGAAGGTGTCGTTACCGATAGTCGATGTTGGACGTTAGAGAACCAATCGGAAATAGCCGTTTCTTTGCACTAGCAATTTGCCCTGGTCTCCGCTGGAAAACACGCGCAATCTTCCCTAACTTTACAGTCCATTTCTGCCGCAGCACCATAATTGTGGCAAAGTAGTGTCGGGGTCAATTGGAATTCGCCAAGGGCCGTCTCGTTTCCATTGGTGATGAAAGGCAAGTTTAGAGCGGGTGTGGGTGGGACCGTTATGGAACTGAGGGTGAAGGTATACGGACCTCTTTGCATAGGTACATTTGGTACCATACACACCATCCAGTTTTTTCCTTCCTTCCAGTCCCATCAAAGTACGAAATCACGACTTTTGCTGCCTCCCTCCATCGAGTGCAATGAAAAAATTCATAAACATGATCTGATTTTGGCATTAAGTAAATACGACAAAACAGACATCCTGATCTCCAATAGAAACAATCGCATCCGGGGCCCCCACAGGAAGCCACACAGTACGTCGTCCCAGGGTAGGCGTTTCCCTCTGATAGTTCCGGTTATAGACTCGTGCTGTTGACCTGCATACACTTGGGATCAACACATGGCCCCGTGTGGGGACAGCGCTTGCTATCAATTACTCAGAGGATCGCGGGGTCGTAATGGAGCACAATAGGCTTTCACCTCGACGAGGATAGCGAGGGCAGCACGAGGGGAAGAGCTGCTGCTCGAGCAGCACGTGCTGCCTTTGTGCTGCTCTTAGCAGCACGTGCTGCCCTCGTCCTACATTTGTCGCCTCAGCTGCTGCTCTTTTTTGTGGCAATCGTAGTGGGGTAACATTGCTCAAAGTGATCCGTTTGGACAGCTACGAGCATATTTACAATCAGCATGGGGAGTTCTTTAAGCATGCACATATAGACATCTGATTAGCTATATGTCCATTCACCATTTCTCTTTTTTCCTCCCAAGCAAGGTGTATGGAATTGAAGCAATCGTTCAATCTTCATCTCAGACTATTGTGTGGTTGTTAAGAAGCACAGTTGGCTCTTGCCTCCAGTGTAATAGCGAGGGCAGCACAAGTAGACGAGCTCCTGCTTAAGGAGTGCTGCCCTCGTTCTCCATTCGTCTCCTCAGATGCTGCTCTCTGTTGCGGCCAGCACCGTGTGGTAACATTGTTCAACAGTGGTCCACTCGGGTAGCTACAAGCACAGTCATTATCAGCATGAAGAGTTCTTCGCTTCTAAGCGGGCACATCCCCTACTCCCATACCCTCTATAAAACGTCGTAATTCACGTCATTCGAAGTGGGAGCGGGGCGCGCCACGCCTCGGCCTCCGTCTGCCCTACGCTCCCTCACTGTCTCTAACCTTCGTTCCGCACCAGCACGCGTAGGAACCAAGTGCCTTTCGCTGTTTTATAGCCTGTTCAACTTCGAGTTAGAGTTAACACAACCAATCGATCTCCAGCCATATCACAAGGAATACCTTAAAGGCAGCGTACGCGCAAAGAACAGTATTCTTTTTTTGGGGCAGACAGGCCTACCAGGTTGTGACATATCGCAAAGAGGCCACCCAAAATACGCAAGCTTCGGAGAAAAACTCGTTTGAAAATCCCGTAGCATTCAGCTTCCTTTAAATACGTCTGTTCGGTGTGTATTGTGTAATACACCAATGTCGAAAATTTGAACGTCTAAATTGGTTTAGCCCCTTAACTTTTTAGGTTCCGCAATTCTTTTCGCCTCTCTGTTGTCGAAAATTCTCTAAAACAAGAAGCTCTAAATATAGAGGTTTGAACGAGGATCTCTCGGAATAAAGAAAATAAACTTTTGAAGTTTCGCGGGCTGTCGGAACCTGTCGTGGCGCTTCTGTTCCTCATGTCAGATGACGCCTTTTCAGACCACGGAGCAGTTTTGACGAGCTTATATCATTATAAATGCGCGACATTGAGGTCTCAAGTTTCGCTATCTCCACTTGGTTCAAACATTGGAATGTGAAGAAAACCCCAAATGAGGATTTCCGCCTTAAAAAAAGGAAGCTGCCTTTAAAGGCACAGAACACCCAGAAGATGATTTTTTTGTTTTTATGCTGGTCTTGAGGAGGGTCACACTCTGATCACAGGGGTATCTCTTTTTTCGTCCAAGACCCCCTATGAACAGAGTCATGGCTTATTAAAGATGCCTATAATTAAAGGGTGAAAAATTGGCGGATGAATTGTCTCTTCTCTTCATTTGCAATCGTTGCCCGAGAGCGAGCCAGGATAAGGAGACAGTCTGGCTATGGTCTGAAGAACGACGATTTGTTGAGAATTCAGTCATTCATCTAATCGCTACAGAGTTTGGAAATCTGGTTAGGGGTGTGGCCCGTGGTGGTGAGCAAAGGAGGTCGGGCCTAAGGTGGTCGCCTATATCTCGCTTATTCGGAGGAATTGAGATCTCGCACTTGGCACGTCTTATAAAAGAGGGGTCTACTAGACAATCAAATAAAAATCACAAAATTCATATCTGAGGGTGTAGTGTGACTTCAAGGTACACAATGGTTGTTTGGTGAGGGGTGTGGGGGGGGGGGGGGGGTAGGGGGTCTCACCGCGTTTTCTGGGACGACACATTACGAATTATCCATGTCGAATTCGTATAGAGTGTACTGTCGCATATGAGAAAGTTTGCCAAAAGCCTGTATGAAGGGAAAGCAAACCACAAATGAAGTCGAGTATCTTTGCAGCCATCTTCCAGAAAAGACACAGAACGGATATCAAACTGGGGATTAGTTATGTAAGCAAAGAAAGTGTGAGGACTGCTTCATCAGTATCGTAGGCGAATTTAGATTTCGGGAGATGCGTGCCTATTCCTACTCGCTAAACTTTAACCACCAATACTCTGCTCAAAATCTATTCTAAGATCCACCAAAAACGTCCTTTTTCATGAGACAGTATGCCATCGCAAGGATTTAGGGCGCTACTGCCTTTTTAATCGGTAAGCATATCATTAAATGATTGGGAGTGCACCGCTATATTTCTCCATGTCTCAGTATTCCGCTGTTTTTGATAATAGAAATCCTGAGCTCTATAGAAGTACCCCAAAGATTAGGTTGTTCACATGAGACTAAAAATAGAGAGCACATAAAACATTTAATCTGTAGTAAACTAGGAAATATGCATATTACCAAACATGTTTTGGTGATTTCTAATCATTTCCATCGAAATCCAGGAAGAATGCATTCAAAAGAGCTTTCGGATCGGATAAGCAGGGTGGGGCGCCGCAACATGCGCTCGGCGGGACGCGGAGTTTTTGGCACGGTCTGAGTCTGGGGTCTTGCCCGTACACTTTTCAGTTCCAAGCGTGAGCGATTTACCTGTTCACCTGCGCGGCCACCTCAAATGTGGTAATTTTATGCAAAATTCACTTTTTTGTCGCATCAAGTCTTCCAAAAAAATCTGGTACTTTATTGATCATCAAGTCGAACGCCGTTTAAAAAAAAAGGATTTTCGTTAGGTTTGAGATGGTACACTCGGGTAAAATAGTTCCTTGCGAGCAATGTGAATGGTTCAGCTCGGTTAAAGGCTGATGAATTATACTGAAAAAAATGATGAGTCGTCATTCTCATAGGATGATAGTTGTGTGGAACCGACCGAAAATTTGAGAAATGTTCAACCCTTTTGAAATAATTTATTCAGTGCGTTCTACAAGATTCTAGAACAATCTGAGTTTTTTTTTCAAATCTTGAAGGTATGTGTCGAGAACTTTGTGAAATCACGTTCTTACTTTCAAATTCGTTTTCATGACTTTGAACTTGACTCGCATTTTCCAGTGAAACATAATTTTTTGGTTTTGGACAAGGACAACGAGGACTTGTATTTTTCAAATGCTGAGCGGCAATGGTTTGCCGAAAATGGAACGAAATGGCCAATACGTTTTCTTCACGAAAAACACGATGCTCACAATATTCAAAGCAGACAGTTCTAAATTTTCTTTGCATTTAATTCTCTGAATTTACTTTGCATTTAATTCAACAACTTTAAACCATCCTGAGAAAGTTCACGACAATAATTTCGAAAGAAGGAAACATTTTCATTGAATCATTGCCTTTTTTGAAGAAAAAATCACCATTTTAGAGAGATCGCCAAATGATGGATACTCTGATATTTGCAATGCCGTTCGCCCAAGGCATTCCTCTAACCAGTGCGTATTTCAGTGAATTAAGAAAATTTGGAGGAAGGTTTCATCTTTGGAATATGTGGGTATAACTTTTTTTCCCAAAGAAAGCCATGATTCGTCTTTAAAATCGAGAAAAACAGAATATTGCGCCTAATTCCTATCTTTACGGTCCCAAAACCGAGTGGAAATAGATTCTTGTCTAGGGATAGAGAATATCTGTTGAGAAATGTTTCTGAGACACTCACATTCACTACCGACCGAGGCCTGTGTTGAATGGCCCTCGCAAACTCGTGCCAGATACGAGGCAGCCTTACATGGGCATGAGACAGTCGGCAATGCGAGCATCATTTCCTCGATCGGTGGCGAAGATCAAAGGTTATAATCAAGGATGAAACACCCGTTAGGGATATAAATAGGCCTCACTGGGGTCTTCATCTTTGATGGGTCGCTGCAGCGCTGCTGCTGAAAGCGACATATCACCTGCGAAATAAAAATTATAAGAAAAAAGAAAAGATCATAAATGAGGAGCAGTAGTTGGGGCGAGAATAAAGAGCAGCAGTTGGGGAGAGAAGAGCAGCAGTTGGGGTCACAATGAGGAGCAGCAGTTGGGGCCACAATGACGAGCAGCAGTTGGGGCGACGACTGGAGCAGTTGGGGCGACTGTAGCAGCAGGTGAGGCAACCATACGAGCAGCAGTTGGGGCAGTGAGCGGAGCAAGAGGACACTACGTGCTGCCCTGGGCAGCAGTTGGGGGAACGAAAGTGGCTTACACCTCGACGAGTAAATGCGTTAGTAATCCCCTCGTGCTGCCTTACTAAGCCGCGAGTATCTGAGTACGCGATACTCTGTTTCTCGTGAGAAAAAATCAGTCTCTGGTTCACACGTTAGTATAAGCGATTTCCACAAAACGCGAATTTCATGTATTGTCGTGGAGTTTCTCAGCAGTCTGAAGCAAGCCATCCTTTTGAAGGGATTGATTTTGAGCACTTCCGGAAGTTTTACTCTGCATACTTGCTCCCGGTCGGATTTGGTGGATGTAGTACTCTGATGTGAGAAGATGTTGACTTGTTGACAGGCCGTGGTTTCAGTTACGAGTGAAGAGAAGAACGCTAATAGCGCCAGTATCTCTGCCAAATCTCGAGTTATTTTTCGTCACCCGAAAGTGAGTCGGTTCCTCCACATAGCTTTCGTGACCCTATTGGCCGATGTATGGATAATACCTCCCGCTACTCGCAAAGGCTTTCCTACTACCACTGGTACATATAGAAAAACATAGCATCCCGTGCACAGAAAGTATAGGATCAATGCGGTCAATCAAATTGCTCCCATTGGCCAACATTCTGGATTAAAAATGATCGTTGAGCAAAACGTGCACTCGATATTCTCACAAAAAGGTGCTGGTGGACATGTTGTTTCAATTGTCCTGAGTGAATTGTCTTCGAGAATTTTCCATTGTACTTCATGCTCATGAAGTATTACGTGAGCTGGAAAGCGAACGTGTTCTGAAATACGCGGTGCTTTGTAATGTCTACAGTAGTCTTCAGCGCAAATCTGGTAGGGCCACTGATCCAACGATACCAATTCCACTCCTCCTTGAAAACAACGAATGCGTTTCTCAGTGCTATCTTCATGCTTCATGGCGTGTGATCCTGCACAAAAAGAGGTCCACACAAAAAAATAGCAATCATCAATTAAAGCGCCATGCTGTGCTGTGAACATGCCATTGAATTTGTGTAATTAACTTCTTTCCTTCTGCGAAGATTATACCTTGGAGGTGTTTCTTTCGTTGTTTCAGTAGCGCTGTTCTCTTTACTCGCTGCGACCGTCTCTGTTCGATTTTGGTCAGAAAGTTGTTCTCCCACGTCTGAAATATCATCATTATCTTCAATCTCTAAAGGAGCCAACAGGTTCACCGGTCTCCTTAATTTCCTGCGTGAAGAGAGTAATATCACTGCCTCTCTTGCTATTCCATTCGTTACTACGTCCTCTATGCGGCCGATTTTCCACATATACCGTGGTTGCATTGCATCACAAACCAAGACGAGTTTTCCTATTTTTGGCAAAACACGTAATCCTTTCTTTTTTCCCACTTCTCTCTGGTGTTTTTCTCTCAAGGATGTCAAATATTCTGACTACCAGAGGTTCCAGAATTCTTCTGTGAGTTTGCATGAGCTTCTAAGAGCTTCTTGTACCTGTTGTTTGGTTTGTAGGGCTACGCGCTCTCCTGTAGGGATGTACGTGGGATCCTCTGAACAACCATCTCCTGGATCTAGCGTGAGAGGTATTTCAAACTCGTTTTGCACAAAGTCTATTGGGCGAAGAACGTGATCTTGGTCTGAATCCGACTCTACGTATGTTATGGTCGCGTATTCAGCATTCTCTCAATTTCGACGATCAAAGTGTCCAATTCTTCATGCGGAGGTATCGTTTTCCCTCGTGACTTGTGCACAGCCAGCTTAACAGAACGAATTAAGCGCTCGTACACCCCTCCCTGCCAGGGTGCATAGGGTGTGATATAGAACCACTCGATGTGTCGAATACTTACTTCTTTAGCTACTGCAGGATCTTCTTTTGCTCTCTGAAAACATTCCGATAAAATAGTGTCTCCTAACGCGAATGTTGGACTGTTGTCACTTGTGATAGTTAGCGAAACTCCCTTTCTGGCAGAAAATCTCCGTAGCATTCGTAGGAATGCAATAGTCGAAACATCTTGTACTATATCCAGATGTATTAGCCTCGTGACCAAGCAGATTATAATGCACCCGCACGACTTCTCGATATTTCCTCCGTTTTTCACGGATACAGGTCCGAAGTAATCGAGGCCAATATGTACGAAGGGACGTGATTTCGTCGCTCTGTGCCTCGGCAGATGTCCTCGTTCCGGATATTTGTACGGTAAGCTGTTGAATCTCTGACAACTTACACATCGTCGTTCTATCTCTGTGACTTCTGCCCGCAGTTTCGGTATCCAATACTTCTCTCTTACGCGACCAATGGTATGGCTGGTACTGGGATGTAAATACTGATGCCTGTCCCTGATAATCAGCTGCGACAACCACGAGTTTTGAACCACGAGCATAGGATACTTCACGTTGTGATTTAAATCGCTTTTTCCTAGTCGTCCGCGACATCGCATGATACCGTTTTCATCCGCACAGAGATTTAAGTGATGATAGCCTTTATAATAGTCCGATTCAAATGCGAAAGTTGATGTTGTTTTACTAGCATGATTTCTGCTGCTTTCATTTCCCATCCATTGATAGTTATTTTTTCCTCGGAAGTATCCTGGTGCAGAAGTGAGGAGAGAATTGTACGACTCGACCGGTGTTTATTCACGCGACTGATGAGCACTCTCGCAAAGCGGAGAACAAAGGCAACCACTCTTGTAACAGTTCCCAATTTCGAAAATAGGATTCTGTGGAAAATATCTTCGTATTCTGTGTTCGCTTGGGTATAAACCGTTGTAGGAAGTACTGCCGTATTGATCGGCATATTCGTTTCCATGGCTGCATTCTGTGAATGGCCATCCTCGTCCTTCGATTCCAATAAGATCATCGGAGTGTAAACGTTGATCCATTGTTCCTCGGGTTGTGAAAGGAAACGTGGACCAGTCCACCAGAAATGACTTTCAAACTGTATTTTATTCAAGCCTCTCGTTGCACAATCCGCTGGATTTTGTTCGGAAGAAATATGACCGAATTCAACCGGAACTCCACTTCCGTTCAGATGATTGACAATTTTGCGGATCTCATGAACACGATTTCGAATGAAAGGGCCGCTATCGCACATCTGTTCCTTCGTGAGCCATTTCAAAGCGATTTCGGAATCCGTAATAATTAATACGCGCGAAATAGATACGACTGATGATATCTGAGCAACTACCGAGCTAGCAAGACGCGCCGCCAATGTGAGGGCGTTCAGCTCCAGTTTCGGAATAGTGATTTTCGCCTTTAGACTGGGCAGCTTGCTTTTTGAAATTGCTAGCTTCGCTGATCCTTGGGAATACAAATAGCTACACGTTGCCATTGCTGCTTCGCTAGCATCTGCAAAGGTGATCAACTGGACCTCTGACGTTTTTTCCAATAGGAGTCGAGGTATGTTCTTCCGAAATCCAGTAATTTCGCGAAATATCGCCTCCCATTCAGCTCCTCGCTCGTTAGGGAGTTGAGTGTCCCACTCCAAATTTTCTTTCCACAAAGATTGTAAGAATGTTTTCGACTTAGGCATAAGTGGAACCATCCAACACATAGGGTCGTAGACTGACACGATTACACTAGAAACTGAACTTTTGGTGATATTTGCCAATGGCGGTATATCACACACAACCTCCAATTGATCCCGATTCGTATCCCATTTGATTCCCAATACCTTTGGGCTCGGTTCTGTCGATCTGTCCTTTTCTGGCATCACATTTAGTACCGATGTGTCGTTTGAAGCAAACTCCCGAAGATTTATATTCAACTCGCTAAACATCGTTTTAGTTTTCGAATAAATATGGGTTGCTTCGTCGATAGTATTAGCGGTGAGCAGAAGGTTATCAACATAGAGATTTTCCCTAATTTCTTTCACCAGGCTGATATCTTCTCTATACTGATCGAGATGGTAATGAGTCGTTGCCGCTAATAGAATGGGAGAGGATAGTAATCCAAATGTTACCCTCGTGAATCGAAAAACTCTCAGATTACGCGCATCTGGCGGCTTCTTGAGATCACGTAACCATAGACAGCGAGTAGCATTTCTATCCTGTGGATGAATGCGTACTTGCGAAAATGCCTTTTCTACATCCGAGCTCAGCGCGATGCGCCCGATTGAAAACCGAAGAAGAAGACCAAATGATTGTGGAAGGACAACTGGGCCTCTGTGCAAAGCATCATTCAATGAATGACTGTCTTTGAAATGAGCGGACGCGTCGAAAACAATTCTGAGCTTTGTCGTATTTTTCTGAGGTGTCAAAACTGCCTGATGAGGAAGGTAATGGGTTTTTCCTCCAACACGATCGTTTTCATCTTTAACTCCCTCAATAATACCCAGGTGGATTTGTTCCTGAAATATCGTGTTATATTTATCCAGCGATCCCTCCTTCTTCTTGAGCGAATTCCATCTACTTATCAGACGTCGAACCACAATCGCTCTATTATCTGGCAAAGGCACATGAAAAAAAATCTTTCCATGGTAAACGCACGTAATATCCATCTGGTTTCTTCTCAATCGTTCTGAGAAAATGTTCCATTACCTCTCCATCGATTTGTGCCTGAATTTCCTTTTCCGAGCCTGCGAATTCTTCAACCCCTTCTTTCTCCATTGACCAGTAATTCGCCCACTTCTCTTGCTCCTCGTCCGAGTTGTTTATAATCGAGAACGCATTGACCTCGGACTTCGATTGCGGGTTTTCGACGCTCTTTGTGGCACTGTTGACGCTTTCGGACTGGGCCGAAATTGGAGACTGGTCAGATTGTTCACTGATTTGTCCGGTTACCATATGTCCCAAGCAGGTAGGTAGTAAGTGTAGACCTGATGGAAGACTGATATGGGTTTGATCTTGTCGGATAAGTTGCCGCAGTTGATCGCATCCTATTAATACCGAGGGCTTTACCTTTGTCCTGGCCTTAATCATATTAATAGGGATTTTCAATGATTCCATGAACGCACGGTCCTTATCCAAGATCGGAGAAGTTCTCAAGGTGGTAGTTAAAACTGCATGCGTCAACAACTGAAGCGATCGCGGTTCTCCGTTTTCATCCCATATCTCTAATTGTACCTTCCGACTGACACTTTTTTGCACATTTTCCTATCCAAATGCACACAGGCGTAGATTCGTTATGCCCAATGTAGGTAGACAAAGTTCACTCGCTAGGGCCTCGTCGATAAATGAATATTCAGCACCTGAATCCAAAAGTACTGCAATTTTCTTCAACTTACGCGACGTTGGATCCAATATGGTGAGTTCACCCGTTGGCAGATATGTGTCAAAACCCTGCGTGTCGTCGTCACTCAGATGGAGTTGCGTTATCCGTTGTTCTCTGATCTCCTGATGAAGAACGGGTGTTTCTACATCTCGAGATACCTGATGAGTTGTAGATGTGGTCAGCTTGGGCTTCGGGGTAAATTTCGATCTTTCCCTCGATTTAATCAAAAGGGGCTGCAACTGTTGAACTTCTCTTTGCGGTGTCGGATTCGCCCGACCCGATTCGTCTTGTTTGAAACAGCAAGAAGTGTGATGCCGTCCCTGACATCTAAAACAGCCTCCCTTCGTGCACTCGCCAGTGGGGTGGTTAGGGAACGAGCAAATCAGGCATAGTTTGTGTGTGCGTGAATAGTTTGACCGTTCCTTTGGTGTACCGTATTTTCCACACGTAATCGATTCATGTGGACCATTGCAATACATGCAGGTGCTTCGCCCGTTCGGAGTTGGTTGACTCCTAAAATTGTCGCTTCGCTTAACACTCTTGACCATTGTGGGTGTTTTCGACGTATAAAGCGCAATTTTTTGTTCACTGGATATAATGTGGTCCAGAGAAGAGAGAAGAGCGTCCATTTTCAAGGATCCCTCCATAGAATACTTCCTTTCAGCACTCTTCTTTGCAAGCACTCTGGGAATTTGGAGAAAACCTGTTTCTGAATCCACTTGTTGTCTATCTGCTCCCCATTATCCCGCACTTGGGCCACAATGGCATGAATCTGCTCCAGTAGGACTCGTTGATCCGGAGTAGAGAAAGAACGCGACTTTGCATTCTCCAAACGGTTGATGAGCCGGTTAACCAAATCTTCCCGATTTCCATATTTCTCATGGAGAAAATCAATGGCCTTTTGGTAATTTCGCTCCGTCACTTGGAATTGCCTCATTGAATTGTAAGCCTCCCCTTTCAACGCGTTCAGCAAGTGGTCGAATTCGAAAAGTGCTGGTAAGGCTCGATCGTGGACATTGGCTTTGAAGAGAATCCAAAAATTATTCCAATCCCAGATATTTCCACTGAAAGCCGGAATAGGTATTGTGGGAAGTCCAGTTGTTGTATCTGTCGATCCTGAATTCGACAAAGCAGCACTCGCAGGTCTCGCACCACTATCGCTGGGAGTAAAAAAGCGTAAACGGCCTTGCAGTAGTACCGTGTAGTCAAGCGCAGAGCCTAATACCTGCTCAGCCTCGGTAGAGTATACCTCGAAGTCGTTACTCCCTAAATTTGGGACCTCTGCCAGTTTGTCCATCGCACTTCCGTAATTTTCCCATAACACCTCAATTTCCGAGGTACAGGACTCGATAGCCCCACGTGCTTCTTGGAGTTTTTTTACGGCAACTCCTCTCAAATCCTGGTGTCCTATCGTCGTCAATCGATTTAATGTTTTCCACACCGTCCCCTTTCAGCCGCTCCAGAATTATTTCCAGCTTTTTACAGTGCTGAGTCAGCAAGCGTTTGTGCGAAGAGAGCTGTGCGTACATTTTTTCTCTACTTGAATTTCGAACGCGGGCGATGGACGCTAATGAATGCCCTCCCGATCACCAAGACAAAGTGGAAGAATACGCGATGGTTCGTTGGGCCAAGAAAACTGTGATCCTATAAACTCGTGGACAAAACCTCTGTGAACCAAGCAAAGCAATCATGCATAAGCCGATATTTTGAAAAAAAATGAAAATGAAAATTGAAACCGACCTCTGATTCTGTCAGCAGCCGATGCAACACTTGAAATGACCTGGGTTACGCGCAAGGTTGGTAGCTCGCCTTTCCCAAACGAATTTGGGGCCACGCCAATATGACCACTGTTATCACACGCGCAACACGAGTATCTCAAACTTGGGTAATTAAACCTTTAATAATTCACACGAACCAGATTAACACGAAAACATCATAATCAATACACAATACACAATACATAATACATAAATGCAGCAAAATGAAATTCTATGCACTGGCTAACTTATCCAATCTAATGAAGACATAAATGAGCTTCTTGGGCTAACACGCTGGCTAACAATTACGCGCTAAAAGAAGTAAATCAGCCTCACAGACCTACTCGCAGAATAAGTGATACGCGCCAAGAAGAGTTAATGAGCCCTTTAATCTACTCGCAGAATAAGTGACACGCGCCAAGAGGAATGAAAAATGGTGATATGTCCTGGTACCATCTACGCGCAATATATATACGCCCTGCGCCAGCAAACTTTCTCAGCGCCGGCTACGCCCGCAATCGTGCTCGCCATCTATAGGGGTCCGCAGAGTCGAAGTAGCGGCGTTGCTCGCAGCGACGAACAGCACTGGGTGATGCAATATCGATTACATTCGACGACGATGGCGACCGACGCGGCGTGAAGGTCGACGAGGGGGCACCGCAGAGTGTGTTGATGCCGCGACGGCCCTACATCACTGCCAGCGAGAGGCAACCGACGCCGCGTCGATAATATTTTGAAACATTTCTATCGCCGCGTCAAGGCTGACGCTCGGCGACCACTCGCCGGTCTCTGCAACTCTGCAGATCCCTTATAATAACAAAGCGCATCCCGCAAGCCACAAGATGCCAACAAAGTCTGATGAGAAAGGCACATTCCGTACCAAAGAACATATCACAAGAATTATACAGACGATAAACCTCTACAAGCGGAAGTAAAGGAAACACGCGGAATATCACCGTCGACTTGTCGACAAAACCAAAGATATCAGAGCTCTCGTCAGGGCGGCCAGTTGTGGACGCGAGAGGGTCCAAAGAGCTATTTATTTCAAATAGCAACGACTTGCCCTAATGAGGCGCGCCGTACATCGCGTGAGTTTGCAATCGATGTTCAACATGTGCATGATGATAACTACGGCAACGGCCAAATCTTCGTGGGCAAAAACACTAATTATCTTCATATTTGACTACGACAAGTGCATTAGTGGATAGCTTAAGATTCCTACGTTCTTGTAGTTAACACATAAAATAACAAAACAATATGACATTGAGATTATTACTGATTATAATTAAATAACGATGAGATTTAACTTTCCTGGCAAGAATATTGTTTCAAACCTCGAGCCCGCAGATACCTAACTGTAGAGAAACGTTGTTACTGCAATACAGGCCATAATTTTGGCGTTTTTGGCCTAAAAAACGCTGAAAAGCATTTTTTTCGCTCTTTTTTCCATAACTATGTTCAAAAGGGTTCATTTGGGAATCTAAGAAGATATTGGGAATCAGCATCGTGTGCTCTTTTTTTCTGAAAAAAAACACATGGCTCCCTCTTTAACAAGATATGTATGCAAAATTAGACAAGAAACAATTAACCCGAATCGCGATTTCGCAATTAAGGCAGTTATGAGCGGATGTGCCGATGCTGTTACGCCTAAATTCTTTGCACAAAGTATGCCAAATAGAGCAAATGCTAAAAGAGAGTACTCCAGATTCTGATTCCAAATATTTCTTCGGATTCTCAAATTGACCATCATGAACAGGGTTGAGACAAAAGGGCGCCAAAAACCCTTTTTTGCGTTTTTTTTTCGCGGAAAACGCAAAAATTATGGCCTGTACTGTACTATCGTTCTCGAAGCCAAATTCCGGTCCACAACTGCGGGCAACGGCGGTTGCACTACGCAATAAGATGATAATCGTGCTTGGAGAAAAATGAACCGTTGGTCTTAGCACGATTATCATCTTGTTCCGTAATGAGACAGCCGTTGTCCGCGAATGCGGACCGAAATTAGGCTTCGAGAACGACAGTATACGTTCCATCCGATGACTAAAACCACCGGATCAAAGCCTCGGATAGAGCCGAATTCGCAAAGCCGACTCGTCGAATAAAAAAGATTAAGGCTTAGAAAAAATTTCCGGCTAGGGGACTCCATGCTTAACCAGACTTCTCCACCGGATAGTATTTTGTGCATCCGATCGGATAATTGAACTTATGAACGGACGAAATTTTATGCAATCGTAGCGAGGTTATTATTCCGAGCTTTGTATCGAATTTTACTCCACCATTACGTTTACTCTCCATCTATCATTTGGTAAGAATGAAAATCAAATCAACGGGCACAACAAATGCGGGGGTTGTGTCGGAATTCGTCCGCGCTGTGATTTTCACACACGGAGAACCTTCCACCAACAAGAAGTCTCATTACCCTTTAAAATCAGCAGAGTTAAAGGCAGTGTCCACAATAAAATTCGTCTCTTTTTCCGGCGCAAATCGAAAATCTGGTGGTTCATCGCAAAAATAGCGCCGAAAAATCGAACAGAAACAGGCCCAGAAGAGCTCTTATAAGGCCATAATTCCGGTCGCACAAGGCCTTCCGTGAGCGAAGAAGTCTGCGCGAGCGAAATCATGGCCTCATAGTGCTCTTCTAGACCCGTTTCTGTACGTTTTTAGCGCTAATGCTGCAGTGCGCTACCGATTGTTTTAATTTTCGAGGAAATTAGGGAGACGATATTCACCGTGGACACGTAACTGTGCGTAAACGAACTTTGTATTTTCGTCAAGCGCGAATCGTAATTTAGCGAAAATGCGAAATTTATTGTGGACCTATACTTTTGCACTGCGCTGTATACCAGAAAGAATCAGGTCTCCTATGTAAGTTCAAACCGAATCTCAGGGCGTGAAATTGCGGATCGCACGAATTCCTATGTAATATGTGGATTTTGAGCTTTAGATTTGACGCCGACAAAGCGTTAATGTACACGCGTACGAGTATACTCGTCGTCTACACCTCCGCGGTTTCCTTATTTTTCACGAACACCGCGAATACTTGAGAAGCCCAGGATGTGTGAAAGTCATGTCTAGGATCAATGTCCCGACTTCAGCAAGCACAAGACAGCAGTCGTACGCTACCGCCTTGTTTTGACGCTGCCAGCCTACAAAGCGGAGCGGCGTGGATGCTTGAGAGGCGCGCACCACTGCTTCACTTTTCGCCAAACCGCTCGCCGGTGGAAGTGCACACCACGACCAAGGCCCCTGTCATAGTTGTTCGATCGGCTATAGCCAGCCAGAAAACAGACCGAACGACATACACACGCATACTCACATCTACACACATACATATGCCCTAGCTTGCTCGGATGAGTCCGAGCGGAGAAAGCAGCAGAGTGGTCGGTCAGGGCAGAATATATTAGTGATAAGGTGATTGTGACATGAGAAGCCCTATATATAAAACTTACTTCGACCGCCTCAAAACGAGGGATCTAGGCTATATACATACGTGCACATACATACACATATGCCCATACATACATACACAGATAAACACTTAAACACACATGTATACTATCGCATAAGCACATATATACACACGTACACTTATACACAGAGAGAGAGAGAGTAAAGCAATTACAGTTAGCAGAATCACGAACAAAATGAGAAGCTGAGAAAGTTTTCTTGTCAGCGAAACACATGAACTTATCGGGGAAAGGTAAAATGTAGTGGTTGTCGACGAGAAATCGATCAGTTGTGAAAGACGCACTCGTCATAAACAATTTGAGTAGCTTTCTTGCGTCTATACGGTTTGTTACTTGCGTCTTTGTGGTCTCTTCCGAAAGACGCACTTACCATACATGCCCCCTCGTATGTTACTTGAGCCTTTCAAACGTGCAAGTGACAGGAAATGACGTTTTCGACCCTGTAAAGACGCATGTAACAAGGAATCGGGCTGATTAGACGCAACAAGCTAGGCTGGAAAGTTCTGAGAGAACGACACGAGTCGATGGTATTGATAATATTGGTGACAGCCGCTATTGCCGGTGAGGGCTGCCCAGCAGTAGCGGCTGTCTCTTTAATATTATCAATGCCATCGTTAGCCTAATGCCTAACGCACACTGGGATTTCTGAAAATATTCTACCGGAATACTTAGACAATGCGACCCTAGATGAGAAGATTACCCAACGCAAGATTGGAACATGTTGAGAACTAACTTTGAGAGTAGGAAGTGGGTAAAATAGCAGTACTTGGGTTTCGGTATGCTGTGCGTGTGCGGCTTCTATCAAAACGTGTCCTTCTCAAAACTTGTGTGAGCGTGAATAAAACTTGCAAATTAGGCGATTGATCGAGATAGGCAAAGAATGCTCCGCATGGCCATAGAGCTGCCTATGGAGCGATACTCTTTTTCCATCACGCGGCGCACGCTTCTCATAGTGCGCGACTCATTTTCCATCACGTGGAGGACGCTTTCTCATAATGCGCGACCCATTTTCCATGGAGCGGCGTGCGCTTCTCATGGTGCGCGACTCATTTTCCATCACGTGGAGGGCGCTTTCTCATAATGCGCGACCAATTTTCCATGAAGCGGCGCGCGCTTCTCATGGTGCGCGACTCATTTTCCATCACGCGACGCACGCTTCTCATAGTGCGCGACTCATTTTCCATCAAGTGGAGGACGCTTTCTCATAATGCGCGACCAATTTTCCATGAAGCGGCGCGCGCTTCTCATGGTGCGCGACTCATTTTCCATCACGCGACGCACGCTTCTCATAGTGCGCGACTCATTTTCCATCACGTGGAGGACGCTTTCTCATAATGCGCGACCCATTTTCCATGGAGCGGCGTGCGCTTCTCATGGTGCGCGACTCATTTTCCATCACGTGTAGGACGCTTTCTCATAATGCGCGACCAAATTTCCAAGAAGCGGCGCGCGCTTCTCATGGTGCGCGACTCATTTTCCATCACGCGGCGCACGCTTCCCATAGTGCGCGACTCATTTTCCATCACGTGGAGGACGCTTTCTCATAATGCGCGACCAATTTTCCATGAAGCGGCGCGCGCTTCTCATGGTGCGCGACTCATTTTCCATCACGTGTAGGACGCTTTCTCATAATGCGCGACCAATTTTCCATGAAGCGGCGCGCGCTTCTCATGGTGCGCGACTCATTTTCCATCACGCGACGCACGCTTCCCATAGTGCGCGACTCATTTTCCATCACGTGTAGGACGCTTTCTCATAATGCGCGACCAATTTTCCATGAAGCGGCGCGCGCTTCTCATGGTGCGCGACTCATTTTCCATCACGCGACGCACGCTTCTCATAGTGCGCGACTCATTTTCCATCACGTGGAGGACGCTTTCTCATAATGCGCGATCCATTTTCCATGGAGCGGCGTGCCCTTCTCATGGTGCGCGACTCATTTTCCATCACGTGGAGGGCGCTTTCTCATAATGCGCGACCATTTTTCCATGAAGCGGCGCGCGCTTCTCATGGTGCGCGACTCATTTTCCATCACGCGACGCACGCTTCTCATAGTGCGCGACTCATTTTCCATCACGTGGAGGACGCTTTCTCATAATGCGCGACCAATTTTCCATGAAGCGGCGCGCGCTTCTCATGGTGCGCGACTCATTTTCCATCACGCGACGCACGCTTCTCATAGTGCGCGACTCATTTTCCATCACGTGGAGGACGCTTTCTCATAATGCGCGACCCATTTTCCATGGAGCGGCGTGCGCTTCTCATGGTGCGCGACTCATTTTCCATCACGTGTAGGACGCTTTCTCATAATGCGCGACCAATTTTCCATGAAGCGGCGCGCGCTTCTCATGGTGCGCGACTCATTTTCCATCACGCGACGCACGCTTCTCATAGTGCGCGACTCATTTTCCATCACGTGGAGGACGCTTTCTCATAATGCGCGACCAATTTTCCATGAAGCGGCGCGCGCTTCTCATGGTGCGCGACTCATTTTCCATCACGTGGAGGGCGCTTTCTCATAATGCGCGACCAATTTTCCATGAAGCGGCGCGCGCTTCTCATGGTGCGCGACTCATTTTCCATCACGCGACGCACGCTTCTCATAGTGCGCGACTCATTTTCCATCACGTGGAGGACGCTTTCTCATAATGCGCGACCAATTTTCCATGAAGCGGCGCGCGCTTCTCATGGTGCGCGACTCATTTTCCATCACGCGACGCACGCTTCTCATAGTGCGCGACTCATTTTCCATCACGTGGAGGACGCTTTCTCATAATGCGCGACCCATTTTCCATGGAGCGGCGTGCGCTTCTCATGGTGCGCGACTCATTTTCCATCACGTGTAGGACGCTTTCTCATAATGCGCGACCAATTTTCCATGAAGCGGCGCGCGCTTCTCATGGTGCGCGACTCATTTTCCATCACGCGACGCACGCTTCTCATAGTGCGCGACTCATTTTCCATCACGTGGAGGACGCTTTCTCATAATGCGCGACCAATTTTCCATGAAGCGGCGCGCGCTTCTCATGGTGCGCGACTCATTTTCCATCACGCGACGCACGCTTCTCATAGTGCGCGACTCATTTTTCATCACGTGGAGGACGCTTTCTCATAATGCGCGACCCATTTTCCATGGAGCGGCGTGCGCTTCTCATGGTGCGCGACTCAATTTCCATCACGTGTAGAACGCTTTCTCATAATGCGCGACCAATTTTCCATGAAGCGGCGCGCGCTTCTCATGGTGCGCGACTCATTTTCCATCACGCGGCGCACGCTTCCCATAGTGCGCGACTCATTTTCCATCACGTGGAGGACGCTTTCTCATAATGCGCGACCAATTTTCCATGAAGCGGCGCGCGCTTCTCATGGTGCGCGACTCATTTTCCATCACGCGACGCACGCTTCTCATAGTGCGCGACTCATTTTCCATCACGTGGAGGACGCTTTCTCATAATGCGCGACCCATTTTCCATGGAGCGGCGTGCGCTTCTCATGGTGCGCGACTCATTTTCCATCACGTGGAGGGCGCTTTCTCATAATGCGCGACCAATTTTCCATGAAGCGGCGCGCGCTTCTCATGGTGCGCGACTCATTTTCCATCACGCGACGCACGCTTCTCATAGTGCGCGACTCATTTTCCATCACGTGGAGGACGCTTTCTCATAATGCGCGACCAATTTTCCATGAAGCGGCGCGCGCTTCTCATGGTGCGCGACTCATTTTCCATCACGCGACGCACGCTTCTCATAGTGCGCGACTCATTTTCCATCACGTGGAGGACGCTTTCTCATAATGCGCGACCCATTTTCCATGGAGCGGCGTGCGCTTCTCATGGTGCGCGACTCATTTTCCATCACGTGTAAGACGCTTTCTCATAATGCGCGACCAATTTTCCATGAAGCGGCGCGCGCTTCTCATGGTGCGCGACTCATTTTCCATCACGCGGCGCACGCTTCCCATAGTGCGCGACTCATTTTCCATCACGTGGAGGACGCTTTCTCATAATGCGCGACCAATTTTCCATGAAGCGGCGCGCGCTTCTCATGGTGCGCGACTCATTTTCCATCACGCGACGCACGCTTCTCATAGTGCGCGACTCATTTTCTATAATGCGTAGCACGCTTTTCGTGAAGAGTGACTCAGTTTAATGACGTATAGCGCGCTTCTCATGAAGCGTTTGCCATTTTCAGTGACGCGGCACACGCTCCGCATCAATGGCTACTCGTGTTCCCATAAAACGTTTCCCATAAAACGAAAATGCAAGTTCTCCATAAAACGCTCTCTACCTCTCCACAATGCTGCACGCACCACTAACCCCGCCCACATTTTGCAACGCGGAGACTTGGTCACCGAGGATAAGGACTGAGGATAGCTGAAGCTTTCGAAAGCGTAAGTATTACAATTGGCAGTGGAATTCCATGCTTGGTCCGTGATTGCAGTGTACAAAGTGACGGTCTGGCTAACACTACTCACACTGCCGTCGCCCCGAGAGCGACCGGCCAGCGGCCGAGGGGCGAACTGGCCCCGGACAGAATCCGCGGTGCCAGTTGGCCCCTCGGCCGCTCTCCGGGCGATGACGTCATGATTGGGAGGAGCCGGTCCCACTCGGAGCGATGGTTTGCCTGAGTAGTGCCACCATAGAATACGGCCAACGTGTTTCAGCAATGATCCCTGCTCTGTTTTTGATCCCTCATCGCCCGTCTCCCTGACGGAATCCGTTACAAGACTATCCCCTGAATCACCTTTCAGTTTCAAAGATAGGCTGACGTTCTGATCCAAAATGGCTGACACTGCTATCAAACTTCCTTAACCCTCTGCATTAATTGAACTCGTACTTGCCCTCAGTATAGATGGTCAAAACTGTTTCTACTGTTGTTTGCTAGCCGCGCCAAAAAAACTTCTCCGGAGTTTTTCGTTAGCCGCGAGTTCCTCTCGCATTTCAGCACTATTTCCGTGCTCTCTGCGAGGGGATGTTAAACGCGAACTTACCGCGAGGATGTCACATGTCGGAATTTCAAAGAAAAAACAGCCCTGAAGACGTTTTGAAATCGCTATTTTTCGTAACAAAGGTTAGAATTGTCGTGTTTTCGAGGCGTTTTCATTGAAAGTCTATCAAATGTCTACCACTGAGGGATGTTGGGGTGAACTAGGGCGAATTCTCTTCCAACTATTAGGAGTCCTGCTAAGATCCTAGTGTGGTTGAACTCGCGTTCAACGCTAAGTTAACGCTTGTTAAAGGCAGTGGTCACGATGAAAAACGTTATCGAAAAAGCTACAAAAATCGGCTTAGATCGAAAACAGCTGAAAAACTATGAAGGTAGCGCGGTGAAAAACGGTTTACAAATAGAGTTTCTAGGGCCCGAAGAAGCTAGTTCGTGCACACGTGCACAGCGATGACGAAACAGATCGCAGTCTCATGCCGAGCAGTCAAAAATCATCGACATTCAGAGGACGAAATAAATGCAAATTTAACGAATAAAAACAGTTGAATAATGAAAGCATCACTTCAGTCAATGTTTTTGACTAGATGTGTACGTAAATTCGAAGGTTCATGGATTGACATTCAATTTCAAGCCAGCTGATGTTCTTGATATAAGAGGTCATCGATGCCGATGATGTGGAGAGGGCTCGTCCACCACCAAAAGACAAGAAAGTTCAGGTTTCAAATTTGGCCCAAAACAGTGGTTTTTTCGCGATTTTTTCTTATAGGTCCTACTACTCGAGACCCAGGAAAGGATTTGGAGAGAAAAAGACGACAAGCATATTTGATCGCGACCACTGCCTTTAATTCGCATTTAAAACCCCAATCACTACCACCCCCTATGCTCGTCCCATACTTGAATACGGTACAATGGTTTTAGCCCCCATTTCCAATACAGCATATAAAGGATTGAGTCAGATCAGAGCAGTTTCACCAGAAAACTTCGGATTCGACTGCATGATTATGACTACACCACAATCCCTTCAGCTTCTGACCGCAATACTATTTTTAAGCTGTCTTCTCTTGCCCTGCGCAGGAGGCGCTACGCTCTAATCATGATTTACAAAACATTTATGGGGAAAGTTTGTCTTTCTCCTAGCAATTCTACACAACTCTAGCTTTGAATAAAAGGGGTTGCCCAATAAAATTGCTTTATCCGAGAGCGAAATCCACTGCACTGGCCTATTTCTTTGCACAGAGAGCGGGCTCCGACTTTTCAAGATTCTTCAAAGCATATGCCTTGTCAAAATCATTGTTTATGTACAGAAGGCTCATTGACAGGTACCTGAGCGAGGATCTTCTACTGACTTTCTTGTTGCTTCTTCGGTTTTCCTTATTGTTTTTCTTTCGAAACAGCATGTGATGCATATTCACGTAAGTAATGAAATAAACTAATTTTAAAAAATCTTGGAAAATCCACTTGGGTGTGGTGTTTGATAGTCAATGTAACACAACAGAACTTATTTCACTAATGCAATTCTGGAAATAACTTGACTTACTTGATATTTCGAATGCGTTGTAAATTATACCACTTTGATTATTTCTATACAATCGGCAAACTTGAAAATAACCAACGTTGTAGTGAAAAGTGCTTTCCTGAAAAACAGCAGTTCATTCCATCGTATTGTCACAATTAGGGAAAAGGAGGAAAGAAAACATAATCTATTATTTTGGGGAATAGGTTCGTTCGGTTTTTTCAGAGCTTTATTCATATGACTTGCTTGATCGTCCAGCAAAGTGTTTGTATTCATTGGAGATTGATTTCTCTGCTCTACAAAACTGTGTCATTTGTTTTTTCGTATAGTCCTATTTTTTTCTATTTTTCAGGGTAGGTAGTGAAATATTCAGAAGGTTTCTTCAAATCACTGCTCAACACCTCGCGCACCATCGAGCAACGCGCGGATATAAACTGCGCTCTTTAAGGGCAGTGTTCACGATGGAAATCGTTTCTCTGTTTTTTCGCCTTGAAAATGGTCTCATGCTGATTGGAATGATGTCTCTGCAATCGTACAAGACCTTCTGGGAACGGAGTTATGATCTCTCAAATTTTGAGCTAAGGAAACACGGTGGACGAGTTGTCCGAGACTTGTAACTTCCGTCATTTACATCCGATCTCTGCGAGCTGATCTGAGTGAAGAGAGAAGTTGAGAACGAAGGGAAAAACGGGGCTTTTGGTCGGAAACCATCGCTCATCTCACGTTCTCGAGTTTTCATTGGTTCATGTCGGAGGGCGGGCATTGCGCTTCTGGGGTTTGCCTTGCGCTCGAAGTGGCAGCTTCGGGCTCTCTTGGGGCTCTTCCTAGCTCATTTTCATGCGTTCTTTCGTACAGTGTGCGCCTCCACTACTCATTCCTAGTGGAAACTGAGACACATTTTTTATCGTGAACACTGCCTTTAAAGGCAGTGGTCACGATGAAAAACGTTATCGAAAAAATTACAAAAATCAGCTTAGATCAAAAACAGCTGAAAAACTATAAAGGTAGCGAGGTGAAAAACGGGCAAGAAATAGATATTTTAAGGCCCTAAAATTCCAGTTCGTGCACACGTGCACAGCGTCGACCAAAAAGATCGCCATCTCATGCCGAGCAGTCAAAAATCATCGACATTCAGAGGAAGAAATAAATGCAAATTTACCTGGTAAAACCAGTTGAGCAATGAAAGAAAGCACTCCAGTCAATGTTCTTGACTAGATGTGTACATAAATCCGAAGGTTCATTGATTGAAATTCAATTTCAAGCCCGCTGATGTTCTTGATAATAGAGATCATCGATGCCAATGATGTGGAGTCGGCTCGTCCACCGTCGCAAGACAAGAAAGTTCAGGCTTTAAATTTGGCCCAAAACAGCGCTTTTTCGCGATTTTTTCTCCTAGGTCTTACTACTCGAGACCCAGAAAAGGGTTTAGAGAGAAAAAAACGACAAGCATATTTGATCGCGACCACTGCCTCTAAACCGAAACATCACCCGAGATGACAAATGGTGCCTGTACGTCAAAATGAAGCGACGAAAAAGTAGGTGGCCCAGGAGACAAGCCAAAGCCGAAAGTCAAGCAAGATCTCCGCCCGAGAAAGACCATAATCTGCATTTAGTGGGACTGGAAAGGCATGACATACTGGAAAATGCTTGAAAGGAATGCAACGGCCAGCAGGGAGCTCTACATTGCCCAACTACGCCGCGTAATTGAGGCTATGCGACTGAAAAGACCTGATCAACAAGCCAAAGTCATCTTGCTCAACGACGAAAGCAGACCCCTTATCGCACAAGTCGTAAGAGCCGCACCCTTAGAGCTCGAATGGGAGGTTCTTCAGCATCCACCGTACTCTCCAGACCTTGAGCTAACCGAATAGGCTCTATGTCCAAACAAATGAGAGGTTTTAGCTTTGACGGCGAAGTGGACCTCAAGAACTGGCTCAACAACTACTTCGACACTAGACCAGGCAATTTTTAGCGGAACGGCATCAACAAATTTGTTGAGAATTGGGAGTAGATTGTAAGCAATAGCGGCGAATTTGTAATTGATTAAGTTATTGTTATGAATACTGTTATTGTTTAAATGAAGCTCTTTGAAAAAAAAACCAAACGAACTTATTCCCGAACCCAATAGTATATAGGTTCGGCTTAGTGCAATACTCTCTCCTCGTTTTATATTCTTCCGAAGAAAGCCATTCAAGAGCCAGATTTTGTGTGTGTCACTCTTTGCTTTGCAACCGTACACAGATGGCTAGAGCCCCTTTCACAGTTATTTTGCCGTCCGACGTCCGCCGATGCTATCCGACATCGCGCGCGGCGCCCACCAGGCTTGTGGTAGAGCTACCGATGGTATAGATCATCCCACCATCATCGGAGAAATTTCGCACTGACGTTTATGCACCGCATTGCGACTTTGGTCATCCGGCGTCGCAATGCGGCACTCCACGACGCCACAGTTCCATCTTATAACGTGCCGGACGGCATCGTTCGGCAGAATGTGAAAGGCGCTTTAGAGGATAGGGTTGTGACACCGTTGCGTGCCGCACTGCGAAGCCGAATGACCGGCGTTGCAACGCGGTGTTCAAAGTCGATGCGAAATTTCTCCGTTAATGGTGGGGTGACCGATATTATCGGTTTCTCTATCACAGGTCTGGTGGGCACCGCGCGCGACGTCGGATAGCATGGCCCGGCAACATAGCTGTGAAAGGGGCTTAAAGGCAGGGTTCTCGATAAAATCGGTTGTTGTGCTATACCCCTGGAATGGTAGATCCAGCCATCACAAAAGTGAAAATAAGTGAAAATTTGAGAAAAACGCTCAGGAGCAAGTTATGACTTGGTGTCCCCCCGCCCCCAATTATCGAGATTTGGGTAAAAGCCTGCTTTGTCAACTTTTATTATGCTTCTAAAGTAATTTCTGAACATTTCTGGAGACTACTGATTACTTTCACGGCAAAATAAATGTCTTATAACCAAGCATTAATGAAAATAGCGTTAATTAGGGGACCGGCCGACACCGGTAATTAGCCGTTATTCTTTGTTTTTGAGCGTTTTCCCGGCGAATTTCTGGTTTTTTTCACTTATTTTTACTTCTGTGATGGCCCAATCTACATTCTTATGAAGAAAGCTCAAAAGTTGTTTTTATCGCGAACCCTGCCTTTAAAGGCATCATACGCGCTGAGAACCACCTACCGTTTTTTGGATTTGGATCATTGGTTGGGCCCGCCTGAGAACGTGGGTAGAGTTTGTCAGGTCACCAATGCTTTACTGGGAAGATATGAGAGATCAGATGCCTCGAATTCCGCCAAAGGAAGCCGGCCTTCCGACGGCCGCGTGGCATCAAATGAGAAAAGAATGTGACTTATCGTCAAATGATAAGTTTAAATGAGTGGAAGTTGTTGTATCATTTGTTCATAAGCGACTTTATTTTCTCATTTGAAGCCAGACGGCTGCCGGAAGGCCGGCCTCTGTTGGCGGAATTCGAGGCATTTGATCTCCCATATTTTCCCAAAAAAGCATCGGTGACCCGACAAACTCTACCCACGTTCTCAGGCGGGCCCAACCATTGATTAAAACCCAAAAAACGGTAGGCGGTTTTCAGCGCGTACGATGCCTTTAAGGGAAATTCCGGAAATAAGCAGAAAGCTGATGATTTTGAATAGTTAATGCCTTTTTATGACATGGTATGTAATCACAAGATATGACAAGGTCGCCGAGTGGAACACAAAGGGCATTAAATATTCAAAAACATCAAAATTCAGTCTTCAAAAAGCCTCAGCTTAACTGGGTTCATTAATGCCGATTCGCGCTTACCAGATCATACCCGTTACCGGGGGTTTTCTGTTGTGCCTACATCGTGGGCGGGCCGACCTGTTGTCGTCGCCCCAGTTCGCCAGAGGAGGAAAAATGCAGGTCATAACCGCAAATCCTCTCTCCAAAGATAGTTCGATTACTTGATGAACAACTCAAAAATGTATTGATAAATACTCACAATCTGCTCGCCGTTTTCATTCGTCTTGTTGATAGGACGCGGTTCAGTCAGGAAAACCCAATTATTCATAAAAATTGGAAATGACTGGAGAACCAGAACAACAGCTCCCACTGCACCAGCACCAGCGAATAGTATGTTATCTGTACACTTCGCTTCGATGATGAACTGAAAATCATCTTTGATGTTAGGAATGAAAATCAGCATTGGTTGGGAGAACGTGGCCTCGGTTACCCTTCGTTCATTTGCGGCAGAAAACGCGTTAATCGCGGCGTCTCTAGCGCAGTAAGAGCTGCCGCAGATGCGTACGTTTTTTTGCCTCGAATATAATGAACAAATCGAATGTTCACCATTTCGAGCTCAATATCGTGAATTTCGTGTTTGGAGGTTCCAAGGTTAAGATTGGAAGAGAAGTCAAACGCTCTTTGGTAGTCTTAGTACCGGTATAGGATCCAGAAGCTAAAAAGCGAGACAGCATGCAATGGAAGGGGATGGGTCGCGCGGCGCCTGAAGAACGGTACTATACTTTGGACCGAATTACATTACACGAAAAATATTTGAATGATTTTGCGAATTTCGAATCATTCAAAAATCGAAATTCGAAAATTTTGGTTTTCGAATAATATTCGAGATTCGAATATTTCGAGAACTGGCTTTCGAATAATATTCGGAATCCGAATATTACCAGAACTGGCTTTCGAATAATATTCGAAATTTTAATACTTCGTAAAAAGCGGTTTAGAATAATGTTCGAAATTCAATTATTTGAAAAACAGACTTTCGAATAGTAACAGAAAATCGAATATTTCAAAAACAGACTTCCGAATAATATTCGATATTCGAATATATTTCGAAGAGCATATTCGAATTTTTGACATTCGAATAATCCAAATGCACAATCCTCATTTCACTTGAAGTTCTTTTTTTCTGAACAAACCTTTGAAAGCACATTCTATCTAGACCTATTCACCCCACCCCCGTTTAGGGGTTCCCACCAGGCATGAGCGGAAATTCGACTTCCGAATTCCGCAGGTTTCTGGGACTCGGAATTCCGCTTTCCGATTTCCGAAAAATGGGTGCGGAAATTGGAACATAATGTGGAAATACTCTGAATCTGCATCCGCTGACAGAAGTTAACAAGTTGAGACCCGTGAACTTCTTCCAAGATTTGTTAAAGGCAGTGTTCACAATAAAAAACCGTATTCTAGTTTTCTGTTTTTGAGCAGGCAAGTCAACGAAGTGAAAGCTAATAGGAAAAACCTCCCACAAACTCTCAGATAAAAAAGTGCTTGAAGAATTCTCTGAAATATTTGATTACGCCCGTTTGGTGTGTTCCGGGGAACTGCGGGCTTTGAACAATCCAGACGTCGAAAATGGTTTTGCGCATTTAAATTTTTGAGTAGTTTACTTTGTTTTATGTTTCTTGTAACGAATACCCCTCAAAAATAATATGGTTCAATGCTCATCGGATGCTAAATCTTTTGGGATAAAATTCAGAATTTCGGCAACTGTTCCTCTGGAAAGACGAATGGTGGACAACCGTATATGACTTGGGAGGGGCAGTCCAAGGGATATGCTGGTCCACGGAATTTTCACCCCTCTGGCCGTTTTCCGTCGCACTCTCATCCTTGCTATTCTTTGAGGAACCCAAAGCTTACGGGCACTATCCTACTCAGAGCCTGGTACCGGGCGACCAATCGCTGCTCGTCCGGGTCGCGAGAAAATTTGTACATTGTAGATTAGTCGTCTCTAACGTACATTCACACGCAAATTCGCTGCACCGGGAAGGCAATTTTCGTCATCCGGGTAGCTGATAACAATGGAGGAAGTAGCGGGTCGCCCGGAAAAGATGGCAGGTCGCCCGGAAAGGGATCTTGCTCCGATTTTGAGTGTCCGGGTGGCCCGAAATGCAGTTTTTATTTTGCACCGCGAAGGCCGGAACGAAGTTCTGAGCAGACGGGGGGGGGGGCATAATGGCAGCGATGGAACGATGATCAGCGACCATCGAGAATCGCTCCTCTAGCAGCGAAGCAGTAAAACATAGGATTTCGTCGCCGCGACCCAGCGATGTGGGACGTTTGCCAAGAAGCGATCACGATCGGAGCGCCATTCCATTAGGCGCGATGAAAAGGAAACAGATGTTCCCCGCATGGCCGCAGCGACCACCTGCAGTCAAAACACGGCTTAAGGCTACCAAACGAAGTATGCTCGATCATTGGTTGAGAGATCGCCGCGACGAACACACGGGAGGTAATGATAGTCATGAACATCGATCAAGCAATATCACGTTAGATCGCTGCGCCGCAGCTATCTCTCGACCAGTGATCGACGATATTTATATAGATCTTTTCTAAAAACAATGATTGATGGCACTATCAGGCATCATTTATCAGAGATTTTCCTTATTATTTTTATGAAAGAATCTTGGGCGCCCCCCCACCGTCTAGAATAGACCCAGCTTACAATACCGCTGGAAAACGAGCAACATTTTCATCGTGAACCGTGCCTTTAAAGCAACAGCAACTCAATTTCTATGGGATCCAGGAATGTGCGTTATTGGAATTAGCCATAGCTCTTGCCAGTCGTTAATCCTTAACCGTTGTGAATCTAGACTTTGACAATAAGCCGGAATTAGCCTTCAAGGGTAAGGTCGGGATCATACAGTTTACCGCAATGTTAAAAGGACATGGTGCGGTTGCTGTCACGCACTAAAACTACGGTGGAACACCTGGCTCTTAGCCAGACTTCATTATCGATCGACAGCACAGCTGATTTTCTGAATGAGTTACGAGTTTTCTATTTTTTTCACGCTTGTTTCTGCTTCGTTTCTGTTTGTGACTCTTATAATATTAAAGGCATCGTACGCGCTGAAAACCACTCACCGTTTTTCGAGTTTCAATCATTGGCTGGGCCCGCCTGAGAACGTGGGTAGAGTTTGTCGAGTCACCGAAGCATTATTGGGAAGATATGGGTGAACGACGGCCTCGAATTCCACCAAAAGAGGCCGGCCTTCCGACAGCCATGTGGCCTCAAATGAGAAAAGAAGGTATCTTATCAACAAATGATACATCAACTTCCACTCATTTACGCGATATCGCTTGTTGAAAACCTTCTTTCTTTTTCATTTTATGCTACATGGCTGTCAGGAGGCCGGCCTCTTTTGGTGGAATTCGAGGCATTCGTTCACCCATATCTTCCCAACAATGCTTCGGTGACCCGACAAACTCCACCCACGTTCTCAGAGGGCCCAACCAATGATTAAAACTCAAAAACAGTGAGTGGTTTTCAGCGCGTACGATGCCTTCAAGTTCTTTGATTCGACTGGTTAACAATGTGTAGAATGTTCACAGAATAGTCATGTGACTTGCACTTCAAAGTCCTTGTTTTGAATCGAGAAAGAGTTGAGGGTTTTTCCGGCTGTACTATTTCTCAGGGACCATCACAATCATTGAGGGCTCTTTGCGACAAAACCTAAATTTCCCCCTCTCAAGAGTGTATGCTTTTGTTTAGCACCGAAGCGACGCCGCGCACGCTGCGTGATGTTATCTTGGGCCAAAATATTAATGTCTTAGATCAAGAAGCCGCTTTGTAAGAAATAGTAATGACTGTTCAGAGAGCACATTACGATGTCAGTGAGGAACCGCCGACTGAGTCTGAAGTTTCGGATTGTGTCCGGAAAACGAAGAAAGGAAAGGCAGGTGGAGATGAAAACATCACTGCTGAAATGCTGAAAGCTCTTCCTCCGTCTGGGATTCGTGAAATGACCAACACCATCCGTGCTATATGGATGAGCGAAAGGATACCCGATTCGTGGAGACATGCGATCATCGTACCTCCTCACAAGAAGCTATCCGTCACGGATCCTAAGAACTACAGAGGAATCTCTCTACTTTGTGTCATGTACAAGGTTTTAGAACGTATCATTCTCGAGCGACTTATCAAACATCGTGAAAGAACGACCAGAGATGAGCAAGCCGGTTTTCTACCTGGAAGATCGACCATCGACCAAGTGTTCGTCGTGAGAAGAGTGATTAAATCGTGGCAGCGGTTATCGAAGCCATTAGAGCTTGCTTTTTTAGACTTTGAAGCCGCGTTCGACTCTCTTCATCGTGATCGATTGCTCAACGCTCTGCGAGCAGATGGAGTCCCGGAAAAGTACGTTCGGTCAATCGAGGACATGAACAGAGGAACTACTGCAGTAGTTCGTACTCCTGTCGGATTTACTTCAGCTTTCGAGGTGAAAACAGGAGATTAACAAGGAGCTGTAGCAGGACCTTTTCTGTTTTAAAATCGCCGTTGATGTCATCATGCGTAGAGTTGCAGAACAGTTTCCTGCGTATGTGATCCTAGCACCATCAGGACGCTCACTTGTCGACCTGGAGTACGCCGACGACATCGTGTTTTTCGCTGAAAACAACGCAAAACTGCAAAGGATTGTGAATCTCGTTTCGAAGTATGCCGCAGCCTATGGACTTCGTCTTCGTCCCGACAAATGCAACCAGATGTGGGTCTCTCAGAGCCCTTCAACGGGAGTTTGTGTGGACGGACAACGTATCGAACTGGTGGATGATTTCTGTTATTTGGGCTGTTTGCTGAAGAACGATGGTAGTTATGCAGCGGATATTCGACAACGATGTGCGAAAGCTACGTCTGCATTTATTTCTCTAACAAAGTGTTTGTGATCTACCCCCATCACGAAAGAAGTCAAGTTGCGCGTCTTCTTATCCGCTATTCGCCCTATCATGATGTACGGATCGGAGACGTGCGCAGCACCGAAGACGCAGATGGAAAGGTTGGATTGCACGGAGAGGAAGCTTTTTAGGCGTTCGCTTGGATATTTCTGGCCGCGTGTATGCCATAACAAAGGTCTTTACAAGGAAATCGACGCAGTACATCAACGCTTGACACGAGGGAGGTGCCAGCATCTCCTAACGTCATCTCAAGCAGCGATGGAAAGTCGATTTCGACTGCTCGGGCATATACTAAGAAGAACACCGGAACGTCTTGTACAACACGCTTTAGGAATAGGCGAAAATTCTGGACGGATGTGGTTGAACAGGATTTGAAGTCACTCGGCATCGAAAGACAGTTCAGGCGCGATGTTTCGTTTCGCAGGAAATGGAATAGTGACAGCTGGATGGAATGTGTTCAAATTGTGGCTGAAAACCGTGAAAAATGGACACGGCTGACTACTAGGACGGCACACCTCGGTGAAGATGCGGAATGACCGCGTCAGGCGAAAGCCAACCGATTAATTCAAGTAAGTCAAGTAATGACTGTGGGGTAAGAATATTCGGTATGGAACCGTTTGGAGAGGGACCACCAAGGATTCAGTTGGAGAATGAATGATACCGCTTTCAGAAATCGAATTATTTCCATGGAGTCTCTACGAAAACAATGACTGATAACGCTAACAGGAATAATACATCAGCCAAATTTTCCCTTTCATGGTAGAACCACTTCATTTTCTCGAGTGCCCCCCAAACGGTTTCAAGCCTGAATATTCTGTACGACACAGGCCTGTACAGTTTGCACGGATCGCACTGATACTTGCGTTCCCCATTGGAGGTTGGCGCAAATTTGGTGCATGTATGTTATAACACGTGGTACCGAGTGCGCCAACCGTCAGTAGGGAACGCAAAGTATCAGACGATCAGTGCTGACTGTGCATATCCCGAGCAACTACCAGCGATATATAGGCCAAAGTTGGTGTGATCCCTCCACTGGGTAGCGATAATAGTGGGTAATCTATTTTTTAACTTTGGGTTGCTTACGGAAATCTTTCATTTCTTTAGTCGTGAGTCGTTCGACGTAACACTGAAAAAAAAAACCCGGTAGTTTTTGAAGCTCTTAGTCTCCAGTCGCAAATACGCACATCCCTGATGGGATCCCCATGGGACCACAATTTGATTCTCCAGGATGGTGAAGTATCTGGGGAATGATGATTTGATATTGGCTATGCTTTCCGGCCTGAGGGTCAAGAACATATTTTTCGATGTCAGTTACAAGTATACTTTGTTCCGGTTTTCGATTCCGAGTTCCGAAGTTTTTCAGCCTCGGAATTCCCCTTTCCAATTTCCGAAATTTCGAAACTTGTTTCGATTTCCGACTACCTAAATTTCAATTTTGTTTCGATTACCGATTTTCGAATTCCGAAATTTTATTTTGTTCCGATTTCCGAAATTCAGAATTTTTAATCAGCTAATCCCTGGTTTCCACACGCTTGGATTGTGTGAAATATTGCGTCACTACACTTCGGGCCGAATTGTATTACTCAAAAATATTCGAATAATTTTTCGAATTTCGAATCATTCGAAATTCGGAAATTGGGGTTTTCGAATAATATTCGAAATTCGAATATTTCGAAAACGGGCTTTCGAATACTATTCGAAATTCGAATACTTAGTAAAAAGCGCTTTCGAATAATATTTGAAACTCAAATATTTCGAAAACATACTTTCGAATAGTATTCGAAATTCGAATATTTCAAAAACAGACTTTCGAATAGTATTCGAAATTCAAATATTTTAAAGAGCTTATTCGAATTTTCGAATTTCGAATAATCGAAATGCACAATCATCATTTCATAGAAGTTCTTTTTTTAATGATCAACCTTTGGAAGCACACTCTATCAAAGCATCATCTTGGCCTAATCACCCCACGACCGATTCGGGGTTCTCACACGCTTGGATCGCGTGGAATATTGCCTGACCGTACAAGGTGCTCTATCGGTGGGATAGGCTGGCTTCAACGGCCAGCCAACGCAAACCGTTTTTCTCTCGTTTCCGCATTTATTGTGCAGCTGTCAGGCAGATATGGACAGTACCAGGATTTTATCTTCCAAAACCCTCCCGTTCCAGAGAAACAGTTACTTGAAATACGGATGGGAGCGATTGAGCTTGTTAATCTACAATAACTACTCTAGAAACATTAGCTTGGAGGGGTCTTCACGGCTGAAAAAGTTTGGTTTTACTCAGGCCTTGTGAATCACGATTTGCGAATTACGAGGAATTTGAAAACTTACGCCTTACGATTTACGAAATTACAAAAATCAGTTACGCGCAGTCCTCCGCGGAGCGGCACGATCGATATTAGGGGTCGTTAATACCTCCGCCGCCGAGAGGCGCGGCGAAGTGCATTTTTGTAATATTGATCACGCGGCGCGGCGCGATTTATATTTTAGGATTGCACATCCCCGCTATATTATAAACAACCCCTTAGAGGATCGCACTACGCCGCGCCTCTCGGCGGCTGGAGTATAAACGTCGCCTAAGGTCAATGGTATACATTGTCGCTGCCATGGGCGAGAGTCATGGCATTTAGCACAAATGCGGGACTAGCATCGGAGCAAGGACATTGGCCGTCGTAGGAACAGTTGTCGCGTGTCCGTCGCAGCGACGTGTCGTGGAGGGCTGAAATACTACAAATGTGTCTATGCCTGTCGTTGTCACTGTAGCTGTCACTGTGCAGCGCACTGCGACAGCGACAGATTTAAGGGGCGCTGTGCAGAGCGACGCGACCTCGTGTCGCAAAACTATACCATTGGCCTAACGCCCTTTTCATACCTCCGCTGCCGCGTCACATGTCGCTCCTGGAGAACAATAATAAACCGCGGCGATGGCGGAGAGAACGTTCTCGATCGCTATTGCCGCTATAGCGGCGTGTGGTGCGCTTTAGGGGCCGAATAAAGTCCCGCCGCTGAAAGGTGCGGCCGCATTTCATGGAGGAGTATCGATCATGCGGCGCCGCACGACCGATTCTCTTCCATCGCATGCTGCCGCACCTTCCAGCGGTGGGACTTCATTCGGCCCCTTACTGTCTCGTTACCAGTTCCGACTACGAATCGATTTTGCCAGCATTCTCATGTGGAAAGAAGCTAGTTGGCAACTTCCGGCTCATTTTCTAGTAATCCAGAACACTGGCTTCATTGTAGCTCAAAAGCGGCATTTTCTGCGGCGGCAAAACAGCAAAAGTGTGTAAGGGTTTCAAGCAAGCGTATTCAGCTCTGCCCCCCCCCCCCCCACCTGAAGTCGTGCAAGCTCGGCGGCAGCAAATTAGCCTAGGCCGCGCCATGGCGTGGTAGGTAGGTCTTGAAAGCGGCGCTAGGGTCCCGGCGCTTGGGTGCGATAAGGCACTTCCCCAGAAAGGGATAGTGGTGGTCAAGTCTCGCCTGAAGCCAAGCGTCTTGTGCTATACGCGGGTGACGAGCATGCGCAGACTATGAATACTCCAGCGGCGACGCTATGGCGGAACGGATTACAATGGATCCTAACTTTGTCGAGCAAGCAATTTCTGTACATGCAATCACTATCATAGTAGCAGAACATAGCACTAAAGTTCATTATTTGAAAACGGAATGAAATTGAAAAGGGATTAATAATGAATCAAACGAAAAAGTTGCGGAGCAGGTTTTACGCGCGTGCCGCGCTGGTGTTGAGTAGAATGAATAGCGACTAACATTGTGGTAGGCTCTCTTGACCAGTTCCGACACAAACCAACCCTAGGGACAGATCCTGCAGCATTCCTGATTGAAAATGTTTTGAGATTATTAGTAAGTGTAACCGATGAATATTTCTACAAAGTGATAGTCACAGCAAATGGCAGCGCAGAACCAATTCTTAAAATCGAAGCTATCATTCGTGAGTTTGATAAAAATTAATCGGAAACTAGAAAAAATTATTCGAGAGTTCGAAAAAATGATTTGAAAGTTCTGATTTTTGATGTTTTTCGAAAATTTGAAATTCGAAAAATCAGTCTTTCGAATGTATTCAAAAATTTGAAATTCGAAAAATTTGATTTTCGAATATAATCGAAAAACCGAAATTCGAAAAAATTATTTTCGATTATATTCGAAAATTTGAAATTGGATAAATTTGATTTTCGAATATATTTGAAAATCTAAAACTCGAAAATTTTCACAGTTTTGCCCAGGGGTGGTAGTAAACTAGCCGAAACTGAGAGTTACGAACCATGATCATGTCACGATAACCAAGAAGAATTGAGGTGTGAGACATCGAAGTTACCCTCGAACCAACTGGGAACTGCCACATAATCGTTCGCAAAAATGGCTGCCACTGGTAAACGAACCCGCGATCGCCGGTTCATCAACAGCGACACATCGCTCTGCACCAAAGTGCTCTGATCTCAACGCATGAGAACTAATTCTCATCATGAACTTATGCACATGCATGTGTAAAATTCGATGAGTGCGGATCTGAACCCGTGATCGCACTGACAAGGGCAGCGCGACATCGCACTACGCCATGCATTCACGGACTGAGAGACTTTGTAGAGGTTCTCCTAGGTTCTTGAACCCTGCTCCTCATAAATCAACAATTAACACTTTCTCAGTAGACACAGTAGCTGTGAAAATGATTAGAGCAGAAATACTAGTTTCCGATTAACTTGCAATTTCTCTTGGACAGTATACGCTTGTTCTGTGTAGAGTCACTCCTTCTCGTCCTCTCGCCTTACTTTCGTTGATTGATCCAATCAGCTGAATGTTTTACCTCTGTTTGCTTTTTCTTTATCTAGTTTTAATGAGTATCATGCGATAATGATTTTTCTCGTCGATGTTTTCAATTTAACGAGAAACGTGAACTCAGGTGAAACTGGCCGGAGAAACCTGTCACAGGAATAGCTAGGCTAAAACTTGCTGCCAGGTTGATATGAAAGTCCTTGTTTCAAAATTTCAGGTCTTCTATGTTTTTCTCAATCATTGATTATGAGAACCTTACAACTCACTTTAGTGGTGGCCATTCGATATTTACTTTCTCGAGTAGCTAGAAAAAAGAGAAAACACACATTGTCATTTCTGCCTCCGCAGTATTTTTACTCCTTCAAAGCCTGTCTGAAAAATACTTTTGAAAAAAAAATCCTTGCAGAATGAAACCTTTTCATTGAAATTGAAAAGAATTCCAAACTTTCCATGAAAACTCCCTTAAAATTCCAGTACTTTTCTTGTTCGGTTATTCTTTGTTATTTCAAACATTTTCTCGGATAAATGAGAGAAATTTCCTGATATTCAATCCAGTCACATGGAGATTCGGTTTTCGGAATTAATTATTCACTAGGCAAATTTGAAGCTTCTCAATCCGAGATTTTTTCAAATACTTTTGTTGAAAAATATACTCATTCACGAGTTTTCGAAAAGTACTTCGCAAATAATTTTTTGAAATCACATGCTCGAAAAAGATAAATTTCGTACTTATCCAAAAAGACTTCGATTAATCTACTGCAAAAATTTTTAATGATTGAACCCAGTCAATGAAGCCTTTTCGAAAATTCTGAATGCTTGAACAACTTCGGTTAATGCCTCACACGTTTTCTCCGAAGAAAAGTTCAGTGAATGTTTTCAGCTCCGAATTCGGGACGCTCAAATGTGCCGTTATGTTGGCCACGTATTCGAGAAACCGAATAACTGAAACATCTAATGAATCGATTACTCAAGAATCCCGAATGTATCGAATATTATAAAAACGATTAATTGAAATAACAAGATGAACTGAATAATCGAAAAAACATAAAATTAAAATCTCCGAATGAATAAAACATTCAAGTAATCAAGGTATTGGACTAATTGATGATTCCGGCTTACATTCTAGTCGATACTGCGGAGATTGAAATGACAAGGCATAAGTTTTCTCTCTTTTTTGAATTTTGCATAGAAAAGAAAACAAAAATAAAACCCGAGAAAACAAAAAATACATGATCACAACAAAAGTGAATAGTAAATTTCCCATGAATTTATTTGGAGGAAAAAAACAAAAAAGATCTGAAATTTGGAGTTAGAGTCTTCAACATCAAATTTCTGAGCGTTCTGGTCTAGTTAGTCCACTGACATGTTTCTCGGTCACAATAACCTCAATTTGTAGTCCTCGTAAAATCGAAGAACACAAGAAAATCGAGCACGCAAAATGCTCAGCAAAGAAGATGAATTAGAGGTAAGCAGTCAGCTGAACGAGGGAAGCAATAATTGGCTATTGATCGCGTTATCACTGCGCATGACGAACGGTGCGCCAGCCGTTGGGGGGACTGGCGTATATTTACACAGTTCTTGGCCCAATCACGGCTCCAGTGATTATGGGTGAGAAACCCGGAGTTGGCGGGTTACGCTAAAAAGTCCTCTCGAGGACTTTTTAGCCTAACCCGCCATCGCCGTCAAACGCACTCCTCAACATGCCCAGTGTCTCATCATTGACATGTGAAAGGCGCCGATTAATGAGCGAACATCAATGTTCGCGATCGTGAGTTTCAAGGGGGGTAACAAGGAAGTTAAGGAGCAGTAACTTCGAACTTTCACTCCAAGATTTTTTATAGTAATTTATTTTGGCTCTAGGTATTAGTACGCCGATTTCAGTCAAGACTGATAACCTCATAGTTAACATCTATGTTAAAAGCCCTGGTTAACATCGTAGTTTGGCAAAATTACTACCACCCCAGGTATAATCGGTACACCTTCATCAATGCTGTCGCGCCGCTCGGCGTGAAGACTCTTCGGGGTCTGAGGCAGTTTGCGCGAAAAGCAGCGCGCAAATATTCGGTTTCCGCATCGCTCCCTATCAGCTTCTCACATTAGCATTACTTAGTTTTCCCTTGTTTTCTCCATATTCTATTACCTTTTTGCACTGAATTCAACAGTTGATGTTTTATTATGCTCAATTGTTTTGGTTCCCGGATTAGCAGCATTTATTCAAGTAATGATGGGAGTGGTCTCCAGGGCTGTGCGGAATTTTCTGTTATCTTTGTTTTCTGCCCATTTTTGAACACTTTTTCTGTTTTCAGTAAAAGTAGGCGAAATTGGGCAGAAAACGGGAAAACCCGTGAACTGCGATTTGAAGCAGAATTGTCTTAGAGAAAAAAGCCATATTTATCGAAGCTGAGCCAATCTATTAACTGTGAACTTGAACCGGGCTCTCTGAAGTTCCCCATGCTTAACATTTTTTACGGCGGTTCCCTATCCGGGTGCATGTGGTGAGGTGTTTGCTGTACATGGTCAGGCTCGATCCTCGCAAAGGTAAGCCAAACATACTATCCCTCCAGGTTCTCTGAATTGGTAACAGATTCTTGTAGACGAGCACAGTCGGAAACCACTCAACGAAGTTCAGAAATGTGTAGATTTTCTCGATTTACAATTGTTTTGTGAAACACTCTCTCGAAGTTGCACTCAAATGTAGTCCGCCCTCAAGGTTTCGTGATACTATCCTTGGTAACGACGTTCAAAGTCCAATATATCTTGATGAAAGGGCTCGCCTTGCTCGTTGATTTTATCAAGATGCGAATCAATCATATGGACTTTCAGAGACATTCCGCATCCCATTTTGACGTAATTCTTCATAAGAGTGCACCAGGGGTGTTCGTAATTACGGTTAACGATTTACGATTTTACGATTTACGGTGTTTTTTGGTCTCGTAATTACGGTTTACGATATACGAGATTTTGGGCCGTAAATCGTAATTTTTCGTAAATAAAAATACATGCAATGAAGGTAAATCACAAGACATCTCAAATTGACCTGCTCTAATCACACTTTGCGTATACTAATGTTTTTGGTCAGGAGCTGGGACCAACCCAGGCGTGTGACTGCAGCACGATCCCTTTATCATTCTTTGACGTGATTCTATCATTATAACGCGGGACACACGGTCGGAGTTGGAGGCGCTGGCTAACAGAGCCGCGTTGCTCGCCGCGCACGTTTCACTAGCTGTCGCCTACGACGCAATGCAATCAAAAATCACTCTTCACGAGGAACTTCGTTTTTGAATTTTTCATGAAGATCAACTTTCCTGATTCCTATAACTATTATAGATTAGAGTCAAACCATCGAGCGAAGCAGTCTTATCGATCAAAAAATTGCTTTGAACAGTGCTCTTTTCACGCCTTTTGAGTAGATCACGGCTACTCAGAGTTTACGAAAATCATCACGAGGATTAGTTTTTTATCCCAAAAGTTTGAAGCTAAAAACCGTTTTCTCTAGTTAATTTCTCTTCAACCGCAGCAAACGGACACTCAGAAAAGGCGTCAGTGCTAGTTTGAACGCTCATCTTCGCCCATTTTCTGAAACAGTTATCTCTTACAAATGCGAGCGTTCGGTGGGGCGCGTTGGGTGCTATGGGGACTAAACTACGCTAAGCGGCAAAAATTAGAAAGCGGTTTTTTGTGCTTGAGTTTCCTTTGAGAATCTACCGTATCGTCACCATAAAGCTACGACTCTGCAAGTGATTTAGTGGATATACGAAAAATTAGGCGGCGATGGGCGACTGATACTGTGCTCTAGATAATATAGAGTTGACACGGATCGGACTGATACTTTGCTATCCCTGTTGAAGGTTGGCGCAAGCTTGAAGCCATGTTTTTCAAAGTACAATACCGCCCGTATCTTTTGGTCATTGGGCGCGCTAGAGCGCCGGAGCGCGCCGTTTGGCGTCGTTTCTGAATAACTCGCTTCAAAGTGGCTCAATCGGAAAATTGAAGCCAAATTCGGAATCAGCATCAAAAATGCGATCTACTGAATGTATAAAATTTCAAAATGGAACTCAGTGGAAGATCTATGGTTACGGTAGCCATCGAATATCCCTCGTGTCCAAATGGGGCTGGCGTTTAAGTGTTGTTATAAGTGGATTTCTTGACGTTTTCTCGTATTTAGAACATTCATATGCAATTTGTTGTCCTCTGTGTTTCTTCTGAAACATTTTGACAGCGAAAAAATTAATAAAAATTAACAAAAAAGTCATTTTTCCTAACAATTTTTGGATTTTAATGGGGAAAAACCACGAAGTTCTTCTATATTGGTGACTTATTTTGAGATAAATTGCAAACTTTGAGTAGAATTCAGGTATTAAAAGTTAAACGGAAATCGCGCCTTGAAATTTGGTTAATTATTTGATTTCACATTCAAAAAGGTAGGTATCAGAGCGCATTTCAACAACCATGTGAGGAATTCGCTTTGCGATCTTTCTTTTTTCTCTTCACACGAAGAAATCATGTCCAGAATCAGCCAGTGTACGGAAATGCACCAAAAATGAACAGTTCAAAAAAAATTATTCAAAAATTAAAATTTTTATAAAGTGACCAATTTCAATTTTCATGCTGAAATACTCCTCGAGATCTATGTTCTTCGTGTAAAGCGCATAAATTTGTTCAGAAATTGTTTCAAAAATATAGAAATCCTGACCTTTTCCGATTATTTTTCAAAAAATAATTAAATTATCGAAAGTGAAAATTTTCACTGAGACCACAAATTTTGAATTTCTTTCCGGATTTCTCGTTGAATCCCATGTATGAATTCCTTTGAATTCCTTCATTATATAAATTTATTTCGAAAATGTGGGAATCGTGAAAATCTTCAATCTTTTTTCCCGAAAAAACAAATGAAATTTGAAATTTGAATTTTCTCTTAATTTCAATTTTCAGTGTGAAAAGGTTCTAGGATTGTTTCACTGTTCATGTAGAGCGCATAAAATTAATCAGCATTCATTTTAAAAATGCTGAATTCAAAAAAAAATCTCTCCGCGAAAAAAAATTAAAAATTTCAAAGTTGAATTTTCATAATTAGAACAATTTTTTTAAGTTTTAATACCAGAACCTTCTTTGAATTTCATGAATTTCGTCACAAGAGATTGTTTCAAGAATTATATAGTCTAGAAAACTTTCCATTTTTTCCCAAAAAAAAGAAATGTAAAAACTGAATTTTCAATACAGTTACCAGTTTTGAATTTCGTTCTTGAACACTTCTAGATTTTCTTACTATTGGAGCTCCAGTCGCGAGAAAAGATTTTTCTAGCTTCGCTACGCAGAATCCAGTCCGCATTGTGGTAATTTTGAAAACTTTGAATTTTTCCTACAAAAAAATGAAAATTTAAAATTGAATTTCTGGTGAAAAGACCGGCTTCAGAACTCATTCCAGAACCCTTCTAGAACTCCATAATATCTCGAATTCACTGATTATATTGAATAAATACAACTTTAGGAATTGGTGTATGAGCACCCCGTAGTTCGGCCCACCACCCCTCGCATTCCAGGCAATTACCCTCGACACCCGAGCAGCTCGCAGGGAGGAGCTTGCCCGCCCAGTGCCTGCGTTGCGGCTCGTTTTGATAATAGGTGAAAGCGTGGCCGTGTGGTGTTCCGGCCCCAGCCCGGGCACCTGGTAATCGATGCGGTGACGACCATCAGCGCATCGATTATCAGGTGCCCGGGCGGGACCGGAACACCACAAGGCCACGCTTTCACCTTTCATCAAAACGAGCCGCAACGCAGGCATTGGGCGGCCAAGCTCCTCCCTGCGAGCTGCTCGGGCATCGAGGGTACCTACGCCAGGTGGCTCTACCAACCCACAGCCCGTCCAGGCCGATTATCGATCACGTTTGTCAGGGGCTGGAACCCTAACCAGTATGAAACCTCATAAAATTCAGTATCATATTCAGTCAGTGCATCACTTTTCGAAAACATATGTAGAATTGTTTGGGAAACATGGAATTCATGAGAACTTTGGGTAAGTTTTCCGAAAAAAGAGAAAAAAAATTATAGTCGAATTTTCATTAAGACCACTAATTCTGAATTTCTCTTCAGATTTCTATTCGAATTTAATGTATTTTCTGCTCCACTACATAGAATTGTACCAAAGATGTGGAAATCGTATGAATTTCTGGTTTCCTCCACAAAAATGGAAATTTAAAATTGAATTTCTGGAGAAAAAAAAAGAAAAAAATTAAGGTCGAATTTTCATTAAGACCACAAATGCTGAATTTCTTTCCAGAATTCAATTCGATTTTCATACATTTTGTGCTCTACTATAGAGTTCTCCCAGAAATGTGGAAATCGTAAGAATTTTTTAGTTTCCTCCACTTGAAAATGAAATCGCAAAATTGCATTTCTGGTGAAAATATCGGCATCAGAACTCATTCCAGACGCCTTGTGGAATTCCATAATATCTCGAATTCACTAATTATACTGAATAAATACAATTGAAGGAATTGGCGTAAGAGCACCCCGTCGTACGGCCCTCCACCCCTCGCATGCTATTCAACGCTCTACAAACCCACAGCCCATCCAGGCCGATTATCGATCACATTTGTCAGGAGCTGAAACCCAGAGCATTACTTTCCGAAAACACAGCAATGAAACTCAGATACTCGCGGCTTAGTAAGGCAGCACGAGGGGATTACTAACGCATTTACTCGTCCAGGTGTAAGCCCCTTTCGCTCCCCCAACTGCTGCTCAGGGCAGCACGTTGTGTCCTCTTGCTCCGCTCACTGCCCCAACTGCTGCTCGTATAGTTGCCCCACCTGCTGCTCCTCATTATGGCCCCAACTGCTGCTCTTCTCTCTCCAACCGCTGCTCTTTATTCTCGCCCCAACTGCTGCTCCTCATTTATGATCTTTTCGTTTTTCTTATAATTTTTATTTCGCAGGTGATATGTCGCCTTCAGCAGCAGCGCTGCAGCGACCCATCAAAGATAAAGACCACAGTGAGGCCTATTGATATCCCTAGCGGGTGTTTCATCCTTGATAATATCCTTCGATCTTCGCCACCGATCGAGGAAATGATGCTCGCATTGCCGACTGTCTCATGCCATGTAAGACCGCCTCGTATCTGGTCTGCGAGGGCCGTTCAACACAGGGTTCGGTCGGTAGTGAATGTGAGTGTCCCAAAAACATTCCTCAACAGAGATATTCTCCCTAAACAAGAATCTATTTTCTTTCGGTTTTGTGACCGTAAAGATAGGAATTAGGCGCAATATTCTGTTTTTCTCGATTTTAAAGACGAATCATGGCTTTCTTCGGGAAAAAAAGTTATACCCACATATTCCGAAGATGAAAATTTCCTCAAAATATTCTTAATTCACTGAAATTCGCACTGGTTAGAGGAATGTCTAAGGCGAACGGAGTTGCAAATATCAGAGTATCCATCATTTGGCGATCTCTCGATAAATGGTGATTTTTTCCTTCCGAAAAAGCAATGATCCAATGAAAATGTTTTCTTCTTTCGAAATTATTGTCGTGAACTTTCTCAGGATGGTTTAAAATTGTTGAACTAAATGCAAAGTAAATTTTGAAAACTGTCTGCTTTAAATATTGTGAGCATTGTGTTTTTTCGTGAAGAAAACGTATTGGCCATTTCGTTCCATTTTCGGCAAACCATTGCCGCTCAGCACTTGAAAAATACAAGTCCTCGTGGACCGTGTCCAAAATCAAAAAAAAAATATGTTTCACTGGAAAATGCGAGTAAAGTTCAAAGTCATGAAGACGAATTTTAGAGTAAGAACGTGATTTTCCAAAGTTTTTGACACATACCTTCAAGATTTGAAAAAAAAATCAAATAGTTGTCGAATCTTGTGGAACACACTGAATAAATTATTTTAAAACGGTTTAACATTTCTCAAATTTTCGGTCGGTTCCACACAACTATCATCCTATTAGAATGACGACTCATCATTTTTTCCAGTATGATTCATCAGCCTTTATCCGAGCTGAACCATTCACACTGCTCGCAAGGAACTGTTTCACTCGAGTGTACCATCTCAAACCTAACGAAAATCCTTTTTTTCTAGACGGCGTTCGATTTGATGATCAATAAAGTACCAGATTTTTTTGGAAGACTTGGCGCAACGAAAATGTGAATTTTGCATAAAATCACCACCTTTGAGGGGACCGCGCAGATGAACAGGTAAATCGCTCTCGCTTGGAACTGAAAAGCGTACGGGCAAGACCCCAGACTCCGACCGCGCCAAAAACTCCGCGTGTCCGCCTCCCGCCGAGCGCATGTTGCGGCGCCCCACCCTGCTTAACCGATCCGAAAGCTCACTTGAACGCATTCTCCTTGGATTTCGATGGAAATGATTAAAAATCATAAAAACATGCTTGGTAATATACAGATTTCCTAGTTTACTACAGATTTAATGTTTTATATGCTCTCTATTTTTAGTCTAATGTGAGCAACCTAATCTTTGAGGTACTTCTATAGAGCTCAGGATTTCTGTTATCAAAAACAGCGGAATGCTGAGGCATGGAGAAATATAGCAGTGCACTTCCAATCATTTGATGATCTGCTTACCGTCTGCAAAGGCAGTTGCGCCCTAATTCCTTGCGATGGCATACTGTTTCATGAAGAAGGACGTTTTTGGTGAATCTTAGAATAGATTTCGAGCAGAATATTGGTGGTTAAAGTTTAGCGAGTAGGAGTAGGCACGCATCCCCCGAAATCTACATACGCGTACGATACTTATGAAGCAATTTCTCCGAATAAGCGAGATATAGGCGTCCACCTTAGGCTCGACCTCCTTCGCTCACCACCACGGGCCACACCCCTCACCAGATTTCCGAACTCTGTAGCGGCTAGATGAATGACTGAATTCTCAACAAGTCGTCGTTCTTCAGACCATAGCCAGACTGTCTCCTTATCCTGGCTCGTTCTCGGGCAACGATTGCAAATGAAGAAAAGAGACAACTCATCCGCCAATTTTTCACCCTTTAGTTATAGGCATCTTTAATAAGCCATAACTCTGTTCATAGGGGGTCTTGGACAAAAAAAAAGAGATACCACTGTGATCAGAGTGTGAACCTCCTTAAGACCAGCATAAAAACTAAAAAATCATATTCTGGGTGTTCTGTGCCTTTAAAGGCAGCTTCCTTTTTTTAGGCGGAAATCCGCATTCGGGGTTCTCTTCTCACTCAAGTGTTTAAACCTAGTGGAGATAGCGAAACTTGAGACCTCAATGTCGCGCATTTATAATGCTATAAGCTCGTCGAAACTGCTCCTTGGTCTGGAAAGGCATCATCTGACATGAGGAACAGAAGCGCCGACAGGCCGCGAAACTCCAAAATCTATTTTCTTTATTCCAAGAGATCCTCGCTCAAACCTCTGTATTAAGAGCTTCTTATTTTAGAGAATTTTCGACAACAGAGAGGCGAAAAGGAATGCGGAACCTAAAAAGTTAAGGGGCTAAACCAATTCAGACGTTCAAATTTTCGACATTGGTGTATTACACAATACACACCGAACAGACGTATTTATTTGGGTGGCCTCTTTGCGATATATCACAACCTGGTAGGCCTAGCTGCGGGAATTTTAAAAAAAGAATACTTTTTTTTGCGCGTACGCTACCTTTGAGGTAGTCCTTGTGATATAGCTGGAGATCGATTGGTTGTGTGAACTCTAACTCTAAGTTGCACCGGAGTAGAGCATGTGCAAGTTCAGCAGCGAAGAACTCTTCATGCTGATTATGACTGTGCTTGTAGCTACCCGAGTGGACCATTTTAAGAAATGTTACCACACGGTGCTGGCCACAAGAGAGAGCATCAGCTGAGGAGACAAATGGAGAATGAGGGCAGCACGTGCTCCTCAAGCAGGAGCTCGTCCACTTGTGCTGTCCTCGTTGTTCTCGAGGAACTGAGTGTGCCTCATTACAACGTTTAAGATGACGACCGATTGTTTTGCTTAAACTCTGTACACATTGGTCAGGAGAAAAACACAAGATGTCAATTGATCCTACTAACTATATTTGGCTAAGTGTGTGTGTGTGTGTGTGTGTGTGTGTGTGTGTGTGTGTTTGTGTGTGTGTGTGTGTTTGTGTGTGTGTGTTTGTGTGTGTGTGTGTGTGTGTGTGTGTGTGTGTGTGTGTGTGTGTGTGTGTGTGTGTGTGTGTGTGTGTGTGTGTGTGTGTGTGTGTGTGTGTGTGTGTGTGTGTGTGTGTGTGTGTGTGTGAGTGGGTGAGTGAGTGAGAGAGAGAGTGAACAGAGAAATTAGTCATGGTCAGCCGTCGTTAACAATTGACACCCGGCTGTCACACTCACTGTCCACGTATGCAGCGGTGGTCATTGACCTCGCTTCGTGTCAATGGGCAAACAAGAGAACAGTCAGTTCTGAGTACTGTTCTACTGCTCATATGTGCCTATTGCTTCAAATGTTCATTCATAATCACTTTCTGGATCGACAGCTTTCTGGGATGAGCTCAAGAACTGAGCAGGAAATCAATGTACCCCGAAAAGTTCACCAAACCATGGAGTAGTGTGACATAACTTTCTCCGCAGATTCTCTTCTTTAAAATCTGTGTCAGGTTGTGGATGTTATGAATTGCAATGCATAAGTACCCTGTGTAAGCTTGATTGAGAACATTGTAACTGATTTCCTTGAAAACATACAGGAGTGCGCAAGTTTTTTTTATCGCAAAAAAAAGCTTTTTGTGATGTTTTTCGCTCATACAACTTTGAGATATATTGCCGCGACTTCGCCGCAACTCCTCCGGTTTGACGCCTGCCGGAGGAGTTGCGAGGGAGATGAGAGACAGAACCGCGGACGATTATTTATTGACCAAATCGCGGTAGGGTTACGGAGGAGTTCCGGGGGAGTCCCAGTAGAGTAGCGAAAGTGTGATCCACGGGGAAGTCGCGGCAAAGCCGCGGAAGAGTTCAGGGTCGCTTGGGAGTTGTAGGATGGTCGGGATCGCGAAGGAGTCATTGGGCAGCAGCGGAAGAGTCACGGCAATATTTCTCAGAGAAAGCGCCTTATCGCCATATCTCGCTTCAAAATTGACGAAATGAAATTTTGAGGTAGTTTTCGTGTTCCTCTCAGTGAGGCCAATGTAGAGTCTTTGCGACTCCAGTATCCTTTCGAAAAAGGTGTATTTCCTTCAAAATTCATGTCGACCACAGATCAGAAAATGAAAGATTTCTGCTATCATGATCATCTGACCAATTCATAGTGAGGGATTTTTTTGAGCAAATATGCATTTTTCGATACACTTCTTGCATTCAATCTATTGTTTTCTAATACTATCGTATAGAACCCAATGAAAGCAATTTAGAAATTACTTCAAAATTGAAATCGGACCACTTTGAAGCAACTTATAGCGATGCAGCGCTTTGTGAGCGCAAAAAAACGCCGCAAAATGCTTATTATAGGCCGCCCACCGTGTATAGCAACCCTGTCAAGGTCGAGAACTCAATTCGATCAAATAAGTGAGAAACTACACGGAAAAAGTCGACCCCGCTCACAACACCCTAAAAGCATAATCAAGCGTTTAGACCCCGAAAAGGTAACCCAAATTTTTGCAAACGGAAAAATTAGTTTGTGTGGCGAAGCTCAAAAGCAAAATGTACAATAGCGAAGCTCTTGGTTCCCTTTCCGGAGCGATGCAGTTAGGCTTTTGGGGCGGAGCCAACTTTTTCCTTGAAGTTTCGCACTTATTACAGCGAATTGAGATCTCGCGCTTGGCAGGGTTGCTATTCACGGTGGGCGGGCTATAATATCAAATTTTACTACTGTTGTTGCACTGTGCCTTCAAGGCTGTTTAGCGCAGCGAGGCACTGCTCTGTAATTCAAATAATCCATAGACCTTAAAGCACGCCCACAAGTACGCCGCGTAGCGGCGTGGGTGTGCACCTTGTATACAGATATCTAGAAGTCTAAATGTACATGCCTAAAAGAATTAACTCTCCAAACTGATTATGAATGTCCTTGTAGCTGCCAAAATGAACCACTTTGAGCAAAGTTACCACACTGCGCTGGCCAAAACGGAGAGCAGCAGCTGAGGCGACGAAAGGAGGACGAGGGTAGCACGTGCTGCTAAGAGCAGCACAAAGGCAGCATGTGCTACTCGAACAGCAGCTCTTCCCCTCGTGCTGCCCTCGCTATCCTCGTCGAGGTGAAAGCCTATTGTGCTCCATTACGACCCCGCGATCCTCTGAGAACATGTCAAATTCTTCGCATAATTAGGTTCCAGAACCAACTGTAATGTAGATTTGGTCCAAGAAGCCGAAATGCGAGAAATGGTTCACATCTTAGAAAGAAATTCATAGTGTTTTCCAGTAGTATAAAATAATGTCGGAAACACATTGAGGACTGCATCAAGCCAAAGGTGTACCATTACTTAGTTAGGCTCTGCCATATCACTCGCTCTCACACTGGCCTGCTTCTCAAGAAACCGCCTACAGGGTCATTTTGAGGTGCGAATGGGCCTCGTAGGCGTGTTTGGGGCCTCCCCCGTCTAAATGACCTTATCAGAATTGCAGAGACTCTTTGTCTGCAACACGTTCCCAACCATTTGTTTATCTTCAATGGGATGGGTTGAGCTGTTCTCGCATTTCTCGCAGTCATAATAATTTTTAAATTTTCGGAAAATGCATCAATCCCAAAATTTGTATTTCTTCAATGTAATTAGTGAATTCGAGATATTATGGAGTTCTAGAAGGTGTCTGGAATGAGTTCTGATGCCGATCTTTTCACCAGAAATTCAATTTTGCGATTTCATTTTTAAGTGGAGGAAACTAAAAAATTCTTACGATTTCCACATTTTTGGGAGAACTCCATAGTAGAGCACAAAATGTATGAAAATCGAATTGAAATCTGGAAAGAAATTCAGCATTTGTGGTCTTAATGAAAATTCGACCTTAATTTTTTTCTTCTTTTTCACCAGAAATTCAATTTTAAAATTTCATTTTTGTGGAGGAAACCTGAAATTCATACGATTTCCACATTTTGGTACAATTCCGTGTAGAGGAGCAGAAAATAAATTAAATTCGAATAGAAATCTAAAAAGAAATTCAGAATTAGCGGTCTTAATGAAAATTCGACTTTAATTTTTTTCTTTTTTCGGAAAACTTATCCAAAGTTTTCATGAATTCCATATTTCCCAAACAATTCTACAGATGTTTTCGAAAAGTGATGCACTGACTGAGTATGATACTGAATTTTTTGAGGTTTCATACTGGTTAGGGTTCCAGCCCCTGACAAATGTGATCGATAATCGGCCTGGACGGGCTGTGGGTTGGTAGAGCCACCTGGGGTGCGTTCCAAGAACATTCCCATGGCAAAACGCGTCCATGGATTCGTAGCCACGGCCACGTGAGAGCAATTTTCAGTTATAATTCGCATCCATGGAAAGAAAATTTGTCCATGGTGAGGTCGCTTTTCCTCCCAGAACGTCGTGGGAACGTTCTTGGAACGCACCCCTGGCGTAGGTAATTGCCTGGCATGCAGGGGTGGTGGGCCGAACTACGGGGTGCTCATACACCAATTCCTAAAGTTGTATTTATTCAATATAATCAGTGAATTCGAGATATTATGGAGTTCTAGAAGGGTTCTGGAATAAGTTCTGAAGCCGGTATTTTCACCAGAAATTCAATTTTAAATTTTCATTTTTTTCTTAGGAAAAATTCAAAGTTTTCAAAATTACCACAATGCGGACTGGATTCTGCGTAGCGAAGCTAGAAAAATCTTTTCTCGCGACTGGAGCTCAAATAGTAAGAAAATCTAGAAGTGTTCAAGAACGAAATTCAAAACTGGTAACTGTATTGAAAATTCAGTTTTTACATTTCTTTTTTTTTTGGGAAAAAAATGGCCCGAAAGCTCACTTGAACGCATTCTCCTTGGATTTCGATGGAAATGATTAAAAATCATAAAAACATGCTTGGTAATATACAGATTTCCTAGTTTACTACAGATTTAATGTTTGATGTCCTGCACACTCCTACTGAGGTCCTGCACACATTCCATGATATCCTGCACACCCCTACTGCTGTCCTGCATACTTCCCATGACGTCCTGCATACTCCTGTTTCGGTCCCGCATAGTTAACTGACACTTCAGCACACGCCTTCTTATCGATGTTGCGCATGGTACGAACACGCGCCTCCCTCAGAAACATCCCTCCCACACCACCGTCCTCTTCCGATCCGAACGTTTAGAGTACACCACCCTAGAGAGCAAGGTGTTTATATGGAGACCCTAAGAAAACAATAACCGATAACGAAAAAACCCGGAAACTTTTTGCGTCATATGAGGCGCCATATTTTTTGAGAGCGGTGACAGATCGCAATGAAACTTGGCTCAGATACGTATATTGATTAGACCCTTTGAATGATGTACAACTTACTTTTCTGGTGACAGTATGAATAGGTGGTCTCGGTATAGGGCATGCGCGCGGTAAGAGATCAAAGCCAAATCTGGTGAGCGCTTCGCGCTCACCACAATTACTAATTTTGGCGTTATCTTAAAGGCAGTTTTACGATTAATCTCGTTCTCGAGGTTTCAGTGTGAAACTTCAAGTTGGCAGGAACTGGAGGGGATAGGGTCGAGGAAATCAGCAAAAACGGGCCAGAAATCTTGAAAGTTATCCCAGTACACCTGCTTATCCCGGTCCGCCCCGCTCATTCGAACGAGCTTGTAGCGCCGCGCAAGTTTTTGATGGCGAATTGCCAAGCAACTCTGCAGCGTCCAGCCTGATCGATTTGCGCAAATTTCGCGATTAGCGCTTGCTTGCTTAGCCTTTGCGGGAACTAGCAGGGCCAGTAAGCTCATCCACGCCCTGAACGTTAGAATCCGATATTTGAGTTTATTCTGAACGTTTTTCTTCCCTGTTTCTTCACTATTATTTGCCATTATACTTTGACCGAACCGAATGATTCCAAAAATCACGACTTTAAAAAAAGTCGACTTCGAATTACTCCCAAAGTCGAATACTCGAGAAAGCACGATTTCCGAATAATTCGAAAAATGGAATATTCGAAAAGTGCCAAACTCCGAATAATTGGAAAAGTCGACTAATCGAAGAGTTCAAAATCCCGAATTTTTCGAAATTTGAGTACTCCAAAAGTTCAAAATCCCGATTTTTCGGAAAGTCGAATATTCGAAAACATCGACTTTCCGAAATATTCAATTATTACGGAAAAATCTGAAAATGTAAAAGTATAGTTGCCACACGACCAAACACCACTTTTGGGTCGAACTGAGGTGTGATATTCTTCGCGAATACTGCCTTTAAAGGCAGCATACACGCTCGTAAGCATAGTCGAGATAACAGCATAGATCGGTCCGCGCGGCCCGTACTATGTCGTCAACGACGTTTGAAGCGCTGAAAACTGTCCAGGATGACAGTATTTGACAATGTTTGAGCAATCTTGCCTTCCACGCCCGTATTTTCACACCCCTTTGAGTAACAGAATGAGAATCGATTCTTGTGAAAACGTGTGATAATTGAGAGTGATAACACTATCAAATGGGAGTGCACGAGAGAAATAGCTTGGTTTACTCGAGTATAACATGTCTGCATACCTAATGACTCTCGTCCACTTTCGAGAATGCCGCTCTACTTTGGCCGACCTCTTGAAATGGAGAATTTTATCAGTGCACAAACATGTTATACTCAAGCAAACCAAGCTATTTCTCTCGTGCACTCCCATTTGATGGTGCTATCACTCTCAATTATCACACGTTTTCACAAGAATCTATTCTCATTCTGTTACTCAAAGGGGTGTGAAAATACGGGCGTGGAAGGCAAGATTGCTCAAACATTGTCAAATACTGTCATCCTGGACAGTTTTCAGCGCTTCAAACGTCGTTGACGACATAGTACGGGCCGTGCGGACCTATCTATGCTGTTATCTCGACTATGCTTGCGAACGTGTATGCTGCCTTTAAGATGACCCATGATATCCCTCACGGGGATGAAACCCATGGTGAAATTTTGACATGGGTACGAAATTCTTCATCGATCCCCACTTATCGGAACCACCTCCAAATGTTGTTGCAGATCAGCAACCAAACTTCCATAATTGCCACAAATATACAAATCAATGGAATAATAGTTTCGATGTCAATTACTTTGAACTCCACTACCGGGAACACTATCTTGGAAGTCTGTCGTCTCGTTCGCCACCAGCGAATTAATCTGACATGACGAAAAGATGAAATTAATCAAAATTCAATCAGAAATTTTCAAAATTAATTAATTTTTACACTTTTATTCATTAGCTAGCCGATCCACTCATTTATTATCCACTCATTCGTTTTCAGCAATTCATAAATAATTTGTTTTTGCTTTCCGAAACAATTATTTGGTTATTTGTATGTATTTTCTGTTTACTCATTATTAAAATAAATTTCTGTATTAACAACAAATTCGAACACTATAAAAGTGGCTCAAATTACAATTTCCCAAAATAACCCAATGAATTATTAAAAGCTACGAGTTGCTGCACTATTATTAAACAGATGAAGGATTACGCAAGTAAAAACATTTGAATCTATTAGTAGTTAGGTAGAAAAACGAATGAGGAATTCAACAAAATATATACAACTAAGCAAATACATGTATCGGAAAACGAAAAATACCTGATTGATAAAATGTTAAACAGTAAATGCTTCGATAATGAATGTGTAGTAAATCAGGGACTAAATGGGTGAGCAAATAAAAAAACCATTGATAAATGATTAAATTCCTTGAAAATCAGTGAAAACAGATAAACTCAACCGAAATGTGAGCAGAGATTAATTGATGAAGCGCAAAATATCGGAATCATAGTGGTAGGAGTGAATAAAATGAGGAAGTGTGCTAAAAATCCTTCCCTGAGGGGGAAACAGGTGATTCGGCTATCACTGATATTGATCAATGACGGGCCACGTAGGCTGTTGGTCGGAATGCCATCCCACAAATGACCACCCCATACACAAATTGTTCTCCGCGACGCAACGCAGACACGCGTGGCATCCAAACGTCAGCCACGCCCTGGGAGTTCGCCAGGTGTAGAGGGTACACGCTCGCAAGAGTAGTTGAGGTAACGACGTCAACCAACTCAGGCGACCAATACTAAAACACCTACGTCGTTGGAAGCGTCAAAAACGAGCCAAGGCGACCGAATTGAAGCAATAAAGTTGCATGAGAAGGCGGGGTTCCACAGGCAAAGTGGGCGGGACTCGACAGCTCGTGGCTCAAAATTGCCCGAAAGCGGTCATTCTGGCTCGTTCCCGAGGCCTCGAACGGCGTAAACGTTCAGCATCCGGCCATGCGAGTAGAGTAACACGGATAGTCCAATTATATTTGCGCTCGTGTGGTTTTGCGAGCACCATGTTCGTTTTCAACCAAATTAAAAAACAGCCCGTTTTCACTTCATTTCCATCATTTTTCGAGGTTTCCTTGTCAGATTTCAATACTAGCGACTCCAAGCCTTCGGTTCAGACCACAATTTTGATAGCATTTTTGAGCGTGTATGCTGAAATGCCCTTGAGAAAAATTCGTAGCTCAACAAAGTTGGCGAATTCTCAAACAACATTTAATGAAAACCGGCCAACCTAACTGCCACCCTTAATATTTTATTGGTTTCATCCGAAATTATTTATCGAGTCAGTATGGGCCAAAAATATGAATTAGGCGTACAAATTAGGAAAACAATCACACGCACACAAAAAAAAAGTTTGCAAAATATAGATGCTCTCATATTAGGCAGATTTGTGAATCAGATTCGACAGTATGTGCATACGACCTACCGATACTTCTCACCTGAAGTCTTGAAAAGCAGGTGCGACTCTCATCTACAGCTGTGCGCAACCACACCAGAAATTACTCGGAGAGTCAAATGAGCATAACCAGCTTTCTTATCATAGCTTTTATCTAGTAGAAACCTAGAGCTGGCATTTGTTTTCGTCCTATCTGTTTAACTAGTTCATGCTTGTTTTGTTTCGAGAAATACATTTTAGCGATGTGATGCATGCCAGCTGTAGTGGAAGCTTGACGCTAGTAAGATTTGGTCAAAATGTGACGCGGTTTCGCGTTTCCAACATCTTTTTCAATAATTCTCTTTAGAATACATTTTTTATCTCTAGCAAGTTATTCAATATTCTTGTAAGCAGATACTCGGGCTCCAAGTAGATCGTTAAACCATACACATGACGCTGAGCTCCACATAGTGTATTGTTTTGCGCACTAAAATTTTCACCTATGACTTCTTTGATTTACTCGAACCCTAGCAACATTGCAACATTTAACATTCCTTCTCGCCATGATCCTTAATAAAATTCAAAGGAGAAAAAATTGGACTTGTAGGGTGACTCTGAAAATAAAACGCTAGAAACGCGAACACTTAGTCTGACCAAATTCTCTGTTCACCAGGTTTATTAGGCGATGCTGCAAAAGGATCAAAAGTTTGGCAACCGAAAGTTTCAAAAAAGTTTTTTTGAAGCTTACGGTTGCCAAACTTTTGATCCTTTTGCAGCCTCGACTAATAAATCTTGTGAACAATTATGAGGCTCAATTACAGCAGCATTTTACAAATTCTTTGTGTTGTATTGTAGTCAATCACAACTCATCCAAATTCCACGGAGCCCTGCGCACTCCTTTAGAAGTCTTGCACCCTTTCACCCTTCCTTGTCCTGCACACTTCTTCCCAAGCCCTGCTTATACTCCGTGACGTAGTGCACACCCCTACTGGGGTCCTGCACACTCCTGTTGGGGTCCTGCACAGATTTTTATGATGTCCTGCACACTCCTACTGGGGTCCTGCACACATTCATGTGGTCCTGCACACATCCCATGACGTCCTGCAGACCCCTACTAGGTCCTGCACTTTCCTACTGAGGTTCCACACACACATCCCAGGACGTTCTGCACGCTCTAACTGAGACTCTGCACACATCACAACGTCCTGGCCAACCCTTCTAAGATTCTGCGCTCAAGTCCTGCACAGTTCGCGCTACGTCCTGCGCAGTCCTTCTTGTGTACCGCACTCTTCCTTCAACGCCTTGCCCTCTCTTTCCCAATTCCTGAACTGTTTTGAATACGTCCTACGCATTGGAAGTACGTATTGGCGGTGTAGGCTTCAAATATGGATGAAATTGCGCAACTACGAAGAATTGCCATTACCTTGTGGTGAAAAAAACTTGTTCACTGGAAAAACTTGAAATTACCACAAATTTACCAAAGAATTCTCTAGTACACTCCTAGTAAATCTCTGAAAATCTAGTAAAAACGGTGAACTACAGAGATTAGTGGTAATTCTCTGGTAAACCAGTGGTAAATCTCTGAAAAAAAATCGAAAAACTACAAAGATTAGTGGTATTTTAGTAGAAAAAAATTCGACCTGAGTCTGACTAGCATTTGCCAATAATGCTTTCTCCAGAGCTTAAAAAATGCAATGGCGTACTTGCTAACAGTAAGTACAAAGATACGAAACATTCTGCTAGAAAGATATATCAAATCCAAGAATGATTGCCAGCGAGGGGTTGCGAGCGCTGAGTGTCTACACACTTGTTGCCCAGTGACACCTGGGCAACAAGTCATTTTTCTGGGGCGCGACATGGAAAGTGTGGGGCGATTGTGAGCATTTGTGCCCACAAAACCACTTGTACCCCCACTAAATCACTAGTCGCCCCGCGAAATCACTTGTTGCCCCAAAAGAGCAACTGCTGACCCTAAAATCACTTGTTGCCCCACCAGGTTCCCTTGTTGCCCCGTTAAACCACTTGTTGCCCCCAAAACCAGTTGTTGCTCGGATTCATCATTTGATCATTCGGACCCCACTGCGTTGTTTGTTCACGGATTCCGTCTACTCTCTAGACACCTTGTACTTCCAAACCCTTCTTCTTCTTCTTCCTCCTCTTCCTCGTCTTCCTCGCCTTCTTCTTCTTCCTCTTCCTCGTCTTCCTCGTCGTCTTCTTCTTCTTCCTCTTCCTCGTCTTCTTCTTCTTCCTCGTCTTCCTCGTCTTCTTCTTCTTCTTCTTCCTCTTCCTCGTCTTCTTCTTCTTCTTCCTCTTCTTCCTCTTCTTCCTCTTCCTCGTCTTCCTCGTCTTCTTCCCATTCTTCCTCTTCTACCTCGCCGCTTGTGAGTGTGGCTTAAAGGCAGTGGTCGCGATGAAAAGCGTTATCTACGAAACTATAGAAATCAGCCTAGCTTGAAAACAGCTGAAAAAACTATGAAGGTAGCGCGGTGAAAAACGGGCTAGAATCAGAGTTTCTAGGGCCCAAAGATTGTGCGTAGTATTTCACTGGGAGTGTGCAGGGTGCCATGTGCATGTGTGCAGTACATATAGTAGAGGTGCAGGACCCAGTAGGGTCCTGCACATCCTGCGCACTCCCGATGTAATCCTGCACACTCTCAGTGAAGTCCTGCACACCCCCAGTGAGGTCCTGCACACATCCTGCACACTCACACTGTGGTACTGCACCAAATCATAAACGTCCTGCACCCCATCACGACGACTTGCATACTCTTCAGCAAGCGTAAGCGTAAGGAAAACGCGTTATCGTATGTGATCTCGCGTTGAGTCCGCGCAAAACTGCAACCAAACGGGAGCTGACAGAGAAAATGGAAATAGTGTGTGAATGAAGAAAAAGTTGGATAGGTTCCAAAAAGTCCTCCGGAGGAGTTTTCGGAAGCTATCCATCTTTCCTTCATTCACACACTATTTCCATTTTTCTGTCAGCTCACGTTAAGTTGCTGTTTTGCGCGGACTTACCTGGCTGAAAAACTCAGAAAAACTTGAAAAAAAATCTAAATCGCTAATTTTTCTCCAAAAAAGGCAGAGCGGACCATTTTTTGAATTTTTTCAATGCGTACCTAAGTGGCTCATACAGTGAGTGTGCTTAGTTTAAGAAATGCCTGGCGCATCTTCTGAAAATCGTCAACTGAAAAAGCTCACGGTCAGCTGCAGTTAACCGCGAGTTAACTCGCGGTTATCTACACCCATTACTACCACCCCAGATTTATTTCTAAATGCACCTCATCAGACTAGAAGAAAATCACGAGATAAATTAGAGGATATCAAACGAATAAAAATTTTCGAATATTCGAATAAACGAATTATTCAGAAAATTGACTTTTCCGAATATTCGAATAAACGAATAATTCGGATAATTGACTCTTTCAAATATTCGAATAAGCAAATTATTCAGAAAATTGACTTTTCCGAATATTCGAATGAACGAATTATTCGGATACTTGACTCTTTCGAATATTCGAATAAACGAATTATTCGGATAATTGACTCTTTCGAATATTCGAATAAGCGAATTATTCGAAAAATTGACTTTTTCGAATACTCGAATTATTCGAATATTCGATTATTCGTTTATTCGACCAAATATTCGTTTTCCAAATATTCGTTGACATACTCTAGAAAAAATCGGGAATCGTTTTTTTTTCAAATGTTCGGCGTTGCGAATAATTCGGAAATGTTCACTTTTCAAATATTCGATTTTCCAAATAATTCGGAAATGGCCTTTTTAATTTTCGACTTTTCGAATGATTCGAAGTCGCCTTCTTTAATCGAATATTTAGTTTACGAATCATTCGATTTGGTCGAAGTATAGTTCCCAACCCCATGAAATTTTAGGGTGTTTTTGAGAAAAAAAATTCGGATTCTGGTCAAAAGTGGCAATCGGGGGCACTATCAATATGTCACGGTATCAGGCAGTAAACATGGAGAACTCTTGAAAAAAAAAACCATTACACTTCCGTGAGAATTTTGCGCCGGTGGCAAATTCTAAACTTGTATCTAGCGTACCACTTCGGAAATCGTCAAAAGTCGCGATTTGCCATCAAATTTTTCCTAAAAAAGAAGCTTCGAAAGAATCAAGTCGAAAATTTCAGAAAATTGATACATAAACCCCCAAATTCGTGATCAGCTCCCCAAATAACACAACTGGGAGGGTATTAAGTTAAATCTGGAACATTTTTAAAAACGCTTTCGGGGCCCACTAATTGATAATAATAAACCCCAACCGAGAATCCGTACAAATCCATAACGCTATCAGTCTGTACAAAGTTTGGGTAATGTGCCTTCACCCAAACTTGGGCCAGAGGGGTTGTTTTGGGCGCTGAACACAATTATGAGGTCAGTTTCCAAATTCTCTGAAGACTAGTGCACGTTTTGGAAGGTACAACAGGTACAGAAATCTGACGAAAAACGTCTATAACTCCTTTCGGTGTGGTTTTAGGCAGATGCGAAGACCATAATCGGTTTTACACCAAAAAACGGTTCTAGAGAGTTACATTTCTTCCAGAATAGTTAGGCTAACTAAAAGTAGCTCCCTTAAGAGCCTCACTAGACATGAGCTTATAGAAGAAAGTGGAAAATGGAGGAAGATTGAGGTGATGATCAGGAGAGAAAGAAAACACGCGGGCGCACGCGACGCGACCGCACACGCCACCGCCCAGGCCTCCTCCGCGCCGGCGCTAGCTGGGGCGAGACAGTCCACACAATGCTCACAAAGATTTTGTGGGCATTGCCCACAATCTTTTTTGTGGGCACTCGACTCTCGCCGGCGCGATTATGTGGAACGTCTAGCGCCGACGAAAAAGGACGCGAAATTGGCCACGCCCTCCGGGGCAACACGCGAGCGAATGCCAGAGTACTTATTGTTAGCGCAAAAGTTATTGCATTTTCGAAAGGCTGAAGAAGCCATTATTGGCAAAACAGATAAATGTTGCCAGAAGAAGAGTATCAAACTATTATGAAAGAAAGATTCTAGGATTTGGTGTAGAAGAGTTGATAATCATATCATATTTGATCTACAAATTAACTGTGTAGTTAATAAAGCTGCACTTTCGGCAATCAAAATTATATTTGAACAACCGCGAGCGTCTGAGTAGGTGTTTTTTGATTTTCGCAAGTATTTTGGAACACTGTGCATCTCTGTAAGTAGAATTTTGTTTTTTTTTCTGTCTGTGAATCCGGTCATTGGTGTGATGGAGCTCGCAAATTAATGTTTCTGTTAAATATGCAAGTGTGACTGTTGTATTCGTTTTAAATTGAGATGAAATATAATCATATAAAGTGTTGTATCGTTATTTGTAATAAAATGAGTGTATTGAAAAAGTGTTCGAAATCGTAATAATTTTTAGTAAAAACGAGTAATTTACCAGTAAATTTTAGTAAAGAAAGACTAGGAAAACAGTGGTACATTTAGTGAAAACACGAGTAAAATACTAGCAAAATTTAGTAGATTTCGAATAAATTTTAGAGATTCACGTGGAATTTTCGACTAATCTTTGCCAAAATCTGGTTAAAATCCCTGGTAATTTACTAAATTTTTTTCGTAATCTAGTATATATTAGTCGAAAATTTCCATTCTGAGTTAGCACTTCTCGTTGTTGCAATTTATCCATATTGCATCACTTCAGCATTTAAACAATCACATGGAAAGCGCATGGCTATTCACATTTAACCACAATTTTTAAAGAAATTTTTCATTTGAATGTTCACACTTCGCGGCCAAAACGAAAACAATAGAAAATTGAAATGAAGGCAGATCCAAGCTTGAAATCATAAAAAGAAATGTGGGAAACAGAACATTCATCTGAGCGGAGCAGATCATCATTCTATCAAAAAGGGGTCTTCCAAGCGAAAGAGGTTTGGTTGGCGTCAGAAACGTTCCAACAAAAAGGGAACAATAGGCAAGTAGGATGAGGAGAGTCTACAAAAATTGAGCAATATTTTCTGAGACTGATTTTCTTGGCCGAAACTTCTTAATAGCAAAAACAAATCGTAGCGGTGCTCCACGTGGAAGCATTTTGTGGTTCCAAATAGACTCCGATTATGCGAGCAACGATAAAAATGTATATTTATGTAAACCTATCGGTTATCATTAGAAGAGAGAATGATGTCAACTTCAACTACACAGACGGCTAGCTCCAGCCGCTACGTGAAGCGAACTCAAAGTGCAGCATCGAATAAGAGTATTTTCTTATGATCTCGTCAACGAATAGAAGTCTTTTTTTCCGAAAGACACCAAGCTTTTCCCCAAAAGACACTAAACTCTTCCTCGTGAAACGCCACAACGGTTTGTTTTCGCTGTTAAGAAGTTTCGGCCAAGAAAATCAGTCTCAGAAAATATTGTTCAATTTTTGTAGACTCTCCTCATCCTACTTGCCTATTGTTCCCCTTTTGTTGGAACGTTTCTGACGCCAACCAAACCTCTTTCGCTTGGAAGACCCCTTTTTGATAGAATTGTTCACTTTTTCTTGATATTACGAAGACGCGCGACTCACTTTACGACGTCCTGATGACGTCATAAGATGCCAGGTGTACTTGACACGACATCCTGATGACGTCATCAGATGCCCTATGCGCTTGGCAAACGATGGCACGACGTCCTGATAACGTTATCGGAAGCCCTACGTACTTCACACGACATCCTGATGACATCATCACAAGCCCCATGCACTCTGATGACGTCATCAGAAAGTAACAAACTTGTTAGTTACTTCCCCTGTCCCTTCCCTACAAAAAAGTACAGCCTACAACGTGTTTTAGCGATTTGATCTACCAACTGATAATATCACTTGATATGATAAGCAGTAATAAGTGAAGCAGTTAATGTTACACAGTAAGTAATAAACTTGCTAGTCACTTTCCTTGTCCCTTCCCATCGAAAAGTACAGCCTACAACGTGTTTTAGCGATTTGATCTACCAACTGATAATATCACTTGATATGATAAGCAGTAATAAGTGAAGTAGTTAATGTTAAACAGTAAGTAACACACTTGTTAGTCACTTTCCTTGTCCCTTCCCATCGAAAAGTACAGCCTACAACGTGTTTTAGCGATTTGATCTACCAACTGATAATATCACTTGATATGGTAAGCAGTAATAAGTGAAGTATTTAATGTTAAACAGTAAGTAACACACTTGTTGGTCACTTTCCTTGTCCCTTCCCATCGAAAAGTACGGCCTACAACGTGTTTTAGCGATTTGATCTACCAACTGATAATATCACATGATATGATAAGCAGTAACAAGTGAAGTAGTTAATGATAAACAGTAAGAAACAAACTTATGAGTCACTTTCCTTGTCCCTTCCCATCGAAAAGTACGGCCTACAACGTATTTTAGCGATTTGATCTACCAACTGATAATATCACATGATATGATAAGCAGTAATAAGTAAAGTAGTTAATGTTAAACAGTAAGAAACACACTTGTTAGTCACTTTCCTTGACCCTTCCCATCGAAAAGTACAGCCTACAACGTGTTTAGCGATTTGATCCACCAACTGATAATATCACTTGATATGATAAGCAGTAATAAGTGAAGTAGTTAATGTTAAACAGTAAGTACTCATTGTCTACCCACTCACCAGCCTGCTTATCTATCCACATACCAACTTACCTGCCTGTTGAACTGATCGCCTGCGACCATTGGCAGTGACCACTACTAAGGGTGCGTAACGCACGAGGAAGTAGGAAGCACGAAGCAGGAAGCAGGAACGAGTAGCAGCGCACAACAATAATTTTTTATAAGGATTCGCTGATCTAACTTTGTTAGTTTTGAATCGATTTGGCTCAAATTTTGTCAGCATGCGCCTCCTGGACCCTCTCACCTATATCCGGATGGAAATCTCTGCAGAATTTGTTTAACAGGTTTTAATAACTACTTTACAGAATTCTAAGTGATCACAAGTCCCGGGCAAAACCAAACCTCTCCAGCCGCTTCGCGGCTGGAGCGATTCATACTCGCACACGACCCAATTCAGCTGGCCCCTCTGCGCGATCTGCCAAACTCCCCCCCCCCCCACTTCCCCCCATATTGAGATCATCCCAGTTTAGGATTGACCCTGATTCCGTGTGAACCCAGCCAAAATCCATTTCTTACAGTGAAATCCATTTGCATTCCAAAAATGCTAGATTGTGTACAACTGCTTTTGGAAGAACGTCATCCTTATCTAGTGATAATATTATTGAATTCAAAACGAACCCCGTCTTCAAAATCTGTGTACATTGAAAATAAACGAAATATCTACACTTGGTTGATGAACATGTTGGTATTCTTTTAAATTAAAAACGGAGCCCTCTGAAGCGAGTTATGGTTGAAAAACGCTTTCTTTTGCCTGCATTGCTTGTTTCGCCCCTTTTTCCAGGAGATCTCACTACTGTACATGCAGTCTACACGGACTGCACTGATACTTTGCGTTCCTTGTTGTGTGTTTGCGCAAACTCGGTGCACAAATGATATGCAGTGCTTTTATTTGGGAGGTTCTCCTTTTTACCCGCACAAGCTGCTACCGCAATGGGTCATTCACACTTCCGCCGCCGAACGGCGCGGCGAAGTGCAATTCTATGATATCAATCGTGCGGCGCCGCGTGATCAATATCACGAGATTGCACTTCGTCGCGCCGCTCGGCGGTGGAAATGTAAACGACCCCTAATGCACCGAAGCCGCGGGGTCTTTGGCGACCCTCATCCGTTGTTTTCCACCCCATGTCCCAGCCATCGACTGTCCAATGACCACCTCAGGAAAATGAAAACATATTTCATGTGATATGAAAGGCCTGAACCCATTTGCATGTGATATAATTTGGCCAATGTATATTACTTGCGAATTATCTCGACCGATGTATGTTACATCTGATATATCGGCCCCCTCAGAATAATGCAAACATGTTACATGTAGTATAAAGTGTAAGATACTTGAGACATTCAAGTATATTACCTTTACATCCCATGTAACCTACACTTATATTACATGTAACATACACTTAAATTTCATGTAACCTAATTAGAGCTGCAAGTTCCAGGCTACTGCTTCAGGTACGAATGAGCAAGTTTTGAGCTCTCATGGACATCCCAGAAGCTTAAAGCTCGCTGATACAAGAAGCAGTGGGCTTAAGCCTGCTTCAAAAATATTGCATGTCGCTCCCTCCAATTCTCCCCCCACGATTAAAACGAATCATGAGGAGCAAGAGATCAACGACTCGCCAAGGGCGAGTGACCTACCGGTCGAATGTCAGCCGGATGGGATTGCGCTCATGGCTAAGGTATGAGGCGGCCCGTATGCTGTGCAGGTTTCGAGAAGGTGTTCAGCACAGGCCCTCAGTTCCTGGAGATATTTGAAATATGGTACACTTATACTACATGTAATTTACTTGAGCGGAGATAATTCACATGTAACTTACATTGACGGAGATGTATTACAAGTATATTGTAATCTTCTCTTATGTTACAAGTATTATGTTTTCACCATCAAAAACATGCATATTACGTTTGACATTTTGCCTGCGAGCGAGGGACCGATATATTACATGTAACATACATCGGTTGAGATAATTTGCAAGTAATATACATTGTCCAATTTATATTATACGTATATTAATCCAGGCCTTTTATTTTACATGTTATATGTTTTCATTTTTCTGAGCATCACTCGCAAGCCTAATGTTGCACGTATTATTTTTTGATTGCTAAAAACATCATACTTGTAAAATAAGAGACGAAAGCGATATACTTGTAGTATATCTCCGTCAATGTAAGTTACATGTGCATTATCTATTCTCAAGTAGATCACATGTATTATAAAAAGCAACATTATTCAAATATCCCCAGCAACTGCGAGCCCACGTTCAACACCTCCTCTAAACCTGCACAGCATACGGGCCGCCTCATACCTTGACGGCGACCCAAGGTCCATTGGATTAACATTCGACAGGGTGGCCACTCGCCCTGGCCGAGTCGTTGACCCTTCGCTCCCCATGGCTCGTTTTAATCGTGGCGAGGATCAGAGAGATGGATGCGACGTGCAATAATTTTGGAGTCAGCTTAACCCACTGCTTCTTGTATGAAGCTGTGGGACCCAAGCGTGCTACTTCAGTTATGAAGCAGCTAGCTTTAAGCTTCTGGGATGTCCAAGAGAGCTTAAAGCTTGCTGATTCGTACCTGAAGCAACAACCTGGAACTTGCAGCTCCAGCCCTTTAAGCATTGAACTTCAACTTGGAGCTCTAATTAGGTTACATGATATATAAGTGTATGTTACGTGTCATGTAAGTGTATGTTACATGTAATATAAGTGTAGGTTGCATGCTATATAAAGGCAATATACTTGAATGTCTTAAGTATCTTACACTTTATATTACATGTAACATGTTTTAATTTTTCTGAGACCGTCCGATCGTACGTAAGACTGGCGATCATGCTCAGAGACGGTGTTTTTCAAAAAAAAACCTCTTTAAATTTTATCCTCTGTGTCAGATTGATAGGTCATTTTCCCGCTACCCAATTCCATGACACCTAAATTATCAGAGAAGCAGTGGAAGACGGCGAGAAAATCCAAAAAAAGACACCGTCTCTGAGCATGACCTTAGTGTATTAGACCGGGATATTATTTTCACCTGCGAGCAACGCGACGCAGGGACTGTATGCATATGGTGGGTGTATCCGCAAAAGGGATAGCTGCGGACCACGCAGCAACCCGCGCGCCAGTCTCGTGCGCTGATCAATTACCACATTTCTCGTGAGCGCTCATGATGAAGCGCAAGCTGCCGAGATGTTCGCAGTGATCCCTTGCGTTGTTACCCCAACAATACACTGCGTATCAAAAAGATAGGACACCCCTTGAATCTGTAGGTCTCGTGTTTGTTGAGCAAGATAGATCTTCTTCGTCGAAACTACTGTAATCAGGATGTGAAATAACCCCCGTACACCTCTTCTGAGTAAAACCTAGATGTTTGTGCACTTTTCTAGAAAAAAAATTGTTTTACGGCGCGTATCAAAAAATAGGACACACCTCAGTTGAATCTGAATTTTTGTTTGATAAAAATGCGTGATCGCAAATCTGATAGTCTTTTGACCCTCGATGCTCCTTTATCGCATCAGATACTCGATATGGTATACTATCGACTAAGCTAACCAGCCTTTGCTAGCCGATCTTGCTCCATTTCTCGGTTATGGCCTGTTAAAATGCAGAAATCGAGAAATATCGCTTGCCATTGGCTCAGACCCGACAAATTAAAATACCCTAGAGGTTCTTCATTCGGTTGAAATTAGGGCTGTAGACTAGCCAGAGCGGACACGATAGTTGCTGCCGAGCAAAGAAACTGCAACTTCGTCGCCCGCAAACTTGAGGAAATAAGGGTATACGTAACTCTTACTCTCCTATGGTACTCACCATACTTTGACCGAATCCAATGATTCGGAAAATCATTCGACTGAAAAAAGTCGACTTCGAATTACTCGCTAAGTCGAATATTCGAAAAAAGAAAATTCCTGAGTTATTCGAAAAGTCGAATATTCAAAAAGTTCAAAATCCTGAATTATTCGAAAAGTCGAATATTTGAAAACTTCGAAATTACGAATTATTCGAAAAGTCGAATATTCGAAAATTTCAAAATCCCGAATTATTCGAGAAGTCTAATATTCGAAAACTTCAAATTTCCTAATTATTCGAAAGGTCGAATATTCAAAAAAAATTTTGAAAATTTAAAAGTATAGCACTTACTGGAGATCATCCGACTCCTGACGAGCGCAAGCTGTAGACGTCATTGACGGGCAAATGCTCTGACAGAAAGTGGGAGATCTACGACCGCACTTCCGACGGCTAACGTGGACAGCGACTTCGACTACATATTTGTGTTCAGGCGATGATTTCTCACGAGAAGAGCTTGAGTATTGATAAGATTGATGGTTGGAAGTGCCACTAAAGGAACTTGAGGATGGGTCCTGTCAAATTTAACCACCAGAACTGCGAAGGGAGATCTCCTATTTTTCTGTCAGAGCATTTACCCATTAAGAACGTCTACAGCTTGCGTTCGTCAGCAATCGGATGATCTCCAGTGAGTACCAGAGGATGTAAAAGTGACGTCCACCCTCATTTCCTATGTTATCGGGAGAAAAAAGTTAAGGTTTCTAGTATAGTTGTACACGAACAAAATTTTCCAAACATTTTGAAAAGTTATTTTGAAATTATTTTCGTTCGTTTTCGTTTGTTCGAAAAATCGTCGAACGTAGTTTTTCGAAATTTCGTTCATTCGAAATTTTATTGAACGAAATTTTTTCAAATTTCGTTCGTTCAAAAATTTTTCGTAGGAAAATTTTTCAACTTTCGTTCGTTTAAGTTTCGATTTTTCAATTTTTTTTCGAAATTCGTTCGTTCGGAACACTTTCGAATGAATTTCAAAAAAAGTTTGAAATTTCCGAGAAATTTCGAAAAAAATTCGGAATTTTCAACGAATTTTGAAAAAAATACGAAATTTTGAAAAACATCGAAATTTCGATTGGTTCCGATTTTCGATCGTTCGAACTTCTTCGAACGAAATTTTTTCAACTTTCGTTTTTTCGAAGTTTTTTTCGAACAAAAAAAATTCTATTTTCGTTCGTTCGACATTTTTTTTTTGAAATTGTACAACTATAGTTTCTCGCCAGACAATATGAATGTTCACGTCAGCATGTCTAAGCTCGGCTTATTTGCTCGGCAACAACTATCATGTACAGAATGGCTAGTATACAGCTTTGATTTCAACAGAATGAAGAACCTCTGGGGTATTTTAGTTTGTCGGGCCTGAGCCAATGGCCAGCGATATCTCTCGATTTCTGCGCTCCAACAGGCAAACAACGACAAATGAAGCAAGATCGGCTCGCAGAGGCTGCTTAACTTGATCACTGTTATACCAAATCTAGTATTTCAGCGACAAAAAAACAACGAGGTTCAATCGGCCATTAGATTTGCGATCACACAACTTTATCGATCGAAAATTCCGATTTAACCTGCGGGTGTCCTATCTTTTTGATACGCGCCGCAAAACAAAAATTCATTCTAGAAAAGTGCGCAAACATTTGGTCGTGGTCGAAAGAGGTATATGGACGTTATTTCACATCCTAATTACAGTAGTATTGATGAAAAAGATCTCCCTCAACAAACACGAAACAGACCAAATCAGGGGATGTCGTATCTTCTTGATACGTAGTGTGTGTGCTATCCGTGCTGACTGCACCTACAAACTCATATATCAGCAGCAAGAAAAAATCCGCTCTTTCAAGAAGATTCAATTCTAAAATCAAGTATTCGATGGTGGATGTGCCGAACAAAGCTAGTCCATGACTTTTAAATACGGAAGATGAGAATTTCACTCTTATTGTGGAGGTGCTCTATCATTTCAGGTCTTGAACATTATCAATGTCCAATGACAGCCCAACGACACGATATAGCAATTTCGAAAGACGTCTTCTCACAACATTGATTTATTATCTCCCTAACATCACAATAAGTGCGTAAAGACAATCCCTACCTTTGATATTTTTTCGCTCATTCGAATACGTGATTCGTAGGGCACGACGAAGTTGCTTATGGATGACGATGGTCGATGAGTCGTGCCGGAGTGAGGTACTGCTGCCTTTGAAGGGTTTCGGCGTGCGTGCTCTGTCAGGAGATTTCGGCAGTGCTCCTTTTCGGTGATTGTTCCCAGCGCCATTTCCAATTAGCCGCCAGTGAAACGAGCGTCCCGCATTCAATTCTCCTCACTTTCTGGAAATAACTTTCGTTTGCACTCAAAAACGAGTACTAGAGTTGACTCCTAGTCATGATGATCTTTTGGTCAGCTGGCGTCTATTATTGTATGCGAACTACAATCATTGGGGAAATGCAGCTTGCAGGGCAGCGGCGTTCTGAGGGACCCTGAAAACGCTTGGAGTGTGACAAGGCCTCTTGTAACAAGTAATACCATAGCTTAAATACTCCTTCTAGATCAATTTCCTACAATTCATAAAAACTCGTTACCAAGCCAACTCTGGTGATCGTTTTTCCTTTCCGCACGTAATGAGACGAACTGCTCCAATGGGGTTAATTGAAAGGGAAGGTTTACTAATCCAAACCGTCTACCACTTTAGTAGTTGGGCGCTCCATTATGAGAATGCCGTAATCCAAATTCCAACTCGGTCGGTCATTTATAATAGGTGCAACCGTATCACCTTTTCCGTGATCTTTACGCCGTTTAAGTACCAAACTTGGCAGAAATCATTAATCCATTTTTTTCACACCGGAGAAACTTGACTATTTGGATTATAGCTTGTTTACACAACATCGCTTCAATTACCGCTTCGAAATTCAACATCGGCGGACAAAGTTCCTTGCATATTTCTCAAGAAAGCAGACTTAGGTCTAATTCCTGCACTGACACTTCTGTTTAACTGGTGCCTTCTTCACGGAGAAATGCTTTCATTATGAGGGTTAGATTTTGTTAAACCAGTTTTCAAGAAAGTAAACAGAACAGATTCCAGAAATCGCAGGCCTGTATGTCTTACTTCTTAATTTTGCAAAGTTTTGGAAAGACAAAAAATTGCAAACAATTCTACTCCTATCAACACACCAACTCTCTTTTCACTGACTCTCAGCACGGTTTCCTGCCCAAGAAGCCCACAGTAGCTGCATTGATGTCAACCGTTTCTGCTTGGCAAAAAACACTTGACTCAGATGGCTGCGTAAGCGCATGTTACGTAGACTACACAAAAGCTTTCAACTCTACCCCTCTCAATCTTCTCTGCTTGGAGCAACGAGCATATGGTCTAAAAGGTTGCCCGTTGGAGTTGTTGCAGTCACTAGTGATCAATCGTATTCAGAAGGTTCTTGCTAAAGGGGCCTTCTCTGACAGCTACCCCACACCTAACAGTGTACTCTAAGGTATTTATGGCTTCCATTTTTGATTAAGTCTAACGCATGGGCAAGGCGGCTGGCCGTGCGAGGTTGGCGGCCTCACTGGAGAGTGGGGTTTCGATTTGCACAGGGTGATCTACCGTCGCAGCCCCTTCCATTTATCAGACTAGAATTGTTGCGCGAACTCTACTTGTATTGGGCTATTGATGTTTTCACTCTATATAAATGGTATGCCCAGCTGCCTTCCCGAATGTTCAATGCCCAATCTATGCAGATGATTCTGAACTGCTCTCAATCAATAACGTCACTGCTCATCAGCAAGCATTGAACGCGCTGCTATCCTACTCCCCAAAATGGAAGGTATATCGCTTGATGAAACTTCAGTGATGTATCGTTTACGTTTTTGATTGAGTCTGACGCATGGACCAGGCGGCTGGCCGTGCGGGGTTCGCGGCCTCACTGGGGAATGGGGTTTCGAATCGCGCGGGGTGGTCTACCGTCGCACACCCATCCATTCTTCAGACCAAAATTGTTGGGCGAATTCCATATTAGCCTCAGGCACCCGCTAAACTGCACCTTCCATTTGGGTAGTCACCAGCTTAGAGTTTCCGATTCTGTTTGAGACCTTTAAATTGAGTACTCCAGTCGCCTTCGAGAAGTACATTGAGAAGGTCATAAGAATAGCTCACGCCAAATCGAATCACAATTTCCGTGCTTTCAGATCAAGCGAAGCAATAGTACTTTTTAGACTTTTCGAAGCTTACGTTAGGCCGATTCTAGATCACTGCACTCCATTATGGTCACTGTCAGAAAAGCAATACACTGACAGAATCAAAAACGTCCAAAACAGGTGTGTAAATCAGTTATTCGCTAGGAACGGCCTGTTTCGTCTCAGCTATAGAGAGCGATTGTCTCGTCTTCGCTGCGATTCATTGCCTCAGACAGTCGGAAGTGGTGCGTCGGCACAATAGCGTAAGTACTCCGGCACAAGGGCTGAGCAGCACCCGTGCTGTAGCTGCTGCTGACAGAATGAGCTCCTGCCAACTAGCAGGAGCTCTTGCTGCTTCTGCTGAAATACTACCCCCTTTGTTTACCCTGGCATGCGTGATGTCGGATGCCCCCTCTCCTAGTGTCTGCTGACACTCTCCTATATTAATTTGTCCGAAATGAATATTGCAACATCCTCTTGTACGACGGCGGCTGGTACCTAGGGGGCAGTTGGCGTTTGAGGCCGGTTCGAGAGTGGTGACCATGCTTCACCTCCCGAACGTTATTTTGAATGCTGAGGGGATCTTCCCCATGGCCCATTGCGAGGGAAGCCTCCTCGTCGCGGACTGTGGCAATGATGATGTCATTGTTGCGGACCTTAGCGAGGTTGGCCTCCTAGCTGCTGGCCGTGACAAGCATCATACCGAACACCGCTAGAGAGCATGGTTATCCAATTTCCTTCTCCGTTCGCAGAACATGCTGTCGATAATGAGGGGAAGAAACCGGCATACGTTGGCAGCATATGCTGCCGTTAGCAGCAGCTCCTGCTCACAACGAGGGGTAGTATTCGATGTTTGCCCTCGAGTACTAACGCTATTGTGCCGGTATACTACCCCAGAATGTTTGAGGCAGTTGAGGCGAGCCATTTATGATCCAAAATTCCTTCTTAAGATCATTATGGGACATCGACAAAACCGAAATCATTACATTTTCGAGGTTCAGCGAAAGAAGTACAGATCATCAATTCAGAATTGACCCTGGAATTATTCATACACAGCAGTTCCTTGAGTCCTTCATGGTGCGTTCGGCAGAATTTGGAGCGATCTGCCACCTGAACTAGTTCTGTCATCAACGGCGGAAAGTTTCAGTAATGAATTCGAAGTATACCTCAAGAGGATGAGCTTATTTTAATGTCGAGTTTTGCGCTTCCACTCTCTTTCAATTTAAAGGCATCGTACGCGCAAAAAACCGTATCTCATTTTTTCATGTTTTTGCGCAGGCGATTCTCCGACATACAGAATAAGAGTGGAAATAATCCACAAAAACATCGACTTTTTCGAAAAGAACTCATCTTGAAATGTCTCGCATTATTCACTTCCCACCCCTCCGTCGATTTCGGTGTGTCTGGTGCAATACGTCTGAAGTTTTTTTCGCAAACGTCGGATGTGTTTTTTGCTTCAAACTTATTAGGTGGGTGAATTCCTGTTGCCTCTTGTTCACTGGAACTTATTCTGAAAAATAAAGTGTCCATTGGGCAAGTTTGGATGTTAGAATTTCCCGAATTAAAAATTTCAAATGCTGAATCATCCGCGCATGTGGTGGCGCTTCTGTTCCTTGTGCTAGATGGTTGGTGAAAATTGGTGGCGGATCGTCACTTTGAACCACTCCAACTTCAGAACCTCATGTTTTTGACGCGCAAAACTTCACCAACGTGGTCCGCCGGGCTCAATCATGAAATTGAGCCTGAAAAATGGATATTGATTTTCAGCGCGAACGATGCCTTTAACTTCCTTTCGGATTCAATTCCTGCCTTTTGTCATTCTATTTACATTTACCATTACTTTCGTCTGTAAATGTCATCTTTTTACACTATTACTCGCTATGATTTCAACTAGGTACTGCTGTTGTCTCTACGATAACGGTTTGCTTAGGCGTTCCTGACGTTCGGTACAGAGCTTCGGGGATCCAAACGGCTCATTCTTGTTCAAACACAAAATCATTAACAAGTTTGGTCAACTCAGTGTCTGGACAAGCTCTGCAGCAATAATAGATAACAATGTTCCGTGGAGTCGTTGTAAGGCCCAATTCATACTCGTCAGAGCCAGCGCGTCACGCGCTTCCGGAGACCATGAAAACACCAGCGGGGACGCCATGGCGGAGCGGAAAAAGTGGACCTAAACTTTTCCAAATAAGCGAATTCTGTGCAAGCGCTCACCATCATGGTATGTAGCAAAGGATAGTACTGGAATCGAATATAATGAAACGAAATGGAAATTATGGTGTATTAATAAGCTACTGCGTAGCGGGCGTCAGATGCGTAGGCGTGTCGTCGGGCCACTCATACTCCAACGCCACGCCTGCGCATCACGCGCTGGCGTTGAGGAGTATGAATAGCGCCCAAGCAGCAATAATTCTGATTGTGTCGAAGTTGAATCAAGTCGAATTTGTATGATCGAAAAGTGTTCCAATCATGGTACTTTCATTGAAATCGACGAGTTTTCACTCATTTTCTCAAATTGAAATTCATCGCGTCGTCAAGTGTGTAGTGCCTCATGATATTGTGTGCCGTATCATGACGGTAGCGTTTCAAAGGAAGCGTGCAACGAGCCATAAGGGGTGGGAAGCGCACAACAAGCAGCGAGTGCAGTGTCGTTGAGATCAAGCAATATTCCGTCGAATGCTTGTGCGCTTTTTGAAAAGTAGCGTTACTATCAGAATGTGCGCAGAGCCTTTGAAGGTGATTAGCGTGACATGAGAACCGTGCGTCGCGTCATTGAGGTTGGGATCAGGGATGTGCAGCGATTGCCGTTTGCCGGTTGCCGATTGCCGTTTGCCGGTCGTTTTCGGACGATTTTTGTCGTTTGTCGTTTGCCGTTTTTCCTCTCCCTTTTCGACAAATTTCGGCAAAAGTGAGCGATAGATAACAAACGCGGCGTTTAGGACGCGCATGGTAAGCCCGATAAGCCTTGCTGCGACCGGCTCGAAAGGAGAGAGACAGGCTATACATACTTTAAAAACTCCAAGCCATTTGATGTAACTCTGGGCAATTAATGTTGGGCTCTTTGGGGCAAGAATCAACACCCTGAAAATTTTAGGAGAGGACATAAAGGGTTCAGGAAAGGGCACTGGATGGCTCGATTTGTTTCAGATACTTGGTAACAATCCATTTTTATTGAGATCATCTTACATCATAATAAACGGCTAGGAGTTGACCGGTACCCGTGGAGCGCAGATTACGCGGTACATAACCGGGAGCGCACAGAGCGGCGGAGAAGCATCTGGGACCCAAATGGAAGTGCGCCAAGCGTCGGGAAAAGTAAGTGGGACCGAACTAGAACGGCACTAGGAGCCAAGAAAAATGGGTAGGGCCCGACAGGGAACGTGCCAAGTGTCGTTAGCTCGCTAGGAGTGCGCAGAGCGCGGAGAAATGCGTGCAAGGCTTTGCTGAGAGTGCTTTACTGTCTTGGAGTGTAAGCAAGACTTTACTGGGAAAGGAAAAGCTTCGTGTAAGAAATGCTGGACTTCATTGACAGTTTGTGGGCAATATCGCCGAAAACATTCTTATGTGTTGAAAGTTGGAGTTTTGAGTTCGAAGGGTCGGAGAGAGTGTACACGGCGTGGGGAACATCCATTACGATTAGATTCTTTGCTTGACCATAAACTGGATGCACGCACTCGGAAGTGTTACGTTGGAAGGAAGGGGTGGCGTATAGTTTGGGAAGGAGGTGATTTGAGACGACCGCAGTTTTTCAGGACTCGTATATTAAGAAAAGCCTGAGAAACTACCCAATTGTATGTATTTGAGTAGTGAGCGCGCAGATCAGGAGAATTTTATGAGTCGAAGGCAGCGTCCATACGTCGCGAGAGCGGGCGTTACCGCTGTTGTGCGCCTCTCGACGCTCCTCAACGCTGGAGCAGCCCGTGCCCGCGAATGAACACAGGCAAGCACTCTTTAGCTCGTGTTGATTCGATTGAAACGTATGGCTGGTATGAAGTTACTGAGTTTCTAAATATGTATTAGGGTTGTTTTACACAATTATTGTAGCGTTTTATCTCACGCTTGTCTTATACGGCGTAATAAATGAATGAATGAATGAATGAATGAAAACGTTTGATCGCCACATCAACCGCTCGAGTCGGCGCAACGACTGATGACTTCCCAGGGTTTTTGACTTTCGTGGTGGGATTATGGAATACAAGGGCGGTAGTTTTGCTACAGGTTTAATGCCACCTGCTTTAGCGATGGAGCAGTAAGCCTAAAACTTGCTGCTTGCTTCGTGGGACTGGAGCAAGCGCGCGAGAGCGAGCGGGCGAAGGCGAGCAGGAAGGAACGCCTGTGAGCGGCTAACGAATCGTGTTCCAACTATGGCCATCGATTTTGCGTAATCGCACGCTCTCGCCACGTATGGACGGAGCAGAAGGGGGGAGGGTTGCAAATCTCGAGTGCTCGCCCTCTAAACTTTGATTGCACCATACTCAAAATTTGTGCGATGAATCTGAAACACAAAACAATTGACTAGTATTTCGGAAAAGGTTGATATTAGAGAACATCTGAGAATTGCTATCCTTTCACCAAACACCAGTGTTCAATACAGTACTCATTCCGGAACTGATTTTTTATATCAGGTATTGTTCCAACGAAAAAAATGTTCAGCTTTTTGTAGAGTTATTGCAGAGCCACAGCCACAAAGCCAAATCCTAGCTATTGAAATACGAAGTGTGCATGAGAAAATAGTGTTTTTTATCGATACTTTTAGAACATTTGTATGGTTTTCGTCCAAGATTTTATTTATTTTGCCGTTTGTCGATTGCCGTTTGCCGGGTGTTTTCGAACAAAATTTGTCGATTTCCGTTTGCCGGATTTTCAAAATCGTTTGCCGCACATCCCTGGTTGGGATAGCGCGTCGTTGGGGGGGGGGGAGGGGCGAGCGCGCCTAGGGGAAAGTGCATAGCTGTCAGCAGGAAAAGTACTGCGCGAATGAATAGCGAAAGTGAGAAGCGATTAGTTTGGAGCGTGCTGTCTTGGAAAGTGAGTAGCGCTTCTCAGGCAAATCGAGGTACACTCCGCGTAAGACTCCCGATAGGAGAAAAAACACGGACCTACGCGCGGAATCATATGATAAAGGGCAGCGGGAATACAGCATCGCGACACTCGTGATGACGTCACAATAACGGCCGGGACACTACCTAAATGCCTAGCGGGAGACCCCCAACGAGCAGTCGAACAATGACGTCATTCACTTCACGGGTTATTCATTTTAATACTCACCACAAGCATGTCTCCCCGGGTTTTCGCGGTCCCACGGCAGAAAAGCTCCCCGCTTGGGTCCACGACAAGGGTTGCGTTCCAAGAAGATTTCCATCGCAAAAGGCTTCTATGGAAACGTAGCCACTGCCGCGTGGAAGCAATCCTCAGTTATAAATCGTATCCATGAGAAGCAAATTTGTCCATGGAAAGGGTATTTGTCCTCCCACGCAGTCGTGGGAACATTCTTGGAACGCACCTAAAGACGTAATCTCCACCGCGGTCTGCGCTGAGGAACCACCCTCCCCGCGTATCGTGGCGAAAGCCGTTTCCCCCCCCCCCTACCCTCTCAGCCATAGGATAGCTGTTAAAAATATGCTGGCCTCTAAAGAGTGACTCGAAGTCACCTTCCCGGGCCGGCATCAGAATGCCGAATGAGGACTCGAGTGAGAGGAGGTGCCTTTGATACCGGCTGTGCACGTGATAAGCACGTCACAACATGATCACGTGTTGATAACCAGCATGATACTTATCATAGTGTTAAGACTTGTCACTGAGTTTGAACAAGAATGAGCCGTTTGGATCCCCGAAGCTGTAAACCGTTCCTCAGGCGTTTCTGGCACTAACTTTCACTAATAACCTAACAGGATAACATTGTTTTTCCTCTTCCTCCATCTATTTCGCCTTCTGTTTTATCGCTTGCTAATGGTTGTTACTCTAATTATGCTCATATTTTTAAATAATAATTTTCTTCTTCTCTCTTTGTTGCCTAACTCAGGATGCAGTCAAGTGGGCCTTGGTGATGATGGCGGGTCTACGCACTGTGCTTATTTGGGCCAAATTCCGGTACGTAATTGCGTTTCGACACCCTTTGCGTCCGCACGCGCTCGAGTCAGTCGAGTTTCCACCGCCAAAGCCGACTTGATGTGGCTTTTTTATACAATTTTCTAAATTTTTTCCTAGTTTCCAGTTTCCAAAACCCACCTAGAATCAGCAAATCGGCGCCTGAAGCTCTTCCGACTCGGGAGCATGCGGCCGCAAAGCGTGTCCAGACGCAATTGCGGACCGGAATTTGGCCCAGATAAGCACAGTAGTTGGTACCCGGAACCGTTTAGTACCTCTTTGCAGTGTTAGCCTCCCACTCCCCTTCGCCACCCTTTCCTTCCACTCTTTTCCACCGTGTTTTATCTTTACTAAACTATTTATTATCATACTTTCCGTTAATTCGAAACCGTTCGTCTTAATCTTTCGCTACTTTGTATAAACTGTAAGGTCATTATCACATTCCTACACTGACAGAGCCTGACAAGGCCCTATCTGGAATATGACAATTATATTTCGCATTTTTATATTCGAGGGTCCGAGGAGTTTAGTGATAATACGTTTTCAAGCAGACAATCTCTACTTCAAAAAGACCCCATTAGAGCAATAACCTCTGCCTCAACATATGGGAAGCAGGAACGAGGATCGAACCATGTTCCGTACAGATTCGGGCACCTCAGGCTTTCAACCACCATTTATTTTGAAAACGATCCCGAATCTTAGTACATTTTAGGAGAGGTTCATGGGGAAGTGCAGACCGTAAACAGCAATAAGACGCGCGCATATGTCGACAAGAATAAAGTTGAAACATTTCGACCGTGTTTGGAAAGCACCGTAAGTGATATTCCCTTATGAGGCTTCCTCATTAAGTTGTAGAATTGATACTGCCAGTCAAAAAAGGTAACCTACCAAGCCTCAATTAAGTCCAATCACTGTACTAAATTTTTATGGGCGACCATACTATCGTAGTCATACATTGTTTTGCAGACAGATCCCACTAGTCCCGAAAAAAGCTCTTTGGAGAGTTGTGAGGGAGGAATAGAGTAACATTACTGTATGTCGGGTTTTCATTATGGACCTTCCGGTAGAGCAAAAAACAGGGGAAAACATGAAAAATTAGTAAGCGCTTTTTCTTCAAGCGGCCACCATGGTTGTGCTTTCGGTTTTTCAGGATCGAAAATACAATGGCGATGCTTTTTCTACGATGATTTGCAAATGACTTTTATGTGTTCAAAAAAGGTTTTTTCCTTTACTCGAGCAGAGTAATACGAAGTCACAAGATGTTCACATTAAAATATTTCTCCCTGAACCCGAAATGCTGGCACCAGAAGGTGAGAAGAATAATTCTTTGAATAAGGTGGGAAAATTCTAATATACTGCAGGGATTCGCTTGATATAAATTGTAAGTATAATAAGATCGGAAAAGTAAGTTAAAATGTGAATGAGAAACTTCGTGGATAATCATTCGGATAAAAGCGAAACAATTTTTGCAGAAGATGCATTGGGGGAGTCGAACACGCAACCCCTTCGTAGTTTAGTATTCCTCACGAATGGGCCACCATCAAACTGTCAAACCTTGTATAGGGCAATTTTATTGTAACTAAATGTGTGCTGAGAATATCAATTCACTCCAGCTGTTCCGATTAGGAAGTTACAGGAAGTTTCGATTGTTTATTTGTCTTTTTCCTGGAAGGCCCATAGTGAAAACGCAACATGCAGTAATGCTACTCGATCCATCCCCCACAACTCTCAGAAGAACTTTTTTTAAGACGTCTCCTACCGCGGGGGGTACTTCCTTGTAAGAGCATAGTCCACCTAAGTATGGTTGATGATTTTTTGTTCGTTTCAATGTTTTCCGTTGAAGACATCAAAGCTGCGCCCTGCAGACATACATAGGCACTCCGAGGTGACTGCTACTGCATATTCTGGTTCGACGAGCAAGTCGTCGTTGACTCGAGATGGTTTTGTGGTATCAAAACAAGACGAATAGAAGAGTTGACGCGTCTTCTTCAGTTCGCATTACTTTCGGGACCACTTCGCTTCAATAGAGCATCCTGATGTTTCGAACTGCGAAATACGAGTCAACTCATCTGTTTATGTACTGAGACCACAAGCCATTGCGAAGTTGGGGAATAGACAGTGAGAGAGGGTGGGAAGATGGAGAGAGCAGCCTGTGTGCACACGCGGGAGCTATGAGTCATGGTAATTTCGCTCCGAGATGAAGTGTTATCCAGACGAGAGTGAAATGAAGCAAGAAATCATAATCGAGACCTCACAGATAAAACAAAAGAAAAGGCGGTCAAATAACAGGAAGGACAAGTAGTTCATAGCTTATTGACAGAGAGGATGAAGTTTAATGATGTTTCTGAATGGAGTGCTTTCCGAATCGAAAACACGCATGGAAAGTAGATATGCAAATTAAAAAACAATAGTTTAACAACTGATACGTTATAAAATCTAGTTTATGCAACAACACTGGAGAACCCATGGTTATATTAATCGTATAAGGTTTGTAAGATACGTGGCCCTTAATCTATGCACAGCAAACCTTGCGCATGAACAACTAAAACTACTAAAGATTCCGATGGCCCACAGCACTTGAGCAATGGAATTAGGAAGGAATGTTGAAAGGTTTTGATAAAGTTGGAATACTCGAGAAATCAATACGTTTTACGGCTCGGGCTCTTACGTAATTCAATAAGAGCTACTCGAAAATTGAAGCGACTCCATTACGAACGGAAATGCACGGCTTCTCCATCCATACTACCATAGGAACGAAGCTTGGCTTCTCTAGTGAATGGAATTGCCGGAAGGACCCTTGAAAACCTTCCTGAGCAAAACGTGAAAGTGAATTTGAGTTCTACGTCAAAATCCTTTTTGAAGTTTTTCGACGTTCAGAGACTTGGTCACCGTCATTTTTGAAGTTTTCCTACTTGTGAAGTTTGTGCTACAGTTTTTTTTGTTGTTTGACGGTCGCATCAACATTTCGGGAAAAAAGGCTAGATGATCGACCCAGAAGTGCTGGACGTTCGACCTCACAGCTGTTTTCGGGTGGCCCTAGCTTTTACAGGGCGCATTTTCAGACATTCTGGTTTCATGGGTGCTGCCAACTAGCCCAAACTGTTTGGTTGCTCACAAAAAATTGAAAGTGACATCCAGCCCGCAAGATGCCTTCAAGACATTCGTTTTTTGTACTTTTTGCACCTTCCAAAACGTGCGGTGATCTTTCTAAAAATTTTCAACGGACCTCATAATCGTGTTCAGCGCCCAAAATAAACCCCACGAACAAAAATTCCTCACCGTTTTTCGTCGCACTTCTGTTCCTATTCTTGTCAAGGAATCTAAAGCTTACGTTTTAGCCAAAAAACGGACAACTCTTACATCGTGAACACTGCCTTTAACATTTAAATTCATTTAGCCTTCAGTTTTACATTAATATTTTTTTTCTTCTATCCAACCAGTTTCATGATGGCGTGCACTTGTATCTCACTCAAAACCGCAAGAGTAGAACATGATTTCTTCCAGAATCCGAAAGAACCAGTGAGGTGCGTGGCCTTCTTTGTGTTTGCATTCTCAAAAATTGCTCCTACTCTGAAATCCGAGAGGGTGCCTTTGGTCTACACAATACTATGCAACAAAAAATGTCAAGAAAGTTGTTAGCGCGGCGAAGTATTCGAATGATTCGAAGAATTCGATTATTCGAAAGTCGATTTTTAAAATATTTTGTTTACTTGTCTTTTCGGAGAACTCAATTTTTAAATAATTCGTTTATTCGACTTTTCGGGGAAGTCAATGTTCCGAATAATTCGTTTATTCGAATATTTAAAGGAGTCAATTTTTTGAAATATTCATTTTTTCAAAATCTTTATCCGTTTGATATACTCTACTTCTCACCAGGGGACTATTTTGAGCTGAAAACAAGACCTTTGTCGAGTTCATTTTGGCGAGTCTTTCCTTGCCGCGAAGCGTAGGAAAACACCTATGCCTTGCTTCAAGGTGATGCTAGGCAGTCAAGGAGGGTATATTCATTCTCTACGTCCGAAAATCTTCATTCTAAAGTACATTTCATCCAAAATGGCCTCTGCAACCACAGATTGTTCTCTTCTAAGAGTAGGAAATGAAGTATGTGCAAGCTGATAATTATATGAACAGAAACAGCTTTACTTCAATGGCATTACTCGAATTGAGAATGAGGCAGCTTGTGATCTAAAAGCAGTAACATGTGTGTTCCACTCTCGCGATAAAATAGCGGGATGCGAGCAGTACTGATCGAAGAAAGTACGTTATACTAGATAACCGAAGAATTTCGGCGGAGAATAAAAGGTGGGATTTCTCAGGCAGAAATATTGCAAAATTTTAAAAAACCTTGAGTACATATCTAAAGGTTTCGGGAATCATTTTCGGCCTATCAGGGTCCTTTCATCGGAAGAATTTCTGACAAAATAGAAACTTTTTGGGGCCTACTAAATATTTTTCAGCCTATGTGAGTAGTGGAGAATTCTGCCAATTAAAGGCACTGTTCGCGATAAAAATCGCTTTTCTGTTTTTTTGCCTCGTACAAGATCTTCTGGGAATGGAGTTATGGTCCCTCAAAAATTGAGCTAGGGGAAATGGTGGACAAGTTGTCCGAGGCTTGTAACTTCCGTCTTTTGCAGCCAATGTATGCGAGCTGACCTGAGTAAAGAGATAAGTTGAGAATGAAGGGAAGAACGGGGCTTTTGATCGGAAACCATCGCTCAACTCACAATTTCGAATGTTCCTTTGCTCACGTTGAGGGGCGGAAAGAGGCGGGACTTGCCCACCGCGGCGGGGTTTGCCCGATTTTCGAAGCCGTTTTGCGGCTCCTGGGTAGCTTTTCGTCCTGTTTTTTCGACGCTGTTCTGCTTTTGAGAGTCACGAGAATCGTTTGCCATGGAGAATTTGAGGATGAAGTTTATCGCGAACAGTGCCTTCAACTAGAAAAGTCTGCCAGATCACGAGAGAAATCTGACAGAATACGGGAAAATTCTGTCAGAGGAGGGTAACATCGTCTCGTAATCTGGCAGGTACTTCTCGTAATCTGACGGTAATTCTCGTAATCTGGCAGGATTTTCCGTATTTTCCAGCCTGTATACGGGAGGATTCTGCCAGATTTTCAGAAAATTCTGCTAGATTACGAGAGTATTCTGCCAGAATACGAGAGAATTCTGTCAGAGGAGGGCAACATCGTCTCGTAATCTGACAGATTTCTTTCGGGTTATTTCAGAATTTTCCCGTAATGGTCTGGCCTGAGATCAGAGAGCGGGCGTCCCTGATGGCTCCGCGAAACAAATGGGCGGCGCCGGCCACTCTCCATGTAGTATTCGTTTGACTTTGCCACACTCCCTCTACGTAATATTCTCAGAAAGTTTGAGCTCGCCACCCGCGAAGCAAAAGTCCGGTGGCGAGCAACCCTTGTCGCGGGCAGCGAGCGGAATGGGAGCGGGGGGCGAGCACTCGCATGCCGGGGCTCGCCGCCCGCCATCACCAAATCGGCGGCTCGCTCGCCACATCATACCCACCCGCTCGCCTCGCCCTGGTCGCTGACGAAATAGGAGCGGGTGACGAGCACTCTAGTGTGATTGCTTACCATTAACTCATAGCCCGATGATTAAATTCTCATATACTCCATCTAATCTAATCTTCCAGTGGCAGATTTATGATTCACAATTGATTGAAGTTTGTTTAATATTGCCCCAATCAATATATTCACACCAAATTTAACTTCACGTGGATGTTCAATCATTCTTAAATTCAACATCATGATTTCACGCCTCAAATCCTATATCAATCATTGATCAGCAATAAGATCTGGGATGAAGTAAAATTGTGAACATTCCTAAGAACATCACTGCGTTTGGTGTTATCTTAAAAGGGAGGGGGGCACAGAAAGAATAGTTTACAGAATAGTTTCCAAAAAATAATCCCTGCAAAATGAACTGCAAACAACTGAAGAGAGCATCTAGCCTTCATAGGCGCTAACTCCTACATCGTGCACTGTGTGGACTGGATCGCAAATAACACATTGTGTGGCAATGGAGATTTTTACATCTAAAAAAAAAGCATTAGAACGCTTGGAATGCAGTGGACGAGGCCATACAAATGAAGAATAAGTGCAGAAGGAAAAGAAAGGTTAGGTTTTTCGATATTCATATTGTTATAAAGAAAGATAGAAAAGCGTTCAAAAACCGAGTCGCCACACGGTTATTCTGATAAATGTTTGATTAAATAGTTCAGCGAATATAGTTATGTCACGTTTTTGCAGTCATGGGTCATTCAGAATTCACGAATAAATGAAGCAAGATTTTTCCCCAATGGATTTTTTGGAATAAATAGACGCGTTTAAAAGTCGTTCAGAAATATACCTCGGTTGCCCATATCAAAATGGAAAATATCTTAATATTGAGGAATAGGGCTCAAGTAATTTATTTGGATTTGGCAGGATTTTTTAAAAGCGTTCATAAAGTAATTATTGACTCGTCATCATAAGCGACTTTTATGCGGATAATGGAGGCAAATCGCATGACTCGACGACGTGATGATAATGACATGCTGATAATGGAGGCGGGATTGCGCGAGAATCCAAGTACGAGTCATCTGTGATACTCGCGGGTATACCTAAGGCAAATTCTTATGTCCTGCCTGGCCGAATGACAAGACGGGGTCGCACAAATGGCTGGCGAACGGGTCAATGTAACCACGGAGAATCATAGGTAATCTATATAGTATAGTGAATAGGCTGCATGTTTGGAAATTCTTGGAGTCGGTCGAAATTGGAAATTTTACCGAGGATTTTATTGAACGCGATTATTCGTCTGAATAAAAAGCATGTTTTTCGGTGCCTAGAATGTCGTTGATCAGATTCCTAGCCTTCTCTTACATTTTCGGTTTGTTTTGAACGTCACCATAGTTCTAAATCACAGCAAATCAAAGAAAGGAAGGGCAAAAGAAATCAGAACAAAAGCATAGAAAAAAGAAAACGATGCAAAGGAAAAAGACGCTAACCGTGGTTTTCGCAATATAGCGGGCGACTGGCTCGCAGACAGCTCGCAACGCGCTATACCACTTCCAGTCGCGCTAGCGACCCGCTATACCCACAGCGGGTAGCGAGCTGAGACGAGGGGGCAGCTGGTGGCGAGTAAGGCCCAAAATGCGCGGGGTCTCGAGCACCGAGTTCCTGAGTTCGTTCGGCTTCGCCGAACGATGGACCGGCTTCGCCGGCTACCCTCCACGCAGTATTTGTTCGTCTTCGCCGACCCCTATCCCTCTACGTAGTATTTGTTTGGCTTCACCGACCCCCTGCCTCTACGTGGTATTCGTTCGGCTTCGCCGAACGATGGGCCGGCTTCGCCGGCTACCCTCCACCTACTCAGGCATACTCAAATGTCGACAGCAAGTTGAACCACCTGTTTCTCGAACAACCGGCGATAGCAGGTTCTTTCGGGAGAATAACATGGACCTGTTATCGAACTGCTATCGACCTGTCGATAGCAGGTTGACAAAGCAACACATCTTACCGCCGGTGACGATTAATCGTCCAATCCTCCGAATGCTCAACCAAATATTCAGTCAGTTGCGCAATTGAAGAACCTGCTTTGGTTTTTTGTCTTTCGTGAAGCACACCGGTTTTTGTGTGATAACGCGCAAATCAGGCCTTGTATTGACTGGAATTATTACTCGAATAGTGCTCTAGAGATTTTTGTAGTGTTCAACTTCTTTATCGTCTCTTGGGATTTTACTATGAGTATTTTTTCAAACACCAGGTATATTTGGAGTCTTGAAACATCCTTTTTTGAATATTCGATTTCGTCGTGATTTTTTATTGTTTTGCATCTCGCTTCATAGGAGGTTTCAAGTTTTTCGCCTCTCGTGTTTTCCGTTAATCCCGGAAATCGAAAATTTCTTTGCTTTTGTTTAGGTCAAGTGTCCGTTTGTCGAATATTTGTCTCAATTCAGCTGACATCACAATTACCCATCAAAAAAGTTGTTCATTTGTACAAATATATTACTTGAAATCCATTCGGACTTCAAAATCGATTAATTGCTTCAATTTTTGTAAAAATGTTCGCATGTAAAACAAATGAATCGGGTATGTGACCTATTTTTGAACTTACTCGTATATTTAAGAGATTCTGAAGAACTCACACCAGGTTTTCAAATCAAAGGGAGACTTTATGAAGATCACAATCGAGAAATTCTCCTCTTTTCTCATTAGATCTATTTTTGATGATGTGATTACATAATAGACATGGACAATCGTCGCTAGGTTTTGAATGAAGGAATAATTCAAATCTCGCGTTTTTAGAGCACCTGAGATGAATGAGTAGTACGGATAGCCACTATAGAAAAATTTCTGATGAATAAATGTTTTGTCAGAGAACGGAGCAGAGGTGGCAAAATACAATGACCGGAGACCCTTAAAGAGGAGAGCCTTTTAGGGTGATTGCTCGCCTTTTGATTTCCAGTCAAATAGATCGCGTGCGGCTGCGGCGCGGGAGTGGTCGCTGAGAGAGTTCGACCAAAGGGTAATCCATTCTCGTCTGGGCTGTGTCCACTCGCTGATGGACATTTTAGTTTTCTGTTTTTCTTGCCTGCGTGGCCCGTGTGTATCATCTGACTTAGTGGCCTCTTGCCTTCGTGGCCCATAAGCTCTGTGTGTAGGACCATATTCGCCTTCGTGGCTGTAGAACTCAGCCTTCGTGGCCTGATAGCCGGACTTCGCGTAGATATTGGGATCAGTCCTCCTCGTCCTGGGTTTCCGTCTCCATTTTCGGCCTCTACTTCTGCTCCGGTCGTCACGATCTCCTTCGCCTAGTGCCTGGTGAACATATAGTAGTTATTGTGTTTCGTAAAGCATAAATATCTTTATTCCGCTGGTGTATCCTTCCCAGAAAAAAGGTTTGTCCTGAAATATCGTTCTTCAGAACTCGCCTAGACTCATCCGCGTCGCATGGGGGCCGAACCTTTTGTAAAGTACAGTACCGAGCAAATTTTTTGCAAAGAAAGCGTTTTGCGGCGTTTTTTGCGCACACAAAGCGCCGCAACGCCATAACTTGCTTCAAAGTGGTCCAATTTCAATTACGAAGTCATTTCTGGATTGCTTTCATTTAGTCCTATACGATAGTGTTCGATAAGGATAGATTCAACTCCGAAAGTTTATTGAAATTTGCATATTTGCACCTCTGAACTCCTCATTATGAACTGATCAGACGGTCATGACAGCAGAAGTCTGTCATGTTTTGACCAGTGGTCGATGTGAATTTTAGAAGGAAATACACATTTTTCAACAAAACGCCGAAGTTAAAAGGGCTTTCCTAACACACCATTACATTCGCCTTACTGAGAGGAACACGGAAACTATCTGAAAAACTCATTTCGTCAACTTTGAAGTGAGTTATGGCGATGCGGCGCTTTGTGAGCGCAAAAAACGCCGCAAAACGCTTTTTTTGCAAAAAAATATGCTCGGTATTGTAGTGTTTGAGAAGAATCACAATTATCTGCAAACGGCTCATCGCGATTTTTTGTTCGTGCACTTTGGTTTGTCGATCGCGTTTATCGATTTAGTGTCGCTCCGAAGTTGCAATAAGATTAGAGCACTCGGTAGTTAATTCAAGTGGCATTTGGAAGGTCCACGGAGCCGTAGAAGGAGTGCTCAAATCTTATTCAACCGGTGGCACTTATTGGCATGGACGAAGTGCCTAATTCGCTATATTGCAGAAACATGCCTGTGGCCAACGAGAGCGTCGTAGAAATGCAGGACGAGAGCGGAAGCGGTCTCGATGCAACCGAACGACACGGACGCCCCAATCAGGTAAATTCCGGAAGTAGTTTGCTCATAAATGGGAACAGTAAAGGGCAGCGATGCATGTATGTAATTAGGGAGATACAGGGAAGACTAAGTATATTACTTGCCGATTCGCGGGTAGCAAAGGAGAAAAGAAATGAATTCGATACTGAATTTTTCGTGGGAGCTTAAAGGATCGAGAGTATTTTGATGGAAGATCGGGAAGAACTAGAGGTGCCTCAAGATGTGTGGAGGGAGGTCAAGGAAACTATTGTGCAAAGAGGGATTGAATCGACTTCAGATTGGAGGGATTACATTAGAACAGTGGAAAGAGATGGGGAGGTCCTCGCGGATATCTGTGAGATGTTTAATACTGATGTATTACAGGTGAAGTCGGAACTTGGCACGCTGTGCGGTTCAAGGAGGGAAGACGCTATGGATGGTAGGTTTCAATTAGTACAATCGCATACACAGAATCATAGCAATAATATTGAAACGAATTTATTACAGAACAGAACGTTTTCGACTGGACGGCCATCTGTCGCAGCCTCGAGTCGACCTTCAGCGAGTATGGCGAGGACGGAGCCGGTACTGGACACGTCAGGTATGATTGTGTCTGATGAATTGACAACTTACCTAGTATAGCGAATAGGCTGCATGTTTGGAAATTCTTGGAGTCGGTCGAAATTGGAAATTTTACCGAGGATTTTATTGAACGCGATTATTCGTCTGAATAAAAAGCGCTGACCCTGGAGTATTCAAAGATGCTAAAAATGAAAATTTTGAGACATTTATGAGAAAAATCCGAAGGAAATACGAAGGAGTAATAGGGTGTGAAGCCACGTTGATTGAAATCTTAGCTGATGATCACTTGGCTGGACGGGAGAAAAATATTTTTGGCGGTGCCCCGTAGATTAAAAGAGCAAGGGTTTGATGTAGCTGTAGGTGAACTGTCTAGATTTCTGGCTCAGGGTTCGACGGCTAGTAGGCTAAGGGCCCTTACGGAATCGAGGAATTTGAAGATGCGACCGGATCAAGATGTGGCCGAATTCTGCGTAAAATTAGAGGATTTGAGAAGACAGGTTAATCCAAATGGTATCAAGGAAGATCGGTCGTTGGAGTACGCACACATTCTGTTAGAAAACCTCAGTTTTTGGCCGGAACACTTTCAGCTGGTGGGAGCTTTGCATAAGGTGGAACCAGGTTAAGCGTACTAGGAGATTAAGCAGCTGGCCCTGAGCATTGAGCAGTCGAAGCTAGTGCTGAATTTGAGAAGAGACGCGACTGCAAGTTGGAGGAATAGGTCGGCTTAGTACCGAGATGGATGGGAGCGGAGGTATTCAGAGCAGCCAAACGGTAGCCGTAGACAGGAGTTAGGAAGGGAAAACTCAAGTGCGGAAGACATTAGGGCTCGACACACTGAGCCTGCGACGCCGAGGTTTAATGGAAACAGTCCCAGACAGGGTGGCGGTGAGAAAAAATGTTACAACTGTTCGAGGTACGGACACATTAGCAGAGACTGTCCCCGAAAGTCAACGCGTGTGAATCAAATTGAACATAGAGAAGCGGAGGAGCAGACGGGTAGGCAAACGGTTTCAAGTATATTTGAGCAGGTTCGTAACTTGGCCATATAAGTGAAGGATGAGAAGTTGGAGGGAAGTGATTTGGTGGGAAAGCGCTTCGTAGTACAACTCCGGGTTCTCGATGGTTGCAGTCCAGCGTTAATCGACACAGGTTCTATGATCAGTATCATTTCGATCTAAACCCTGGCTAGAGCTCGTAATAGAAGTTACGACGTTGACTCACTAAAGGTGATTGATAAATCGAGGTGAGGACCGGTATTTGATGCTTCTAGTAACAGAATGCAATGCGTTGGAGCTGTTTATATCGATTCTACCCTGAAAGGAGGAAACTCTTGTAGGATACCTTTCCACATAAGTGCCGGCAAGGAAGACGAGGTCCTGCTGGGAACAAACGCGTTGAGTAATCTGGGGGTTGAGATTTCCGTGATTAGACACAACGGCGAATCGACTGAGTGTAGCGGTAGGAATATCGAGGAGAGACGGGTAGTAGTAACGAGACGGGTTTACATAGCGCCACAAGAATCATCGTTGGTTTCAGTACGGTGCGCAGTAGGCGAAAGCAAGACGGATAAGGTTATTTGGCCAACAAAAGATGGTGTGGCAGCTGGAATATTTCACATCCAGGATCAAGAAACAGAAGTGCCCGTTTTCAATAAGAGCGAGGAGCCACTGATTCTTAGGCAGGGAGATGAGGTCGGCTATTGGGGAACTGACAAGTGGCATCAAAGATGGGATGAAAATAGTCAGCTAATGTTGGACACTGAGGAGAATTCGGTGGGGGATGATAGGCTGGACAGACTTGGTGTGGTAGCAAACTTCACGAAATCGCAACTTAACAGGAATATCAAAGTGGCAATTGAGTGCAACTTCTGTCGTCAGAGGGTGATATGATGGGCAGAAGATGGTGATTTGGATTCAATGCTGCGATCAAAATTTGGCCTTCAGATCGAACCATTACCAGCGCGCTCAAGAACGGGGAGCGATGCCACTGCGCTATCTCATCAACCGCCACTTACGCTGTGTGCATTGCTATGCATGTAAGTGCTCAGAAACTCGTGGCGTCCAACGGGTGGTTGACACGTCACCCTTGTGGCTTACCGGTCGCTGGGTGGTTTGACTGCAAGGGGCGGATCGACTGTCTGTCGACCGTGATGTGTCCGATCATTGTCTGTCGACCGAGGTTCACAGACAGTCGACCACCCATCGACCGGTAGCATGGGGTGACGTCACTTCGTTGTTCTCTCACGTTTGTGCGCGTATTGACGTGCACAAATTCGACCACCGACTCAGACACTCGTGACGTCCAACGGGTGGTCGACAAGCAATCACCTCACAGCGTGCTTCCCCACGACCACTAAAAAGGGGCGGGACTGCTCCCCTAGAGTTGCCTGTCACCCCCCTCGAGTTGTCCATCACTCCCCTAGAGTTGTCCGTCGACCACCCGACGACCGGTAGTTGGACTCTAGTCGACCGTTAGTTGGATACCTGTCGACCGGTAATTGGATGCCTGTCGACCGGTAGTTAGATACCTGTCGACCGTTTATGGCATACCTGACGACCGGTAGATGGATACCTGTTCACCGGTACATAGTTGGATACCTGTCGACCTTTTATTGGACACCCATCAGCCGTTTTTTAGATGCTTGTCCACCGGTAGATGGATACCTGTCGACCGGCAGTTGGACACCTGTAGACCTCGAAGATGAATGCCGCTGGCTCTTCAAATCCGCCTCGTTGCGGCGAAAATCTTTCAAATGCTGGTAAAACACGTACAGTAACGAAATTTTATCCTAATCATTGATCAACATTTTAACAATTTAGAATGAGGGTAGGATAAGAACTCCTGATCTCAAATAACGACTGTAAATACCCAAATATGAGATAACAAGACAACATTATGACGGATGATGAACGATATTACCGAATAGTTTCCAAAAAACGAAATAACAAGAAGTAAGACCTAACGTGCACATTGTACCGGCAAAAATATGTTACTGCTTTATCAAAACCTCAGTTCAGTCCATTTGTGGTGCTATAATCAAATCAGCCAAAAACCTCGAAAACTTTTTCCACGTTACTTTTTGATCGACTGACTGACTTCATCAGAAATGCTACATGTTTATTCACATATATGCAAATATCTATTGATTGGACCTTGAGGGCACACTCTAACCCCGACATCGATTTTTCGTTTTTCTGCTCTTCTTGGGGAAAATTCCACGCTGATCATAATGATGTCTTGACAATCGCACCCACACCCACACCACCACACCCAGACCACCCACACCCACACCCACACCACCCACACCCACACCCACCCACACCCACACCACCCACACCCACACACCACCCACACCCACACCACCCACACCACCCACACCCACACCACCCACACCCACACCACCCACACCCACACCACCCACACCCACACCACCCACACCCACACCCACACCACCACCCACACCCACACCCACACCCACCACCACCCACACCCACACCCCACACCCACACCCACCCACACCCACACCACCCACACACCCACACCACCCACACCCACACCACCCACACCAACACCACCCACACCCACACCACCCACACCCACACCACCCACACCCACACCACCCACACCCACACCACCCACACCCACACCCACCCACACCCACACCACCCACACCCACACCACCCACACCCACACCACCCACACCCACACCACCCACACCCACACCCACCCACACCCACACCACCCACACCCACACCACCCACACCCACACACCACCCACACCCACACCCACCCACACCCACACCACCCACACCCACACCACCCACACCCACACCACCCACACCACACACACCCACACCCACACCCACACCACCCACCCACACCCACACCACCCACACCCACACCACCCACACCCACACCACCCACGCCCACACCACCCACACCCACACCACCCACACCCACACCCACCCACACCCACACCACCCACACCCCACACCACCCACACCCACACCCACCCACACCCACACCACCCACACCCACACCACCCACACCCACACCACCCACACCCACACCACCCACACCCACACCACCCACACCCACACCCACACACCACCACCCACACCCACACTCACAAACTGCGAACGCTCTTCAAGCTAGTCTACACCCACACCCACACCCACACCACCCACACCACCCACACCACCCACACCAACACCCACACCACCCACACCACCCACACCCACACCACCCACACCCTCCCACACCCACACCACCCACACCCACACTCACAAACTGCGAACGCTCTTCAAGCTAGTCTACACCCACACCCACACCACCCACACCCACACCCACAGACGCGTAGCGACTGTTTTCTGTAAAGTGCATACCACTCTTGAAATTCATTATTTAGCTTCAATAAGCGCACCACTTCCATGGTAATGATATGAAAGACTGGGGCAAGCGGAGAATACACAATCGCCAAATGTGAAAAAAAATGGCGGGAGACACATGAATTCGTTGATCATCTAAATATCCCGGAAAGTTGTGGCAGATCAAGTGTACTTGATGTGTACGGCCTAAATTCTCGAACTTCGCTTTTTCGAATATACTCAAAGAACAAAGTTTTCAAATTTTCAATATGATTTTTCAAATTTTTGAATATTTCTTCTGATTATTTGATGTTACGAGTTGACAGTCATAGACTGTGACCACTAACGAGAAAAATATGAATGAAAAGCAATCAAACAAAGAAAGGGAAAAGCAATTGCACCCCTTCATTCACGTACACTTCATTCACTTACTACTACAGGGTGCGCTTTAGATATGGTGACAAAATTTATAGCCTTGCCAAGCCCACATAATCCTCTTGAGTGGTCTGTTCTTTTCACCAGACCTCTCGTTCGTACTGCACGAAGTTTTCGAGCGCAGAACGTTTTTTGAAAGAAATAGTGAGCGGAAGCCTAAAGGGTCCGCGATTTTTCACAGTATAGCTCGTCATTGAGTCGGCTTCGGTAAATGTTTCTCGTTCCCCCATGTGACCGTTAAGAACTGCGCCAATGGGGTCATTTTGAAGCAGAGGGTGTCTGCTTGAAAACGTGTCATAGCTGAAGTCCTTGGACCCATTATTGAAAAAAAACGCGAAGACAAATCGCCGAAATCCATTTTTTGCTCTGGTCGAAGTCCAAGATAGCTGAATTGGCGCCACTTTTTTCGTTTACCTGATAACGCACAGGCGTAAAACTTGATGCATAAATGCGTCTGGAGGTTTACCATCGATCTGTGCACATTTTACCAACGTTTCTCAAAAATCGATCGATTATTGATTTTCTTCAAAATTAATGAAAAGTGGAGAATTCGATTCAGAAATTTCTTCCGCACACGACCACAAAGTAAGACGCTTGTATGTCTTCAGGCACTGCAAAAATGACGATAATGTGGGTGCGCTGAAGTTGATAGAGCCCATATATGGAACTCAGCAACTTGCCCTCACGTTCTTTTGGTAGAGGGTCTCAAGACTTGGGTAAAAGACGTTTTCAAGCTGACACCACCTGCTTGAAAATGACCCCCTTAAAGGCAGCGTTCACGATGATCATCCCCGTTGACTTTCCACAGTGAAATGATAGGCGAGAAGGATCCTAGGCTCCCGGTGTCGAAAAAATCGATGAAAGCCAGGAGCGGCAAAATAACGGATGCAAACAGGCGTTCTGAGGTCACCGAAACGCCTAATGTCCCCATTAGGTAACATCCTTGAAAGCGGTCGAATCCTCCACGCTCAAAAGTCAACGCAAGCTAAAGTGGCCCTCTTTTAGCACAAAAACACGGTTTTCACGTTCTCTTCAAGCATGCCTTGCTGTATAGGGCACCAGACCTTCCCTAAACGGTTGAGACATCAAAAGTGAAATATAATGCGAACACTTCTTCAAGGTCAGGAATTTCGTTTTCGTTTAAGATTCTCATGAAAAAGACGTCGAGAATCGTTCTTTAGAGGCCCATAGTTTTTAAGCGGGAGCCAAGCTAAATTTTTCTGCTCCCTCTATCGATCTATACCAAAAAAAAACTGCGAATGAAAATATTCTTGGGCGAGCGGCATCATGTATAGTTCCGACCAGCAAATTTGGTTGAACCTAACCCCTGTGTAGACATCACGACTCAATGCGTGTGGTTGCGTCGCGGCCATTAACGTCCAATAGCGCCGAGAGACTGAGCTACTGGTCAGTGCTGACCTCGACGAGATCACTTGATGTTCGCCTCTGTGCAAAGTTTGTTCCGGTTTGATCTGTGACTCGCTCACGATTTTCAACTTCTACGAATTAGGTTTTTTTCATAAAGTTAAGGACGACATTTGAGTCCAGGGTTTTGATGAAAAACTCGAAAAAACGTGGACATGATTGTTCAGAGAACTGCCGCAGTTTTGAACAAAAAGTTCACAATATGACTTTTAGAGGGTGTTCAGCGCTGCAATTTTGTCAGGATTCAACACTGCAACAAGGGTAAAATTGCTCACATTGATACGTTGATTGCGTATGCTTTTGTTTTACTAAGAAAACATGGTTCTGCCATGATTCGAAGCTTTTCGATAACGTTGCCTTGTTTTTTCAATCAAAGACATAAAATTACGAAAATAAGACGCTTCAAAAGACAATTTTTTTCGGTGTTTTCGGAATTTTTCGAATTCAAAATCGAAAATTTTTCGTTTTTTTCGGTTTCAAAGTTATTGCACATGCCTGCTTCCGACACATACATCTAAACTCCGTTTTGAGCAAAAACACTAGGGAATCTTTGTAATGCCTTCACACATATCGAAATTAAGGCGCTTTGTTATTTGTGCAGGGCAATCCAGACCCAAAGCTAAGCTTTATCCATACCGATGTTAGAAATGATCTTGACATGGATATTTATCGTTGTTCGGAGCTTATTCACGATGTGATCCGTTCCAACCATCTTTAGAATCTCTCCATTCGATCAGGTCTGAAGCGCCTCCGCCCATTTTCAACAAGGATAAGGGGTCGAATAGAGTCCCGCCGCTGAAAGGAGCGGCGGAGGTTTCGCGCCGCAGCCGATCTCCAAATGCTATGAACGGGTCGCGGCAAACTGGAGCGGCGACGCGCTTTTGCGTACTACGTACAAAGCTATACACCTGACATCTAAATATCGAATTAGCTGATAGAAATATTCAGATTGGCAAAGTTGAAGGAAGATTTAATTTCACTGCGGTTTGAGCCCTGCCCACAGTTTCACATGAGAAAGCAATATAATATTAGTTTTTAACAAGGAACAGTTGGCGATCATAGCTACTTCAAAACTTGAGAATTCTCCCCTGAAAATAGATTCTATTAATTTTTTGAGTCATTTTGCTTAGGTTTTAACTAGACTTGGGACCCAATCGAAAAGTTATTCGAAAAATTATTGAACTAATGAAATATTCGATTTATTCAAGAACCTCGAATTCAATTTATTTTCGATTCGATTCGTCCATGAATCAGGATTCTTAATTTCCTCTGGCCTTCGGTTCATCCTGGGGGATAAATTACTTGTTCTATCTAGTGATCGATTGTTTTGGATTTCACATTAACCGGTTCTTCTAATATTCGCTTTTTTGGAAACTGAAATATGGAGAATTCCGAATATTCGAACAAGTTTGGGTCACGACATTCGAATACTCTTTGCCACTGAAAAATTTGGAAAACACTCGAATAATATTTCGTAATAAATCCGAAATTCAAATATAAAGACGGATTTCCCGATCCTTCGAATAGAATAGAGGACAAGTTTTCGGAAACTTCCATTCATTCGAAATAATTTTGACGAAGTTCATTCAATCGGGAATTTTATTTGCTGCTGTTTTTCCAAATGGGTCTCACTTGTAATCAAAAGCATCAAGGAAAACGAGAATGCAACGCAAAATGAAAAATCAGAAACAAAAGCCATGTAACTGCTCATTTCTCCACGCAATAAAATAAAAACTCCAGAATTGTACAAAGAAAAAAAAATCGATTTTTTTCTTCAGGAAATCAACCAAAAAGAAGAATCTGATGCCGAATAAAAAAAAGGAAAAATTTTCTGCTTTCGTATCGAGTCAGGATGTGGTAAAGAAATAGAAAATCCCAGCAATCAGAGAGGACATGGAAGAAATCGGAAAGTTTATTTCAAGATCCAGAAATCAATCAAAATTAGAATTTCGACGCCAAATCAAGAAACGAAAAAAGTTCTTGTTTCGATATCGAGTCGGGATATGGAAAGAATCTGAAACTCAGAAATTCAAAAAGGATATGGAAGGTATTGGAAATTCTTCTTCATGAGCAAGAAATCAACCAAACTGTTATGATTGGGAAGACGAATCAAGAAATGAAAGAACTTTCCGTTGCGATTTCGAGTCAGTATAAGGAAAGAATGGGAAACTCCGAACTTTAAATGATCATAAAAAAGAATCGGACATCTGAAAATTTTTCCAAAAACAACAAATCAACAAAAATGAGAAATTCAACGCTGAATCAAGAAATGAAAAACAACGTCATGTTTCAATAGCGAGTCAGGATACAGAAATCAATCGAAAATTCGAAAATTTCAAAAAGGACGCGGAAGGAATCGGAAATTTTCTTTTATTTTCAAGAAATCAACCAAAATGTGAAGATTGGAAAGACGAATCAAGAAATGAAAAAAAATTCCCGTTTCGATATCGAGTCGGGATATGGAAAGAATCGAAAACTCCAAAATTCAAAGAGGACGTGCAAAAATCGGAAATCGGAAATTTTCCATCAAAAAATCAACCAAAATTAAATTTCAGACTCCGAATCAAGAAATGAAAAAAAAACTTTTCGTTTCGAATTCGAGTCAGTATAAGGCAAGATTCGGAAACTCCAAAAATTCAAAAAGGTCATGGAAAGGATCGGAAATCGAAATTTCTTCCAAACAACGAATCAACGAAAATAAAAAATTCTTCACCGAATTAATAAATGAAAGAGAAACTTCATGTTTTAACAACGAGTCAGGATATAGGAAGGAATTGAAAACTTTAAAATTTCAAAACGGACGTGGAAGAAATGGGAAATTAATCCCTCAGAATCAGGAGGACAACCGAAACGAAAAATTCGGCGCCGAACAGTTGGCGGTGCAGCGGGTCCGGGGGTCAGAAGTTTTGCACGTCAATACGCGCACAAAGGTGAGAAAACGACGAAGTGACGTCATCCCATGCTACCGGTCGATGGGTGGTCGACTGTCTGTGGACCTCGGTCGACAGACAGTCGATCGGACACATAACGGTCGACAGACAGTCGATCCGCCCCTTGCAGTCAAACCACCCAGCGACCGGTAAGCCACAAGGGTGACGTGTCAACCACCCGTTGGACGCCACGAGTGTCTGAGTACGCGCGAAATTTTTCTTTTCAGTTGTCTACATGATCCTACGGGAAAATTTCCTATTCTTCCACGTCCTTTTTAAATTCTTGAATTGCCGAATCCTTCCCATATCCTGACTCGTTATTGAAACATGGAGCTTTTTCATTTTTTGATTCAGCTTCTAATCTTCTGATTTTGGTTGATTTCTTTGTGCAAAACTAGTTGGAGGGGGGAGGGGCACTCAGGATTTATGTCAAGAATGAATTATACCGCTTTCATAAGCCAAAATAATTTCTTGAGCTTTTAATGACTGATAACGCTATCAGGAATCTAATATCGCTCTCCCCCCAACTAGTTTTGCACCAGTTTCTTGAGTAAATTTTCCGATTTTTTTCTCTCCTTCACTAATTTTAGTTTCCGAATCTTTCCATATCCCAACTCGTTATCGAAACAGGAAGCTTTTTTTCATTTCTTGAATCGTCTTCCAGTTTTTACACGTTTGTTGATTTCTTGATCATGTAGGGAATGTTCCGAATCCCGATTTTCCCCATGTCCTTTTTGATTTTTGGAGTTTCCGAATCTTTCCATATCCTGACAAGATGTCGAAACGGAACGTTTTTTTTTCATTTTTCGTTTCGACGCCGGATTTTCATTTTGAGTAGTTCTTGATCCTGAAGGAAAATTTCCAATTTTTTCAATGACCTTTTTGTATTTTGGAATTTCCGATTCTTTCCATATCCTTACTCGATATCGTACCAGGAAGTTTGTTTTTTTTATTTCTTGATTCTTCCCATTTTTTTTATTCTGGTTGATCTCTTAGTCATAAAAAATTTTTTGATTATTTCCATGTCCTTTTGAATTTTGAAATTTCCGATTTCCGTATCCTGACTCGATATCGAGACGGAAATTTTTTCATTCCTTTATATGGCGCCGGACTTCTTATGTTTCTTGATACGTTGTTTTTGGGAGAAGGTTTCCGATTTCCCATTCTTTCCATGTCCTTCTTGAATTTCGGAGTTTTCGATTCTTTCCTTATACTGACTCGATATCCGAACGGGAAGTTTTTCTTCTCTTGATTCGGCTGTGGATTTCCGTTTTGGTAGATTTATTTTTTAGGTATTAGGTAGAAACTCCCGATTTCCAATTCTTTCCATGTCCTTTTTGAATTCTGAGTTTTATCTGATTGCGTACCCAGATTTCATTGACCCAGCTGCAAGCTGAGGAGCGTCACACTAGATCAGACCCAGGAAAAAATTTTCAAGTTCAGGATTGTCATGCAGAATTTTTGAGTCATTCTATCAAAAAGGGGTCTTCTAAGCGAAAAAGGTTTGGTTCGCGCCAGAAACGTTCCAACAAGAAGGGAACAACAGGAAAGCGAAGTGAGGAGAGTGTATGAAAACTGAACAATATCTTCTCAAAGCAATACTCATGGTCGACACATCTGAGCTGCGAAAACAAATAGCTGCGGAATTCTACTAGGAAGTGCTTTGGGGTTCCGAAAATGATTTAGAACCATTGAAAATTTGTGTGTTTCTCATAACTTTCATTGAAAGAGAAGATGATGTCAAACTGACATACACAGACGGTTAGCTCCAGTTGTTGAGAGGTGTTTTCTTATACAATCTCTTGAAGCAAATAGGAAGCTTTTTTGGAAATTATAGAACTCCTACTCTTTAAGTATACGACAACGGTTTGTTTTCGCTGTTCAAAAGCGTCGACCAAGAATATCGCTTTGCGAAGATATTGTTCAGTTTTTTGTACCCGTTCCTCACCTCACTCTCCTAATGTTCCCTTTTTGTTGGAACGTTTCTGACGCGAGCCAAATCTTTTTTGCTTGGAAGACCCCTTTTTAATAGAATCAGTTATAAACTTTGCATTACAATCCTGAAATTGACTATTTTTCCAGGGTCTGATATAGTGTGGCGCTCTTCAGCGTGCAGCTGGGTCCACGAAATTTGGGTACGCAATCAGATTAAAAATGCAGTTCTCGTACCCTAGGCTGCTCCTAAGTTTCCTCAAAAAAACCTTAAGTAGTTAAACAAGCATTTAACTTTTCGGTCGAAAGGGGGGTGTTTCTCACTTCAGCCGTGAGAGATGCGAAAGCTCTCACGCGGTAGTCATCAATATCTCCTCCCATAGAAGGGGAGGAGGGCTGGGAAACTCTTGGATTCAGGAGGTTCGGACCAAAGTTGACTTGTATCACAATATGCGCCGTTGCCTGGAGTCGCTTACCAATGACTCCGAGGAGAGGACGCTTCCCAAGGAATTCGCACTCATTATGGAAGTAGTGTTGATAAACCAACGAACGACGGCGAATTTATGAGCGATTGCTAAAACAACACGGAAGATTGGAGCATAGGCGGTCGAAGTGGTAATTTTGAGTCAGCTAGTCACAAATTTTGAAAGGGGTAGTGGTGGGCAATGAGTGAATTTTAATGTATTTTAAGCTATTAGTAACTTTTTGCTTTTTTCTGCTTTGGTAAATTCTTCTATTTTGAATAGTTTTATACTATTCTATTCTATTTGCTGTATTTTCCAATTTGGGTCTTACTTGCCATCTCAAAAGCTTACAGGAAAAATGAGAACGCAATCTGAAATTAAACAGCAGAAACAAGACCCACTCATTCATCAGCGCAATGAAACAAACGAAACTCAGTATCCAAAAAGGACATGAAAAGAATTGGAAATCGGATGCTTCTACAGAATCCCTCTAAAAGATAAATCTAACAAAACGAAAATCCGCTGCCGAATCAAAAGATGAAAAACTTCCCGTTTGGATATGGCATCGCATTCGCCCACACCCAGTTCTCCGCCCTCAACGATTCTGAGGTTTACGCGTGCCATCTGAACACCGACCCAGTGTTTTCTTCTTCTTCCAAAATCAGAAGAATCGTTACGGCGCGAAACAGAGGGCGTGACCAAATTGCGATGGCCAGGTGCCTTTCCCCTCGTTTGTGATAGCATTTTTGCAGGAAGAACGGTTTCGTCGCAGGAGGCCATGTAGGCGATGACCGCAATTTTTTGAGCTCACCCGCTACTTGAACGATAGCCGAAAAGGCATTATGGTCAACCCGCTAGAACATGGTTTTCCCACGTAATAAGCCAGATTTTTTATACGAACAGCGTTGTCGCCTAAATATTCGTTTTCGGAATTCTGGAGTTGGGCGAAAAGTGCTCCTAATGACTAAATTTTGGCAACTAATTCATCTAAACTTTTCAAAGGAACTGCCCTCCCTCGACCTTTTTTTCCTGAATTATCTGAACATGGTAAGCGTTCCATTAGTTTTAGACATGGCATAGGTGAACGGACATAATTTGTTGAATTCCTAGATTGGTTGGTAGCAGCTTATGATTCGTTTTTCGAGATCGACACATCTGTGTGCAGCCCTATGTTGAACTCTTCGGGAGTGCCCAGCCCAGCCTTATCCAACACAGGCTCGTTTTGGGCTCTCACTACTTTCGTTTCGAGAACCTAGTAAAAATGATGTTTTCAGGTGCGCGCAAAATCTTGTAGGCCGATTCCAGTCTTGGTTTTTGGAGCGCTGTGTGCTGGAAAGAAGTACCCATGAAGGAAACATACAGCCATAGTTACAATGATGGTGCTGATATGATGACAACAAATCTGTTGTGAAATCGCGAAATCCTAACCGTTGAGCCAGAAAATAAGGGAGAAACTGCAGTTGGTAGGTCGAGGAAAGACCTGCAGTCGGAAGTTCCAGGAAAGAGGCGCAGTAGGGAAGTCGAGGAAAGACCTGCAGTAGGGAGTTCGAGGGAAGACCCGCAGTAGGAAGGTTGAGGGAAGACCTGCAGTCGGGAGGTCGAGGAAAGACCTGCAGTCGGAAGTTCCAGGAAAGAGGCGCAGTACTCAGACTTTCGGGGCGAACTTCCCGATGACAATAGACCTAATTTGGTCGTTATCACTCGGTCGAGGGTAGAGCAACGAGACGTCCCCCCGGATAAGGACGTCTCGCCCCTCTCCCCTCGAATTATACACAACGATAAGACGTTCGAAACAGTCAACTCGGGGGGGGGGAACAAGGGAAGTTCGCTTCACGGTTGTTCCCATGGCCTCCCCGCGAACATGATGAACGCGAAAACAAAGCCGCAGCGTATACGGTGATGCAGACGGGCTAGTCGCGAGATGGTCTCGCACTTCGCAAGTTGAGGTGGTAGATCTGCCACTCAAGGACTACGAAAGGCATCTCTGTCTGGTTTTCAGAGGAGCTAATATACTTCTCTATAACCTTTCCCCAGAGGTGAATATTTTTGGACCGATCGCAGTTTTTCAGGAACAGGAGACTGTCGAAAACAGCGAGATCTAGCAAGCTGAATTTTGATCAATCATTGAACAATGGTAAGATCAGCAGTCGGAAGGTCGCGGAAAGACCTGCAGTCGGGAGAACAAGAGAACTCCTGCTGTGAGAACTTCCCCTATTACTCTGCTGTCGAGACGTCCCCTTCGCCTCTCCCCGATTCGGGGAAAGGTCCCCAGTTGTTTCGAGGGAAGTTCTGTTGTCGTTCTCGGGAACTTCCCCACGAATATCTGAGTAGGGAAGTCGAGGAAAGACCTGCAGTAGGGAGTTCGAGGGAAGACCTGCAGCCGGGAGGTCGAGGGAAGATCTGCACTCGGGAGAACAAGAGAACTCCTACAGTGGGGACTTTCCCGATTACTCAGCTGTCGAGGTGTCCCCTTCACCTCTCCCCGATTCGGGGGATGTTCCCCAGTTGTTTCGAGGAAAGTTCTGCTGTCGCTCTCGGGAAGTTCCCCACCAATGTCTGAGTGGGATTGGTAAATTTTATCCCTCTCTCAATTCGATGTACGAGGTTTTTGAACAAAGTTTAGAATAAAATTTCGTATTTGCAAGTGTTTTGCCAGCACTTCGACAAGGTTTGCCGCAACGCGGCGATTTTACGGAGCCAGCGGCATCGATGTTCGGGGTTTACAGGTGTCCAATTACCGGTCGACAGGTATCCAACTAGCGGTGGACACGCATTCAACTAGCGGTCGACAGGTATCCAATTACCGGTCCACAGGTATCCAACTAACGGTCGACTAGTGTCCAACTACCGGTTTTCGGTTGGTCGACGGACAACTCTAGGGGAGTGACGGGCAACTCGAGGGGGGAAGGGGCTTGACAGGCAACTCTAGGGGAGCAGTCCCGCCCCTTTCTAGCGGTCGTGTGGAAGCACGCTGTGAGGTGATTGCTTGTCGACCACCCGTTGGACGCCACGAGTTTCTGAGTGGTTATGCGGCTAGTTGCGTTGCTGAGTGCGGGATTGTGTGCAACTCTTCCTTCACTCTGTTTCAAAAGGGTTTTCGATGATTTTCCATCGTCCAAATCCAGATAATGCGTAGGTCGCGAGTTGCTAATCATCGCCCAGCATCACAATTCAGCAATGGGTGAGAAACTCAAAGAAAGATTCCGCAGTTCAGTTGGCGCGATGGTGCATCTACAAGTCGACCACCCTAAGACGTCGGCTGTCGGAGTAGCGAAAGCTCGCAGTCCAATGTGTGTGTTGCATAGCCTTGACACACATACTCTGGTTGTACAATTTCGAAAGAATATCGAACTAACGAAAATTGAAAATTTCTCATTCGAAAAAGTTTCGAACGATCGAAAAGTGGAACATTTTCATTCAAAACAGTTTAGAAGGAAAAATGAAAAAAATTCGTTCAAAAAATTTCGAACAAATGAATTTCGAAAAACTTCCAAAATTTTGAAGGTCAAACAGACAGGTTTTGAAACTTATGGAAATTCCGATTTTCTTCGAAAGTACGACATTCCATATTCATCAATTTTCCGCGGCTCTTGAGAGTTTTGAGGAGAATGGCTTATTATTCTATTGGTCTACTTCATATTCTGTAATTGCTAAATTTTGTGTTCCCATTTATTGAGATTTTGATCTTCATAATTACTTTATGTGGTTTTATACGATCTCGATGTCGCTCGATTATTTTGCTTTTTATTTTGTTATTCTGACTTTCGAATTGATTTTTCTCTTTTTCTCTCTGGTGAAATTCATTTTCAGTTTTCTACTGATTTCACTTTCTGCAAACGCGTTTTCAATTAGATTTGAAACACACTTTCAAGGGATAATATTGCACCCGAATGCAGCTTTGTCTACTCGATGTACAGTTCACCTCCGCACTGCCGTTCAGTCCGCAAAGTGCATGCTGATTTCGAAATCGTGCTGCGGCGCGACTGCGAGTATCCCCAGACAGGGATGAGGGATCACCCGGGCGGTGAGATCACCCGGGCACTAAAGGCGAAAATCGCCTGGGTGATCCCGCATCCTTGTCTGAGGATGCTCGCAACCGCGCCGCAGCACGATTTCGCAATCGGCGTGCACTTTGCGGACTGAACGGCAGTGCGGAGGTGAACTGTAATCATTTACACATTTTATTTCCTCCCTGCATTATTAATGTTGTTTCTATTCATTGAAAAAACGTTTTCAATAATCACTAATAAGAGTTTAATAGCCAAGGGCGAGGATGAGCCTGCTTTCCATGGCTGTCAAACTCTTACAAATAATTATGAAAAGGATTTTTTATGAAAAGAACTGGCTAGCGGTGCACGAAGGAAATACTACGGATGAACATAAAGAATAAATACAGCTGCAGTCAGCTGTTTTTTTCTCTTCTAAAAACAGGCAAAACTAAGCGGCGCATTCAAAAATCTTGTTAAAAACACTCAAAAGGTAAATTCAAAAATACAATGTAAAAAGGAGTTTGACCGAATAAAGCGAAAAAATCCAGCACAGAAATTCAACATTGAAAATAGAAATGCTTACATGACATCAAAACATTTGAAAACCACATGAAGTAATTTTAGTGATGCTAATCCAACAAGTCAAAAAAATTAAACATTCAACAATTGAATTCTGAAACAGAAAGTCAAATCAAAAAAGCCATCCCTCTTGAATTCTTCAAGGGAGGCTGGGGGATGCTGAGGCAACTACAGGAGCATTTGATCGATTCCAAGCATTACAATGATTGCATTGTTATCACTTCCACAGCTGATAAAGTTCTAAGGAGAGAAGACAGATTGTTCCCTCGCCTCGCGCGGTATCATACCTGCCGCTTTCCCGTTCGTGTGCGTTCCTAGGCCACCGCGAATCTCAATTCATGCACTTGATTCGCGCCAGTCACCAACTATGACTATGATTGCGGGGAAATTCTACTCGGAGAAGAATTTCGTGATAACGATTTCGTCGTGTGCGCCCTCCTGGACCACGCAGTGTTTCGTAATCCTCTGACACGGTCTAAGAGGCCGATCTCACATCGACGTGACAGGAAAGGGAAGGCCACCCCGAAGGGGCCAAATAATATCAACGTTAGCTCGACCTCACATCACCATTTTGTGTGTAGGGTTATTTTTTGGGTTTCCTGAACCCCGAAAACCCTCTCTACATCTAGCCCTTGGAAGCATAAAGTGCCAGTTTAGTGACACTTTAAGGTGAGTGTGAGGTTGAGGTTTCGGATAGTTTGCTACCACCCTTGTAGAATTGATAGAGAAGAATACAGACTCGGGTAGGCTGGACGAGGATATTAGGAACGTGTTGAACAGGCACTCGGAGGCGTTCTCATGTGGCGGAAATGACTATTGATACCGGTGACTGTAGACCCATTAAAATGAAGACAAGGCCAGTTCCACGAGGAGTACGGCCAAAGCTCAAAGAGCTCCTCGAGGACTTGTTGGATAGGAACATAATAGAGAAAAGCAAGTCGGAATGGGAGTTCCCTATAGTTCTAGTGGAAAAAAAAGATGGATCGATTCGGTTATGTGTAGACTATAGGGAATTAAACAAGAAAATCAAGTTGGACGCATGTCCCCTACCGAGCATGGAAGCGGTGCTCCAGAGTCTCAATGGGAAAAGATTCTTCTCAACCTTGGATTTGTGCAGCGGATACTGGCAGATTCCCCTGGCCGACGAAGCAAAGGATAAATCAGCATTTACTACTCCGGAGGATCTGTATCAGTTTCGAGTGACTCCTTTTGGCCTAGGTACGAGTCCATCAGTTTTTCAGAGAATGATGGATACTGTGTTGGGAGATATTCTCGGTCCGAAGGTATTCTGTTACATTGATGATATAATGGTGGCGACGAGCACGAAAGAACGCCACATTCACTTGCTGGGAGAAGTGTTTGCTAGAATGAGAAAGGCTGGCTTACGACTAAAAGCACAGAAGTGCCATTTGTTGAAGACTGAAGTGATGTTTCTGGGACATTTGATAGATGGAGAGGGAGTACATATGGATCCCGATAAGATCAGTGCGATAAAGAAATACCCAGCGCCAAGTAATGTGAAAGAGCTCAGAACGTTCTTGGGTATGGCTTCGTTCTATCGGAAATTTGGCCTAGGGTTTTCTAAGCATGCGGGCTGTCTTTTTGAGCTGACGTCGGCAGAGATGAAGCGGTCATGGGAGAGGCAGCATGAGGAGGCATTCAGAAATATGAAGGAAATGATAACAACGGCACCGGTGCTCAGACAACCTGACGTAGATGCTGCTCGTAATGGGAGCAGACCATTTTTCATATATACAGACGCGTCCACCTATGGCCTAGGGGAAGTTTTGTCGCAAGAGGGCGACGATAAGCAAGTCCATCCAATTTTTTTCGCCTCGAAGAGTTTGAGTAGAGCCGAACGTAGGTACCATGTGACTGATTTGGAGGCACTGGCTGTCGTATTCGCTGTGAGACGGTTTCACATGTTCATTTATGGGCTGCCTACAACGATTCTGACAGATTACCAACCTCTGACCGCTCTATTCAAGCGATCTAACGGGTCGGCGAGGGTTCTGAGGTGGTCGCTGAAGCTTCAGAGCTACAACTTGGAGATCCAATACGTGAAAGTGAAATCGAATGCGGTGGCGGATGCGCTTAGCAGAGGAATACCCATGTCCAGAATAGGGGTGTCATTAGAAGGAGTAGACGAGGCAGTGGTGGGCGTAATTAGCGCGAAGGAAGAATCTAAATGGCTAATGGAACTCAAGGAGAATGAACACCTCGCAGAAGTGGTACGTTTGGTGAAGGAAAAAGCATGGGACGAGTTGGTGAGCATACCAGGCGACAGACGACTATTTAGGATAGCGGATTTTGCTTTAGAGAGTGGTGAACTGAAACTGTACCTAGAAAATGGTAAAGCGGTTTCTGTGGTGCCCAAGTCCTGTTGTTACGTAGTATTCCATGAGGCACATAGTGGTAAATTTGCGGGGCACTTTAGTGCGCAGAAACTGTTAAATAGGCTAAAAAAAGAAGTGTACTGGCCAGGAATGGCCTAGGATGTGTATAAGTGGTCCAAACAGTGCCAGAAGTGCTTTGTACACAACCCTCGTGAGACAATGATACCTCCTTTGAAGCCAATAGTCACCTCGAAACCGTACGAAGTGATAGGGGTAGATGTGCTGGAATTGGGCCCGACAAAAAGTGGTAATAGGTATGCGGTGACAGTAATTGATCATTTCTCGAAATTCGCGGCGGCGTATCCGGTACAGGATAAGTCCGCAGAAACGATAGCTAAAGTCATTTTCATAAGATGGATAGCTGAAGGCTGCAGGTGGCCAAAAACGATCTTGTCCGAAAAAGGTAGCGAGTTTGTAAACAAAGTGATGGAGGAAATCACGAGGATTACAAACATTGCGCATGTGACCACGAAAGGGTATAACCCCAGGGAAAACGGGGTGACGGAAAGGTTGAACGGAACAGTGTTAGCGATGTTAAAGCGGAGCACGGTGATCCCGACCAGGGATGAGCGGAATGAAAATATGAAATTTCGGAAATCGGTTCTCGGGTTTCGGAACAGAAAACATTTTCTCGGGTTTCGGAATGCGGAACGCGGAACTCCGCTCATCCCTGATCCCGACGGAATGGGACTCTCGACTGCCGTTCTGAATGATGGCATATAATATCACCCGGCCAAAGCGCAGCTTCGCGGCGCTTTGTCCGGGAACCGTATGCCGGGGAGTTCGCGCCGCTTCGCGGCGCTCTGCCCGGGCAGCGTCTGGCCTCTCTAAACAAAGTTTATCACTCGCAATTAGCAAAAAAACCGGCCAAAGCGGCGCTTCGCGGCGCTTTGTCCGGGAACCGTATGCCGGGGGGTTCTCGCCGCTTCGCGGCGCTCTGCCCGGGCAGAGTCTGGCCTCTTAACAATTTTTATCACTCGCAATTAGCGTGGGCCTTCCACTTGCGGACAGCTAAACAACAGAAAATATTTTTCACCAATTTCGCAAACAGCTCTTCAATGAGAGAACTACATTGTGAAGCTTACCGTAAAAAACATTTGAATTCCTTTCATGGGTTTCCGAAGGCTGTGGTGTGGCTCTGCGGGTCGTCCCTCTCGCGGTCCTTCCACTTGAAGTCGGCTGGCTACTCTGCGGTTCCGATGGCTGGGCTAAGGCTCCGCGGGTAGCGCCTCTTGCGGGCCTTCCACTTGCGGACAGCTAAACAACAGAAAATAATTTCCACGAACTTTGCAAACAGCTCTTCAATGAGAGGACTACATTGTGAAGCTTACCGTCGAGACATTTGAATTCCTTTCATGGGTTTCCGAAGGCTGCGGTGTGGCTCTGCGGGTCGTCCCTCTCGCGGTCCTTCCACTTAAAGTCGGCTGGCTACTTTGCGGTTCCGATGGCTGGGCTAAGGCTCCGCGGGTAGCCCCTCTTGCGGGCCTTCCACTTGCGGACAGCTAAACAACAGAAAATAATTTTCACGAACTTTGCAAACAGCTCTTCAATGAGAGGACTACATTCCGAAGCTTACCGTCCAGACATTTGAAGTCCTTTCATGGGTTGCCAAAGGCGGCGGTGGGGCGCTGCGGGTCGTTTCTGTCGCGGTCCTTCCTCTTGAAGTCGGCTGACTACTCTGCGGTTCGGATGGGTGAACTAAGGCTCCGCGGGTCGCACTTCTTGTGGGCCTTCCACTTGAAGTCGCCTGGCTACTCTGAGGTGTCGATGGCTGAACTAAGGCTCCGCGGGTCACCCCTCTTGCGGGCCTTCCACTTGAAGTCGCCTGGCTACTCTGAGGTGTCGATGACTGAACTAAAGCTCCGCGGGTCGCACTTCTTGTGGGCCTTCCACTTGCGGACAGCCAAACAACAGAAAATAGTTTTCACGAACTTTGCAAACAGCCCTTCAATGAGAGGACTACATTCTGAGGCTTACCGTCGAGACATTTCAATTCCTTTCATGGGTTTCCGAAGGCTGTGGTGTGGCTCTGCGGGTCGTTTCTGTCGCGGTCCTTCCACTTGAAGTCGGCTGGCTACTCTGCGTTTCCGATGGCTGGGCTAAGGCTCCGCGGGTTGCCCCTCTTGCGGGCCTTCCACTTGCGGACAGCTAAACAACAGAAAATAATTTTCACGAACTTTGCAAACAGCTCTTCAATGAGAGGACTACATTCCGAAGCTTACCGTCGAGACATTTGAATTCCTTTCATGGGTTTCCAAAGGCTGCGGTGTGGCTCTGCGGGTCGTTTCTGTCGCGGTCCTTCCTCTTGAAGTCGGCTGACTACTCTGCGGTTCCGATGGCTGAACTAAGGCTCCGCGGGTCGCACTTCTTGTGGGCCTTCCACTTGAAGTCGCCTGGCTACTCTGAGGTGTCGATGGCTGAACTAAGGCTCCGCGGGTCACCCCTCTTGCGGGCCTTCCACTTGAAGTCGCCTGGCTACTCTGAGGTGTCGATGGCTGAACTAAGGCACCGCGGGTCACCGCTCTTGCGGGCCTTCCACTTAAAGTCGCCTTGTTACTCTGCGGTTCTAATGACTGAACTAAGGCTCCGCGGGTCGCACTTCTTGTGGGCCTTCCACTTGCGGACAGCTAAACAACAGAAAATAATTTTCACGAACTTTGCAAACAGCTCTTCAATGAGAGGACTACATTCCGATGCTTACCGTCGAGACATTTGAATTCCTTTCATGGGTTTCCAAAGGCTGCGGTGTGGCTCTGCGGGTCGTTTCTATCGCGGTCCTTCCTCTTGAAGTCGGCTGACTACTCTGCGGTTCCGATGGCTGAACTAAGGCTCCGCGGGTCGCACTTCTTGTGGGCCTTCCACTTGAAGTCGCCTGGCTACTCTGAGGTGTCGATGGCTGAACTAAGGCTCCGCGGGTCACCCCTCTTGCGGGCCTTCCACTTGAAGTCGCCTGGCTACTCTGAGGTGTCGATGGCTGAACTAAGGCACCGCGGGTCACCGCTCTTGCGGGCCTTCCACTTAAAGTCGCCTTGTTACTCTGCGGTTCTAATGACTGAACTAAGGCTCCGCGGGTCGCACTTCTTGTGGGCCTTCCACTTGCGGACAGCCAAACAACAGAAAATAGTTTTCACGAACTTTGCAAACAGCCCTTCAATGAGAGGACTACATTCTGAGGCTTACCGTCGAGACATTTCAATTCCTTTCATGGGTTTCCGAAGGCTGTGGTGTGGCTCTGCGGGTCGTTTCTGTCGCGGTCCTTCCACTTGAAGTCGGCTGGCTACTCTGCGTTTCCGATGGCTGGGCTAAGGCTCCGCGGGTTGCCGCTCTCGCGGTCCCTCCATTTAAAGTCGGCTGGCTACTCTGCGTTTCCGATGGCTGGGCTAAGGCTCCGCGGGTTGCCGCTCTCGCGGTCCCTCCATTTAAAGTCGGCTGGCTACTCTGCGGTTCCGATGGCTCGGCTAAGGCTCCGCGGGTTGCCCCTCTCGCGGTCCCTCCACTTGAAGTCAGCTGGCTACTCTGCGGTTCCGATGGCTGGGCTGAGGCTCAGCGGGCCGCCCCTCTCGCCGTCCCTCTCCACTTGAAGTCGGCTGGCTACTCTGCGGTTCCGATGGCTGGGCTAAGGCTCAGCGGGTTGCCCCTCTCGCGGTCCCTCCACTTGAATTCGGCTGGCTACTCTGCGGTTCCGATGGCTGGGCTAAGGCTCCGCGGGTTGCCCCTCTCGCGGTCCCTCCTTTTGAATTCGCCTTGCTACTCTGAGGTGTCGATGGCTGAACTAGGGCTCCGCGGGTCACCCCTTTTGCGGGCCTTCCACTTAAAGTCGGCTGGCTACTCTGCGGTTCCAATGACTGAACTAAGGCTCCGCGGGTCGTTTCTGTCGCGGTCCTTCCACTTGAAGTCGGCTTGCTACTTTGATGTTCCGATGGCTGAGATGTGGTTCTGCGGATCGTCTCTGTCGTGGGTCTTCTATTTGTAGTCGGCTGGCTACTCTGCGGTTCCGATGGCTGGCCTAAGGCTCCGCGGGTCACCCCTCTTGCGAGCCTTCCACTTAAAGTCGCCTGGCTACTCTGCGGTTCCAATGACTGAACTAAGGCTCCGCGGGTCGCACTTCTTGTGGGCCTTCCACTTGCGGACAGCTAAACAACAGAAAATAGTTTTCACGAACTTTGCTAACAGCTCTTCAATGAGAGGACTACATTCCGAAGCTTACCGTCGAGACATTTGAATTCCTTTCATGGGTTTCCGAAGGCTGTGGTGTGGCTCTACGGGTCGTTCCTCTCGTGGTCCCTCCACTTGAAGTCGGCTGGCTTCTCTGGGGTTCCGATGGCTGAGATGTGGTTCTGCGGATCGTCTCTCTCCTGGGTCTTCAATTTGTAGTCGCCTGGCTACTCTGAAGTGTCGATGGCTGAGCTAAGGCTCCGCGGGTCGCACTTCTTGTGGGCCTTCCACTTGAAGTCGCCTGGCTACTCTGAGGTGTCGATGGCTGAACTAAGGCTCCGCGGGTCACCCCTCTTGCGGGCCTTCCACTTGAAGTCGCCTGGCTACTCTGAGGTGTCGATGGCTGAACTAAGGCACCGCGGGTCACCGCTCTTGCGGGCCTTCCACTTAAAGTCGCCTTGTTACTCTGCGGTTCTAATGACTGAACTAAGGCTCCGCGGGTCGCACTTCTTGTGGGCCTTCCACTTGCGGACAGCTAAACAACAGAAAATAATTTTCACGAACTTTGCAAACAGCTCTTCAATGAGAGGACTACATTCCGAAGCTTACCGTCGAGACATTTGAATTCCTTTCATGGGTTTCCAAAGGCTGCGGTGTGGCTCTGCGGGTCGTTTCTGTCGCGGTCCTTCCTCTTGAAGTCGGCTGACTACTCTGCGGTTCCGATGGCTGAACTAAGGCTCCGCGGGTCGCACTTCTTGTGGGCCTTCCACTCTGAAGTCGCCTGGCTACTCTGAGGTGTCGATGGCTGAACTAAGGCTCCGCGGGTCCCCCCTCTTGCGGGCCTTCCACTTGAAGTCGCCTGGCTACTCTGAGGTGTCGATGGCTGAACTAAGGCACCGCGGGTCACCGCTCTTGCGGGCCTTCCACTTAAAGTCGCCTTGTTACTCTGCGGTTCTAATGACTGAACTAAGGCTCCGCGGGTCGCACTTCTTGTGGGCCTTCCACTTGCGGACAGCCAAACAACAGAAAATAGTTTTCACGAACTTTGCAAACAGCCCTTCAATGAGAGGACTACATTCTGAGGCTTACCGTCGAGACATTTCAATTCCTTTCATGGGTTTCCGAAGGCTGTGGTGTGGCTCTGCGGGTCGTTTCTGTCGCGGTCCTTCCACTTGAAGTCGGCTGGCTACTCTGCGTTTCCGATGGCTGGGCTAAGGCTCCGCGGGTTGCCGCTCTCGCGGTCCCTCCATTTAAAGTCGGCTGGCTACTCTGCGTTTCCGATGGCTGGGCTAAGGCTCCGCGGGTTGCCGCTCTCGCGGTCCCTCCATTTAAAGTCGGCTGGCTACTCTGCGGTTCCGATGGCTCGGCTAAGGCTCCGCGGGTTGCCCCTCTCGCGGTCCCTCCACTTGAAGTCAGCTGGCTACTCTGCGGTTCCGATGGCTGGGCTGAGGCTCAGCGGGCTGCCCCTCTCGCGGTCCCTCCACTTGAAGTCGGCTGGCTACTCTGCGGTTCCGATGGCTGGGCTAAGGCTCAGCGGGTTGCCCCTCTCGCGGTCCCTCCACTTGAATTCGGCTGGCTACTCTGCGGTTCCGATGGCTGGGCTAAGGCTCCGCGGGTTGCCCCTCTCGCGGTCCCTCCTTTTGAATTCGCCTTGCTACTCTGAGGTGTCGATGGCTGAACTAGGGCTCCGCGGGTCACCCCTTTTGCGGGCCTTCCACTTAAAGTCGGCTGGCTACTCTGCGGTTCCAATGACTGAACTAAGGCTCCGCGGGTCGCTTCTGTCGCGGTCCTTCGACTTGAAGTCGGCTTGCTACTTTGCTGTTCCGACGGCTGAGATCTGGTTCTGCGCAGCGTTTCTGTGGTGGGTCTTCTATTTGTAGTCGGCTGGCTACTCTGCGGTTCCGATGGCTGGCCTAAGGCTCCGCGGGTCACCCTCTTGCGAGCCTTCCACTTAAAGTCGCCGGGCTACTCTGCGTTTCCAATGGCTGAACTAAGGCTGCGCGGGTCGCACTTCTTGTGGGCCTACCACTTGCGGACAGCTAAACAACAGAAAATAGTTTTCACGAACTTTGCTAACAGCTCTTCAATGAGAGGACTACATTCCGAAGCTTACCGTCGAGACATTTGAATTCCTTTCATGGGTTTCCGAAGGCTGTGGTGTGGCTCTACGGGTCGTTCCTCTCGTGGTCCCTCCACTTGAAGTCGGCTGGCTTCTCTGGGGTTCCGATGGCTGAGATGTGGTCCTGCGGATCGTCTCTCTCCTGGGTCTTCAATTTGTAGTCGCCTGGCTACTCTGAAGTGTCGATGGCTGAGCTAAGGCTCCGCGGGTCGCTTTTCTTGTGGGCCTTCCACTTGCGGACAGCTAAACAACAGAAAATAGTTTTCACGGACTTTGCAAACAGCTCTTCAATGAGAGGAGTACATTCCGAAGCTTACCGTCGAGACATTTAAAGGCATCGTACACGATGAAAAGCGAATTCCAGCTTTTGCGTTCAGTCGGACTAGGGGGCCATAACAATGTCACTCAGAACGTTTGGAGTTTCAAATCACCTCTGAATGGAGATTCGCTCACCTCAAAAAGGCTTCCTGGGTTTGGGGGGCCGGCCTTGGGGTCGATCCGTTGTTACAAGGAACAAAACTCCGTGGTCGCTGCCGGCGATCGTGCGTTGACGCGTCGTAGGGCGCAAAGCACACGCCACTCTATTTCACGTTCGTCATCGATCGAAAGCAGCTGATACCATTGGAAGCAGCATGTTAGTAACCCTTTCCAACTTCGTTCAAGAAAAAAATGATCGCTCGTCTGAATGACGTCCTTGGCGAATTACTTCCAATGCAACGCCAAGGAACGAATCGTAAAACTGTTCCTTGCGTTCTCCGCGCAACTATCCTTGGTTGATGTTGCCGGGAATTTCAAATTTGTCTTGAGCTTTATTGAAATGGGTTTTTCTTGAAAATTTGACGTTTTTGAAGGGGCTTCTTGCAACCTTTAGTCACTATAGGGATATAACAACACGAAGACGTCAAAAACCCAAGCATGGTTTTCATCGTGTACGATGCCTTTAAATTACTTTCATGGGTTTCCGAAGGCTGTGGTGTGGCTCTGCGGGTCGTCCCTCTTGCAGGCCTTTCACTTGAAGTCGCCTGGCTACCCTGCGGTTCCGATGGCTGGGCTAAGGCTCCGCGGGTCACCCCTCTTGCGAGCTTTCCACTTGGGGACAGCTGAAACCAAAGAAAAAATTTTTACTAATTTCATAAAAACTTCTTCAGTAAGAAGACTACATCCTGAAGCTTACTGTTGAGGCATTGGTTCTCTTTTCCTGAGCGGGAAATCTTTGTCTCTGAGCACCATGATGCACGCTAGAAGCAGGCATCGTAGGCAACTGCAAGATATACATTATGGCGAGCAATTTTTTGTGGTAATTGGTTAATTTTTCTAAGAATTCGATAACAGAATTTCTGATGTTTCGACTATTGTGCTGATCAGTAAAAACATGGCTAAACTAACGAAAATATTTATCATCAATTCTACAAATAAGTAGGCACGAAAGAGTGCTTAAGTTGTTATGCATAAAGTGAGGGGTTGAAAACACAGTTCTACAAACGACACTTATCCTAAAAATCTTCGACCTGCCTGCCTCCTTCAAAATGTGACGCTTGCATTATTTTCGTCCTTTTTCAAGTGTGCACATTACTAAACGAATGAAATCTCGTCTACGAGCAGTATATCCCATGCTTGCTTCATATCATTTATTTTTTCAATCAATAAGGACGTCGTCAATGCCTCGTCATTGCAAATTCAGGGTAATAATAATGGTGTTGCTAATAGATATGCAGTGGTCATGGATAGCAGTGGCACTTTTAGCTCCTCTTCAACGGATCGTTTGTGTTGGCTCAAGCTCGATGCACTCGACATTGGCAAACTTCCGAGTGAATTGGTTACTTTAATACTGCATTTAAATTCGGTTGCACTTATAATGGGCTTCGAAATTTTGAAAGGAATAGGGAGGTTTAGAATTTGAAGTAAATGGCAAGAATCTGAATCTCTGAAGAATACAAATGAAGATTTTTATCTCATTGACTTTTTTAATGTCATGATTCAAAATTGGTCGAGTTTCCAGAATATCGAGTGAATGATTTCTCTGAATAAAGCGAACATGACGAAATCCAAAGACCGCTTTTTCCGCATGATTTGGGCATTTGAAATCCGAAAATCTTCAATTTCAAAATAAGTTGAATAATCAGAATTTGAAATATAATGAATTTTCGAAAGTGACCTTCCGAAAATTCCGCCTTATTGAAGTTCGAATAACGTTTTTATCGAAAAATAGAACAAATACAGTTTCTGATCGGAGCCTGCCCTAAGGCAGTGTTCACGATAAATTTCACTTCCGATATCTCCACGGTTTACGGAAGGTCTAGTGCCCTATATAGCAAGGCATGCTTAAAAAGGACACGAAAGACGCGTTTTCGAGCCAAAATAGGCTCTCCCTTGTTTACGTTGATTTTTGAGCGTGGAGGAATTGACCGCTAGAAGGATGATACCTATCAGTGCAATGAAACGATCAGCTCACTTATCAGCACTTCCTTGACTTGACCATTCCTGTAATCTGAGTCTTCATTTGTTCTTTTTGAGGGGAGGATCTGGGGCACCAGGCGTGTCCTTTTTTTCACAATTGTGGCATTATTGCCAAATATTCCCCAATTTAGATTAGCACTTTCAATTGAATCTCGCTCACCACTGGGTTTCAAGTCATTCTCAAAGGTCGGATTTTTTTGCCCCCCACCTTCTCGTCCGGAGCTTCAGCATCTATCCTAAAACCTTGGAGTCGTTAGAACCAATACGAGGATACCAGGTCATCAAAACGGTCCCGTTTCATGTGTAGGTTGCACAACTGTGGACATATCCCGCTCTATTTACGGCCAACCTGCACTCGTCATACCGATGACAAATTATTAATCAAACGGAAACTACAAAAAGCTATTTATATATCACTAATTAACTCAGTTGGTAGTTATTGCAGTATCCTTTTCGGGAATCTATGAGTAAATTAGTCCTGTTCTGTCCAAGAGGTTGCATTTTAGGCCATCTGCGGCTGACTTTCTTTGAAGCATTGAAACCAGTACACAACTATGCGTCGGGAACCTAAAATCTCATTCCATGTGCTTCTTACAATGTTTTTCATCACCGCTTTCGTAAGAGTGGCGGCCTTCCGCGGTGAGGAGTTAGAGCAACGCGGCGCCTTTCGCAACTGTGGATGCGGCAAGATGGTAGATGGTCTAGCAATGAAGACCCTGCGCCGCTCTGCCAGCCTACGATGGACGATTTCTGCGGTTTGGGTATTGTAATCGTGTGTGTAAAACGGGAATGTCCTCCAATGGTGTTTAAAGGCAGTGGTCGCGATCTAACATGCTTGTCTGTTTTCCTCTCTGAACCCTTTTCTGGGTTTCGAGTAGTAATCGCGAATTTTTGAGCCAAATTTGAAGCCTGAACTTTGTTTTTTGTCTTTTGATGGTGGGCAAGCCCACTTCACATCATCGGCATCGATGATCTCTAATATAAAGAACATCAGCCTGCTTGAAATTGAATTTCAATCAATGAATATTAAGAGCTTTAAACTGTAGCTCTCTAATCCGAATTCCCTTCCGCATTGGACCGGATTTGGACCCAGAACGATCAAATACTTGTCGGCTATTGCATCATGCGACACGTGTTTAACCGTGCTGGGTCCACATGGTGATTCACCCTTCTCCCAGCACTATTATCACGTGACGCATGATGCGATAGCCGTAGTCCGCAAATGCGGATTGAAAGTTGGCTTAGGCGCTATTCATACTACTCAACGCCAGCGCGGCACGCGCGTGCCGATCTGGCGTGGCGTTAGAGTATGAATACTTTTCAAGCGCGCAGCGCGCGTGCCGCGCTTGCGGAGACTATGAATACTCCAGCGGCGACGCCTAGGCGGAGCGGAAAAAAGCGGGCCTAACTTTTCCAAACAACCAAATTCTGTAAATGCTTGCACCACCACGATAGCAGAGGAGAGCAATGGAATTAATTATAAAGAAACGAAATGAAATTGATGGTGACTTAGTGGTGAAAATGGTTAAAAGCCATTACGGCCATCGCCGCCATGGCGGGGCGGGCGTCACGCGCGTGCCGCGCGGGCGAGGCGTTAGGCCATTCATACTCAAACGCCACGCCAGCGCGGCACGCGCGTACCGCGCTGGCGTTGAGTAGTATGAATAGCGCCTTAGAGAACGACAGTACAAAGCCGTAAAACACCATTGGAGGACATTACCCTTTTTACACATGGAAGTTTCAAAACGAAACTTCCCCTTAACAATTTTTCAGAATTTGACAATTTTTGACTAAACACTAAACAATTTTTTCAAAATAATTCGCACATTAATGCTTGTTTGTATATTTGAATGTGGATGTTTTATTAAATTTCATATTTTTTCACCGGCTTCGTCATTTCACCTCTCGAAATTGCTCTATAAACTGTAAAATTGACCCAAACCAAGTTTCAGCTGGCCTTTTGCTTACTGTCTTTCCTTTTTTCAGCATCTAGAACTTCCACTGGAACTTGTCCTGCGTTTCCTTCGTTGATGAAACCAGGGGCCGGATTCATGAACGCGGCAGTGCTGGTAGCCCTATCCAGTGGTAGCTCTACCCACGGTAGATTGCTACCCTAACCATCACATTGTGATTCACGAGCGCAATGCTACCGCGGGTAGCTCTACCAAGTAGTCACGCCTAAAAGCGTTATGTGTGTGACGACGCCGCCGTGTTTTACAAACGACGGCTACTGCACATCGCTCGTGCTCGCTTTTCAAAAGCTCAAACTTTTGGGAACTCACAAAACCTAGAGCATGAAAAAGCAAAAAACCATGAATAAAGTAAATCTATGTTTGAATCACATGAAAAATTCAGCGGTATGGGAAAAAGCGGCTATGGTTTTTGGTTTTTTTTATAGATTTCATTGGTATGTTCTTTAGTCTGTAACATATGTATGTAGTTTGAATATTGAGAATGAGGATGATGTGTATATTAATCGGGAAGTTTTTTTGGGGTGCTCGAATGATTTCGCTTCTCATATGTTGCTGGATTGCGGCGTCCTATAAAAGTACCCAAGACGATACTTTTACGTAGAAAATCTCAATAACTAGAAACAAAAGAAACAAAAAATCACACATCACATTTTAATTCAGAAAAGATGGAGTTCTAGGAGAAAATAATTTTTTGTGGATTTTGATGCTTCTCTATCTGAGATGTATCAGATAGAAAAGCATCAAAATCCACAAAAAAATCAAGCAGTCAAAAAATTATTCATCAGAACCCACAAATATTTTTGCTCCAATCGAATAATGCAAAAATAATCAAGCCTTGAACGATAAATAACGTGTAATGAGATGAGGGTGGCGGAAATTGACGATGAAAACACAACATCTTGACCAAATAAATATAAAAATAGCCGGAAATCCGTTATACAAGGGGCTTGAAAACAGCTGTTCAAAGGACGAGCGCGAAAATTCAGCACCAGAGCGCGAAATCTCGCTGGGTAGGACGCCGCTGGTAGGACCCTACCTGAGATTTGCGCAGGGTAGGCTTGGTAGGCTGCTACCGTGGGTAGAAAGTTTTGTGAATCGCGTCATTCGCGCGAATTTTGGTTGGAAGCTACCCTAACCCAGCCTAGCAGCGCTAAACTTCGTTGATGGATTCGGCCCCAGAAATTTCGAGGTGCGTTAATGAGCTGGTTTTTTCAGAAATACATATATGTATTTTTATTTCTATATATATATATATATATATATATATATATATATATATATATATATATATATATATATATATATATATATATATATATATATATATATATATATATATATATATATATATATATATATATATATATATATATATATATATATATATATATATATATATATATATATATACGCTGCTTATCGACAACTGAAGAGTTGAGGCGCAGCCAATTCCATGGATTTCTGGTCATGCTGCCGTTTCCATTCTTTATATATAGGATATATATATATATATATATATATATATATATATATATATATATATATATATATATATATATATATATATATATATATATATATATATATATATATATATATATATATATATATATATATATATATATATATATATATATATATATATATATATATATATATATATATATATATATATATATATACACTGCTTATCGACAACGCTGAAGAGTTGAGGCGCAGCCAATTCCTTGGATTTCTGGTCGCGCTGTTTCCATTCTTTATATATAGGACTCAGTGACCCTTCGGGTCCCTAGCCCGTGGCAGCCACTTGACCTTAAGGCGGCGTGCCCTGTTTTGGAGCCTATTTCACTCGTATCTATAGCGTTAGCTTTTTGTTTCTTGACCAACCATAGTTTGCAAACACATGAATTTTGACGGCTGATGAAAAAAGTACATAAAAAAAGAGAAGCAGTTGTTCCCTCGCTGGTCCTTTCTCAAATTGGTGAGCCAGCTCCCTTCTCTGTTCAGAGGAACGGAGACCCTCGCCCTATTTCAAAAACACGGGGAGGGCTTGTAAAGAAGAAAGCCAGCTTCCTCCTCTGCTGAGAGAAAGAGGCGCCTTCGGCCTGTTTTAGAAACGCTGGGTGGGCCTTAGGCCTCCTTGTAGAGAAGAAAACCAGCTTCCTTTTCTGCTAAGAAAAAGAGGAGCCTCCGGCATTTTTAGAAACGCAGGGGTGGGTCTCCGCCCCCCTTGTGAAGAAAAAAACCGGCTTCCTTCTCTGCTAAGAGGAAGATGGGCCTTCGGCCTGTTTTTAAAACGTAGGGATGGGCTTCAGGCCCCCTTGTAAGTAACAAACCCAGCTCCCTCTCCTGCTAAGAGAAAAAGGGACCTTCGGCCTGTTTTAAAACGCAGGGGACCTTGTAGAGAAAAAAGTCAGCTCCCTTTTCTGCCAAAAAAGAGGGGCCTCCTTTCTGTTTAAAAAGGCAGGGGTGGGCCTTCGGCCCCCTCGTAGAGAAGGAGGCCAGCTCCCTTTTCTGCTAAGAGAAATAAGGACCGAGCCCCCATCTACGCAAAATTCGTTCGGCTTCGCCAGGAACGATGGGCCAACTTGGCGGGTCACCCTCCGTGTAGTATTGATTAGGCTTCGCCGAACGGTGGGCCGGCTTGGCGGGCCACCCTTCGTGTAGTACTTGTTTGACTGCGTCAAACGATGGGCCGGCTTGGCTGGCCACCCTCCGTGTAGTATTCATTTGGCTTCCCCGAACGATGGGCCGGCTTGGCGGGCCACCCTCCGTGTAAAATTCATTCGAAAGCGCCGAGCGTTGGGCTGACTTGGCGGGCCACCCTCCTTGCAGTATTCGTTTGGCTTCGCCAAAAGATTGGTCGGCTTGGCGGGCCACCCTCCGTGTAGCATTCATTCGGCTCCGCCGAACGATGGGCCGACCTGGCGGGCCACCCTCCGTGTAGTATTCGTTCGGCGCCGCCGAACGATGGGTCGGCTTGGCTGGCCACCCTCCGTGTAGCATTCGTTTGGCTTTGCCGAACGATGGGCCGGCTTGGCGGGCCACACTCCGTGTAGTATTCGTTCGAAAGCGCCGAACGTTGGGCCGGCTTGGCGGGCCATCCTCCGTGTAGTATTCGTTCGGCTCCGCCGAACGATGGGCCGGCTTGGCGGGCCACCCTCCGTGTAGTATTAGTTTGGCTTCGCCGAAAGATTGGTCGGCTTGGCGGGCCACCCTCCGCGTAGCATTCGTTCGGCTGCGCCGAACGATGGGCCGGCTTAGCGGGCCACCCTCCGTATAGTATTCGTTCGGCTTCGCCGAACGTTGGGTCGGCTTGGCGGGCCACCCTCCGTGTAGAATTCGTTTGGCTTCGCCGAAAGATGGGCCGGCTAGGCGGGCCACCGTCCGTGTAGTATTTATTCAAAAGCGCCGAACGTTGAGCCGGCTAGGCGGGCCACCCTCCGTGTAGCATTCGTTTGGCTTCGCCGAACGATGGGCCGGCTTGGCGGGCCACCCTCCGTGTAGTATTCATTCGAAAGCGCTGAACGTTGGGCCGGCTTAGCGGGCCACCCTCCGTGTAGTATTAGTTTGGCTTCGCCAAAAAATTGGTCGGCTTGGCGGGCCACCCTCCGTGTAGCATTCGTTCGGCTCCGCCGAACGATGGGTCGGCTTGGCGGGCCACCCTCCGTGTAGCATTCGTTTGGCTTCGCCGAACGATGGGCCGGCTTGGCGGCCCACCCTCCGTGTAGTATTCGTTGCGCCGAACGATGGGCCGGCTTGGCGGGCCACCCTCCGTGTAGCATTCGTTCGGCTCCGCCGAACGATGGGCCGGCTTGGCGGGCCACCCTCCGTGTAGTATTCGTTTGGCTTCGCCTAAAGATTGGTCAGCTTGGCGGGCCACCCTACGTGTAGCATTCGTTCGGCTGCGCCGAACGATGGGCCGGCTTGGCGGGCCACCCTCCGTGTAGCATTCGTTCGGCTGCGCCGAACGATGGGCCGGCTTGGCGGGCCACCCTCCGTGTAGTATTCGTTTGGCTTCGCCGAACGATGGGCCGGCTTGGCGGGCCACCCTCCGTGTAGTATTCGTTTGGCTTCGCCAAAAGATTGGTCAGCTTGGCGGGCCACCCTCCGTGTAGCATTCGTTCGGCTGCGCCGAACGATGGGCCGGCTTGGCGGGCCACCCTCCGTGTAGCATTCGTTCGGCTCCGCCGAACGATGGGCCGGCTTGGCGGGCCACCCTCCGTGTAGTATTCGTTTGGCTTCGCCAAAAGATTGGTCAGCTTGGCGGGCCACCCTCCGTGTAGCATTCGTTCGGCTGCGCCGAACGATGGGCCGGCTTGGCGGGCCACCCTCCGTGTAGCATTCGTTTGGCTTCGCCGAACGATGGGCCGGCTTGGCGGGCCACCCTCCGTGTAGCATTCGTTCGGCTGCGCCGAACGATGGGCCGGCTTGGCGGGCCACCCTCCGTGTAGCATTCGTTCGGCTGCGCCGAACGATGGGCCGGCTTGGCGGGCCGCCCTCCGTGTAGCATTGGTTTGGATTCGCCGAACGATGGGCCGGCTTGGCGGGCCACCCTCCGTGTAGTATTCATTCGAAAGCGCCGAACGTTGGGCCGGCTTGGCGGGCCACCCTCCGTGTAGTATTCATTCGAAAGCGCTGAACGTTGGGCCGGCTTAGCGGGCTACCCTCCGTGTAGTATTAGTTTGGCTTCGCCGAACGATGGGCGGGCTTGGCGGGCCACCCTCCATGTAGTATTCGTTCCGCTTCCCCGAAGGATGGGCCGGCTTGGCGGGCCACCCTCTGTGTAGTATTCGTTTGGCTTCGCCGAACGATGGGTCGGCTTGGCGGGCCACCCTCCGTGTAGCATTGGTTTGGCTTCGCCGAACGATGGGCCGGCTTGGCGGGCCACCCTCCGTGTAGTATTCATTCGAAAGCGCCGAACGTTGGGCCGGCTTGGCGGGCCACCCTCCGTGTAGCATTCGTTTGGCTTCGCCGAACGATGGGCCGGCTTGGCGGGTCACCCTCCGTGTAGTATTCATTCGAAAGCGCCGAACGTTGGGCCGGCTTGGCGGGCCACCCTCCGTGTAGCATTCGTTTGGCTTCGCCGAACGATGGGCCGGCTTGGCGGGCCACCCTCCGTGTACCATTCGTTTGGCTTCGCCGAACGATGGGCCGGCTTGGCGGGCCACCCTCCGTGTAGTATTCATTCGAAAGCGCTGAACGTTGGACCGGCTTAGCGGGCTACCCTCCGTGTAGTATTCGTTTGGCTTCGCCGAACGATGGGCCGGCTTGGCGGGCCACCCTCCGTGTAGCATACGTTCGGCTCCGCCGAACGATGGGCCGGCTTGGCGGGCCACCCTCTGTGTAGTATTCGTTTGGCTTCGCCGAACGATGGGTCGGCTTGGCGGGCCACCCTCCGTGTAGCATTGGTTTGGCTTCGCCGAACGATGGGCCGGCTTGGCGGGCCACCCTCCGTGTAGTATTCATTCGAAAGCGCCGAACGTTGGACCGGCTTGGCGGGCCACCCTCCGTGTACCATTCGTTTGGCTTCGCCGAACGATGGGCCGGCTTGGCGGGCCACCCTCCGTGTACCATTCGTTTGGCTTCGCCGAACGATGGGCCTGCTTGGCGGGCCACCCTCCGTGTAGTGTTCATTCGAAAGCGCCGAACGTTGGGCCGGCTTGGCGGCCCACCCTCCGTGTAGTATTCGTTTGGCTTCGCCAAAAAATTGGTCGGCTTGGCGGGCCGCCCTCCGTGTAGCATTCGTTCGGCTCCGCCGAACGATGGGCCGGCTTGGCGGGCCACCCTCCGTGTAGTATTCGTTTGGCTTCGCCAAAAGATTGGTCAGCTTGGCGGGCCACCCTCCGTGTAGCATTCGTTCGGCTGCGCCGAACGATGGGCCGGCTTGGCGGGCCACCCTCCGTGTAGCATTCGTTCGGCTGCGCCGAACGATGGGCCGGCTTGGCGGGCCACCCTCCGTGTAGTATTCGTTTGGCTTCGCCGAACGATGGGCCGGCTTGGCGGGCCACCCTCTGTGTAGTATTCGTTCGGCTGCGCCGAACGATGGGCCGGCTTGGCGGGCCACCCTCCGTGTGGTTATTCTGTTCGGCTCCGCCGAACGATGGGCCGGCTTGGCGGGCCACCCTCCGTGTAGTATTCGTTTGGCTTCGCCAAAAGATTGGTCAGCTTGGCGGGCCACCCTCCGTGTAGTATTCATTCGGAAGCGCCGAACGTTGGGCCGGCTTGGCGAGCCACCCTCCGTGTAGCATTGGTTTGGATTCGCCGAACGATGGGCCGGCTTGGCGGGCCACCCTCCGTGTGGTATTCATTCGAAAGCGCCGAACGTTGGGCCGGCTTGGCGGGCCACCCTCCGTGTAGTATTCGTTTGGCTTCGCCAAGAAATTGGTCGGCTTGGCGGGCCACCCTCCGTGTAGCATACGTTCGGCTCCGCCGAACGATGGGCCGGCTTGGCGGGCCACCCTCTGTGTAGTATTCGTTTGGCTTCGCCGAACGATGGGTCGGCTTGGCGGGCCACCCTCCGTGTAGCATTGGTTTGGCTTCGCCGAACGATGGGCCGGCTTGGCGGGCCACCCTCCGTGTAGTATTCATTCGAAAGCGCCGAACGTTGGGCCGGCTTGGCGGGCCACCCTCCGTGTAGCATACGTTCGGCTCCGCCGAACGATGGGCCGGCTTGGCGGGCCACCCTCTGTGTAGTATTCGTTTGGCTTCGCCGAACGATGGGTCGGCTTGGCGGGCCACCCTCCGTGTAGCATTGGTTTGGCTTCGCCGAACGATGGGCCGGCTTGGCGGGCCACCCTCCGTGTAGTATTCATTCGAAAGCGCCGAACGTTGGGCCGGCTTGGCGGGCCACCCTCCGTGTAGCATTCGTTTGGCTTCGCCGAACGATGGGCCGGCTTGGCGGGCCACCCTCTGTGTAGTATTCGTTTGGCTTCGCCGAACGATGGGCCGGCTTGGCGGGCCACCCTCTGTGTAGTATTCGTTTGGCTTCGCCGAACGATGGGTCGGCTTGGCGGGCCACCCTCCGTGTAGTATTCATTCGAAAGCGCCGAACGTTGGGCCGGCTTGGCGGGCCACCCTCCGTGTAGTATTCGTATGGCTTCGCCAAAAGATTGGTCGGCTTGGCGGGCCACCCTCCGTATAGCATTCGTTTGGCTTCGCCGAACGATGGGCCGGCTTGGCGAGCCACCCTCCGTGTAGTATTCGTTTGGCTTCGCCGAACGATTGGTCGGCTTGGCGGGCCACCTCCGTGTAGCATTCATTCCGCTCCGCCGAACGATGAGCCGGCTTGGCGGGCCACCCTTCGTGTAGCCATCGGTCGGCTCCGCCGAACGATGGGCCGGCTTGACGGGCAACCCTCCGTGTAGTATTAGTTCGGCTTCGCCGAACGATGGGTCGGCTTGGCGGGCCACCCTCCGTGTAGCATCTGTTTGGCTTCGCTGAACGTTGGGCCGGCTTGGCGGGCCACCCTCCGTGTAGCATTCGTTTGGCTTCGCCGAACGTTGGGCCGGCTTGGCGGGGCACCCTCTGTGTAGGATTCGTTTGGCTTCGCCGAACGATTGGTCGGCTTGGCGGGCCACCCTCCGTGTAGTATTCGTTCGGAAGCGCCGAACGATGGGCCGGCTTGGCGGGCCACCCTCCGTGTACCATTCGTTTGGCTTCGCCGAACGATGGGCCGGCTTGGCGGCCCACCCTCCGTGTAGTATACATTCGAAAGCGCCGAACGATGGGCCGGCTTGGCGGGCCACCCTCCGTGTAGCATTCGTTCGGCTGCGCCGAACGATGGGCCGGCTTGGCGGGCCACCCTCCGTGTAGTATTCATTCGAAAGCGCCGAACGTTGGGCCGGCTTGGCGGGGCACCCTCCGTGTAGTATTCGTTTGGCTTCGCCGAACGATTGGTCGGCTTGGCGGGCCACCCTCCGTGTAGCATTCGTTCGGCTTCGCCGAACGATGGGCCGGCTTGGCGGGCCACCCTCCGTGTAGTATTCGTTTGGCTTCGCCGAACGATTGGCCGGCTTGGCGGGCCACCCTCCGTGTAGTATTCGTTTGGCTTCGCCGAACGATGGGCCGGCTTGGCGGGCCACCCTCCGTGTAGTATTCGTTCGGCTCCGCCGAACGATGGGCCGGCTTGGCGGGCCACCCTCCGTAGAGCATTCGTTTGGCTTCGCCGAACGATGGGCCGGCTTGGCGGGCCACCCTCCGTGTAGTACTCGTTCGGATTCCCCGAACGATGGGCCGGCTTGGCGGGCCACCCTCCGTGTAGCATTCGTTTGGCTTCGCCGAACGATGGGCCGGCTTGGCGGGCCACCCTCCGTGTAGCATTCGTTTGGCTTCGCCGAACGATGGGCCGGCTTGGCGGGCCACCCTCCGTGTAGTATTCATTCGAAAGCGCTGAACGTTGGACCGGCTTAGCGGGCTACCCTCCGTGTAGTATTAGTTTGGATTCGCCGAACGATGGGCCGGCTTGGCGGGCCACCCTCCGTGTAGTATTCATTCGAAAGCGCCGAACGTTGGGCCGGCTTGGCGGGCCACCCTCCGTGTAGCATTCGTTCGGCTTCGCCGAACGATGGGTCGGCTTGGCGGTCCACCCTCCGTGTGGCATTCGTTTGGCTTCGCAGAACGATGGGCCGGCTTGGCGGGCCACCCTCCGTGTAGCATTCGTTTGGCTTCGCCGAACGTTGGGCCGGCTTGGCGGGCCACCCTCCGTGTAGCATTCGTTCGGTTGCGCCGAACGATGGGCCGGCTTGGCGGGCTACCCTCCGTGTAGCATTCGTTTGGCTTCGCCGAACGATGGGTCGGCTTGGCGGGTCACCCTCCGTGTGGCATTCGTTTGGCTTCGCCGAACAATGGGCCGGCTTCGCGGGCCTCCCTCAGTGTAGTATTCATTCGGCTTCGCCGAACGATGGGCCGGCTTGGCGGGCCACCCTCCGTGTAGCACTCGTTTGGCTTCGCCGAACGATGGGCCGGCTTGGCGGACCACCCTCCATGTAGTTCTCGTTTGGCTTTGCCGAACGATGGGCCGGCTTGGCGGGCCACCCTCCGTGTAGTATTCGTTTGGCTTCGCCAAACGATGGGCCGGCTTGGCGGGCCACCCTCCGTGTAGTAATCGTTCGGCTTCGCCGAACGATGGGCCGGCTTGGCGGGCCACCCTCCGTGTACTATTGGTTCGGCTTCCCCGAACGACGAGCCGGCTTGGCGGGCCACCCTCCGTGTACCATTCGTTTGGCTTCGCCGAACGATGGGCCGGCTTGGCGGGCCACCCTCCGTGTGGTATTCATTCGAAAGCGCCGAACGTTGGGCCGGCTTGGCGGGCCACCCTCCGTGTAGTATTCGTTTGGCTTCGCCAAGAAATTGGTCGGCTTGGCGGGCCACCCTCCGTGTAGCATTGGTTTGGCTTCGCCGAACGATGGGCCGGCTTGGCGGGCCACCCTCCGTGTAGTATTCGTTTGGCTTCGCCAAAAGATTGGTCAGCTTGGCGGGCCACCCTCCGTGTAGCATTCGTTTGGCTGCGCCGAACGATGGGCCGGCTTGGCGGGCCACCCTCCGTGTACCATTCGTTTGGCTTCGCCGAACGATGGGCCGGCTTGGCGGGCCACCCTCCGTGTAGCATTCGTTTGGCTTCGCCGCACGATGGGCCGGCTTGGCGGGCCACCCTCCGTGTACCATTCGTTTGGCTTCGCCGAACGATGGGCCGGCTTGGCGGGCCACCCTCCGTGTAGTATTCGTTCGGCTTCGCCGAACGATGGGCCGGCTTGGCGGGCCACCCTCCGTGTAGTATTCGTTTGGCTTCGCCGAACGATTGGTCAGCTTGGCGGGCCACCCTCCGTGTAGCATTCGTTCGGCTGCGCCGAACGATAGGTCGGCTTGGCAGGCCACCCTCCGTGTAGCATTGGTTTGGCTTCGCCGAACGATGGGCCGGCTTAGCGGGCCACCCTCCGTGTAGTATTCATTCGAAAGCGCCGAACGATGGGCCGGCTTGGGGGGGCACCCTCCGTGTAGTATTCGTTTGGCTTCGCCAAAAAATTGGTCGGCTTGGCGGGCCACCCTCCGTGTAGTATTCGTTTGGCTTCGCCGAACGATGGGCCGGCTTGGCGGGCCACCCTCCGTGTACCATTCGTTTGGCTTCGCCGAACGATGGGCCGGCTTGGCGGGCCACCCTCTGTAAAGTATTCGTTTGGCTTCGCCGAACGATGGGCTGGCTTGGCGGGCCACCCTCTGTGTAGTATTCGTTTGGCTTCGCCGAACGATGGGCCGGCTTGGCGGGCCACCCTCCGTGTACCATTCGTTTGGCTTCGCCGAACGATGGGCCGGCTTGGCGGGCCACCCTCTGTGTAGTATTCGTTTGGCTTCGCCGAACGATGGGTCGGCTTGGCGGGCCACCCTCCGTGTAGTATTCGTTTGGCTTCGCCGAACGATGGGTCGGCTTGGCGGGCCACCCTCCGTGTAGTATTCATTCGAAAGCGCCGAACGTTGGGCCGGCTTGGCGGGCCACCCTCCGTGTACCATTCGTTTGGCTTCGCCGAACGATGGGCCGGCTTGGCGGGCCACCCTCTGTGTAGTATTCGTTTGGCTTCGCCGAACGATGGGCCGGCTTCGCGGGCCACCCTCCGTGTACCATTCGTTTGGCTTCGCCGAACGATGGGCCGGCTTGGCGGGCCACCCTCCGTGTATTATTCTTTTGAAAGCGCCAAACGTTGGGCCGGCTTGGCGGGCCACCCTCCATGTGGTATTCGTATGGCTTCGCCAAAGATTGGTCGGCTTGGCGGGCTACCCTCCGTGTAGCATTCGTTTGGCTTCGCCAAACGTTGGGCCGGCTCGGCGGGACACCCTCCGTGTAGTATTCGTTCGGCTTCGCCGAACGATGAGCCGGCTTGGCGGGCCACCCTTCGTGTAGTATTCGTTTGGCTTCGCCAAAAATTGGTCGGCTTGGCGGGCCACCCTCCGTGTAGCATTCGTTCGGCTTCGCCGAACGATGGGCCGGCTTGGCGGGCTACCCTTCGTGTAGCATTCGTTCGGCTCCGCCGCACGATGGGCCGGCTTGGCGGACCACCCTCCGTGTAGCATTCGTTCGGCTTCGCCGAACGATGGGTCGGCTTGGCGGTCCACCCTCCGTGGGGCATTCGTTCGGCTTCGCCGAACGATGGGCCGGCTTGGCGGGCCACCCTCCGTGTAGCACTCGTTTGGCTTCGCCGAACGATATGCCGGCTTGGCGGGCCACCCTCCGTGTAGTATTTGTTCGACTTCGTCGAACGATGAGTCGGCTTGGCAAGCCACCCTCCGTGTAGCATTCGTTCGGCTTCGCCGAACAATGGGCCGGCTTGGCGGGCCACCCTCCATGTAGTATTCATTCAGTTTCGCCGAACGATGGGCCGGCTTGGCATGCCACCCTCCGTGTAGTATTCGTTCGGCTTCGCCAAAGATTGGTCGGCTTGGCGGGCTACCCTCCGTGTAGCATTCGTTTGGCTTCGCCGAACGATGGGTCGGCTTGGCGGGCCACCCTCCGTGTGGCATTCGTTTGAAAGCGCCAAACGTTGGGCCGGCTCGGCGGGACACCCTCCGTGTAGTATTCGTTCGGCTTCGCCGAACGATGGGCCGGCTTGGCGGGCCACCCTCCGTGTAGTATATGTGTGGCTTCGCCGAACGTTGGGCTGGCTTGGCGGGGCACCCTCTGTGTAGTGTTCGTTTGGCTTCGCCGAACGATGGGCCGGCTTGGCGGGCCACCCTCTGTGTAGTATTCGTTTGGCTTCGCCGAACGATGGGCCGGCTTGGCGGGCCACCCTCCGTGTAGTATTCATTCGAAAGCGCCGAACGTTGGGCCGGCTTGGCGGGCCACCCTCCGTGTAGCATTCGTTTGGCTTCGCCGAACGATTGGTCGGCTTGGCGGGCCACCCTTCGTGTAGTATTCGTTTGGCTTCGCCGAACGTTGGGCCGGCTTGGCGGGCCACCCTCCGTGTAGCATTCGTTTGGCTTCGCCGAACGAGGGGCCGGCTTGGCGGGCCACCCTCCGTGTAGTATTCTTTTGAAAGCGCCAAACGATGGGCCGGCTTGGCGGGACACCCTCCGTGTAGTATTCGTTCGGCTTCGCCGAACGATGGGCCGGCTTGGCGCGCCACCCTCCGTGTAGTACTCGTTTGACTTCGCCAAACGATGGGCCGGCTTGGCGGGCCATCCTCCGTGTAGTATTCGTTCGGCTTCGCCGAACAATGGGCCGGCTTGGCGGGCCACCCTCCATGTAGTATTCATTCAGCTTCGCCGAACGATGGGCCGGCTTGGCGGGCCACCCTTCGCGTAGTGTTCGTTCGGCTTCGCCAAACGATGGGTCGACTTGGCGGGCCACCCTCCGTGTAGTATCTGTTTGGCTTCGCCGAACGATGGGCCGGCTTGGCGGGCCACCCTCCGTGTAGTATTCGTTTGGCTTCGCCGAACGTTAGGCCGGCTTGGCGGGCCACCCTCCGTGTAGCATTCGTTTGGCTTCGCCGAACGATGGGCCGGCTTGGCGGGCCACCCTCCGTGTAGCACTCGTTTGGCTTCGCCGAACGATGGGCCGGCTTGGCGGACCACCCTCCATGTAGTATTCGTTTGGCTTCGCCGAACGATGGGTCGGCTTGGCGGGCCACCCTCCGTGTAGTATTCGTTCGGCTTCGCCAAACAAGGGGCCGGATTGGCGGGCCACCCTCCGTGTAGCACTCGTTTGGCTTCGCCAAACGATGGGCCGGCTTGGCGGGCCACCCTCCGTGTAGTATTGTTCGGCTTCGCCGAACAATGGGCCGGCTTGGCGGGCCACCCTCCGTGTAGTATTCGTTCGGCTTCGCCGAACGATGGGTCGGCTTGGCGGGCCACCCTCCATGTAGTATTCGTTTGGCTTCGCCCAACGATGGGCCGGTTTGGCGAGCCACCCTCCGTGTAGTATTCATTCCGCTTCGCCGAACGATGAGCCCGCTTGGCGGGCCACACCTTCGTGTAGTGTTCGTTCGGCTTCGCCGAACGATGGGCCGGCTTGGCGGATTACCCTCCATGTAGTTCTCGTTTGGCTTTGCCAAACGATGGGCCGGCTTGGCGGGAAACCCTCCGTGTAGTATTCGTTTGGCTTTGCCAAACGATGGGCCGGCTTGGCGGGACACCCTCCGTGTAGTATTCATTCGGCGCCGAACGATGGGCCGGCTTGGCGGGCCACCCTCCGTGTAGTATTCGTTTGGCTTCGCCGAACGATGGGCCGGCTTGGCGGGCCACCCTCCGTGTAGTATTCGTTTGGCTTCGCCGAACGATGGGCCGGCTTGGCGGGCCACCCTCCGTGTAGTATTCGTTTGGCTTCGCCGAACGATGGGCCGGCTTTGCGGGCCACCCTCCGTGTAGTATTCGTTCGGCTTCGCAGAACAATGGGCCGGCTTGGGGGGCCACCCTCCATGTAGTATTCATTCAGCTTCGCCGAACGATGGGCCAGCTTGGCGGGCCACCCTCCGTGTAGTATCTGTTTGGCTTCGCCGAACGATGGGCCGGCTTGGCGGGCCACCCTCTGTGTAGTATTCGTTTGGCTTCGCCGAACGATGGGCCGGCTTGGCGGGCCACCCTCCGTGTAGCATTCGTTTGGCTTCGCCGAACGATGGGCCGGCTTGGCGGGCCACCCTCCGTGTAGTACTCGTTCGGATTCCCCGAACGATGGGCCGGCTTGGCGGGCCACCCTCTATGTAGTATTCATTCCGCTTCGCCGAACAACGGGCCGGCTTGGCGGGCCACCCTCCGTGTAGCATTCGTTTGGCTTCGCCGAACGATGGGCCGGCTTGGCGGGCCACCCTTCGTGTAGTATTCATTCGAAAGCGCCGAACGTTGGGCCGGCTTGGTGGGACACCCTCCGTGTAGTATTCGTTCGGCTTCGCCAAGCGATGGGTCGGCTTGGCGGGCCACCCTCCGTGTACCATTCGTTTGGCTTCGCCGAACGATGGGCCGGCTTGGCGGGCCACCCTCTGTGTAGTATTCGTTTGGCTTCGCCGAACGATGGGTCGGCTTGGCGGGCCACCCTCCGTGTAGTATTCATTCGAAAGCGCCGAACGTTGGGCCGGCTTGGCGGGCCACCCTCTGTGTAGTATTCGTTTGGCTTCGCCGAACGATGGGCCGGCTTGGCGGGCCACCCTCCGTGTACCATTCGTTTGGCTTCGCCGAACGATGGGCCGGCTTGGCGGGCTACCCTCCGTATAGCATTCGTTTGGCTTCGCCGAACGATGGGTCGGCTTGGCGGGTCACCCTCCGTGTGGCATTCGTTTGGCTTCGCCGAACGACGGGCCGGCTTCGCGGGCCTCCCTAAGTGTAGTATTCATTCGGCTTCGCCGAACGATGGGCCGGCTTGGCGGGCCACCCTCCGTGTAGCACTCGTTTGGCTTCGCCGAACGATGGGCCCGCTTGGCGGACCACCCTCCATGTAGTTCTCGTTTGGCTTTGCCGAACGATGGGCCGGCTTGGCGGGACACCCTCCGTGTAGTATTCGTTCGGCTTCGCCGAACGTTGGGCCGGCTTGGCGGGCCACCCTCCGTGTACCATTCGTTTGGCTTCGCCGAACGATGGGCCGGCTTGGCGGGCCACCCTCTGTGTAGTATTCGTTTGGCTTCGCCGAACGATGGGCCGGCTTCGCGGGCCACCCTCCGTGTACCATTCGTTTGGCTTCGCCGAACGATGGGCCGGCTTGGCGGGCCACCCTCTGTGTAGTATTCGTTTGGCTTCGCCGAACGATGGGCCGCCTTGGCGGGCCACCCTCCGTGTAGTATTCATTCGAAAGCGCCGAACGTTGGGCCGGCTTGGCGGGCCACCCTCTGTGTAGTATTCGTTTGGCTTCGCCGAACGATGGGTCGGCTTGGCGGGCCACCCTCCGTGTAGTATTCATTCGAAAGCGCCGAACGTTGGGCCGGCTTGGCGGGCCACCCTCCGTGTAGCATTCGTTTGGCTTCGCCGAACGATGGGCCGGCTTGGCGGGCCACCCTCCGTGTAGCATTCGTTTGGCTTCGCCGAACGATGGGCCGGCTTGGCGGGCCACCCTCTGTGTAGTATTCGTTTGGCTTCGCCGAACGATGGGTCGGCTTGGCGGGCCACCCTCCGTGTAGTATTCGTTTGGCTTCGCCGAACGATGGGTCGGCTTGGCGGGCCACCCTCCGTGTAGTATTCGTTTGGCTTCGCCGAACGATGGGCCGGCTTGGAGGGCCACCCTCCGTGTACCATTCGTTCGGCTTCGCCGAACGATGGGCCGGCTTAGCGGGCCACCCTCTGTGTAGTATTTGTTTGGCTTCGCCGAACGATGGGCCGGCTTGGCGGGCCACCCTCCGTGTACCATTCGTTTGGCTTCGCCGAACGATGGGCTGGCTTGGCGGGCCACCCTCTGTGTAGTATTCGTTTGGCTTCGCCGAACGATGGGCCGGCTTGGCGGGCCACCCTCCGTGTAGTATTCGTTTGGCTTCGCCGAACGATGGGCCGGCTTGGCGGGCCACCCTCCGTGTAGTATTCGTTTGGCTTCGCCGAACGATGGGCCGGCTTGGCGGGCCACCCTCCGTGTAGTATTCGTTTGGCTTCGCCGAACGATGGGCCGGCTTGGCGGGCCACCCTTCGTGTAGTATTCATTCGAAAACGCCGAACGAGGGGCCGGCTTGGCGGGCCACCCTCCGTGTAGTATTCGTTTGGCTTCGCCGAACGATGAGCCCGCTTGGCGGGCCACACCTTCGTGTAGTATTCGTTTGGCTTCGCCCAACGATGGGCCGGTTTGGCGAGCCACCCTCCGTGTAGTATTCATTCCGCTTCGCCGAACGATGAGCCCGCTTGGCGGGCCACACCTTCGTGTAGTGTTCGTTCGGCTTCGCCGAACGATGGGTCGGCTTGGCGAGCCACCCTCCGTGTAGCTTTCGTTTGGCTTCGCCCAACGATGGGCCGGCTGGGCGGGCCACCCTCCGTGTAGCATTTGTTTGGTTTCGCCGAACGATGAGCCCGCTTGGCGGGCCACACCTCCGTGTAGTATTTGCTTGGTTTCGCCAAAAGATTGGTCGGCTTGGCGGGCCACCCTCCGTGTAGTATTCGTATGGCTTCGCCAAAAGATTGGTCATCTTGGCGGGCCACCCTCCGTGTGGCATTCGTTTGGCTTCGCCGAACGATGGGCCGGCTTGGCGGGCCACCCTCCGTGTAGTGTTCGTTCGACTTCGCCGAACGAAGGGTCGGCTTGGCGGGCCACCCTCCGTGTGGCATTCGTTTGTCTTCGCAGAATGATGGGCCGGCTTGGCGGGTCACCCTCCGTGTAGTATTCGTCTGGCTTCGCCGAACGATGGGTCGGCTTGGCGGGCCACCCTCCATGTGGTATTCGTATGGCTTCGCCAAAGATTGGTCGGCTTGGCGGGCTACCCTCCGTATAGCATTCGTTTGGCTTCGCCGAACGATGGGTCGGCTTGGCGGGTCACCCTCCGTGTGGCATTCGTTTGGCTTCGCCGAACGATGGGCCGGCTTCGCGGGCCTCCCTAAGTGTAGTATTCATTCGGCTTCGCCGAACGATGGGCCGGCTTGGCGGGCCACCCTCCGTGTAGCACTCGTTTGGCTTCGCCGAACGATGGGCCGGCTTGGCGGACCACCCTCCATGTAGTTCTCGTTTGGCTTTGCCAAACGATGGGCCGGCTTGGCGGGACACCCTCCGTGTAGTATTCGTTCGGCTTCGCCGTACGATGGGCCGGCTTGGCGGGCCACCTTTCGTGTCGTATTTTTTCGGCTTCGCCGAACGATGGGCCGACTCCGCCGGCCACCCTCCACGTAGTATTCGTTCTGCTTCGCCGAACGATGGGCCGGCTTGGCGGGCCACCCTCCGTGTAGTATTCGTTTGGCTTCGCCGAACGATGGGCCGGCTTGGCGGGCCACCCTCCGTGTAGTATTCGTTTGGCTTCGCCGAACGATGGGCCGGCTTGGCGGGCCACCCTCCGTGTAGTATTCGTTTGGCTTCGCCGAACGATGGGCCGGCTTGGCGGGCCACCCTCCGTGTAGTATTCGTTTGGCTTCGCCGAACGATGGGCCGGCTTGGCGGGCCACCCTCCGTGTAGTATTCGTTTGGCTTCGCCGAACGATGGGCCGGCTTGGCGGGCCACCCTCCGTGTAGTATTCGTTTGGCTTCGCCGAACGATGGGCCGGCTTGGCGGGCCACCCTCCGTGTAGTATTCGTTTGGCTTCGCCGAACGATGGGCCGGCTTGGCGGGCCACCCTCCGTGTAGTATTCGTTTGGCTTCGCCGAACGATGGGCCGGCTTGGCGGGCCACCCTCCGTGTAGTATTCGTTTGGCTTCGCCGAACGATGGGCCGGCTTGGCGGGCCACCCTCCGTGTAGTATTCGTTTGAAAGCGCCGAACGATGGGCCGGCTTGGCGGGCCACCCTCCGTGTAGTATTCGTTTGGCTTCGCCGAACGATGGGCCGGCTTGGCGGGCCACCCTCCGTGTAGTATTCGTTTGGCTTCGCCGAACGATGGGCCGGCTTGGCGGGCCACCCTCCGTGTAGTATTCGTTTGGCTTCGCCGAACGATGGGCCGGCTTGGCGGGCCACCCTCCGTGTAGTATTCGTTTGGCTTCGCCGAACGATGGGCCGGCTTGGCGGGCCACCCTCCGTGTAGTATTCGTTTGAAAGCGCCGAACGATGGGCCGGCTTGGCGGGCCACCCTCCGTGTAGTATTCGTTTGGCTTCGCCGAACGATTGGTCGGCTTGGCGGGCCACCCTCCGTGTAGTATCTGTTTGGCTTCGCCGAACGATGGGCCGGCTTGGCGGGCCACCCTCCGTGTAGTATTCGTTTGGCTTCGCCGAACGATGGGTCGGCTTGGCGGGCCACCCTCCGTGTAGTATTCTTTTGGCTTCGCCGAACGATGGGCCGGCTTGGCGGGCCACCTTCCGTGTGGCATTCGTTTGGCATCGCCGAACGATGGGCCGGCTTGGCGGGCCACCCTCCGTGTGGCATTCGTTTGTCTTCGCAGAACGATGGGCCGGCTTCGCGGGCCTCCCTAAATGTAATATTCATTCGGCTTCGCCAAACGATGGGCCGGCTTCGCGGGCCTCCCTAAGTGTAGTATTCATTCGGCTTCGCCGAACGATGGGCCGGCTTGGCGGGTCACCCTCCGTGTAGTATTCGTCTGGCTTCGCCGAACGATGGGTCGGCTTGGCGGGCCACCCTCCATGTGGTATTCGTATGGCTTCGCCAGAAGATTGGTCGGCTTGGCGGGCTACCCTCCGTGTAACATTCGTTTGGCTTCGCCGAACGATGGGCCGGCTTCGCGGGCCTCCCTCAGTGTAGTATTCGTTCGGCTTCGCCGAACGATGGGCCGGCTTGGCGGGCCACCCTCCGTGTAGCACTCGTTTGGCTTCGCCGAACGATGGGCCGGCTTGGCGGACCACCCTCCATGTAGTTCTCGTTTGGCTTCGCCGAACGATGGGCCGGCTTGGCGGGACACCCTCCGTGTAGTATTCGTTCGGCTTCGCCGAACGATGGGTCGGCTTGGCGAGCCACCCTCCGTGTAGCTTTCGTTTGGCTTCGCCCAACGATGGGCCGGCTTGGCGAGCCACCCTCCGTGTAGTATTCATTCCGCTTCGCCGAACGATGAGCCCGCTTGGCGGGACACCCTCCGTGTAGTATTTGCTTGGTTTCGCCAAAAGATTGGTCGGGTTGGCGGGCCACCCTTCGTGTAGTATTCATTCGAAAGCGCCGAACGTTGGGCCGGCTTGGCGGGCCACCCTCCGTGTAGCATTCGTTTGGCTTCGCCGAACGAGGGGCCGGCTTGGCGGGCCACCCTCCGTGTAGTATTCGTATGGCTTCGACGAACGATGGACCGGCTTGGCGGGCCACCCTCCGTGTAGTATTCGTTTGGCTTCGCCGAACGTTGGGCCGGCTTGGCGGGCCACCCTCCGTGTAGTATTCGTTTGGCTTCGCCCAACGATGGGCCGGCTTGGTGAGCCACCCTCCGTGTAGTATTCATTCCGCTTCGCCGAACGATGAGCTGGCTTGGCGGGCCACCCTTCGTGTAGTATTCGTTTGTCTTCGCAGAATGATGGGCCGGCTTGGCGGGCCACACTTCGTGTAGTATTTGTTTGGGTTCGCCGAACAATTGGCGGCTTCGCCGACCACCACCGTGTAGTATTCGTTTGGCATCGCCGAACGATTGGCCGGCTTGGCGGGCCACCCTCCGTGTAGCATTCGTTTGGCTTCGCCGAACGTTGGGCCGGCTTGGCGGGCCACCCTCCGTGTAGTGTTCGTTCGACCTCGCCGAACAATGGGTCGGCCTGGCAGGCCACCCTCCGTGTGGCATTCGTTCGGCTTCGCCGAACGTTGGGCCGGCTTGGCGGGCCACCCTCCGTGTAGTGTTCGTTCGACCTCGCCGAACAATGGGTCGGCTTGGCAGGCCACCCTCCGTGCGGCATTCGTTCGGCTTCGCTGAACGATGGGCCGGCTTGGCGGGCCACCCTCCGTGTAGTATTCGTTTGGCTTCGCCGAACGATGGGCCGGCTTGGCGGGCCACCCTCCATGTAGTATTCGTTTGGCTTCGCCGAACGATGGGTCGGCTTGGCGGGCCACCCTCCGTGTAGTATTCGTTTGGCTTAGCCGAACGATGGGCCGGCTTGGCGGGCCACCCTCCGTGTAGCATTCGTTTGGCTTCGCCGAACGATGGGCCGGCTTGGCGGGCCACCCTCCGTGTAGCACTCGTTTGGCTTCGCCGAACGATGGGCCGGCTTGGCGGACCACCCTCCATGTAGTTCTCGTTTGGCTTCGCCGAACGATGGGCCGGCTTGGCGGGACACCCTCCGTGTAGTATTCGTTCGGCTTCGCCGAACGATGGGCCGGCTTGGCGGGCCACCCTCCGTGTAGTATTCGTTTGGCTTCGCCGAACGATGGGCCGGCTTGGCGGGCCACCCTCCGTGTAGTATTCGTTTGGCTTCGCCGAACGATGGGCCGGCTTGGCGGGCCACCCTCCGTGTAGTATTCGTTTGGCTTCGCCGAACGATGGGCCGGCTTGGCGGGCCACCCTCCGTGTAGTATTCGTTTGGCTTCGCCGAACGATGGGCCGGCTTGGCGGGCCACCCTCCGTGTAGTATCTGTTCGGCTTCGCCGAACGATGGGCCGGCTTGGCGGGCCACCCTACGTGTAGTATTCGTTTGGCTTCGCCCAACGATGGGCCGGCTTGGTGAGCCACCCTCCGTGTAGTATTCATTCCGCTTCGCCGAACGATGAGCCGGCTTAGCGGGCCACCCTTCGTGTAGTATTCGTTCGGCTTCGCCGAACGATGGGTCGGCTTGGCGGGCCACCCTCTGTGTAGTATTCATTTGAAAGCGCCGAACGATGGGCCGGCTTAGCGGGCTCCCCTCCGTGTCCCATTCGTTTGGCTCCGCCGAACGATGGGCCGGCTTGGCGGGCCACCCTCCGTGTAGTATTCGTTCGGCTCCGCCGAACGATGGGCCGGCTTGGCGGGCCACCCTCCGTGTAGCATTCGTCCGGCTTCGCCGAACGATGGGTCGGATTGGCGGGCCACCCTTCGTATAGCATTCGTTTGGCTTCGCCGAACGATGGGCCGGCATGGCGGGCCACCCTCCATGTAGTACTTGTCTGGCTTCGCAAAACGATGGGTCGGATTGGCGGGCCACCCTCCGTGTGGCATTCGTTTGGTTTCGCAGAACGATGGGCCGGCTTGGCGGGCCACCCTCCGTGTAGTGTTCGTTCGACTCCGCCGAACGATGGGTCGGCTTGGCGAGCCATCCTCCATGTGGCATTCGTTTGGTTTCGCAGAACGATGGGCCGGCTTGGCGGGCCACCCTCCGTGTAGTTCTCGTTTGGCTTCGCCGAACGATGGGTCGGCTTGGCGGGTCACCCTCCGTGTGGCATTCGTTTGGCTTCGCCGAACGATGGGCCGGCTTCGCGGGCCTCCCTAAGTGTAGTATTCATTCGGCTTCGCCGAACGATGGGCCGGCTTGGCGGGCCACCCTCCGTGTAGCACTCGTTTGGCTTCGCCGAACGATGGGCCGGCTTGGCGGACCACCCTCCATGTAGTTCTCGTTTGGCTTTGCCAAACGATGGGCCGGCTTGGCGGGACACCCTCCGTGTAGTATTCGTTCGGCTTCGAAAAGCGATCAGCCGGCTTCACCGACGCCCTGCCCCCATCTACGCAGTATTCGTTCGGCTTAGCCGCACGATGGGCCGGCTTGGCGGGACACCCTCCGTGTAGTATTTGCTTGGTTTCGCCAAAAGATTGGTCGGGTTGGCGGGCCACCCTTCGTGTAGTATTCATTCGAAAGCGCCGAACGTTGGGCCGGCTTGGCGGGCCACCCTCCGTGTAGCATTCGTTTGGCTTCGCCGAACGATGGGCCGGCTTGGCGGGCCACCCTCCGTGTAGCACTCGTTTGGCTTCGCCGAACGATGGGCCGGCTTGGCGGACCACCCTCCATGTAGCATTCGTTCGGCTGCGCCGAACGATGGGCCGGCTTGGCGGGCCACCCTCCGTGTAGTATTCGTTCGACTTCGCCGAACGATGGGCCGGCTTGGCGGGCCACCCTCCGTGTAGTATTCGTTTGGCTTCGCCGAACGATTGGTCGGCTTGGCGGGCCGCCCTCCGTGTAGCATTGGTTTGGATTCGCCGAACGATGGGCCGGCTTGGCGGGCCACCCTCCGTGTAGTATTCGTTTGGCTTCGCCGAACGATGGGTCGGCTTGGCGGGCCACCCTCTGTGTAGTATTCGTTTGGCTTCGCCGAACGATAGGTCGGCTTGGCAGGCCACCCTCCGTGTAGTATTCATTCGGCTTCGCCGAACGATGGGCCGGCTTGGCGGGCCACCCTCCGTGTAGTATTCGTATGGCTTCGCCAAAAGATTGGTCATCTTGGCGGGCCACCCTCCGTGTGGCATTCGTTTGGCTTCGCCGAACGATGGGCCGGCTTGGCGGGCCACCCTCCGTGTAGCACTCGTTTGGCTTCGCCGAACGATGGGCCGGCTTGGCGGACCACCCTCCATGTAGTATTTGTCTGGCTTCGCCGAACGATGGGCCGCCATGGCGGGCCACCCTCCATGTAGTATTTGTCTGGTTTCGCCAAACGATGGGCCGGCTTCGCCGGCCACCCTTCGTGTAGTATTCGTTCGGCTTCGCCGAACGATGGGTCGGCTTGTCGAGCCACCCTCCGTGTAGCATTCGTTTGGCTTCGCCGAACGAGGGGCCGGCTTGGCGGGCCACCCTCCGTGTAGTATTCTTTTGAAAGCGCCAAACGTTGGGCCGGCTTGGCGGGACACCCTCCGTGTAGTATTTGCTTGGTTTCGCCAAAAGATTGGTCGGGTTGGCGGGCCACCCTTCGTGTAGTATTCATTCGAAAGCGCCGAACGTTGGGCCGGCTTGGCGGGCCACCCTCCGTGTAGCATTCGTTTGGCTTCGCCGAACGAGGGGCCGGCTTGGCGGGCCACCCTCCGTGTGGCATTCGTTTGGCTTCGCCGAACGATGGGCCGGCTTGGCGGGCCACCCTCCGTGTAGTGTTCGTTCGACTTCGCCGAACGAAGGGTCGGCTTGGCGGGCCACCCTCCGTGTGGCATTCGTTTGTCTTCGCAGAATGATGGGCCGGCTTGGCGGGTCACCCTCCGTGTAGTATTCGTCTGGCTTCGCCGAACGATGGGTCAGCTTGGCGGGCCACCCTCCATGTGGTATTCGTATGGCTTCGCCAAAAGATTGGTCGGCTTGGCGGGCTACCCTCCGTATAGCATTCGTTTGGCTTCGCCGAACGATGGGTCGGCTTGGCGGGTCACCCTCCGTGTGGCATTCGTTTGGCTTCGCCGAACGATGGGCCGGCTTCGCGGGCCTCCCTAAGTGTAGTATTCATTCGGCTTCGCCGAACGATGGGCCGGCTTGGCGGGTCACCCTCCGTGTAGTATTCGTCTGGCTTCGCCGAACGATGGGTCGGCTTGGCGGGCCACCCTCCATGTAGTTCTCGTTTGGCTTCGCCGAACGATGGGCCGGCTTCGCGGGCCTCCCTAAGTGTAGTATTCATTCGGCTTCGCCGAACGATGGGTCGGCTTGGCGGGCCACCCTCCATGTGGTATTCGTATGGCTTCGCCAAAAGATTGGTCGGCTTGGCGGGTCACCCTCCGTGTGGCATTCGTTTGGCTTCGCCGAACAATGGGCCGGCTTCGCGGGCCTCCCTCAGTGTAGTATTCATTCGGCTTCGCCGAACGATGGGCCGGCTTGGCGGGCCACCCTCCGTGTAGTATTCGTTCGGCTTCGCCGAACAATGGGCCGGCTTGGCGGGCCACCCTCCATGTAGTATTCATTCAGCTTCGCCGAACGATGGGCCGGCTTGGCGGGCCACCCTCCGTGTAGTACTCGTTTGACTTCGCCAAACGATGGGCCGGCTTGGCGGGCCATCCTCCGTGTAGTATTCGTTCGGCTTCGCCGAACAATGGGCCGGCTTGGCGGGCCACCCTCCATGTAGTATTTGTCTGGCTTCGCAAAACGATGGGCCGGCATGGCGGGCCACCCTCCATGTAGTATTTGTCTGGCTTCGCCGAACGATGGGCCGGCTTGGCGGGCCACCCTCCGTGTAGCACTCGTTTGGCTTCGCCGAACGATGGGCCGGCTTGGCGGACCACCCTCCATGTAGTTCTCGTTTGGCTTTGCCAAACGATGGGCCGGTTTGCCGGGACACCCTCCATGTAGTTCTCGTTTGGCTTTGCCGAACGATGGGTCGGCTTGACGGGTCACCCTCCGTGTGGCATTCATTCAGCTTCGCCGAACGATGGGCCGACTTGGCGGGCCACCCTCCGTGTAGTACTCGCTTGGCTTCGCCGAACGATGGGCCGGCCTTGCAAGACACCCTCCGTGTAGTATTCGTTCGGCTTCGCCAAACGATGGGCCGGCTTGGCGGGCCACCCTCCGTGTACCATTCGTTTGGCTTCGCCGAACGATGGGCTGGCTTGGCGGGCCACCCTCTGTGTAGTATTCGTTTGGCTTCGCCGAACGATGGGTCGGCTTGGCGGGCCACCCTCCGTGTAGTATTCGTTTGGCTTCGCCGAACGATGGGCCGGCTTGGCAAGCCACCCTCCGTGTAGTATTCGTTCGGCTTCGCCGAACGATGAGCCCGCTTGGCGGGCCACACCTTCGTGTAGTGGTCGTTTGGCTTCGCCGAACGATGGGCCGGCTTGGCGGGCCACCCTCCGTGTAGTATTCGTTCGGCTTCGCCGAACGATGGGCCGGCTTGGCGGGCCACCCTCCGTGTAGTATTGGTTTGGCTTCCCCGAACGATGAGCCGGCTTGGCGGGCCACCCTCCGTGTAGCATTCGTAATGGACCGGCTTGGCGGGCCACCCTCCGTGTAGTATTCATTCGGCTTCGCCGAACGATGGGCCGGCTTGGCGGCCCACCCTCCGTGTAGCATTCGTTCGGCTTCGCCGAACAATGGGCCGGCCTGGCGGCCCACCCTCCGTGTAGTATTCGTTTGGCTTCGCCGAACGATGGGCCGGCTTGGCGGGCCACCCTCCGTGTAGTATTCGTTTGGCTTCGCCCAACGATGGGCCGGCCTGGTGAGCCACCCTCCGTGTAGTATTCATTCCGCTTCGCCGAACGATGAGCCGGCTTGGCGAGCCACCCTCCGTGTAGCACTCGCTTGGCTTCGACGAACGATGGGCCGGCTTGGCGGGCCACCCTCTGTGTAGCATTCGTTTGGCTTCGCCGAACGATGGGCCGGCTTGGCGGGCCACCCTCCGTGTAGTATTCGTTTGGCTTCGCCGAACGATGGGCCGGCTTGGCGGGCCACCCTCCGTGTAGTATTCGTTTGGCTTCGCCGAACGATGGGCCGGCTTGGCGGGCCACCCTCCGTGTAGTATTCGTTTGGCTTCGCCGAACGATGGGCCGGCTTGGCGGGCCACCCTCCGTGTAGTATCTGTTTGGCTTCGCCGAACGATGGGCCGGCTTGGCGGGCCACCCTCCGTGTAGTATTCGTTTGGCTTCGCCGAACGATGGGCCGGCTTGGCGGGCCACCCTCCGTGTAGTATTCGTTTGGCTTCGCCGAACGATGGGCCGGCTTGGCGGGCCACCCTCCGTGTAGTATTCGTTTGGCTTCGCCGAACGATGGGCCGGCTTGGCGGGCCACCCTCCGTGTAGTATTCGTTTGGCTTCGCCGAACGATTGGTCGGCTTGGCGGGCCACCTCCGTGTAGCATTCGTTTGGCTTCGCCGAACGATGGGCCGGCTTGGCGGGCCACCCTCCGTGTAGTATTCGTTTGGCTTCGCCGAACGATGGGCCGGCTTGGCGGGCCACCCTCCGTGTAGTATTCGTTTGGCTTCGCCGAACGATGGGCCGGCTTGGCGGACCACCCTCCATGTAGTTCTCGTTTGGCTTCGCCGAACGTTGGGCCGGCTTGGCGGGACACCCTCCGTGTAGGATTCGTTCGGCTTCGCCGAACGACGGGCCGGCTTGGCGGGCCACCCTCCGTGTAGTTTTCGTTCGGCTTCCCCGAACGATGGGTCGGCTTGGCGGGCCACCCTCCGTGTAGTACTCGTTCGGATTCCCCGAACGATGGGCCGGCTTGGCGGGCCACCCTCCGTGTAGCATTCGTTTGGCTTCGCCGAACGATGGGCCGGCTTGGCGGGCCACCCTCCGTGTAGTATTCATTCCGCTTCGCCGAACGATGAGCCCGCTTGGCGGGCCACACCTTCGTGTAGTGTTCGTTCGGCTTCGCCGAACGATGGGTCGGCTTGGCGAGCCACCCTCCGTGTAGCTTTCGCTTGGCTTCGACGAACGATGGGCCGGCTTGGCGGGCCACCCTCTGTGTAGTATTCATTTGAAAGCGCCGAACGTTGGGCCGGCTTGGCGGGCCACCCTCCGTGTAGCATTCGTTTGGCTTCGCTGAACGAGGGGCCGGCTTGGCGGGCCACCCTCCGTGTAGTAGTCGTTTGGCTTCGCCGAACGATGGGCCGGCTTGGCGGGCCACCCTCCGTGTAGTATTCGTTCGGCTTCGCCAAACGATTGGTCGGCTTGGCGGGCCACCCTCCGTGTAGTATTCGTTTGGCTTCGCCGAACGATGGGCCGGCTTGGCGGGCCACCCTCCGTGTAGTATTCGTTCGGCTTCGCCGAACGATGGGCCGGCTTGGCGGGCCACCCTCCGTGTAGTATTCGTTTGGCTTCGCCGAACGATGGGCCGGCTTGGCGGGCCACCCTCCGTGTACCATTCGTTTGGCTTCGCCGAACGATGGGCCGGCTTGGCGGGCCACCCTCCGTGTAGTGTTCATTCGAAAGCGCCGAACGATGGGCCGGCTTGGCGGGCCACCCTCTGTGTAGTATTCGTTTGGCTTCGCCGAACGATGGGTCGGCTTGGCGGGCCACCCTCCGTGTAGTATTCGTTTGGCTTCGCCCAACGATGGGCCGGCTTGGCGAGCCACCCTCCGTGTAGTATTCATTCCGCTTCGCCGAACGATGAGCCCGCTTGGCGGGCCACACCTTCGTGTAGTGTTCGTTCGGCTTCGCCGAACGATGGGCCGGCCAAGCGGGACACCCTCCGTGTAGTATTCGTTCGGCTTTGCCAAACGATGGGCCGGCTTGGCGGGCCACCCTCCGTGTAGTATCTGTTTGGCTTCGCCGAACGATGGGACGGCTTGGCGGCAACCCTCCGTGTAGCATTCGTTTGGCCTCGCTGTACGATGGGCCGGCTTGGCGGGCCACCCTCCGTGTAGTATTCGTTTGGCTTCGCCGAACGATGGGCCGGCTTGGCGGGCCACCCTCCGTGTAGCATCTGTTTGGCTTCGCCGAACGATGGGCCGGCTTGGCGGGCCACCCTCCGTGTAGTATCTGTTTGGCTTCGCCGAACGATGAGCCCGCTTGGCGGGCCACACCTTCGTGTAGTGTTCGTTCGGCTTCGCCGAACGATGGGCCGGCTTGGCGGGCCACCCTCCGTGTAGCTTTCGCTTGGCTTCGACGAACGATGGGCCGGCTTGGCGGGCCACCCTCCATGTTGTTCTCGGTTGGCTTCGCCGAACGATGGGCCGGCTTGGCGGGCCACCCTCCGTGTAGTGTTCGTTTGACTTCGCCGAACGAAGGGTTGGCTTGGCGAGCCACCCTCCGTGTGGCATTCGTTTGTCTTCGCAGAATGATGGGCCGGCTTGGCGGGCCACCCTCCGTGTAGTATTCATTCGAAAGCGCTGAACGTTGGGCCGGCTTAGCGGGCTACCCTCCGTGTACCATTCGTTTGGCTTCGCCGAACGATGGGCCGGCTTGGCGGGCCACCCTCCGTGTAGTGTTCGTTCGACTTCGCCGAACGAAGGGTCGGCTTGGCGGGTCACCCTCCGTGTAGTATTCATTCGGCTTCGCCGAACGATGGGCCGGCTTGGCGGGTCACCCTCCGTGTAGTATTCGTCTGGCTTCGCCGAACGATGGGCCGGCTTGGCGGGCCACCCTCCGTGTAGCACTCGTTTGGCTTCGCCGAACGATGGGCCGGCTTGGCGGGCCACCCTCCGTGTAGTATTCTGTTCGGCTTCGCCGAACGATGGGCCGGCTTGGCGGGCCACCCTCCGTGTAGTATTCGTTTGGCTTCGCCGAACGATGGGCCGGCTTGGCGGGCCACCCTCCGTGTAGTATCTGTTTGGCTTCGCCGAACGATGGGCCGGCTTGGCGGGCCACCCTCCGTGTAGTATCTGTTCGGCTTCGCCGAACGATGGGCCGGCTTGGCGGGCCACCCTCCGTGTAGTATCTGTTTGGCTTCGCCGAACGATGGGCCGGCTTGGCGGGCCACCCTCCGTGTAGTATTCGTTTGGCTTCGCCGAACGATGGGCCGGCTTGGCGGGCCACCCTCCGTGTAGTATTCTGTTTGGCTTCGCCCAACGATGGGCCGGTTTGGCGAGCCACCCTCCGTGTAGTTCTCGTTTGGCTTTGCCGAACGTTGGGCCGGCTTGGCGGGCCACCCTCCGTGTAGCATTCGTTTGGCTTCGCCGAACGAGGGGCCGGCTTGGCGGGCCACCCTCCGTGTAGTATTCTTTTGAAAGCGCCAAACGTTGGGCCGGCTTGGCGGGCCACCCTCCGTGTAGTATTCGTATGGCTTCGCCAAAAGATTGGTCATCTTGGCGGGCCACCCTCCGTGTGGCATTCGTTTGGCTTCGCCGAACGATGGGCCGGCTTGGCGGGCCACCCTCCGTGTAGTGTTCGTTCGACTTCGCCGAACGAAGGGTCGGCTTGGCGGGCCACCCTCCGTGTAGTATTCATTCGGCTTCGCCGAACGATGGGCCGGCTTGGCGGGTCACCCTCCGTGTAGTATTCGTCTGGCTTCGCCGAACGATGGGTCGGCTTGGCGGGCCCCCCTCCATGTAGTATTCGTTTGGCTTCGCCGAACGATGGGCCGGCTTGGCGGGCCACCCTCCGTGTAGTATCTGTTTGGCTTCGCCGAACGATGGGTCGGCTTGGCGGGCCACCCTCCGTGTAGTATTCGTTTGGCTTCGCCGAACGATGGGCCGGCTTGGCGGGCCACCCTCCGTGTAGTATTCGTTCGGCTTCGCCGAACGATGGGCCGGCTTGGCGGGCTACCCTCCGTGTAACATTCGTTTGGCTTCGCCGAACGATGGGCCGGCTTCGCGGGCCTCCCTCAGTGTAGTATTTGTTCGGCTTCGCCGAACGATGGGCCGGCTTGGCGAGCCACCCTCCGTGTAGCACTCGTTTGGCTTCGCCGAACGATGGGCCGGCTTGGCGGGCCACCCTCCATGTAGTATTCGTTTGGCTTCGCCGAACGATGGGCCGGCTTGGCGGGCCACCCTCCGTGTAGCATCTGTTTGGCTTCGCCGAACGATGGGCCGGCTTGGCGGGCCACCCTCCGTGTAGTATTCGTTTGGCTTCGCCCAACGATGGGCCGGTTTGGCAAGCCACCCTCCGTGTAGTATTCATTCCGCTTCGCCGAACGATGGGCCGGCTTGGCGGGCCACCCTCTGTGTAGTATTCACTCGAAAGCGCCGAACGTTGGGCCGGCTTGGTGGGACACCCTCCGTGTAGCACTCGTTTGGCTCCGCCGAACGATGGGCCGGCTTGGCGGCCCACCCTCCATGTAGTTCTCGTTTGGCTTAGCCGCACGATGGGCCGGCTTGGCGGGCCACCCTTCGTGTAGTATTCATTCGAAAGCGCCGAACGTTGGGCCGGCTTGGTGGGACACCCTCCGTGTAGCATTCGTTTGGCTTCGCCGAACGATGGGTCGGCTTGGCGAGCCACCCTCCGTGTAGTATTCATTCCGCTTCGCCGAACGATGAGCCCGCTTGGCGGGCCACACCTTCGTGTAGTGTTCGTTCGGCTTCGCCGAACGATGGGTCGGCTTGGCGAGCCACCCTCCGTGTAGCTTTCGCTTGGCTTCGCCAAAGATTGGTCGGCTTGGCGGGCTACCCTCCGTGTAGCATTCGTTTGGCTTCGCCGAACGATGGGCCGGCTTGGCGGGTCACCCTCCGTGTAGTATTCGTTCGGCTTTGCCGAACGACGGGCCGGCTTGGCGGGCCACCCTCCATGTAGTATTCATTCAGCTTCGCCGAACGATGGGCCGACTTGGCGGGCCACCTTCCGTGTAGTACTCGCTTGGCTTCGCCGAACGATGGGCCGGCTTGGCAAGACACCCTCCGTGTAGTATTCGTTCGGCTTCGCCAAACGATTGGTCATCTTGGCGGGCCACCCTCCGTGTAGCATTCGTTTGGCTTCGCCGAACGATGGGCCGGCTTGGCGGGCCACCCTCCGTGTAGTATTCGTTCGGCTTCGTCGAACGATGAGCTGGCTTGGCGGGCCACCCTCCGTGTAGTATTCGTTCGGCTTCGCCGAACGATGGGTCGGCTTGGCGGGCCACCCTCCGTGTAGCACTCGTTTCGCTTCGCCGAACGATGGGCCGGCTTGGCGGGCCACCCTCCGTGTAGCACTCGTTTGGCTTAGCCGAACGATGGGCCGGCTTGGCGGGCCACCCTCCGTGTAGTACTCGTTTGACTTCGCCAAACGATGGGCCGGCTTGGCGGGCCACCCTCCATGTAGTATTCATTCAGCTTCGCCGAACGATGGGCCGACTTGGCGGGCCACCTTCCGTGTAGTACTCGCTTGGCTTCGCCGAACGATGGGCCGGCTTGGCGGGCCACCTTCCGTGTAGTACTCGCTTGGCTTCGCCGAACGATGGGCCGGCTTGGCGGGCCACCCTCCGTGTAGTATTGTTCGGCTTCGCCGAACAATGGGCCGGCTTGGCGGGCCACCCTCCGTGTAGTATTCGTTCGGCTTCGCCGAACAATGGGCCGGCTTGGCGGGCCACCCTCCGTGTAGTATTCGTTCGGCTTCGCCGAACGATGGGTCGGCTTGGCGAGCCACCCTCCGTGTAGCTTTCGCTTGGCTTCGACGAACGATGGGCCGGCTTGGCGGGCCACCCTCTGTGTAGTATTCATTTGAAAGCGCCGAACGTTGGGCCGGCTTGGCGGGACACCCTCCGTGTAGTATTTGCTTGGTTTCGCCAAAAGATTGGTCGGGTTGGCGGGCCACCCTTCGTGTAGTATTCATTCGAAAGCGCCGAACGTTGGGCCGGCTTGGCGGGACACCCTCCGTGTAGTATTCGTTCGGCTTCGCCAACGATTGGTCGGCTTGGCGGGCCACCCTCCGTGTAGCATTCGTTCGGCTTCGCCGAACGATGGGCCGGCTTGGCGGGCCACCCTCCGTGTAGTATTCGTTTGGCTTCGCCGAACGATTGGTCAGCTTGGCGGGCCACCCTCCGTGTAGCATTCGTTTCGGCTTCGCAGAACGATGGGCCGGCTTGGCGGGCCACCCTCCGTGTAGCATTCGTTCGGCTTCGCCGAACGATGGGCCGGCTTGGCGGGCCACCCTCCGTGTAGTATTCGTTTGGCTTCGCCGAAACGATGGAGCCAGGCTTGGCGGGCCACCCTCCGTGTAGCATTCGTTGGCTTCGCCGAACGATGGGCCGGCTTGGCGGGCCACCCTCCGTGTAGTATTCGTTCGGCTTCGCCAACGATTGGTCGGCTTGGCGGGCCACCCTCCGTGTAGCATTTCTCCTGTTTGGCTTCGCCGAAACGATGGGTCGGCTTGGCGGGCCACCCTCCGTGTAGCACTCGTTTGGCTTCGCCGAACGATGGGCCGGCTTGGCGGGCCACCCTCCGTGTAGTATTCGTTTGGCTTCGCCAAACGATGGGCCGGCTTGGCGGGCCACCCTCCGTGTAGTATTCATTCCGCTTCGCCGAACGATGAGCTGGCTTGGCGGGCCACCCTTCGTGTAGTATTCGTTTGTCTTCGCAGAATGATGGGCCGGCTTGGCGGGCCACCCTTCGTGTAGGATTCGTTCGGCTTCGCCGAAAACGATGGAGCCGGCTTCACCGACGCCCGGGCCACCCTCCGTGTGGCATTCGTTTGGCTTCGCCGAACGATGGGCCGGCTTGTCGGGCCACGCTCCGTGTAGTATTCGTCTGGCTTCGACGAACGATGGGCCGGCTTTGCGGGCCACCCTCTGTGTAGTATTCATCTAAAAGCGCCGAACGTTGGGCCGGCTTGGCGGGACACCCTCCGTGTAGCATCTGTTCGGCTTCGCCGAACGATGGGCCGGCTTGGCGGGCCACCTCCGTGTAGTATTCGTTTGGCTTCGCCGAACGATGGGCCGACTTCGCCGGCCGCCCTCAGTGTACTATTCGTTCGGCTATGCCGAACGATGGGCCGGCTTGGTGGGCCACCCTCCGTTTAGAATTCCTTCGCCTTCGCCAAACGATGGGCCGACTTGGTGAGCCACCCTCCGTGTAGTATTCATTCCGCTTCGCCGAACGATGAGCCGGCTTAGCGGGCCACCCTTCGTGTAGTATTCGTTCGGCTTCGCCGAACGATGGGTCGGCTTGTCGAGCCACCCTCCGTGTAGCATTCGCTTGGCTTCGACGAACGATGGGCCGGCTTGGCGGGCCACCCTCTGTGTAGTATTCATTTGAAAGCGCCGAACGTTGGGCCGGCTTGGCGGGACACCCTCCGTGTAGTATTTGCTTGGTTTCGCCAAAAGATTGGTCGGGTTGGCGGGATACCCTTCGTGTAGTGTTCGTTCGACTTCGCCAAAAGATTGGTCGGCTTGGCGGGCTACCCTCCGTATAGCATTCGTTTGGCTTCGCCGAACGATGGGTCGGCTTGGCGGGTCACCCTCCGTATAGCATTCGTTTGGCTTCGCCGAACGATGGGCCGGCTTGGCGAGCCACCCTCCGTGTAGCATTCATTCCGCTTCGCCGAACGACGAGCCGGCTTGGCGGGCCACCCTTCGTGTAGCCATCGGTCGGCTCCGCCGAACGATGGGCCGGCTTGACGGGCAACCCTCCGTGTAGTATTAGTTCGGCTTCGCCGAACGGTGGGCCGGCTTGGCGGGCCACCCTCCGTGTAGTATTCGTTTGGCTTCGCCGAACGATGGGCCGGCTGGCGGGCCACCCTCCGTGTAGTATTCATTCGAAAGCGCCGAACGTTGGGCCGGATTGGCGGGCCACCCTCCGTGTAGCACTCGTTTGGCTTCGCCAAACGATGGGCCGGCTTGGCGGGCCACCCTCCGTGTAGTATTGTTCGGCTTCGCCGAACAATGGGCCGGCTTGGCGGGCCACCCTCCGTGTAGTATTCGTTCGGCTTCGCCGAACGATGGGTCGGCTTGGCGGGCCACCCTCCGTGTAGCATTCGTTCGGCTTCGCCGAACAATTGGCCGGCTTGGCGGGCCACCCTCCGTGTAGTATTCGTTCGGCTTCGCCGAACGATGAGTCGGCTTGGCGGGCCACCCTCCGTGTAGCACTCGTTTCGCTTCGCCGAACGATGGGCCGGCTTGGCGGGCCACCCTCCGTGTAGCATTCGTTCAGCTTCGCCGAACAATGGGTCGGCTTGGCGGGCCACCCTCCGTGTAGCACTCGTTTGGCTTAGCCGAACGATGGGCCGGCTTGGCGGGCCACCCTCCGTGTAGTATTTATTTGACTTCGCCGAACGATGGGCCGGCTTGGCGGGCCACCCTCCGTGTAGCATTCGTTCGGCTTCGCCGAACAATGGGCCGGCTTGGCGGGCCACCCTCCATGTAGTATTCATTCAGTTTCGCCGAACGATGAGCCGGCTTGGCGGACCACTCTCCATGCAGTATTCGTTCAGCTTCCCCGAGCGATGGGCCGGCTTTACCGACGCCCTGCCCCCATTTACGCAGTATTCGTTCGGCTTCCCCGAACGATGGGTCGGCTTGGCGGGCCACCCTCCGTGTAGTACTCGTTCGGATTCCCCGAACGATGGGCCGGCTTGGCGGGCCACCCTCCGTGTAGTATTCATTCGAAAGCGCCGAACGTTGGGCCGGCTTGGCGGGCCACCCTCCGTGTAGTATTCGTTTGGCTTCGCCAAAAGATTGGTCAGCTTGGCGGGCCACCTCCGTGTAGCATTCGTTTGGCTTCGCAGAACGATGGACCGGCTTGGCGGACCACCCTCCGTGTAGTATTCGTCTGGCTTCGCCGAACGATGGGTGGGCTTGGCGGGCCACCCTCCGTGTAGTATTCGTATGGCTTCGCCAAACGATGGGCCGGTTTGGCGGGCCACTCTTCGTGTAGCATTCGTTCGGCTTCGCCGAACGATGGGCCGGCTTGGCGGGCCACCCTTCGTGTAGCATTCGTTCGGCTCCGCCGCACGATGGGCCGGCTTGGCGGACCACCCTCCGTGTAGCATTCGTTCGGCTTCGCCGAACGATGGGTCGGCTTGGCGGTCCACCCTCCGTGTGGCATTCGTTTGGCTTCGCAGAACGATGGGCCGGCTTGGCGGGCCACCCTCCGTGTAGCATTCGTTCGGCTGCGCCGAACGATGGGCCGGCTTGGCGGGCCACCCTCCGTGTGGCATTTGTCTGGCTTCGCCGAACGATGGGCCGGCTTGGCGGGCCACCCTCCGTGTAGTGTTCGTTTGACTTCGCCGAACGAAGGGTTGGCTTGGCGAGCCACCCTCCGTGTAGTATCTGTTCGGCTTCGCCGAACGATGGGCCGGCTTGGCGGGCCACCCTCCGTGTAGTATTCGTATGGCTTCGCCAAAAGATTGGTCATCTTGGCGGGCCACCCTCCGTGTGGCATTCGTTTGGCTTCGCCGAACGATGGGCCGGCTTGGCGGGCCACCCTTCGTGTAGTATTCGTTCGGCTTCGCCGAACGATGGGTCGGCTTGGCGGGCCACCCTCTGTGTAGTATTCATTTGAAAGCGCCGAACGTTGGGCCGGCTTGGCGGGACACCCTCCATGTAGTATTGGCTTGGTTTCGCCAAAAGATTGGTCGGGTTGGCGGGCCACCCTCCGTGTAGTATTCTTTTAAATCGGCCAAACGTTGGGCCGGCTTGGCGGGCCACCCTCCGTGTAGTATTCGTATGGCTTCGCCAAAAGATTGGTCATCTTGGCGGGCCACCCTCTGTGTAGTATTCGTTCGGCTTCGCTGAACGATGGGCCGGCTTGGCGGGCCACCTCCGTGTAGTATTCGTTTGGCTTCGCTGAAAGATGTGCCGGCTTGGCGGGCCCCCCTCCGTGTAGTATTCGTTCGGCTGCGCCGAACGATGGGCCGGCTTGGCGGGCCACCCTCCGTGTAGCATTCGTTCGGCTGCGCCGAACGATGGGCCGGCTTGGCGGGCCACCCTCCGTGTAGCATTCGTTCGGCTGCGCCGAACGATGGGCCGGCTTGGCGGGCCACCCTCCGTGTAGTATTCGTTTGGCTTCGCCGAACGATGGGCCGGCTTGGCGGGCCACCCTCCGTGTAGTATTCATTCGAAAGCGCCGAACGTTGGGCCGGCTTGGCGGGCCACCCTCTGTGTAGTATTCGTTTGGCTTCGCCGAACGATAGGTCGGCTTGGCGGGCCACCCTCCGTGTAGTATTCGTTCGAAAGCGCCGAACGTTGGGCCGGCTTGGCGGGCCACCCTCTGTGTAGTATTCGTTTGGCTTCGCCGAACGATGGGCCGGCTTGGCGGGCCACCCTCCGTGTAGTATTCATTCGAAAGCGCTGAACGTTGGACCGGCTTAGCGGGCTACCCTCCGTGTAGTATTAGTTTGGCTTCGCCAAAAAATTGGTCGGCTTGGCGGGCCACCCTCCGTGTAGCATTCGTTCGGCTCCGCCGAACGATGGGCCGGCTTGGCGGGCCACCCTCCGTGTAGCATTCGTTTGGCTTCGCCGAACGATGGGCCGGCTTGGCGGGCCACCCTCCGTGTACCATTCGTTTGGCTTCGCCGAACGATGGGCCGGCTTGGCGGGCCACCCTCCGTGTAGTATTCATTCGAAAGCGCCGAACGTTGGGCCGGCTTGGCGGGCCACCCTCCGTGTAGCATTCGTTTGGCTTCGCCGAACGATGGGCCGGCTTGGCGGGCCACCCTCCGTGTACCATTCGTTCGGCTTCGCCGAACGATGGGCCGGCTTGGCGGGCCACCCTCCGTGTTGTATTCATTCGAAAGCGCCGAACGGTGGGCCGGCTTGGCGGGCCACCTCCGTGTACCATTCGTTTGGCTTCGCCGAACGATGGGCCGGCTTGGCGGGCCACCCTCCATGTAGTATTCATTCAGCTTCGCCGAACGATGGGCCGGCTTGGCGGGCCACCCTCCGTGTAGCCCTCGTTTGGCTTCGCCGAACGATGGGCCAGCTTGGCGGGCCACCCTCCGTGTAGTATTGTTCGGCTTCGCCGAACAATGGGCCGGCTTGGCGGGCCACCCTCCGTGTAGTATTCGTTCGGCTTCGCCGAACGTTGGGCCGGCTTGGCGGGCCACCCTCCGTGTAGTATTCGTTTGGCTTCGCCGAACGATGGGCCGGCTTGGCGGGCCACCCTCCGTGTAGCATTCGTTCGGCTGCGCCGAACGATGGAGCCGGCTTGGCGGGCCACCCTCCGTGTAGTATTCGTTCGGCTTCGCCAAAAAATTGGTCAGCTTGGCGGGCCACCCTCCGTGTAGCATTCGTTCGGCTGCGCCGAACGATGGGCCGGCTTGGCGGGCCACCCTCCGTGTAGCATTCGTTCGGCTGCGCCGAACGATGGGCCGGCTTGGCGGGCCACCCTCCGTGTAGTATTCGTTTGGCTTCGCCAAAAGATTGGTCAGCTTGGCGGGCCACCCTCCGTGTAGCATTCGTTCGGCTGCGCCGAACGATGGGCCGGCTTGGCGGGCCACCCTCCGTGTAGCATTCGTTCGGCTCCGCCGAACGATGGGCCGGCTTGGCGGGCCACCCTCCGTGTAGTATTCGTTCGGCTTCGCCGAACGATGGGTCGGCTTGGCGGGCCACCCTCCGTGTAGCATTGGTTTAGCTCCGCCGAACGATGGGCCGGCTTGGCGGGCCACCCTCCGTGTAGTATTCGTTTGGCTTCGCCGAAAGATGGGTCAGCTTGGCGGGCCACCCTCCGTGTAGCATTCGTTCGGCTGCGCCGAACGATGGGCCGGCTTGGCGGGCCACCCTCCGTGTAGCATTCGTTCGGCTGCGCCGAACGATGGGCCGGCTTGGCGGGCCACCCTCCGTGTAGCATTCGTTCGGCTGCGCCGAACGATGGGCCGGCTTGGCGGGCCACCCTCCGTGTAGTATTCGTTTGGCTTCGCCAAAAGATTGGTCAGCTTGGCGGGCCACTCTCCGTGTAGCATTCGTTCGGCTGCGCCGAACGATGGGCCGGCTTGGCGGGCCACCCTCCGTGTAGTATTCATTCGGCTGCGCCGAACGATGGGCCGGCTTGGCGGGCCACCCTCCGTGTAGCATTCGTTCGGCTGCGCTGAACGATGGGCCGGCTTGGCGGGCCACCCTCCGTGTAGCATTCGTTTGGCTTCGCCGAACGATGGGCCGGCTTGGCGGGCCACCCTCCGTGTAGTATTCATTCGGCTGCGCCGAACGATGGGCCGGCTTAGCGGGCCACCCTCCGTGTAGTATTCGTTTGGCTTCGCCCAACGATGGGCCGGTTTGGCGAGCCACCCTCCGTGTAGTATTCATTCGAAAGCGCCGAACGTTGGGCCGGCTTGGCGGGCCACCCTCCGTGTAGTATTCGTTTGGCTTCGCCGAACGTTGGACCGGCTTAGCGGGCTACCCTCCGTGTAGTATTAGTTTGGCTTCGCCAAAAAATTGGTCGGCTTGGCGGGCCACCCTCCGTGTAGTATTCATTCGAAAGCGCTGAACGTTGGACCGGCTTAGCGGGCTACCCTCCGTGTAGTATTAGTTTGGCTTCGCCAAAAAATTGGTCGGCTTGGCGGGCCACCCTCCGTGTAGTATTCGTTTGGCTTCGCCGAACGATGGGCCGGCTTGGCGGGCCACCCTCCGTGTACCATTCGTTTGGCTTCGCCGAACGATGGGCCGGCTTGGCGGGCCACCCTCCGTGTACCATTCGTTTGGCTTCGCCGAACGATGGGCCGGCTTGGCGGGCCACCCTCCGTGTCGTCTTCGTTTGGCTTCGCCGAACGATGGGCCGGCTTGGCGGGCCACCCTCCGTGTACCATTCGTTTGGCTTCGCCGAACGATGGGCCGGCTTGGCGGGCCACCCTCTGTGTAGTATTCGTTTGGCTTCGCCGAACGATGGGTCGGCTTGGCGGGCCACCCTCCGTGTAGTATTCATTCGAAAGCGCCGAACGTTGGGCCGGCTTGGCGGGCCACCCTCCGTGTACCATTCGTTTGGCTTCGCCGAACGATGGGCCGGCTTGGCGGGCCACCCTCCGTGTAGCATTCGTTCGGCTTCGCCGAACAATGGGCCGGCTTGGCGGGCCACCCTCCGTGTAGTAGTCGTTCGGCTTCGTCGGACGATGAGCTGGCGTGGCGGGCCACCCTCCGTGTACCATTCGTTTGGCTTCGCCGAACGATGGGCCGGCTTGGAGGGCCACCCTCCGTGTACCATTCGTTCGGCTTCGCCGAACGATGGGCCGGCTTAGCGGGCCACCCTCCGTGTACCATTCGTTTGGCTTCGCCGAACGATGGGCCGGCTTGGCGGGCCACCCTCCGTGTACCATTCGTTTGGCTTTGCCGAACGATGGGCCGGCTTGGCGGGCCACCCTCCGTGTAGTATTCATTCGAAAGCGCCGAACGTTGGGCCGGCTTGGCGGGCCACCCTCCGTGTAGTATTCGTTTGGCTTCGCCGAACGATGGGCCGGCTTGGCGGGCCACCTCCGTGTAGCATTCGTTCGGCTCCGCCGAACGATGGGCCGGCTTTGGCGGGCCACCCTCCGTGTAGTATTCGTTTGGCTTCGCCGAAAGATTGGTCAGCTTGGCGGGCCACCCTCCGTGTAGCATTCGTTCGGCTGCGCCGAACGATGGGCCGGCTTGGCGGGCCACCCTCCGTGTAGCATCTGTTCGGCTGCGCCGAACGATGGGCCGGCTTGGCGGGCCACCCTCCGTGTAGCATCTGTTCGGCTGCGCCGAACGATGGGCCGGCTTGGCGGGCCACCCTCCGTGTAGCATTCGTTCGGCTGCGCCGAACGATGGGCCGGCTTGGCGGGCCACCCTCCGTGTAGCATCTGTTCGGCTCCGCCGAACGATGGGCCGGCTTGGCGGGCCACCCTCCGTGTAGTATTCGTTTGGCTTCGCCGAAAGATTGGTCAGCTTGGCGGGCCACCCTCCGTGTAGCATTCATTCGGCTTCGCCAAACGATGGGCCGGCTGGGCGGGCCACCCTCCGTGTAGCACTCGTTTGGCTTCGCCGAACGAGGGGCCGGCTTGGCGGGCCACCCTCCGTGTAGTATTCTTTTGAAAGCGCCAAACGTTGGGCCGGCTTGGCGGGCCACCCTCCGTGTAGTATTCGTATGGCTTCGCCAAAACGATTGGTCGGCTTGGCGGGCCACCCTCCGTGTAGCATCTGTTCGGCTTCGCCGAACGATGGGCCGGCTTGGCGGGCCACCCTCTGTGTAGTCTTCGTTTGGCTTCGCCGAACGATGGGTGCGCTTGGCGGGCCACCCTCCGTGTAGCATTCGTTCGGTTGCGCCGAACGATGGGCCGGCTTAGCGGGCCACCCTCCGTGTAGCATTCGTTCGGCTTGCGCCGAACGATGGGCCGGCTTGGCGGGCCACCCTCCGTGTAGCATTCATTCGAAAGCGCTGAACGTTGGACCGGCTTAGCGGGCTACCCTCCGTGTAGTATTAGTTTGGCTTCGCCAAGAAATTGGTCGGCTTGGCGGGCCACCCTCCGTGTGAAATTCATTCCAAAGCGCCGAGCGTTGGGCTGACTTGGCGGGCTACCCTCCTTGCAGTATTCGTTCGGCTGCGCCGAACGATGGGCCGGTTTGGCGGGCCACCCTCCGTGTAGCATTCATTCGAAAGCGCTGAACGTTGGACCGGCTTAGCGGGCTACCCTCCGTGTAGTATTCATTCGAAAGCGCCGAACGTTGGGCCGGCTTGGCTGCCCACCCTCCGTGTAGTATTCGTTTGGCTGCGCCGAACGATGGGCCGGCTTGGCGGGCCGCCCTCCTTGTAGCAATGGTTTGGATTCGCCGAACGATGGGCCGGCTTGGCGGGCCACCCTCCGTGTAGTATTCATTCGAACGCGCCGAACGTTGGGCCGGCTTGGCGGGCCACCCTCCGTGTAGTATTCATTCGAAAGCGCTGAACGTTGGGCCGGCTTAGCGGGCTACCCTCCGTGTACCATTCGTTTGGCTTCGCCGAACGATGGGCCGGCTTGGCGAGCCACCCTCCGTGTAGCATTCATTCGGTTGCGCTGAACGTTGGACCGGCTTAGCGGGCTACCCTCCGTGTAGTATTAGTTTGGCTTCGCTCGCGCCGAACGATGGGCCGGCTTGGCGGGCCACCCTCCATGTAGCATTCGTTCGGCTCCGCCGAACGATGGGTCGGCTTGGCGGGCCACCCTCCGTGTAGCATTCGTTTGGCTTCGCCGAACGATGGGTCGGCTTGGCGGGCCACCCTCCGTGTAGTATTCATTCGAAAGCGCCGAACGTTGGGCCGGCTTGGCGGGCCACCCTCCGTGTAGTATTCGTTTGGCTTCGCAGAACGATTGGTCGGCTTGGCGGGCCACCCTCCGTGTAGCATTCGTTTGGCTTCGTCGAACGTTGGGCCGGCTTGGCGGGCCACCCTCCGTGTAGCATTCGTTCGGTTGCGCCGAACGATGGGCCGGCTTGGCGGGCCACCTTCCGTGTAGCATTCGTTCGGCTGCGCCGAACGATGGGCCGGCAGCGGGCCACCCTCCGTGTAGCATTCGTTCGGCTTCGCCGAACGATGGGCCGGCTTGGCGGGCCACCCTCCGTGTACCATTCGTTTGGCTTCGCCGAACGATGGGTCAGCTTGGCGGGCCACCCTCGGTGTAGTATTCATTCGGAAGCGCCGAACGTTGGGCCGGCTTGGCGGGCCACCCTCTGTGTAGTATTCGTTTGGCTTCGCCGAACGATGGGTCGGCTTGGCGGGCCACCCTCCGTGTAGCATTGGTTTGGCTTCGCCGAACGACGGGCGTGCTTGGCGGGCCACCCTACGTGTAGCATTCATTCGGCTTCGCCGAACGATGGGCCGGCTTGGCGGGCCACCCTCCGTGTAGCATTCGCTCGGCTTCCCCGAACGATGAGCCGGCTCGGCGGACCACTCTCCGTGTAGCATTCATTCGAAAGCGCTGAACGTTGGACCGGCTTGGCGGGCTACCCTCCGTGTAGTATTAGTTTGGCTTCGCCAAAAATTGGTCGGCTTGGCGGGCCACCCTCCGTGTAGAAATTCATTCGGCTGCGCCGAACGATGGGCCGGCTTGGCGGGCTACCCTCCTTGCAGTATTTGTTCGGCTGCGCCGAACGATGGGCCGGTTTGGCGGGCCACCCTCCGTGTAGCATTCATTCGAAAGCGCTGAACGTTGGACCGGCTTAGCGGGCTACCCTCCGTGTAGCATTCGTTCGGCTGCGCCGAACGATGGGCCGGTTTGGCGGGCCACCCTCCGTGTAGCATTCGTTCGGCTGCGCCGAACGATGGGCCGGCTTGGCGGGCCGCCCTCCGTGTAGCAATGGTTTGGATTCGCCGAACGATGGGCCGGCTTGGCGGGCCACCCTCCGTGTAGTATTCATTCGAACGCGCCGAACGTTGGGCCGGCTTGGCGGGCCACCCTCCGTGTAGTATTCATTCGAAAGCGCTGAACGTTGGGCCGGCTTAGCGGGCTACCCTCCGTGTACCATTCGTTTGGCTTCGCCGAACGATGGGCCGGCTTGGCGGGCCACCCTCCGTGTAGTATTACTTTGGCTTCGCCAAAAAATTGGTCGGCTTGGCGGGCCGCCCTCCGTGTAGCATTCGTTCGGCTTCGCCAAAATATTGGTCAGCTTGGCGGGCCACCCTCCGTGTAGTATTCATTCGGAAGCGCCGAACGTTGGGCCGGCTTGGCGGGCCACCCTCCGTGTAGCATTCGTTCGGCTGCGCCGAACGATTGGTCGGCTTGGCGGGCCACCCTCCGTGTAGCATTGGTTTGGCTTCGCCGAACGATGGGCCGGCTTGGCGGGCCACCCTCCGTGTAGTATTCATTCGAAAGCGCCGAACGTTGGGCCGGCTTGGCGGGCCACCTTCCGTGTAGCATTCGTTTGGCTTCGCCGAACGATGGGCCGGCTTGGCGGGCCACCCTCCGTGTAGTATTCGTTCGGCTTCGCCAAAAGATTGGTCAGCTTGGCGGGCCACCCTCCGTGTAGCATTCGTTCGGTTGCGCCGAACGATGGGCCGGCTTGGCGGGCCACCCTCCGTGTAGCATTCGTTCGGCTGCGCCGAACGATGGGCCGGCTTGGCGGGCCACCCTCCGTGTAGCATTCGTTCGGCTGCGCCGAACGATGGGCCGGCTTGGCGGGCCACCCTCCGTGTAGCATTCGTTCGGCTGCGCCGAACGATGGGCCGGCTTGGCGGGCCACCCTCCGTGTAGCATTCGTTCGGCTCCGCCGAACGATGGGCCGGCTTGGCGGGCCACCCTCCGTGTAGTATTCGTTTGGCTTCGCCAAAAGATTGGTCAGCTTGGCGGGCCACCCTCCGTGTAGTATTCATTCGGAAGCGCCGAACGTTGGGCCGGCTTGGCGGGCCACCCTCCGTGTAGCATTGGTTTGGATTCGCCGAACGATGGGCCGGCTTGGCGGGCCACCCTCCGTGTGGTATTCATTCGAAAGCGCCGAACGTTGGGCCGGCTTGGCGGGCCACCCTCCGTGTAGTATTCGTTTGGCTTCGCCAAGAAATTGGTCGGCTTGGCGGGCCACCCTCCGTGTGAAATTCATTCGAAAGCGCCGAGCGTTGGGCTGACTTGGCGGGCTACCCTCCTTGCAGTATTCGTTTGGCTTCGCCAAAAGATTGGTCGGCTTGGCGGGCCACCCTCCGTGTAGCATTCGTTCGGCTCCGCCGAACGATGGGCCGACATGGCGGGCCACCCTCCGTGTAGTATTCGTTCGGCGCCGCCGAACGATGGGTCGGCTTGGCGGGCCACCCTCCGTGTAGCATTCGTTTGGCTTTGCCGAACGATGGGCCGGCTTGGCGGGCCACACTCCGTGTAGTATTCGTTCGAAAGCGCCGAACGATGGGCCGACATGGCGGGCCACCCTCCGTGTAGTATTCGTTCGGCGCCGCCGAACGATGGGTCGGCTTGGCGGGCCACCCTCCGTGTAGTATTCGTTCGGCGCCGCCGAACGATGGGTCGGCTTGGCGGGCCACCCTCCGTGTAGCATTCGTTTGGCTTTGCCGAACGATGGGCCGGCTTGGCGGGCCACACTCCGTGTAGTATTCGTTCGAAAGCGCCGAACGTTGGGCCGGCTTGGCGGGCCACCCTCCGTGTAGTATTCGTTCGGCTCCGCCTAACGATGGGTCAACTTGGCGGCAACCCTCCGTATAGCATTCGTTCGGCTTTGCCAAACGATGGGCCAACTTGGCGGGCCACACTCCGTGTAGTATTCGTTCGAAAGCGCCGAACGTTGGGCCGGCTTGGCGGGCCACCCTCCGTGTAGTATTCGTTCGGCGCCGCCGAACGATGGGTCGGCTTGGCGGGCCACCCTCCGTGTAGCATTCGTTTGGCTTTGCCGAACGATGGGCCGGCTTGGCGGGCCACACTCCGTGTAGCATTCGTTCGGCTCCGCCGAACGATGGGCCGGCTTGGCGGGCCACCCTCCGTGTAGTATTCGTTTGGCTTCGCCTAAAGATTGGTCAGCTTGGCGGGCCACCCTCCGTGTAGTATTCGTTTGGCTTCGCCAAAAGATTGGTCAGCTTGGCGGGCCACCCTCCGTGTAGCATTCGTTCGGCTGCGCCGAACGATGGGCCGGCTTGGCGGGCCACCCTCCGTGTAGTATTCGTTTGGCTTCGCCAAAAGATTGGTCAGCTTGGCGGGCCACCCTCCGTGTAGCATTCGTTCGGCTGCGCCGAACGATGGGCCGGCTTGGCGGGCCACCCTCCGTGTAGCATTCGTTCGGCTCCGCCGAACGATGGGCCGGCTTGGCGGGCCACCCTCCGTGTAGTATTCGTTTGGCTTCGCCAAAAGATTGGTCAGCTTGGCGGGCCACCCTCCGTGTAGCATTCGTTCGGCTGCGCCGAACGATGGGCCGGCTTGGCGGGCCACCCTCCGTGTAGCATTCGTTCGGTTGCGCCGAACGATGGGCCGGCTTGGCGGGCCACCCTCCGTGTAGCATTCGTTCGGCTGCGCCGAACGATGGGCCGGTTTGGCGGGCCACCTCCGTGTAGCATTCGTTCGGCTGCGCCGAACGATGGGCCAGCAGCGGGCCGCCCTCCGTGTAGCATTGGTTTGGATTCGCCGAACGATGGGCCGGCTTGGCGGGCCACCCTCTGTGTAGTATTCATTCGAACGCGCCGAACGTTGGGCCGGCTTGGCGGGCCACCCTCCGTGTAGTATTCATTCGAAAGCGCTGAACGTTGGGCCGGCTTAGCGAGCTACCCTCCGTGTACCATTCGTTTGGCTTCGCCGAACGATGGGCCGGCTTGGCGGGCCACCCTCCGTGTAGTATTCATTCGAAAGCGCTGGACGTTGGACCGGCTTAGCGGGCTACCCTCCGTGTAGTATTAGTTTGGCTTCGCCAAAAAATTGGTCAGCTTGGCGGGCCACCCTCCGTGTAGTATTCGTTTGGCTTCGCCAAAAGATTGGTCAGCTTGGCGGGCCACCCTCCGTGTAGCATTCGTTCGGCTGCGCCGAACGATGGGCCGGCTTGGCGGGCCACCCTCCGTGTAGTATTCGTTTGGCTTCGCCAAAAGATTGGTCAGCTTGGCGGGCCACCCTCCGTGTAGCATTCGTTCGGCTGCGCCGAACGATGGGCCGGCTTGGCGGGCCACCCTCCGTGTAGCATTCGTTCGGCTCCGCCGAACGATGGGCCGGCTTGGCGGGCCACCCTCCGTGTAGTATTCGTTTGGCTTCGCCAAAAGATTAGTCAGCTTGGCGGGCCACCCTCCGTGTAGCATTCGTTCGGCTGCGCCGAACGATGGGCCGGCTTGGCGGGCCACCCTCCGTGTAGCATTCGTTCGGTTGCGCCGAACGATGGGCCGGCTTGGCGGGCCACCCTCCGTGTAGCATTCGTTCGGCTGCGCCGAACGATGGGCCGGTTTGGCGGGCCACCCTCCGTGTAGCATTCGTTCGGCTGCGCCGAACGATGGGCCATTTGGCGGGCCGCCCTCCGTGTAGCATTGGTTTGGATTCGCCGAACGATGGGCCGGCTTGGCGGGCCACCCTCCGTGTAGTATTCATTCGAACGCGCCGAACGTTGGGCCGGCTTGGCGGGCCACCCTCCGTGTAGTATTCATTCGAAAGCGCTGAACGTTGGGCCGGCTTAGCGAGCTACCCTCCGTGTACCATTCGTTTGGCTTCGCCGAACGATGGGCCGGCTTGGCGGGCCACCCTCCGTGTAGTATTCATTCGAAAGCGCTGAACGTTGGACCGGCTTAGCGGGCTACCCTCCGTGTAGTATTAGTTTGGCTTCGCCAAAAAATTGGTCGGCTTGGCGGGCCACCCTCCGTGTAGCATTCTTTCGGCTCCGCCGAACGATGGGCCGGCTTGGCGGGCCACCCTCCGTGTAGTATTCGTTTGGCTTTGCCAAAAGATTGGTCAGCTTGGCGGGCCACCCTCCGTGTAGCATTCGTTCGGCTGCGCCGAACGATGGGCCGGCTTGGCGGGCCACCCTCCGTGTAGCATTCGTTCGGTTGCGCCGAACGATGGGCCGGCTTGGCGGGCCACCCTCCGTGTAGCATTCGTTCGGCTGCGCCGAACGATGGGCCGGTTTGGCGGGCCACCCTCCGTGTAGCATTCGTTCGGCTGCGCCGAACGATGGGCCGGCTTGGCGGGCCGCCCTCCGTGTAGCAATGGTTTGGATTCGCCGAACGATGGGCCGGCTTGGCGGGCCACCCTCCGTGTAGTATTCATTCGAACGCGCCGAACGTTGGGCCGGCTTGGCGGGCCACCCTCCGTGTAGTATTCATTCGAAAGCGCTGAACGTTGGGCCGGCTTAGCGGGCTACCCTCCGTGTACCATTCGTTTGGCTTCGCCGAACGATGGGCCGGCTTGGCGGGCCACCCTCCGTGTAGTATTCATTCGAAAGCGCTGAACGTTGGACCGGCTTAGCGGGCTACCCTCCGTGTAGTATTAGTTTGGCTTCGCCAAAAAATTGGTCGGCTTGGCGGGCCACCCTCCGTGTAGCATTCGTTCGGCTCCGCCGAACGATGGGCCGGCTTGGCAGGCCACCCTCTGTGTAGTATTCGTTTGGCTTCGCCGAACGATGGGTCGGCTTGGCGGGCCACCCTCCGTGTAGCATTGGTTTGGCTTCGCCGAACGATGGGCCGGCTTGGCGGGCCACCCTCTGTGTAGTATTCGTTTGGCTTCGCCGAACGATAGGTCGGCTTGGCGGGCCACCCTCCGTGTAGCATTGGTTTGGCTTCGCCGAACGATGGGCCGGCTTGGCGGGCCACCCTCCGTGTAGTATTCATTCGAAAGCGCCGAACGTTGGGCCGGCTTGGCGGGCCACCTTCCGTGTAGCATTCGTTTAGCTTCGCCGAACGATGGGCCGGCTTGGCGGGCCACCCTCCGTGTACCATTCGTTTGGCTTCGCCGAACGATGGACCGGCTTAGCGGGCCACCCTCCGTGTAGCATTCGTTTGGCTTCGCCGAACGATGGGCCGGCTTGGCGGGCCACCCTCCGTGTACCATTCCTTTAGCTTCGCCGAACGATGGGCCGGCTTGGCGGGCCACCCTCCGTGTAGTATTCATTCGAAAGCGCCGAACGTTGGGCCGGCTTGGCTGCCCACCCTCCGTGTAGTATTCGTTTGGCTTCGCCAAAAAATTGGTCGGCTTGGCGGGCCGCCCTCCGTGTAGCATTCGTTCGGCTCCGCCGAACGATGGGCCGGCTTGGCGGGCCACCCTCCGTGTAGTATTCGTTTGGCTTCGCCAAGAAATTGGTCGGCTTGGCGGGCCAACCTCCGTGTAGCATTCGTTCGGTTGCGCCGAACGATGGGCCTGCTTGGCGGGCCACCCTCCGTGTAGCATTCGCCCTCCGTGTAGCATTCGTTCGGCTGCGCCGAACGATGGGCCGGCTTGGCGGGCCGCCCTCCGTGTAGCATTCGTTCGGCTCCGCCGAACGATGGGCCGGCTTGGCGGGCCACCCTCCGTGTAGTATTCGTTTGGCTTCGCCAAAAGATTGGTCAGCTTGGCGGGCCACCCTCCGTGTAGCATTCGTTCGGCTGCGCCGAACCGATGGGCCGGCTTGGCGGGCCACCCTCCGTGTAGCATTCGTTCGGCTGCGCCGAACGATGGGCCGGCTTGGCGGGCCACCCTCCGTGTAGCATTCGTTCGGCTGCGCCGAACGATGGGCCGGCTTGGCGGGCCACCCTCCGTGTAGCATTCGTTCGGCTGCGCCGAACGATGGGCCGGCTTGGCGGGCCGCCCTCCGTGTAGCATTTGTTCGGCTCCGCCGAACGATGGGCCGGCTTGGCGGGCCACCCTCCGTGTAGTATTCGTTTGGCTTCGCCAAAAGATTGGTCAGCTTGGCGGGCCACCCTCCGTGTAGTATTCATTCGGAAGCGCCGAACGTTGGGCCGGCTTGGCGGGCCACCCTCCGTGTAGCATTGGTTTGGATTCGCCGAACGATGGGCCGGCTTGGCGGGCCACCCTCCGTGTGGTATTCATTCGAAAGCGCCGAACGTTGGGCCGGCTTGGCGGGCCACCCTCCGTGTAGTATTCGTTTCGCTTCGCCAAGAAATTGGTCGGCTTGGCGGGCCACCCTCCGTGTAGTATTTGTTTGGATTCGCAAAATGATGGATCGGCTTTGCGGGCCACCCTCCGTGTAGCATTCGTTCGGCTTCGCCGAACGATGATGGGTCGGCTTGGCGGGCAACCCTCCGTGTAGTATTCAAACGATCGGCCGGCTTTACCGACCCCCTGCCCCCATCTACGCAGTATTCGAAAAAAAAAAACGAATAGAAGAACCTTTTCTTACAGAAAAAAATTCTTCAAAAATGAATGCGTCACGAGAAAAAAGATTCTTTGCTGAACAACCTGCGATTTCTTTGCCGAAGAACCCAATGAAGAATTTTTGGGCCAAATGTTCTGCATAAACGTTTTTTCTTCCAATTATTCTTTCGAAATAAATTTTGTTTGTTCTCAAATTTTGCTTGTTCTTTCAGAGGAATTCTGAAAACTTTAATAACTCCGTAGTGAAAAATATTCCAGCCAGAGAAATTTGGCGAGAAAATGAGCTGTGAGAATTCTCTTCATTTTGGCACGAGAATCTATCAGAAAAAAAAGGTTAAAATGTCTGTCTTTCTACCTGAAAATCGTACAAAAATTCTTTGAAAAAAAAAACCTGGCTGCAAAATTTTCCACGGTAGGGTTCTCCGGTTTTTTCAACCTCGCCAAAAAATTAGCAAACTACCAAACAACAAGTCAGAACAAAGAAAAAAATTAAACGGTAAATAAAGAGGCAAAATAAAAAAAATAATTGTAGAACCAGAAAAATCAAACGCACAATTGAAAAAAAAACAGCTCAGTGAGCGGTAACGCTACAAGACCGAAGTGCTGACATTAACCGCAAACAGAATGAAGAGCAAAGAGAGCGGCACAAACTTAAAAACGTGAGAAAAAGAGGAAAATCGGTAAACGGAAATAAAAATAATCAGCTGTGAGGCGCCGCGCGGCACGCCGCGCTGCTTATCGACAACGCTGAAGAGTTGAGGCGCAGCCAATTCCGCGGATTTCTGGTCGCGCCGTTTCCATTCTTTATATATAGGATTTCCTTGTTTGGAGTCCATCCCAGACGCCTCTTGAAACTACTCGTTTTTCAAACTCCAGTCATAAAATTCTAGTTAAACGAGAAGACCCGCAATTTTTTCGGTTCCCCAATTGTACTAGCCGCTAAGGTCTCACCAGCAACCTTCGCGTAGAGCCATGTTCATAGGGCTCTCGTGGCCGTTCCTGATGCCGTCAGCCGGAATCCTCTTTTTTTCCTAGACTGACCCTGGAGCAGATCTTGAAAAGACCTCCACTCCCTCTCAAAGCACCTTTTGGCTTCAGAAAGCGTTCACGGTAAAGTACAAAAACAAACAAAATTACGGGTGGTACAGTTGCAGGAAAACATAAAAAAGTGCAGTGAAAACGTAATAGTGGGAAGTGCTCCAATAGTTGATATCGGCACTTTATGGATCGATCGATGGTTTCAAATCCGTCCGATTTGTGGTGGGAATGACGCAGTGATCGGTATGACGGACCATCATAGCATTCAGTTGAAGAGGAGTTGTAGTGCACGAATGGAGCAGATGGCGTGCGCGCCATTGTGATAAGAGCGTCGCAAGTTCATTTCCCATACAACATTGTAGTTTTTGCGTTGAAGGGTGTTTCGCCGCGACAAACACGAAAGAAACATATGACATTAGAATTCGTATTAACGTCGTCTCACGAAATATTTCTCGTGTGGTTGTGAAAACACGAAGGGGTTGAGTACAAGCCCCAGACACTCGTCTTTGGGCTGGAGTAGTTCTTTTGGCCCTCTTTCGAAAAACGGCCTTACCTGGGGTTCAACTGAGATCTAATTTTTTTTGCGATTTTCGTGAATGGCAATGCAATGTCAAGTTTCAGATGAATTCTAAATATGCTTGCTATTCGATCGAGAACAGAAAAAATATACTCTAGCCTTAGATGGGGGTCTGAATTCTTGAACCAGCGTAGATTATTAGTTGCGGTTAGTTTCTGAGAGTCTACATTGATGAGTCGCAATTTCGAGTTGCTCAATTTCCGTTCCAAGCCGAGCTCTGAGAGCGGCTGGGAGCCTCTTCAAAACTTTTTTCGTGTACCAAGCTCGAATTAGCGCTCTATAGGTTATAAGGAAGCGTCAGAAGGGTTCTCTGAAGTAGGCAGTTCGTCGTGGTACCATCAAAACTGACGTATTGCAGCCCAATCGCCACTAGGAACTTCGTTTTTTTTTTCAGGCTTACCCCGTCTGGTTGACAAATTTCGAACAAAGTAAGTTTCTTCACACATTGTATTTTCGCAGATGCGCTGCTCACCTCATCGTCTTGATTTGGACCTCTTCAAATACTATTTCGTTCAACAAAAACCACAGAAAATTGGTCAGTCCGGACCAAGTAGAAAAAAACTGGTGCGCCAAACTCTGTTCCAAAATGCTGCATCGGGTTCAAAACCATAAAAACATGGATGTGGCGATAATTTTTCTGACTCGAAAAACCCGTGTTGAGCAGATAGGCCCAACCACTATTTTCTGTGATTTTCGTCGAACGAAATATTCGTCAAGATTTGGACCTCTCTAAATACTATTTCTAATCTGCAAAAATGGAATATGTGAAGAAACTTTCTGTTATCCGAAATTCGAAGTCTGGATATTTCTGAAAACAGAAACAAAGTTCTTAGTGGCGATTGGGATCAGGGATGAGCGGAGGAAAAATCTGAATTTCGGAAATCGGAAATCGAAACAAAATTTAAATTTCGGAAATCGGAAATCAAAAGTAAAATAAAATTTCGGAAATCGGAGCAAAACAGGAACCTTCGGAAATCGGAACAAAAAAAAATCCCTCGAACAGGCATTTTACTTTGAAAGGTAATTTTCACTTGTATCAACAAATGATTTTTTCATTTGAAAGCAATTCCTTCAAAAAATTTCATAACCTGAAACAACATCAATAATTCCCGACAATGACTATACCGTTGTATAGCCCTCAAAGCCAGGATCATGAATATCCTCCTAGTTTCGCTCAAAGTTGACTTTAAAGCGAGTTATACAAAAAAGACGAAAAAGACGCAAAACCCCGACCTCGCTTTCTGACCAATTACTACGAGCGGTTTTGTAACATGAACGCATTAATGAACAATATCATGAAACCATTTGAACCAAACCAAAATTGGAATGCGATACGTCAGTTTTAATGGTACCATGACGAACTGTCTAATTTAGAGAGCCCTTCTGACGCTTCTTCATAGCCTGTAGAGCTCTGATTCGAGCGTGGTGAAGTACACAAAAATTGTTTTTAGGATGTTCAAAGCCACCCTCAGAGCTTGGCTTAGAACGGAAACTGAGCAACCCGAAATTGCGACCCATTTTTGAAGGCTCTCAGAAGCTAACCGCAACTAAATGTCTACTCTGGTTTTTAAATTGAGACCCCCATCTTGGGGATGCAGTGTATTTTATCTGTTCCTAATCGAATAGTGAACATATTCTGAGCTAATCTGAGATTTGGTATTTCATAGCCCAGACTCGTTCAATAAAATCAGAGAGAATTCAATTCCCAAATTAACCCCAGGTAAGACATTTTTTCGAGAGAGTGAATGAGAAGAACAACTCCAGCCGAAAGACGAGTGTCTGGGGCTGGTACTTAAATTCCTTCGTGTTTTCACAACAACGCTAGAAATATCTCGTGGGAAGACATGCCAACGAATACCAACGTGATCTGTTTTCTCCGTGTTGTCACGACGAAACAGCCTTCAACGCAAAAACTAGAATTCTATATGGGAAACGAACTTGCGCCACTCTTATCACAAGGCGCGCACGCCATCTGCTCCAATCTGGGGCCGGATTCATCAACGTTCGGTTGGGTTTGGGTTGACGCACGGTAAGTCTGACCGAATCTGCTGGGTTGGTTAGCGAGCTACCAGCCTCCTGCGCTTGGTAGCGCTGACCCACTTACCAACCCAGCGGCGCGTGGGTTGGTAAGTTGATGAATCGCTCAAATCGCATTGGGTTGGTAGGTTAGGGCTCTAACCGTGGGTTAGCACGTTGATGAATCCGGCCCCTGCACGTTGCAGGGTGAGCTATCAAAACTCTGAAGTGATGAAACAGGCGCAGTTAAGTGCAAAAATCACGGACACACGCGAGAACTGAACACGCGACGTTCACGTCGTGACGGCGCGCATACCAGCCGCTCCAAGCATGCACTACGACTCTTGTTCAACTGAGTGCTATGATGGTCCGTCCCATCAATCACTGCGTCATACCTACCACGAATCGGAAGGATTTGAAACCATCAATCGACCCATAAAGTGCCGATATCAACTATTGGAGCACTTCCCACTATTACCTTTTCACCGCCTTTTTTATGTTTTCCTGCAATTGTACCACCCGTAATTTTGTTTGTTTTTGTACTTTAACGTGCACGCAATCTGAAGCGCAGAGGGGCGTTGAGAGGAAGTGAAGGCTTTTTCCAGATCTGCTCCAAGGTCAGTCTAGGGCAGTGGGATGATTCCGGCTGACGGCATCTGGAACGGCCACGAGCCCTACGAACATGACTCTACGCGAAGGTTGCTGGTGGGACCTTAGCGGCTAGTACAATTGGAGGACCGAAGAAATTGCGGGTCTTCTTGTTTAATTAGAATTTCATGACTGGAGTTTGAAAAACGAGAAGTTTCAAAAGGCGTCTGGGATGGAGCCCAAACAAGGAAATTCTAAGGAAAATTCAATTTTGAAATTTCATTTTTTAAAATTTTAAAATATTTCGACAAATTCCCCATCGTTGGAACCATTACCAAGCGTATTCAAGTGCTGTTCAAAAAATGTGTAGTGTCCTAAGTTTTTAGTATGAGAATGGAATTCGGGAACTTTAATGAAATTTCAACTCTGAAAAAATTTAAAAAAAATTCAATTGTTGATTTTTCGAATAAATTTCATGCCCTACCTTTTCAACCTGATTTCGCCCGGCAATCAGAACAAGAACGGCATTGCTGTAATATTCACATGCGTGATAAAATTTACCATGGAACCTGTCACCTTTATATCCGAAAACAAAAAATCATTTCATCTTAAAGGCACAGTCCAACCTCGGAGGTAATTTTTGATATTACATTCCAGCCGCCGTGTATAGCAACCCTGCCAAGGGCGAAATCTCAGTTCGCTCAAATAAGCGAGGAAAAAGTAGACCACGCCCCCCGGAAGAAAAAATTGATGACGCCCACCGACAAGCTTCCGATCTCAATAGGGAAGTGGAGCGCAATCGATTTGATTCAAAATCTATGTTCTTCGATTTGTTTTCGGTCTGTCTCAATTTTGCGGCCTGTTTCAGAACGACGGCTGTGAACAACGACAAAAAAACAATCCCGATACAACTCCTCCACGAGCTTCTCCTCATTATAATTCCTAATCTTTGAGGGGCCATAGCTCCGTCGCAAGAAGTTTGGAGGCTTTCTGGGGGCATCTTTATGAGCAGGGTAAAATTTTGTATAAGTTCAATAGAAAAACAGAAAATCGATTTCGGGGTCGGACTGTGTCCTCGAAGACGCGATGTCTGGCTTAATTCTACTAACCTGAATTCTCGATCAAATGTTGCTTTTTTTTTCAAAAATACTCACCAATATAGAGGAATTCGTAGTTCGATAACTTTCACATCCATATATGGTTTGCAATAGTGGTTTTGTATTAAAACATTTTCTGGTAGGTTGATGACAGAACGCTCCGGAAGGAACTCAGAGGTTGAAAAACAGTATACGAATGGGATAAAAACAAAGAAACGTGTAAAAGCCATATACTGCTACTCTCAATCGCCAATCCTTTTGAACAAAGGAAACAATTGATAGCTACCGTTACCCAAAATCTCTCCTTTGAGATTTTTTAAAACATTTGTTCGTTCATTAGGTCGCATTTTCCATGCTGATTTCAAATCTGACGTTTATTTTTGAACTGAACAACTTTGATCCGAGTTATAGAGAAACGACACCGAACGGGGCGCTCCGGCGCCCTAGCACGCCGGATGACCGAAAGATACGCGTGGTATTGTATGGCACGGCGGCAAGCCATAGCCACGCACACTTTCTCTCGCTCTGACAAGCCACGCCACTCTTAAAGGCCCTATAGGCCGCCGCGACGCAGCGATGGCGGACGTCTGCCACAAAGCGATCACATTCGGAACGCTTTCCAATTGTGAGCGACAAAATTATCTGCTGCAATGAATACCGGACTTTAAGAGCTGCCCCAATCCCTTCATAACACTCGCAATCGTGCATCCCGCCCCTGTTGAACATTGAGGATCAGAGGCGTATTGAAACGATTGTATCAGAGGGGGCAGCGTAAAATGAACGGAAACCCCTTTCCTCCAAAAACAGGACCGCTACTTTAGCGTTTCATTTCTGACTAAGAAAGTGTTGACTTTTTTGGAGAAGAGAACTATTCCATGCAATTAACGCTATCCACCTATTCGACAATCACATATCAGTGTTAATTCTTTAAAGGCAGTGTTCACGATGATTCTCGTTTCCAAGTTTCCCACTCAAAACGATGCGTTGGCAACCAATTGTTACCAAAATCACGAAGAAACGGCGAGAAACCCACTAATTCTTCTTATTTCAGTGACATTATTCTATGGCCTGGACTACTTGTCTGGTTGGTTGAACATGTTCACGGTGGTTGTCACCGGTAAAAAATGGGACTAATCGAAAGTGGAAGAATATTTTGGGCAAAACAGTATTAGTTAGGGCCCGAAGGAAAGAACGAAGCAACACAGAATGGAGAATTGCACAAGACGGGTCCACAAAAGGTTTCATTGTCACAACGAACAGTTCCTGTGATACTTAGGAGGCGGGCTGATACTTGAGGATTTCGGGCCCTTCTGGTGCGTTTTTCTCGGTTTCTTCGTCATTTCAGTTCTACTCGGGGGCCAAACAATCGATTTAGCGATTAATTTCAAAATCGAAGATTATCGTAAACACTGCCTTTAAATAAGCGGTTGTTACTTTGTCGAAGGCTTCGAAAAAACACTAGTCTGTTGGGCGAGCTGCAGTGGTGGGCCGCCTGCAGCCTACGATTTTGTCTCGTCCCCTGACCGTTCGTCACCATTCTTTTTCCACTCCTCTATCATTTTGCGAACAAAACTGCATTTGTTTCAAAGCGAACACTGCCTTCAACCCTTGTCTACCTGCAGGTTGTAGTTCTTATTTCTGAACACTATTTTTTTACGTTACCACACAGTTTCATATTTATTGAACGCCGTAGCTATTCGCAGACCTATGTATCCGTCTACCAAATCGCCAGTATATCGATAGCGAAGAAAGGGTGCTTGCCAAAGCCGATCCCCTCATTTCGCTGGTACATAATTGTTGAGAGGTTTCTGATGTATCCCTCATACAAACCCAGAGATCCCGTTTTTTCTTACTCTGGCTTATTAGAGCTAGTAGCCCGGAGATGACATTAAGAATCACGGTAGCGCGCGCTATCACCGATTTTGGGCTACTATGCACGTCGGCGTCCCATTGAAAAACATAGAAAACTAGAAAACAGCTTTCTATCGTGGATACGGCCTCTGAAAAAGTTTTGAAAAAAATCAGCTTATCCCTGGAAACACACGCGAGAGAACTATGGGACTTTGGCTTGGCACAGAATGCGCATATTGTAAAATTCAGGCAAGTGTGGTCGAATGTGCGAAAAAACTCAAAAGCTCAAAACTCAAAAACTTTCACGCAAAAAAATGATTAGAAACTTTGTCAACATAAACGTTATAAGACTAAGGAGGATGAATGTGTCAGTGTTTCCCTAAGAGAGGTAATGATTTTTTAGAAAAGCAAGAGACACGCTTTCATTCCAACAGAACTGGAAGACGTAAACGAGTGAATGAGAAGCGTGGCAAGACGGGTTGAGTGGATCGATAAATGGCATGGCTGGTTTCAGCGGCACTCTGATTTTGCCGCAGTAGCTCCGCAGTAGAACCGCAATCATTGCGGCGTTATTGCAGTATTTGACACAAGTGCGAGCCCACTGCATCGTAATTGCGGTACGACTGCGGAACAATGGGGACCGCGGCACGGTTGCGGTACTACAGCGGCCAGTTCTCTCAGAGTCCTCCGCTTAGCGCGTTTGCGGTAGTTCTAGCACGCGCCGCCTCGATGCTTAATACCACCTCAGGACAAACTGCTTCACGCGTCCGAGCGACTGGGCTCCGAATCATGATAGTCGCGGTTTTGACGTGCTATTGTCGCAGTTTGGACCCTCCGTTGTCGAGGTTTCGACGCCCTATTTTGGGGGTATGGACGTGTTATTGTAAAGGCATTCTCATCTGGCTGTCACGGTATTGGAGTGCTATCCTCAATGGAAAATGCCGTACTACTGTCGCAAGATTGACAAACAGTCCTCGCGACTTTGGCGTGGCAACCTCCCAATATTCACCCGCTACAGCCTCGGGGTTCTACCACTGAGCACCTGGAACTTTCCGGCCAGTAAACTTATTTTCTGCAACTACTCATTATGGGTTCTATCGCTGCTCCCGTGAGCTAACACTTCTGCTTACCAGCGATTGTACTGTTATTCCCTAGGGTTATACCGCTGTTATTTAGTCGCTGGTCCATTTTAAACCTTAATTGTGAGAGCATCAATCTATTCTTGAATAGCAACGCTAGTTTATTTGATTTATAAACCCTTCAAGGCTCTATCCCAGGGGGGAGGGGGAACTCAAGTAAAAGTCAAAAAGGATATGAACCACCAGTAGATAACGCTATCAATACAAGTTATTCTATAGAATTAGATCAATAACAATGACTGGTAGCAGTCTCAAGCATCTTTTATGAAGTGTGGTTAATTTCATGTCTGAATTTACTTGAGTGCCCCCCACCCCTTAGGATGGAGCGCACTTCAACTCATAGGCCCATCAGGATAGACACTTAAAGGCAGTGTTCACGATACGAATCGTTTTTCTGTTTCTCCGCCTATCTTGAAAACGACCCCATGCTGATTCCATTAATGTCTTTAAAATCGTACAAGACCTTCTGAGAACGGAGTTATGGTCCCTCTAAAATTGAGCCGAGGAAACATGGTTGACGAGTTGTCCGAGGCTTGTAACTTCCGTCTTTTGCAGCCGATCTATGCGAGCTGACCTGAGTATAGAGAGAAGCTGAGAGTGAAGGGAAGAGCGATGCTAATGATTGGAAATCAGTGCTCATCTCACGATCTCGAGCATTCATTTGTTCGCGTCGGTAGGCTTGTGTTGCGCTTTTGGGGTTTGCCTTGCTCTCGAAGTGGCAACTTCGGGCTCTTTTGGGGCTCTTCCTGGTTCGTTTTCATGCGTTCTTTCGACGTCAACGTCACAGTGTGCGCCTCCACTACTCATTTCAAATGGAAAGTGAAACACATTTTTGTCGTGAGCACTGTCTTTAAACTCACAAATCACTGATTCTGCACACATAAAAATTCGTTAGTTATACATCGTAATTATAGTTACATATAACAAGAACAACATCACCAAGGAATTCAAGATTTCTCTTCGGACTCGTCGTTTTCATCAGAAGGACTGGAGGAGTCATCATCACAGAATTACCATCTTTTAAATAACCGAAGCTTGCTGCGGTGCACGCTTCTAGAAACTTCAGGGTCCAGAGTTCCATCGACTTCACGATGAAACCGTTCCTAAATAACTAAAGTTTCGCTCTGTGCTCCGAGTGCACAATAAAAAAAACAACGCACAGTAAAGCGACTAATCGAAGCGGTCTGCTATGAACGAGCCTTTAGTGGCTGCGACCTACGCCAGCAGTTTCTCGTTTGCTAAGGTGCCCCAACGACATCTCAAGCCTATTTGCGAAAATGGCAAAGACACCATTGCAGCTGATACTCAGGCAATGCGGCGGACTTACCGCGCGAGGAACCGTTTCTGCCGCGAGCAAAAATCGAAGTAGAAGTGATCGCGGACAAGTTGCGGTTCCTCGATAGCTTCGCGCTGTGTGTTCGACAGAAGTGCGCACTTATCGCGCGCAGCTATTGGTAAGTAGAGCTTGTCGCGACCATAAATAGTCTCTATCGCGTACAACAACGTAATTATGTAGGACTGATCGCGAACGACCTGCATCTTATTCCGGCTGATCGTGAGCAAAGGCACATATCGGACTGAGCGCGACGGACCCCGACTTGACTACGATGCACTGTTCTGTAAGATAAAACGAGATCGTCGCCGGTTCCGGTACAAAAGATTGAGGTACACCTAGTATCTCCCTGGTCGCACTAGCGAGACTACCCTCCGCCCCTACAATATAGAGGACGTAACGCCCGTAGGTGCCTAATTTTGGCCCTAGGCTACGCCTATTTTTTTACAATTAATATCTAAGCTAGACAGATTTTTTTGCGGTCTGTCCTTTTTTGTCAAGGCGTACTGATCGCGAGCCCATTCAGAACTGATCGCGAGTCCAGTTAGAGCTTACCGTGTGCAAAAGCTCCGGGCCGACCGCCGTTGACCTCGCGATCGTTCCTATTCGGCGTCGCTATAAGTCCGCCCTACTGTCTGAGTAAGACCGGCTAAACAGTTCAAGGCAGTGGTCGCGATCAAATATGCTTGTCGTCTTTTTCTCTCTGAACCCTTTTCTGGGTACCGCGTAGTAGGACCTATAAGAAAAAAATCGCGAAAAACCCACTGTTTTGGGCCAAAATTGAAGCCTGAACTTTCTTGTATTTTGATGGTGGACGAGCCCACTCTACATCATCAGCATTGATGACCTCTTCTATCAAGAACATCAGCTGGCTTGAAATTGAATTTCAATAAATGAGCATTACTCATCTAGTCAAAAACATTGACTGGAGTGCTTTTTTTCATTGCTTAACTGTTTTAATTGGGTAAATTTGCAATTATTTCTTGCTTTGAATGTCGATGATTTTTGACTGCTCGGCATGAGACTGCGATCTTTCTCGTCGGCGCTGTGCACGTGTGCACGAACTGGCATCTTAAGGCCTTAGAATCTCTATTTGTAGCCCGTTTTTCACCGCGCTACCTTCATAGATTTTCAGCTGTTTCTGATCTAAGCTGATTTTTGTAGTTTTTTAACAACGTTTTTCATCGTGACCACTGCCTTCAAACAGGCAATCGCAAACCACTCGCCATTCTCTCATCTATTAAAATTTATCATTTCTGACAAATCAGCTTTGAAACTGTTAAGCCTCCGACCTTCGATTGGTCAATACGAACACGTAAGTTCCTCACATTATTTTATATAGACGTGGTGGGATACTCGAATCCCACTGAGTCGAAAATCGAATGCTTTGAACCTATTTCTATCGACTATAGTGAGGACCTAAAAAAAAAGACCGAACGAACAAACTCCAGATAAATTCGTTCATTTTTTATTCCGAACGAATGAATTTCGAATAAAGTCGTTCATTTTTTTATTTCGAACGAACGGATTTCGAATAAAGGTTAATCCTTTTACCACATTTACAGTAGCGGTCAAAAACCTATTGACATCGCCTTCTATCCAAATATCTAACTGAGGCTATCAATTTCATCTTTTAATATGATATTGTCGGTCATAATGCCGATATAGTGAAGTATGCTGCAGGACTATAACGCCAATGTACATTGGTGGGGAAGATTATCTGTCAATATTGGCAGTCAATTTGGCGGTTTAATTACCAAAGTTTGAGGTTTTCTTCTCCGGCTGCTGGCTGATTGTGCTAGTGATATAAATCAATATATATAAAACGGATATCTTGCTCGTGTTTGACTATTGCACGGAACTACTATATCTACGTTATCCTGGCTCGTGGTTCTACTATCGATCTGCTCATACCCTTGCGGCGAGGAACAACATTCAAATCGTTTATAAAAGCCGCCATTCAAGGTCTATCTTTCCTAACATCGTACGTTACACCTGTTCTTTCGGTGCTGTGCTGTTCTTTGCAGATGGATTTTCTCGTTGTTAGGAATAGGGAGTTAGAGGCCAAGGTTGATTCACTTACGGCCGAGAATGGGAGATTGAGAGATCTGTTAGATAAACGTCAGTATGTTCCAATTGTTGTGCCGTCTCAGAGTCCTGTTAAAGCTGTTGCCACTGCGCCTGTTACTGCTGTGTCTGAATCCTCGTTTGAAGAACACGAGCGTAGTCAGCAGGTCTGTTGTCGTGTCTGGTATCACTGAGTCCGTAGATCAAGTGCCTTCCAATAGGACTAGCTATGATGCAGTTTGCATTCGTATTATTCTTGACCATTTGGGAGACGAATGCCAACCCACTTCTATTTTTAGGATGGGCCGACCTAATCCTTCGAGGCCCCGGTTATTGAAAATTTTTATGCCTGCATCATTTTATAGTGGCCTGATCCTCCGTAGAGCTCACTGGCTGAAATCATTCACGGAATGAAAGGTGTCTATATTAGACCGTCTCTTCCTAAAGGTGAAAGAGATCAGCTGCGAGCTCAGCGGCGTGTATCTAATCCTACTCCGCACACTGTAGCACGTTCTCCGATAACTTCGCAGTTGCCTACCACATCTTCTCAGTTGCCTGTGTCTCAGGATATAGCCATTTCTATGCCTGTGAACCCAGCCACTCAGGGTTCGGTAAATTTGTAAGCCCTATCAGGAATCCTCAATGCCATCTCTCTATCATAACCAATATCCGGTCAGTGGTAAAAAATTCTGAGGCCGTGCTCTATCTGCTCGAAAAACTCGATACCAATAAAATAGCTATCACAGAAACTTGGCTTAACGGTGGAATCGATTTGGCTTCCCTCCTTGGTAATTGGTCTGCTCAATATGAGGTTTTAAAGTGCGATCGAATTTGTAAAAAGGGTGGTGGTGTTCTCCTACTGGAACGTAAGCTGTTCTGTCCTGTATCGGTGTTTCAAGAGTCTGCGTCGGATTCTTATGGAATTGTGTGCTCTGAATTAGAAATTGACCTCAAACCTATCCGGATCATCGTTGCTTATCAGACTCCTAACTGCAGTGCGTTTTTCACAAAACGAATGAATAAGACAATCAGTGACTTGGTAGCGTATAATTGGCCATCTATCGTTACTGGTGATTTCAACTTCCCTGATATCCAGTGGGATAACTGTTCGGCTGTGAGTTCAATCTCCAGTAGCTTTGTTACTATGTGTACTACCCACAATTTGGTGCAATATGCCTAGGCTGCCACTCGTGGTGATCACATTCTTGATCTGGTTTTGAGCAATGACCGAGACCTTGTTAGCTCCGCCACAATTTCGCCCCCCTCGGGCTCTAGCGATCAATCCGCAGTTCAGTTCACACTCAACCTTCAAAAACAATCGGCCCCAGTTATATACACAAGGAATTTCAAAAAAGTCAATTTCGATGCTATACGTGACGAAATGTAGACTGGTTTAGCTCATTGAACGCTGCGGGTAGTGTTAATGAAAAGTATGAACTTCTTATTGCAGTCATGCAACACTGCATTGAAATGTTTGTCCCTTTTGAACAGTTTACGGGAAAAAAACCAAAACTTCCTGCTTGTTTAGCTACACTTGAGATCGAGTGCGTGGTATGAAGCTGAACTCCACAATAGTAGTGAGAAGTGGTGCCACTTTAAGGCAATTAGCGAGCGATTCGAGCGGAATATGAAAAAAATTCAACAATCAAATCGAGAGAAAGGCTGTGGAATCTGAAGATCGACACTCTTTCTAAAGGTTCCTCAACTCGAAACTTCAGGAAAAGCCACGTGTTGGAGTACTTTAAAGCCTCGATGGCGTGATTCTGAGGAAGGATGATGGAAAAGCCGAGTTACTGGCAAGCGTTTTTGAAGAGGCTTTCTCTGAAGCTGACCATCAAACTCAACCGTTACATATCTAACCTCAACTGCAGGCGACACCTTTTCATCAACAGAACTGTACCCATTTTTGAGAACCGTGGTAGAAATCATTCCACTCCTTACAATAACACGTCATTCAAAAATTTCATTCGAGAAAAACTTGAGCTGGCTGATCGTACAAGTAGCCCTTCCTGACTGGCTGGATAGCTTGTGATTCCTTTCTTTAGGTTGATTATTGCAGCAATGCGCTGTTCTTTTCTGTTCCGCAATGTTGTTTTTTCTCGTTTTCATGCTTTCAACTTCCTATGGCTCATTCGTATTTCGCGGTCGTTTGAATATTACAGTTGGCGATCGTAATGGCCTACTTTCGTGAAGAATTCACATAGAGGTTTCTCAGGTATCACTCAGTACTTCCAAGCGTCGACACACTGACTCTGGGCCAGTAGCAATCCCCCGAAAGGTGGCAGCTACCGGCTGTCACTGCGTGGTGATTGGGTCATTCACGTCTCGGCTATCAATATGGACGGACCGGCATAGAAATGCACAGGCGGCGCTCAAGTTAATGACCATTGCAGTCAGCCACCTGGGAGCAGTGGGCGTTCTTTTGTGAGGTGGCTGACTGCAAGAAACGGGTGGTGACTATCGCTCACCGCCGCAGAGGAAAGAGAAATAGCGCGCGGAGCGAAGAGGAGCTGGGTCGATACCGCGGTCATAGGGTCGAGCACGTCCAATAGTAATGACTTTTTGAGCCAAGTGCGCTCCAAGAAAGGGCAGTGGAGCGCTTTCGAACCGACCAGTCCGCTGTCCACTTATCACCCCAGCACAGGACGGCGGCCAATCTCGTTGTCTAGGTGGGCAAGGAAAAATTGGACCCGCCGGCTGGCGGCCATCCAGCTCCGCTGCCAGCTGATAGGAATGACAGGCGAAACGTTCGAAGGTGTTACTGATGTTTCAATGATTCCTGGCGAAGATTAGTGGGAGATTAACGTCAAGTTGTACGTAGCTGTCATGAACCCTTCTTCTTTATAGATTTTACGTGCTTTAGTCCTATGCTAAGCTCAACTTCCAATTCCTAAAAGTTGCTGTGGCTATATTCAACCATTTTCAAAATTTTTTCCAATAATCGCTCACCACAAATAAAATCAGATTTGCTTAGAAAGCCATCTAAGAAAGATGGCTGAAAAACGGTTTCGTTTTTTCAGAAAATGCATGAAACTTACGTGATCCGCGTGTAATAATTACTAAATGCTGTATAATAGTTCATCTAAGTGCGGCTTTTATCTAAACATCGTTTTCCTCTTTCGCTTCAAGTTCACTTCTTTCTATGTTGACTGGGGAGCGTGAAACAGACCAAGGAGAAAAACAGTTGATAATTCAAAAAATCCATTGAATTTTTTGGTACATTGTGACAAACACACGAGGTTTGCTCCTCGAAAATCATACTACAAAGTATTGTGTATCGTGGTTCAGTGGTAAGAGGTCATCCAGCAAAAAAAATTTCAAAATCGTTTTTTGAATCTAACATTCTCTCGCTTCGATGATTTTAGAGAAAATTCCGAAACATCATCATCAAAGATTGGAAACTTATAAAATCTGAAAGATAGACACGTTTGCACGCTCCCGAAACCTATATTTACTACTGCTAGTTTGATCAAAGTTACAATGAATACGAAGAACTGTGGAGGGAGTGTATGTAGGAAAACAGAAAGGGTCCCTGAACATGAACTTGTGGCCTAGTGGTCTAAGGCGCTGTGTTGGGCATCCATCTCATAGGATGGTGCGGTGCTGGTTCAAATACGTCGACAGTAGAGAGTTTTGCATTCAACGCTACTCTTCAAGAATGACTCTCGTTCTAAGGTCGCGACCTTAAGAGGCATCCACGCGTCACCGACCTCAGGTTGGCTGCCTCCTTAAAGTCACCACATTGGGGGATTGCTACTGGCCCTGGAGTCTTTGCACGTCCCATCAAATGGCTTGTGATGGTAGTAAGGCATCAGAATACGTAACGGACTAGTGTTAACGACAGTGCATCCTCACTAGACTCCACAGCAATGAAGAAAGTAGTTTTCTAAGCTGAATCTGGTACTCCGAACGAACGAGGCGTAGATTCAGCTAAGAACACCACTTTTTTCCATTGATGAGAAGTCTAGTCAAAATGCTCCATCATCCACACTAGTCTGGTCTTATGATGCCTTGCTCTCATCAAAAGCCATTCGATGGTACGACGTGCAAGGACCTCAGAGTCAGCGTGTCGACGCTTGGAGTATTGATTGATACCTGAGAAACCTCCATATGAATACACCAGCAAAATAAACCCGCAAAATCATCCGTGTTTCATGAAATTTTCTTGAAATTTCCTCCAATGTCTTGAGCGTTGGGCCTCAGAATGCCGCTTAAAGGCAGTGGTCGCGATCAAATATGCTCGTCGTCTTTATCTCTCTAAACCCTTTTCTGGGTCTCGAGTAGTAGGACCTATAGAAAAAAACGGAAAAAAACACTATTTTGGGCCGAATTTGGAGCCTAAAGTTTCTTGTCCTTTGATGGTGGACAAGCCCACTCCACATCGTCGGCATCGATTACCTCTTATATCAAGAATATCAGCTGGCTTGAAATTGAATTTCAATCAATGAACCTTCGAATTTATGTACACATCTAGTCAAAAACATTGACTGGAGTGCTTTCTTTCATTGCTAAGCTGTTTTATGGGGTAAATTTGCATTTATTTCTTCCTACGAATGTCGATGATTTTTGACTGCTCGGCATCAGACTGCGACCTTTTTGGTCGGCGCCGTGCACGTGTGCACGGACTGGCTTTTTTGGGCCCTAGAAACTCCAACTCTAGCCCGCTTGTAAGCGCGTTACCTTCATAGTTTTCCAGTTGTTTTTTATCTAAGCTGATTTTTGTAGTTTCTCGATAACGTTTTTCATTGTGACCACTGCCTTTGAAGGCACAGTCCAACCTCGGAATCAATTTTCCTGTTTTCTGTTTATCTTAGAAACGGTCCCAAGCTGATTCCAATTGTGGTGCGCGCGAAGCGCGCACCAGATTTGGTTTTGAATTGGCCACGCGCGCAACCCCTTTTTCGAAATCTCAGTTCAGAGTGAACGTAGGAATTAGAGCTAAATTGCATTAAAAAGAGCGCAAAAAGTTGGTAACTGTGCCCAAAAATGGTTTAGAACGGTTCGCTGGTTTTCGAGTAAAAATAGAAAGACCGCTCGTTTTCGTTGTTAATCTCCTTTTTTTCAGACGGCGTTCACGATCTTGCGGGTACACTTAAAATTGAGCTAGGAAGCTCATTTTTGGATAGGAGGCTGGAAATGGATGCAGGTCGCTTTTATCCCAATTTGAACTTGATACCTTAACTTTGAAGGGTACCTCAAAATCGTGGGTTTACATACTAAATTAGCCGTGGAGCACGAAAACTGATTTTTTCTGCTACTGCTGTGGAGACCGGAGCAGGGCTGGGCACACGTCCCGGCATGGCGATTCTGAATATGCACCCCCCTTAGCTCGTTAATTTTTAGGCACCCCCTTATGGGAAATCGAAATCGGCTGTTTTTTCGAATAGTTGGACAGTCATGATCTTGACTTCCTGATTTTGATAAACAAGAATATAAAAAAAAAGCACTGAATAGAGAAAATTCCGAAAATGGCAACAAAAAGGGTAGTGTAATTTCTGAACTTCAAAACAACCCTATGAGGAAAATTTGTTAGTAAGACGGTAAGTTATTACAAAAGATGAAACATTTTTCAATACAAAACAATTGAACAATTACCAACAACAGAACTACTACTATTGCGATAATTAATGTTTCCTGTCGAATGTTTTCATTAACCTATGAAGGATTAGTTAATCTGTGATGTGGAAATCAGAACTATTTTGTGTTGTGGAACAATGTTAGGATTCATGTGATTCGTAGGGAGTAGAAAACCCGGGTTTTACCCTCCTAGAATGCCGCTATCCCTTAAAAAAATCGGCTTGCCGTGTGATACGGTGTCAGTACGCAGCTACACAGCGCACACGGGAATGGACGCGCACACAATATTAATAAAAAATGTATTTTATTACAGAACGGAGAGAAGAAAAGGATTGAAACTGAAGGAAATATAAGATGGTGAAGGTAGTCTATTCTGGATGTACCCATTTTAGAAATTTAATGTAAATTAACAAAGTTAGAGCGGGTGTAAATATTTAGCCGTGACAAGGTTCATTCAAACGAACCTAGTTGATCAAAACTAGCATTAAACTGAGAGCAAAGGGTATTGTTAGAAAGAGGAGAATCTGGCAAACACTTTAGCATCAATGGGACCGGTTTTTTATGTAATTTAAGGACCTTAAATCTCGTCCCGGTTTTACCCCGAAAACCGGGACAAAACCGGGACGAGTTTTAAGGTCCTTAAATCACATTGAATATGAAACCTATTGCTATTAAAATGTTTACCAGATTCTCCTCTTTCTCGCAATGCTCTTAGTTCTCATGTTTGTGGGTGTTTTTAATCAACTAGGTTCATTTGAATGAACCTTATCACGTCCGAAAAATTCACTCCGCTCCAACTTAGTTTGTTTACATTAAATTTCTATACTGTATACATTGAAAGAATCCTAGTTCTGCCTGCTTCCATTTACTCCAGTTTCAATCATTTTCTCCGCCCCGTTCTGTAATAAAATACATTTTTTAATTAATATTGCCTGCGCGTCCACTCCAGTGCGCGTTGTGTAGCTGCGGACAAACACCAGATCGCACGGCTAGCCTAGTCTATGAGAGATTGCGGCATTCAAGGTGGATTAAACTCGGGTTTTTATGTACAGGGTACTTCTCAATGAGGAGGAAACGGTCATTCGCTTCTTTCATAGTAACTTGCAGTCTTCATTTTTTATAGTTGGCTCTCTTCATAAGTCACATTCTCATGAATAAAAATCTATTGACTAGTTGTGATGCTGACTGTGTTATCTGTACTTTTAATTTGTTGAAATAAATCCTAGCCTGCTCGGATGAGTCCGGGCAGAGTAAGCAGCGGAGCGGTCGGTCATGGCAAAGTATAACAGTGATAAGAAGATTTTGACATGATAAGCCCGATAAGCCTTGCTTCGACCGGCACAAAATGAGCGACCTAGGCTATACATCAGTTCGCTAATATTTTTTTGAACTTGAATGATAGTTTTCCTGGGCGCTGTCTTTGTATTATATCTTTGCCTCAAATCGGTAGCCACCCGCGTAATCAATGAACGTTGCATCAAAGAAACATGACACCACATCAATCCTTACTTGCTACAAGATAACAGAGTAGTGTTTAATCCTTCATCGAAACAAACTTTGACAGCAACTATGAATTATTGCGAACACAACCTGCATCTCTATCAATGATTTTATTCTTTAGGTGTTTGACTCAAAAAGCGGAGAAGAAGATATGACAATTCAGAAGAATAGTGCGTACTACTTTTTTCCTGAAATTCGACAGAACATGCACTTCGTTCTTTTTTTTCGTGTTCGGCTTAGGCAACCCCCTTTGCCCTCTCTGCAACGTCTAATATGCACCCCCCTAAGGTTACCCGGGACGCGTGCCCAGCCCTGAACCGGAGTGTGTGGGTGAATCTGCAGCCAATCAACACAGGTCGTCGGAGGTAAGTACCGAACTTGTCACAATTCGTACTCATGACACGTTCTCGATCGATAATCAACATTATCGATTTTCGCACTTTTTGCACAAAATGCGGCTAGGAGTGGTGATTGCTGACGGGATTGGTTTTCTTGGTTGGAGAATTTTGCTCATCAGTCATTATCGATAAATACCAATCAATAATATTGATTTTTTCGCCTGTTGCACAAAATGCCGCAATGATTTTTGATTGTTGATGGCTCTAAGTCACTTGTCTGGGAAATTCTTCTCATCATGCAAGATCAAGTATTAAACTAGATTTTCTTCAATTATCGTTAATATTGAACTCTCACATAATGCACAAAATGCGGCAATGAGTGGTATTTTCATGGTTTTGGGTCATAAGTTTCAGAAATTGTACTCATACGACAGTATCGTCTGTTAGATGTTTCATCATTCCAAAATGGAAATCGTTGAGCGAAATTGAAGTTAGAAAGGGAACCTTTGGGAAAATATATGAATTTTCTGAAAATTTAGCTTCCTGGCAAAAGTAGCGATTTCGCAATGGTGGAAAAAGCTTCGAAAATATCTTGAAATATCTTAAAGAATGATTTGGCGTAAAATGGCCTGGAAATATAAAAAAGCTAGGAAATGAAGTGAAATAACCAAAAATGCGATTTGGTGGTCGATCATTTCAAAAGCTTCTCCGTTAAACTTATCAAAACGAAATCAAGCACGATATGGAATGGAGTTCGCCTAGTTTGACCTATCTGATTCCCTTATTACAGCTTTCAAAAATGGCTTACTGTTGCGCGCTTGATTTCGTTTTGATAAGTTTAACGGAGAAGCTTGTGAAATGATCGACCACCAAATCGCATTTTTGATTATTTCACTTCATTTCCTAGCTTTTTTTATATTTCCAGGCCATTTTACGCCAAATCATTTTTTAAGATATTTCAAGATATTTTTGAAGCTTTTTCCACCATTGCCAAATCGCTACTTTTGCCAGGAAGCTTCATTTTCAGAAATTATGTCTCTGAAATTGAACGATACCCCCTAGGAACGGAGTTATGGCCCCTCAAAAATTGGTCTTCGGAAGTATGTATGGAGGACGAGTTGTCTCAAGTATAGTTGTACACGAACAAAATTTTCGAAAGATTTTTCGAAATTTTTTTCGTTCATTGGGAATTGTTTCGAACGAGAATTTTTCAATATTCGTTCGTTTGAAATTTCGTCAAACGAAATTTTCTTTCAAATTTCATTCGTTCGAAATTTTTTCGAACGAAAATTTTCCAATTTCCGTTCGTTCAAAATCCGGATTTTCGAAATCTTTTTCGAAATTCGTTCGTTCGGAATTTTTTACAACAAATTTTAAAAAAATTCGAAATTTTTGACAAATTTTGAAAAAATTTCAAAATTTTCGACGAGTTTTGAAAAAAATACGAAATTTCAAAAAAAATCAAAATTTTAATTCGTTTCGAATTTTGCTCGTTCGATCTCCAAAATTTCGAAAGTTTTTCGAAATTCGTTCGTTCGAAATTTTTTCGAACGAAATTTTTCCAATTTTTGTTCGTTCGAAATCCGATTTTTTGAAGTTTTTTCGAAATTCGTTCGTTCGGAATTTTTTTGAACAAATTTAGAAAAAAATTCCGAAATTTTTGACGAATTTCGAAAAAATTCGAAATTTTCGACGTGTTTCGAAAAAAATACGAAATTTCGATTTTGTTATGGCTGACAGATCTGGAAGTGATCTGAGAGAAAGCGTCCGTGATCGGCGAGGTTAGAATGCCGATGACCACCCAAGTAGGAGAGGTGGTCTCCCGTTGAGCAGATCAGATGGGTGATCTAGCGGGAAGCGGACCGCATAAAAGGCCGTTGGTGAGGGCCGGAGACGTGTCAGCCTCAGCCGCAGTTCCCCGCTCTTCTCTGGTGTTCTTCTTAATATTCTACTAATAAACAACTGTATTCGTCCGTCTTCCCTGCAGCAGCAACGGGAGCTCTCGCCTGTTAGAGAGAGCAGAGCTGTGTATTCTCCGGAATACAACATTGGCGATCAGGAGTTCCACTTGCTTGCTATTGGAGCAGCAGTGGAAGAGCTCAGACAGAGTTTCCGTAAACGATAGAAGGAAAGTTTTCGGGAACTGAAAGAAGGCAGTTTTCCGGAAACGAAAGAAGGAAAGTTTCCGAAAACTGGTTGGAAACCTGCGGAAGTAGTTGCAGATTTCTGAAAAGAAAGGCTGTTAGCAGGAAGCCTAGGCCAGATGGAAGATTCAGTCACGAATACTGAACTAGTTATGTCGACGTTCGAAGAGTTATTGGAAGAACAGGGAAAAGCTGCTGAGAAACAGCAGAAAGACATGATAGAGCTCGTTTTGAACAGAATGTCAGGCACAAATGGAGTCCAGAGAGAAACTGAAGAGATTTCAATTCCAAACATGATGTCGGCTCTGAGTAATCGAATAGAAAAGTTCATATTTGATCCGGATATGGACAAGAGTTTCTCGAGATGGTTTTCTCGATACAAAGAAGTGTTTGCTGATGATGCAAAACAGCTTCCTGAAAGTGCAAGGGTCAGACTGCTATGTGAGAAGTTAGATTCGGTTTCATTTGAGAAGTATCAGAGGTATGTTTTGCCAAAGAAGGTAGTTGAAATTGGATTTGACGAAGCAGTGAACATTCTGAAACAGCTGTTCGATCTTAAGGCATCAGAGTTCACAACGAGATATCAGTGCTTGAAGGTCGAAAGGAGTGATTCTGAAGAATATCTCACATACACAGGTAGGGTAAATGAGATATGCGAGAAGGCGATAATCCACGAATTGCATTCGGATGGAATTAAAGGCAGTGGTCGCGCTAGACGAGTCCACCCCCACATCATCGGCATCGATGATCTCTAATATCAAGAACATCAGCTGGCTTGAACTTGAATTTCAATCAATGAAGTTTCGGATTAATGTACACATCTAGTCAAAAACATTGGTTGAAGTGCTTGCTTTCTTTGTTCAACTGTTTTATTACGTAAATTTGCATCTATTTCTTCGTCTCAGTTTCGATGATTTTTGAATGTTTGGCATGAGACTGTGATCTTTCTGTGCACGGGTGCACGAACTGTAAATTTAGGGTCTTAATAACTCTAATTCTAGCTCGTTTTTCACCGCGCTACCTTCATAGTTTTTGAGCTGTTTTATATCTAAGCTGATTTTTGTAGTTTTTTCGATAACGTTTTTCATCGTGACCACTGCCTTTAACCCAGCAGACGTTTGAGTGTACACAGGGAACGTTCGAGTGATATAGCGTGCACAACTATATCGCGAAACTATCTCATGCATTGCCTAAAAGTGCCGCCGTCCGGCACACTGAGGCCTCTGGTTCATAACACCTTAGGATCCGTACCCATGGACTTCATGGAGTCTTTGGCCACAAGCCACAATTTCGCCACCCTGAACTGTCGATCGCTGTCGAGTGATATTCAAAAAACTGCGCTATCCAGACTCCTGAGCTATTTTTATGCACCGTTTGCTGCTTTGTAGGAAACCAGCCTCAAGGATAGACCCGTCATCAGCGTCGGAGAGTACACCATCTACTGCGGTAACGCTGACGATAGAAGAGTGGGAGGCTGTGCAATAGCTGTAAGGAAGGATTTCAATGGTATGGTCAAGGAGTTCGGCTCAACGTCGTGTCGGAATGCATTCGCACGACTGCGGGATCACAGAGGATTAAATCTGTGGATAGTGAGTGCTCATGCGCCCATTGAAACCGCCGAGGACAATTTGAAGGATGCGTTCTATGAGGAACTCAATACGTTGCTGGACAGGATACCTTGTCAACATGCTGTTGGCGTGGGGATTGACGCAAATGCGGAGGTGGGACTTGATCAGGAATCCGAAGTACTCGGTAAATGGTTCTACCCAGTGGAGCAAACATCGGACAATGGCTACCACCTTGTCGACTTTCGTGAACGCAGTGGTCTGATTATTGCATCGACATTCAAGAGGAATCATCGCCGCCATCAGCTTACGTGGCAGGGACCAACCCAGCTATCTCCAGAAGAGCAGCGGAAGATGACAACTTTGAAACTACAGCTCGACTATGATCTGACGAGGAATATTCCAGTATCGGACATTCGAAGGTCTAGAGCTGTGTGGGATGTTGCATTCGATTCGGATCACCGTCCTGTTCTGTTGAACTTCACTGCGAGGATTCATAAGAGGAAGCGAGGGGCTCAGCCTCTCCAGAGGATTGACATGACAAGTCTCAGAGATGAAGAGTGCAGAAGGAATTTCCGACAACGCGTTTCTATTCACATCGCAGTACGGACTAAGAAGAAACTTTGCGACGCGGATTCTTTTGTCAAGTGCATCCAGGACGCTTCGAAAGAGGCACTCCCGGTTGTACAGCCTAAGAAGAAGTCCCCCTACGTCTCAGGGGAAACGACGTCTACTTACAACAAGGTATGTGCTCTCCGAACTGCAGGAAACTTCGTGGAGGAGAAGCGCCTGAGGAAGCCGCGTCGGCAGCTTCGAAGTGACCGCGAACGAGAGTGGACGTGTAGAGCTAAGAAGTTCAAAGAGTCTTGGGAGGAGAAGGATCTGAGGAAAGCCTACACGTTGCTGCGACAGTATATCGGGAAGATGGAGAGATGTCCTCCAGTCTTGAACACTACCAATGGAGTTGTAGTTGGTGATGCGACACTACCAATATGGAAGGATTACTTCACTTCAATACTGAATCGTCCAGCGCCATCAGTACCTGAGCTCCGCATGTCCAGAGAGCACATTACGATGTCAGTGGGGAACCGCCGACTGAGTCTGAAGTTTTGGATTGTGTCCGGAATATGAAGAATGGAAAGGCAGGTGGAGATGACAACATCACTGCTGAAATGCTAAAAGCTCTTCCTCCGTCTGGGATTCGTGGAATGACCAACACCATCCGTGCCATATAGATGAGCACAAGGATACCAGATTCGTGGAGACATGCGATCATCGTACCTCTTCACAAAAAGCTATCCGTCACGGTTCCTAAGAACTTCAGAGGAATCTCTCTACTTCGTGTCATGTACAAGATTTTAGAACGTATCATTCTCGAGCGACTTATCAAACATCGTGAAGGAACGACCAGAGATGAGCAAGCCGGTTTTCCACCTGGAAGATCGACCATCGACCAAGTGTTTGTCGTGAGAAGAGTAATTGAATCGTGGCAGGGACGGCACACCTCGGTGAAGATGCGGAATAACCGCGTCAGGCGAAAGCCAACCGATAAAGTCCAGTAAGTTAAATATGCGATCGGACCTGCACAAAGGGAGAAGTTGAGAATCAAGGCAAGAACGGGTCTAATAATCGGAAACCATCGCTCGTTTCGCCAATATTGAGCTCGAAAGATCGCAGAGGGGCGTACCAAAGTGGCTTCCGGATGTGGGCGCTCCAGGGTGGCTTCCTCCTATATCTCACTTATCCGGAAGAATTGAGGGCTGGCACTGGACAGGTGCTATGTATGGTTGGTCTACGTCACAATTATATGGAAACCTCAGATTTCGTCTTTGAGCTCGGACTGCGCATTTGAAGGCAAGGTCCGGTCAAATTCTGACACTATCGATGTTTGGGTTACATAGATTGGGCTGGCCTAGCTGGACATCGTCTTAACGTTTCACAAACTCGGAGTCCTTTCTCCTGGAGAAAACAGCGTTAAAATCAGGGATTACGGTATTCACAACATGATAATCATTGCCTGAATGACCGATATTTACACTGCAGTTTTGAAGAATGCGTGGACGGTGACAAAAACGTGGACAATGGACACACTTTTCTGACTCTTCTGAAACGGAGGTAGACGGGAGTGGCTGGAATAACTTTAAGAAGACCGGTTTTTACGCAGTTTCCGACTGTTCCTTGGGACTACCGGTAGCATGCGCACCGACTCAGAGGAAAATCTCAAAATCGAAAATCTTGCTAGACCCTGCCTTCAGCGTTCGTGTTATGATATAATCTAATACTGACTGCTCTTCTCTCGAAAAGCCTCTTCCAAGATTGGAATTTCACATATTTTTCCCGAAAATTTGGGAAAAATATGTGAAATTTTTGAAAATTTGGCTTCCTGGCAAAAGTAACGATTTGGAAATGCCATTTAGAAGCAAAAATCTCCAAAAATATCGTGAAATATCGTAAAAAACGATTAGGCCTAAAATGGCCCGGAGTAATAAAAAAAGCTAGGAAATGAAGTGAAATAGCTAAAGATACGATTTGGTGGTCAATGACAGACAAGGGATCGGATTTCACAAGCTGCTCCGTAAAACTTATCAATACGAAATCAAGCGCCCCAGGGAAACATTAAGCAAATTCTGAAAGCTGTACTAAGGGAATCAGCATAGCTCAAACTATGTGAACGCAACGTTCTGATCCATATCGCGCTTGAACTCGCTTTGATAAGTCTAACGGAGAAGCTGGTAAAATACGACCCCTCGTCTGACATTGACCACCAAATCGTATTGTCAGTTATTTCACTTCATTTCCTAGCTTTTTTATTACTCCAGGCCATTTTACGCCGAATCGTTTTTTAGGAAACTTCAAGGTATTTTTGAAACTTTTTTTTTACATACAAATGCCATTACCAAATAGTTACTTTTGCCAGGAGGCTAAATTTTCAGAAATCTTTACTTGTGAATGAACTACCAATCCTGAAAAATGCATAGATCACCAAAAGAATTCAAAACCGACGAAGAAAGTGAACGAGTTCAAGTAAAAGACAAAAAGTCGCAGATTGCGAATATTAAAAAATAATCTTCCCCATCGATGTATGGTTTCTATTTTTGATTTAGTCTGACGCATGGACCAGGCGGCTGGCCGTGCGGTGTTGGCGGCCCCATGGAGAATGAGGTTTTGATTCGCCCACGAACTCTACATACGCGTTATACCCCTGAAACATACTTTTTATATCGGCATTATGACCGAAAATATCATATTAGAAGATATAATTGATAGCCGCCGTTAGATCAAAGATATTTGGAGAAAAACCGATGTCCATAGATTCATGAACGCTACTGTAAGTTCACTACCGCACACAGGATTCGGTCAGGAGAAAGGTCGTGTTTTCGCGTCTTTTTCGTATAACTCGCTTCAAAGCAACCCCAGACGAAACTAGGGACATATTCATGATCACGGCATTGAAGGCTACTCAATAGTATAGCCATTGTCGGGGTTGCGTTGAGAACCAAGGAAGTTTAATAACCAACCTGTTCTCTATATACGGTAGACACAGGTAAACACAGACAGACGGTAGCGCCCCATCCGCCATGGTACCTTATTTACACACCTGGCTGATTACGAAACTTCTATAGTTCTCACCGTGACCAGCACAAAGGCTCAACCATTCGGTAGCCCTCAACGCCAGGATCACGAATACCACCTTATTTTCGCTAAAAGTTGAGTTTGAAGCGATTTATACAAAAATACAAATAAGGGGCAAAACCCGACCTTGCTCGCTTTCTGACCAGATCCTACGACCGGTATTGCATCCAATACTGAGACCATGCACTGAATCTAATTGGAAAAATCTGAAATAAACAAGTTATACGGGAAGTGAGAAGAAGCATACGATAGTGAAAGGAATGGGCTTTTGAATGCATTATCACGCTGACAGAACAAACCCGACCAAAAGACAAAATTGTTTTTTGGAAAAATCACAGTTATTTCTGCATCAGCCAAGCCAACAAATAAGCCAGAATTTGAGTGAGCTAGGAGTCTACTATATCGGGGAAAGATTCTAGAGGCGATGTACATATAGTAGTTCCTTCTCGGATGAATAGAATGGCGGTATTTATGCAAGATTGGAAACTTGATTCGACAAAAAAAAATTTGAATATGATCTAGGGGAAAGTGCGAAACGAAGGTCATAATATGATTTCAAAAAAAAAAGGGAAAGTATTATTTTGAGAAACCTCCGTACCTTGAATGTGATTGCTTGTCTCCGTAGATTCCGGGCTTCCTACCAGACCAATGCTAGCAGAATCCTTAAAAGAAGATGCTGACCAAAAATTACGATGAGATAAACGAAAATGAGCAAAAAGTTACATGTGCACATACGATATCTCGTCATGAACATTTTATAATAAGAGGAAGGAGAATTGGAAAGAAAGAAAGAAAAAACGAAAGATGAAGAAGTAGTGGAAGAATGATTTGCTTTGGCAATACTGATGGTGAGCGGCATCTATTGCTTTCTCCATAACTGTACTACCATACAAAACCTGTAATGAGGGCTCCAAGCTGCTTCGCGGTTCCCCCCCCCCCCCCCGAATCGACTACACACGTAGTAATCGGACTGGAAAAAGTGGGCGTTTAAACACGAAAGGTTTTCCGTATTGAAGTTGCAAATTCAAGTCGAAAATTTGTGTGCGAATATATTTGGGTTGATCTTATCCGATCAATACCAAGTAATAGCACACGCAGAATCTGGAAACGGCATTGTTGTAGACAAATAGCAATAGCAAACCGTTGAAATGAAAAATAACAAATAATTAAATGAAAAGACACAGCGCTAGCAGCAAGAGCTTTGCCGGAGAATACCGCAACTATATCGCAAGTGTCATTTCACGTCATTCCAACCCAGTGGTTATAATCGTGGGCTCCGAGCCCGCAGCGTTAGAGAACCAAATTCTCTCTTCTAACGAGAAAATCCTGTAAGTGCTACTGCAAGAGACCTAGCCTGATTAAGCGGCATTTTTTCAGTGGTATTTTGAGTGATGCCTCCACATATCAGCCAAAGGTCTTGATTCTATTAGAAGTGGTACCCCAGCTCACTTCAAAGAAAGACTTCGAGTGGGATATCCCTCCTATAAAATTATTTACTTTGCCGAGTTTAGAAGGAAAAGGAAACTCCGGGTTGTTGCGAAACGTCGGGTAGGTGAAACACCGGGTTGTGCCGTCACCAAGGCGTTGCAGATCTCAGTTCTGCAAAAACCCAAAGGTCCCTATCAGAGGATAGATGTGCGCATGGCGCGAAGGAGTATGAGTGATCCTCACCTTCACCATTCATACATGTTCTTGTACGAATGCTCTGCCCTCCACCGCATTCTTTATCGCACATCGACCAATGACACCAGTCGGACCATCGGCAACACGACGTTCCCTCGCACAACGTGTTCTCCTTCAGAATGACAACTCATTAAAAATCAAAATAGTTTGATTCCTCAGCTTCCTTGAGGTTGTTTTTTTTCGTGTAATTATCAAAGCCCTCTTGCTTGTAAATAAGGGTTGGTAGTATACTTCGGACCGAATTATATTATTCGAATATTATTCGAATGATTTTTCGAATTTCGAATCATTCAAAACTCGAAATTCGGAAGTTTTCGTTTTCGAATAATATTCGAAATTCGGATATTTCAAAAACCGGCTCTCGAATATTATTCGAAATTCGAATATTTCAAAAACAGGCTCTCGAATAATATTCGAAATTCGAATATTTCAATAACCGGCTCTCGAATATTATTCGAAATTCGAATATTTCAAAAACAGGCTCTCGAATAATATTCGAAATTCGATTATTTCAAAAACCGGCTCTCGAATATTATTCGAAATTCGAATATTTCAAAAACAGGCTCTCGAATAGTATTCGAAATTCGAATATTTCAAAAACAGGCTCTCGAATAATATTCGAAATTCGAATACTTGTGTATGGATTTATCCGAATTATTCGTCATTTCGAATAAATTGAGCGGACAACAATTCGTGGCTCAACCACATCCATTGAGAAGTGGTCTTCTGAGGAGAGTACGGATTCGTATACATCTGTACGAGTCTAATTAAGGAGCCCGTCATTAGCGTGGCTCGCACCAGGGGTGTGCGTTAATAAAAAGTATTTTTTTCGTTAAGCGTTAATCGTTAATTTTCGGGAAAATACCGCGTTAACCCGTTAATGCGTTAACACGTTAATTTTGAATTCCGTTAAACCATTAAAAGGAAAAATACAACCACGTCAATAATCAACAAAATACCAGATCTCCCATATCAATCAGTGCCATACAGAGTTCGGTGCGGGATAGGGCCCTACAGGGGGTTTTGAGCTTCGGAGATGTCTGACCTCCGGAGGATGACCCAATGTGAGTGAAAACCGCTCGGAGCAGTTTTCGCATGGGATTCAACTATGCATTGCGATTTGACTGAAATGCTCTTTCAACTTAGTTGTGAGTGAAAGTGTTCAATTAGGAATCTTAAGGTGAAGTTATCGTGAAGGTGTTCCCAAAATGATAGACAAGACATATGAACCCTCAATGTGAAGTGCCTAAAGCAGTTTGCCTAATAAATACTCAATGATTTCTGCGAAAGATTTTTATGAGTCAGTAGAATTGATATTTGCGTTGAGTGTGGTCGGTTTACGCTGTACAAAAAAAATTCCTCGCTCAGGATTCAGGCCGAGCACCGCTAAATATGAGGGCTAACACGTCTCTCGGGTGTGGTCCCGTCGGAAGTCTGCAATTTTGAAAACTAAGAGTCACGGAAGTAGTATATTTGAGTCCAGCGTGGTCGATTTTTTCTATGTTGAGTTTCGGCGTCTAAAATGAACGCCGAAGACCGCTATACTGACAGAGGAAGAAGACAAAAAACATTCAGGTTTACGAATCTGAACCACGGTTTTAAAACTGCGGTAGTTTAAGTTTCGAATGAGGTAGCCGGAAAAAATCCTAGCTTTAGGAAACTACACTCTGTACCCTACCGTTTGAAGCCTACGGCACCTTTGAAGTGTGCCCTTTGCGAAATTTTTCCTGGTGTGGGTTCTGCGTCAATATTCGCGTTTTCTCAGTACATACTTTGTCAGATGTGGATCCACAGTGCATTTTAGAGAAGAACCCACAATAGGTAAATGTTCCTAAAAGGCACTCTTCAGATTTGCAGAAGGTTGCACGCTGTAGAGTATAAAGTCTAACTTCTCAAAGTCAGGATTTTTCTAAATAACTCATTTATTACTTAACCTGTCACCTTTTAAAAGCCTATTTTTTTAAGTCGCACGTTTTTTTTTTCTTCGACGTTTACGAGTACAGTGTAGCGCCCTTCAGCGTCGGTCTCACAATCAGACAGCGAAATTTCGTATGCAGAGTAAATCAGCGATGCTTGACTCAAATACTTTACTCTCGTGACTCACAGTTTTCAAAATTGTCGACTTCCGGCGGGACTACCCCCGGGAAAGTGTGAGCCCTTACACTGTAGCAGTGTTCACCCTCCATCCTAGACGGTGAAAGTGTACACAATGGGTGAATAGACCCTACTTGACTCAAATATCCTTCTATCGTGATCCGTACTTTGCATGACTATGAGCTTCAGGCGGAATTAAACTCGCGCTCCTTCAAACATCAGCATTTTATTACACAGCACAGACAGGGACCAGTTATAACGTAGTGCACCAAAAGTTGCACATCTAATTACCAATGAGAAGCTGTTGGTCAAAGATTGATGTGCTTGAAACTCATGGCAGCATAACCGCTCTCGCTCAATCGGTAGCGAGCGTTTTGCATAGGAATTCATGCATATTGATCTTCTACCGACCTCTATTCATTGATATGTACATGTCCGAAATTTGCTGGACTGCACTATACATACACTTTTGCACTTCAAGCCCCTCTACATAAATGCGATGAGCGCTGTTCGTCCTTGCAAACATCCGTACTTTTTTCGCATAGCACTAGCTTCACCCATTTAATACGACAAGAGTAATCTATCTGCAATCAAACACTACAGACAAACCTGCGAGATAAACACTGTTTGAACACATCAGCTTTAGGTGGGGAGGGGGAGTGGTAGAACACGGTCAAAACTTGACCTTCTCACCCTCCTGGGGAGGGGTTCCGAGCGAAATGGATATTGGAGTGGGTTTGAGCAAAATGGGTCGACCCGTACCTCATGCAGTACTCTGGTGCCATAATTCTACGACAATTAACGAATTATAAATTAACGTGATTTCAAGACTTTTTCGTTAGCGTTAATCGTTAATTTTTGAGAAAAAAACCGCGTTAACCCGTTAATGCGTTAACACGTTAACGTTATAACGCACAGCCCTGGTTCGCACCTTCGTTCACACCTAATTATCTGCGCTCGCACCTCCATCGTTGATGACGCCAGCAAAGCTCGTGCAGAAGAGTCCTGGCGCTCAACCAAGGCCCCAATATTGATTGTTCAAATAGCGGATTAAGTGTTAACCCACTCGAGATTTCATAAAGGATGTTGAAAGATTGTTTTTTATCAGCTGCTGTAATTGCAAAGTGGGGCAATATATGAGCAGGCAGTGTAAAGGGAAAACATTGAAGAAAAATACAGATTTGTAAATTGATGACAACAATGATTTGTAGAAAATAAAAATTCCATAATGGTGATTGAAATATGACATGTGACTGTAATGATAAAGTGCTTCAAAATGTAAACAAGCAGAAAAGTGTGCAAGGTAAAAAATGAACTTATTAAAACGCGTAGATGCAACGATCTCGACTACTTGTCGCACTTTTGATTTTGTGCAATGCACTAGTTGTTTGTTTTAACAATAGTGGCTGAAGACGAAAAAAAAATTGTTTTTCTGTTCGCTTTTCTTTTCTTGGCGGGTGCTTGCTGATCCACTTCCTTATTTGTTCAGCCGCTGTGTATGACAAGTCAGATGTTATTTGGAAACCCCGAGAATCTGTCAAAAAATTGCAATTTATCTGAAAATTCGAAAAAAATATTCGGTAATTCGAAAATTTGGTATTTCGAATATATTCGAAACTCGAGAAGTCGGATTTTCGAATATATTCGAAAATTTGAAATGCGAAAATCTGGATTCTCGAATATATTCGAAAATTCGAAATTCGAAAATCTGGATTCTCGAATATATTCGAAAATTCGAAATTCGAAAATTTTCGTTTTCGAATAATATTCGAAATTCGAAATTCCAAAATTTTCGTTCTCGAATAATATTCGAAATTCGAAATTTTCGTTTTCGAATAATATTCGAAATTCGAAATTCGGAAATTTTCGTTTTCGAATAATATTCGAAATTCGAAATTCGAAAATTTTCGTTTTCGAATATTAGTCGAAATTCGAAAATTTTCCTTTTCGAATAATATTCGAAATTCGAAAATTTTGACCATTTTGCCCAGTATAGTTGGTAGTAAATGGGGTGTTAAACGCGAATAAACCGCCACCTCCAAGCCGCCAACATACCGCGACATAAATGCACTAGAGCCGCGAGATTAACGCGAACGAACCGCCACCTCCTGGCCGGCTACGAACCGCGACATATGTAGGTGCCACGGTTTGTTGCCGGCTTAACGAAAGCTGCCCTCTGCTTACACATACATTATGCGTGACCTTCGTCCGCATAAGTATTTTCTACACTTGGACACGAACGACGTTTACGGTAGAATGACGAGGGATCGGAAAGAATAAACAAGTAATGCTATTTATTTTATTCATTAGGAAGAGCATTCAAAGGAAACTTCGTAATATTTCGCTTGTTCGAAACACGATCAGACCGCAATTTTTTAAATTTTCTTTGGAAAACCTAATTCTCGTAATTTTTTATGAGCTCCGTGAGTTTTCAGGACCACACTCGAAAAGACATGTTAGGTTAATCATTAGCCTCAATCAACCAAATGCGTGTGATCTGACAAAAGTTTGCATTTGTAGTAACTTTGTTAACTTTTTTTTTATTTTTTCAAACAAAAGTTTTTTTTTTCGAAAAACAAAAAATTTCCCTAAAAGGAAATTTCGAGCGAACGGAAATTTGAAAATTTCTGGATAATTATTTACAAGGTGTTATTGGGAAGGTAACGCTAGGTGCGAAAAAGACATTCCGCAATTCGTTGAGTAATGCATAAATTCAAAGAATGTCCTGCGTTCAACTGAAATGGATGGTTTAAAACTTATAAGAATGATGATGAACTAGATAGTCTATTTTCGTTCTTGAAAAAGAATTGGAGTGTTTTTTTAGAGGCGTGCAACTGAAGTCTGGCGTCCGAGATTGGGGTAATGGTGTGGTTTCGGTCATTGATGCAGTTGAATTTGTGAAGTGTTCGCCGTCTTCTCAAAATGAAACTAATCCCCCGCCCGCAGTAAGTGCTGAAAATATATAGAAACACTGTTATACATTCATATGCGCATCATGCTAGGAAAAGATTTTGTACACATATTTCAAGGTAAAAATTTGAAACACTTCGAGTGGCTCTACCAATGCACCAAAGCAAGTGCGTCGCGGACCCTCAAAAAAAAAGAGGCCAACGATGGCACTGATCTGGCAATGAAAGAGGAGTATTTGAATTTTTCAGAAAAAGGAGAACAAACACAGTTCGTTTTAAAAACAAGTTCGCATTTCTTTCTTACAAAACTCGCCCGATACGCCCCGACTAATGCTACTAAGGCTTCAAATCACCTGAAAATCAGTGGCTTGGAGAATTTTCACATTTTTGCACTGAAAAAGTTGTGGGAACCCTTTCGAAACGCGAACAAGCAAATAATTCACTACATACTTCACATAGCCTGTGCTATGCAATGAATTATGAATATGAAACTAACCTGATAATAGCGAAGCGAATAATTTTCGGAAGAACATAAATAAAAGCGGGGGAAGTGTCGACACTCGCCAAAAAATCAACAGCTGATTGGTAGGGATTGATTAGTGCCACCAAAGAAGACGGCCAACGTGTTTTAGCAACGACCCCTGCTTTGTTTTTGATCCCTCATCGCCCGTTTCCCTGGCGAAAGCCGTTAAAAGACATTCCCTTGAAACACCTTTCAGTTTTAAAGATAGGCTGACGTCCTGAATCAAAATGGCTAACAGTGCTATCAAACTTCCTTAACCCTCTGCATTAATTAAACGCGCACTTGCCCTAGTATAGATGGTCAAAACTGTTCCTACTGTATCTTGCTAACCGCATCCAAAAACTTCTCGGGAGGAGTTTTTCGTTAACCGCCAGTTCCTCTCGGATTTAAACACTATTTCCGTGCTTGTCTGCGAGAGAATGTTAAACGCGAACTTACCGCGAGTATGCCACATTTCGTAATTTTAGAGAAAAAAAACAGACCTGAAAACGTTTTGTAATCGCTATTTTTCGTAACAAAAGTTACAATTGTCGCTTTTTTGAGGCGTTTTCATGGAAAGTGTAACAAATGCCTACCACTGAGGGATGTTAGGGTGAAACTAGAGCGAAATCTCTCCCAACTATTAGGAGTCCTGCTCAGATTCTGTTGTGGTTAACTCGCGTTCAACTCGAACTTAACGCCTGTTAATTCTCGTTTAACACCCCCAATTACTACCACCCCAGTGTTGTAACTTCTTCATACGCCACATTTCACGTTTTACGATTAGGGGCTGAGCAAAGTTGCACACTAGCGCGGTGACTACAAGTCAACTAAAAGTCTCCTCCAATATTCACACAACTTTCTTTGACTCTAACGTTTTGATGTTCTGGTTTTGGAAGAAGCTTTCATGTTTTTCTTTTTTATTTCCCTACATGTAAACAACTGCGTAATTTGTGCGCGACCCCTATGAAACTACAATACCCGCGCTGAGTTTTGTAAAAACGGGGAGCATCTGGCAAACTTGTCAAAAAAGCGTCCGATGCATGTGACCTATTTGAATGTAGACTTTTTCAGATCGTGAAATTTCTTTCATTTTCACAGATCACATTGCTACCTAATTATGTGACTCGTGTGCGGAAGTTATCTCCGCCATTGCCGGTCCCAAGCCCGGATGAGAAAGGAGGAGGGTTGGCCCCCCCCCCCGTACTACCGACGGGCTGGAAAACTTAGGTGGTAAGCATGGAAAGTCTCTTAGGAAACAACGAAGAAGCTACCGCATCCGGGGCAGCCGATGTGCCAACACTAGGGATCCAGGGTGTTGGTGAGAAGAATACTACTGGCCAAAATGGAGGACGACTGGTGACACCTAAAAAGGAGCTGAGGATTGGAGCATGGAATGTGCGGACGGGACACTGCGTCGGTCAGAAAGAGATAATAGCAAGAGAGTTGTCAAGGTCCAACATATCGATTGCTGCACTTTCCGAGCTGAGGATGAGCGGATGTGGAACGGTGCCCATTCAGGTGCCGGAGAGTAGTGAAAAGATGGTGCTCTACTATTCCGGTGAGGACGGACATCGCAATGGTGTTGGATTTATGCTAGGCAGTCGCGCAGCTGGAAGCGTTGTTTCATTCGAGCCGATTTCTGGCAGGATCGCTGTTCTTGTTTTGAGCGGAACAATCAAGACCCATGTCGTGTCCATCTATGCACCAACGGAGCCAAGTTCTGACGTTGACAAGGACGAGTTCTACACCCAACTCCAGGACGTGCTGAATACTATCCCGAAAAACGATGTCACCATTGTAGCGGGTGATTTCAACGCAAGAGTCGGTAGTGATAGAACGGGCTGGGAAGGAGTGTTAGGCAGGTTCAGCGTGGGCGAAATAAACGATAATGGACTACGCCTACTTTCGTTCGCTGCGTTCAACGAGCTTGCCATCGGTAAGAGTCAATTGCGGCACCCCAGGAAGCATCAGTTAACATGGAGGAATCCAACTGGACGAGATGTGGCCACCTTGGACTACGTGCTGATAAACTCACGTTTTAGATCATCACTGAAAGATGTTCGAGCCATGAGAGGGCCTGATTGTGGATCCGACCATTATCTCTTACGTGCAGTAATGCAGCTTCGCTTACGACGACCTAGGCGTGAGGAGCTCCCTAGAAAGAAACTAGACTGGTCACGCTTGATGGCGCCAGGAACAAAAGAAACATTTCAACTCGCGCTGTTGAATCGGTTCGCGGTTCTGGAAGATGCCTTGTCTGTGGACGAGCACGAGAAGCAGACAGTTGAAGTCGCTCTTGATTGCGCAGAGCCTCTCTGCCCTGTTATGCGCCGGCGAACGCAGCCTTGGAAATCGGACGATTCTTTTCGTCTCGTGGACGAACGGAAGCGAGTGAAACTGATGGACTTTGGACGGTATCGGCAATTGTGTCAGGAGCTTTGTCGAAAGTTGAAGAAAGAGCGGGAGTCGTACTGGAATAAGGTAGCAGACGAAGTGGAGGAGGCAGTTGGAAGGAACGACTATCGCACATTGTACCGCACACTCAACCGTCTGAGAAAGGAGACCAAACCCATGAGCGATTCCATCAGGAATACGGATGGGTCTTTTGTGCGATCAGCAGATGAGCGTCTGTTGCGATGGAGGCAGTTCTTCAGTTAACTCTTTACTCACGATGCGCCACAAGGTCCACTGGCCCAACCGCTTCTAGTTGAGGTACCAGAGGAGACAGCGCTTGACTCGAAACCCACTGCGGAAGAAGTGAAGGCGGCAATCAAGTCGCTAAAGAATGGAAAGGCGTCCGGTGTTGACAATGTCACTGCTAAGGTCATCAAGGCAGGAGGAGATGTTCTACTGCGTCAGTTGCATCAGCTAATCACGCGCATATGGCGGGCAGAGAGCGTGCCATCTACCTGGAAAAAGGCTATTGTCGTGCCTATCCATAAGAAGGGCGATGCCAAAGACTGTAAAATCTATCGCGGGATCAGCCTGTTGTCGGTTGTTGGTAAAGTCTTCACGAGAACTATCCAGTCCAGACTTCAACGCCATCGGGAGAGTACCTGTCGCGAAGAACAAGCAGGTTTTTGTCCGGGTCAAGGATGCAGCGATCAAATTTTCGCACTTCGTCAAGTTATGGAGGAAAGGATTCGCTGTGGAAAGCGCGTCGTTATCACCTTCATAGACTTCAAGTCGGCATTCGATTGCGTGCACTGGCCCGCCTTATGGAGATCGATGGAATGCGAACACATGCCAGGAAAAATGGTGAAGCTTCTGCAGGAAATTTATAGAGGCTCGACTAGCTGTGTCCGCGTCGGAAACAAGCTATCCGAAGAATTCAGAGTCGATGCAGGCGTCCGGCAGGGAGATGTGATTTCGCCGCTCCTCTTTAATACCGTGGTCGATGCTATTATGAGAAAGGCCTTCGAAAATAGAAGAGGGGTCCAATTTGGCAATAACGATTTTGTCACGGACTTGATGTTTGCGGACGACAGCGCAGTGTTCACCGATACTGACATGGAAGCCACGCTTTTGTTGAATGATATGACACAAATCGCGGAATCGTATGGGCTGCGGATTAATAAGGAGAAGACTAAAGTCATGACGTCGGACGGTTCACGTGCTTCTGTGTTCTTCGAGGGAGCTGAGCTTCAGCAAGTCAAGGAGTTCAAGTACCTCGGATCGGTGGTGCAAGAGCGAAAGGTAGTGGCTACATCGGAGATACTGTGCAGGATCGGGCAGGCGTCGGCTGCTTTCGCTTCGCTGAGCTGGTGTTTATGGAGGAAGGGTAATGTTTCAATCAAGACAAAGATCCGGATGTTTCGCGCGCTCATAGTGCCAATCCTACTGTACGGGTCAGAGTCGTGGACGTTGCTGAAGTCGGATCACAGCAGGCTGGAGGTCTTCCAAACGCGGTGTTTGCGGCAAATCCTCGGGATAACTTTAAGAGATCGAATACGGAATGACGTTATCCGAGATACTTGCGACCATCAGCCCACGATCGAAGAACAAATTCGAACGAGAAGGCTGCGATGGTTCGGACACGTATGCAGAATGGAAACAAATCGACTTCCGCGCAGATTGTTATGGAGAGAGCGCCCTGCACTGTGGAAGGTTGAAAGAGCAGCCCCGAAAAAGACGTGGTTGAAGCAAGTCGAGGCGGATCTGAAGTCCCAACGGTGCAGTGTCCTTAATGCTAGATTAATTGCTGCGAACCGTACTGAATGGATGCGTATCGTTCAAGCCACAAGAGCTCCTATGGCACCTACAGCAGTGTACTGGTTGAGAGGTCATCCTGCTCCGCCAGCCGCCAGCTAACGGGATGAGTGAGTGAGTGAGTGAGTGTGCGGAAGTTCCCTAAAACCGCTTTGTTTTTGAATGAAATAGTTCTTGCAATAGTTTTTCACAAACGTCGCGCGCGAATTAGGTGCAGGTGAGAGAATGTCGAGGTTTGTTTCGGTTGAAATTCCGAAATCCTTAATTAAACACTCTCAAGAACTACCTGAAAAGTCGGAGTTTTGTTGCGAAAATCCTAGACTCTTTAGTGAAGGATTCTGAAAATTCAACCAACACAAACCTTCAGATTCTCTCACCTGCACCTAATTTGTGAAGAAATGATACAGATTACTCTTCCATTACTTGTACAAATACTGCTCAAAGTTGCGCAGCACTTCGCCGCGCGCGACGTTTCTGAAAAACGATTGAAAAAACTATTTCCTTCGACAACAAAGTGATTTTAGGGAACTTCGGCCCATAAGTCACATAATTAAGTAGCAATTTGATCTGTGAATATGATAGCGTTTTCAGATTTCAAAGTCTTCATTTAAAAAGGTTACATGCATCGGGCGCTTTTTTTTGCCAAGTTTTCCAGATGCTCCCCGTTTTTACAAAACTTAGCGAGTGTATTGCACCCTCGAACTCGCTCCCTGAAATACGTTTACTATTATAATGCTCTCCAATATAATGCTTTTCATGAATCACCGAGGAAGAACTGAGGCATAACAAATTGTCCACTGCACATCTTTAAGAGCCTGACGTGCGGAGTTTCTTACCGTTCTTGTTGGACAAATGTTCATTGAATGCTGAGAACTGCCTCTGTTTGGTCATCACGTTTTTGAAGTCTTAACAAGGAACGGTCTCAGTTCAAGTTACCGCATCGTAATTCTCCCTTTCGCATGGCGAGGTCACACCATAAAACGAATCTTATGAATATCTCAATAGATAAGAAAACTCCTCAAAGCGTCAATCGGCCTGAGCAGAATAAAGTGCCTCGCTAGGACGTTCGTGTTACATGTATATAGCAGAAAAAAGTTTGCGACTCCAACCGAGTCCCTAATATATGTACCTATTATACGAATCACTCCTTTTCGTATATCCGAGATTCGGGTAGTTCGATATCTTAGAATTCGAAAAAATGCATTATCTGAATCGAACCAATATCGGGGAATTTCAAAATCGCCATTATCTTCATCGAACCATTATCCGAAGGGCCAATAATTTGGATAAAATCGGATAATTTTCAGATAAAATCGGTTTTTTTTTTTCAGACATCAGCACTTAGCCACGCCCATTTTTCGGTTAGTTAATCAGTGTAAAAAAATTTTTGTATAGTTGCTCTGCATACTTTTTACCAGCTAGTTGTCCTGAATCAAACCTATGTATGTAGAGACCTGTGCCTCCCAACGACGATAGGATAGTTGAAGGTTTGTTTTCATATTTTTATCAATATGCATATATGAAGCTTGAAGTTTGTATGTTAACATGCTTCAACAGCAACGAGGTACTACTGTTTGTTCAATTATGGATTTTTTCGAAGGTTTGCCTCGAGTACCCAGTTTATTTTTCACCGTTTTACCTCAACTTTGTTCCAAAAACATCCGAAATTATCCGACCGGATATCCGTATTCGAACCATTAGAAAATAGGCATTATCCGAATCGATCCATTATCCGAAGAATTATCTTTCGATAACAAATATAGTCCCTGATCGCAGGGTTGGGGTTTCGAAATGGTGGTTGACAGCGACTTGCTGACATACACAATCACCATGCGGTCAAAGACACCGGCAGACCGCAGAAATTTTCGTAGTTGTGGTGCGCGCAAACCGCGCATCACAATTACTAAAATAAAACTGTTATGGCATCTCTGCGTGCAGAAAAAACATGCTGGTAGGCTGCCCGGCACCTCATACTCAGGCCGCGAGCAATGAAAAAGGTTCTGAGCAAAGGCGTGGTGGGAACCTATTTCCGGTCTCGGGTGGAGTCACCAAGACATTTTGATATAGGGATCCTCGCAGCAAGTGCCTTTTTTCGCCAGTTAGAGACCGAGCAGAGAAAGCAGCGGAACTGTTGGTCACATCGAAAAGTTGCAGTGATGAGGTTTCCGTGTGATTGAACGCTCCGCTTTCTATTCCGCTCGCAACTGAATAAGCGAAAAAAGACTATAATTTGATCTGCTTCGGCCGATACACTCTACAAAATCCTTCCTTGTGAGTACTGACAACACTTAGTCCTGGGCAATCACGGCTTTCTGCTCCATCTGCAGTGTAACAAGCTCGGGTTCGAGTTCGCTGTCCAGGTCCACATTTCGATGAGCACGCAGACCACTCACACCATTCTGTCCATGAAGCACAGGCCGGGTTATAGCAAGAAGCTGTTTCCTGAACGATCGCTTTCATTTTATGATCGAGACATGTTTCTCCACCTCGCTAACATGTCCTCTTTTTCTTTGTCAGGATTACAGTTTCGCCTCGTTCCTGTTGATTGTAGCGCCGAACTACGAAGTGGATTGATGCTGAGAAACATCATAATTGGTCAAAGTAGTCGTTTTAAATTACATTCATACAAGTCAATGTGTTTCCAATGACGTTTTCAAATTAGTTAGGAGCTACTTAAGCCTTCTCTGAAACGAACGATGGAGGGGGGGGGGGGGATTCCATCAGGCGATTTTGTGGCGTTCCGAGAAACTGCTTCAGATTCGGCTCAAAGTTTTCTTTCTGGGAGTTATTCGAAACTCCGAACATTTATGCGAAACCAATTTTCTAATGTTCCGAGGCTTGGGATAGCTTATGATCAATATGATGATATTCACATAATGCTATACAGCCCATCCCCCATTCGGCTCTAAACAAAATTGATGATAACCAATTGACAAAGGGTAAGGTACAAAAGAATTGGAGGGCGGTGTGTCTTCATTCACGCACCGCCCTTCTCCAGTGGTTAGCAGGTGAGGCTCTCCGCGGATTAGAATGTAGGAAAACAGCATCACTGGTGATCAAAGTCTAACAAAATCGGAGTAAAAATTCAGAAAATTTCAGGACCAACTCGAGTTGGGAGGGGGGGGTTGCTGGATAAGAGCACCCATAATATTCAGCTGGTCTTACCCTAACTTAGTAACTCGAGAACCAATGAATGGACATCAAAGTCTCAAATAACGCCCCCTCCCCCGCCTTAGAAAAGTTAGGAACCACATTTGAGACTTTGACCAAACTAACCCCTAGATACCGTAAACTAACGTAACATATCGAAAATCGATAAACGAACCTCCGTTTCGTTCGTGTTGAGCACTCTCATTTACATCTACGGGGATTCTCGAGGCAATTACATCGCTTCGTTTCGCAAATCACCAAAAGTAGCATTCCCCCGGAAAAATTCGTTCCAGGTGGGAGGCTCCTAGTTCAAGGTAAATATAGTTTTATTAACATGACTGGCGTTTTGTTTAGGACCACGAAAAACTCCTAGGAGGAAGTTTCGAGCCAAATCCGAAACCAATTTTATGAACATCTCGAAAGTAGCTTGTTGAGAGTGTACCTTCTCTCCCATCTAAGGAACCCCCTAGTCTTCAGCAGCTAAAACCACAGATTTAAAAATGTCATTGAAAGTACGTCAACTGACATAAATTTCGTTGTGACTTTGATCAGTAGTGATCTATTAGTTAGTCGATGACATGCGCACACACTCGTAGGATTGTACAACAGCACCATAGGGATGCACTCCCCCCCCAGTGGGGTCACTCAGATAGGGACATCACACTTCCCCCGGTACCACTAGCCGACGTCCCGTAACCCCTCCCGCGGAAGCGCAATAGATCGGTCGCGGGCAGTCGGCAGCGCCGTTTCGTTGACTGCCCGTACACAGTGAACAAGCACTCTGCGGCCTTTCTGCCACCGCCTTACGGCTAATCTGATGACTGACAGAAAACAGCCCTAAAATAGTTCGAGCCATATTTAAAAATCACTCTTTAAGTAAAGACAGAGCTTATACGGGGAGCTTCCTACTCTTACTGGTCCTTGCAATCTTCCCACTCGCAGATGACATTAACGGACAGTGGTTCACCTGCCCAAGACCAGCGTCGCACACAGCGCGGGTTTTGTAAAGAGTCTCAACACAGCGTTCTCTGCTCAGCAATCGTTCATTGGCTCCACTCTAGTGGGTGTTGCACTCACACATTTGGGGGGGGAAGTTCCCGAGGACAATAGACCTGTTTTGGTCGTTATCACTCGACCGGGGTCTCGCTTTTCGCAAGTTGAGGGGGTAGATCTGCCACTCAAGGACTACGTAAGGCATCTCTGTCTGGATTTCAGATGAGCTAATGAGCTTCTCCATAATCTTTAGTCACAGATGAATATTTTTGGACCGATCACGGTTTTTCAGGAACAGGAGACTGTCGAAAACAGTGAGTTCTAGCACACTGATTTTTGATCAATTATTGAACAATGGGAAGATCAGCAGTCGGAAGGTCGCGGAAAGACCTGCAGTCGGGAGAACAAGAGAACTTCTGCTATGGGAACTTCCCCCATTACTCTGCTGTCGAGACGTCCCCTTCGCCTCCCCCCGATTCGGGGGAAGTTTTCCAGTTGTTCCGAGGGAAGTTCTGCTGTCGTTCTCGGGAACTTCCCCACAAATATCTGAGCAATGATGATATTTGATTGGGAATCGATGAGTGCGTGTTCGATTACCCCCAGGAATAGCAGACTGCCGGCCGACACTCCGCGGGAAAACGGGAAAGCCTCCCTCTCCGCGGGGAGTGGGGCGCTGTAGCACGCCCACAAAATTGGAGCCGCGCGAAGTTGACTAGCCCGACTCGGCCGGCGTGAAGTGGGCTGTTTTTATCTGAGTGGGTATGATCTTTATCACGACCTGCAGCAAGGAGGCCAACTTCGCCACAGTTCGAAATTGACGCCCAGAATGTATCGCTAAGTCACCTTTTAGGACGGGCCTCAAAAGGTGAACTGCTCCCTAAGTGAGAGTAGCCACCTTGTATCCTCTATTTCGTACACAAATTTACTCTGTTCCTTATATTGCGTGTGCGGAGCAAAGAAAAGGCTAGCCAGAAAGTGTGGGGGAGAAGGGGACGCAGCATACAAGCGCAAAATCACGAAAAAACGAAGAGCGATCGACTGAAGTTAATTTCACTCCGAAATGAAGGATACAGCCGTCTCCGTCGTAGAAAAAGTTGCTACCGCGTTCACTCGTATCAGAAAAATCAAAGGAGGGCTTGAATCCGACGACAAAGGGATCAGCCGCACACTAGGAAAAAGAGATACCGAATTTACCGGCGTCAATAAAATCAAGGGGTAGGGAAGGAGGTCGGCAACGGAGTAATTAGCAGCGCACTAAACGGAGCAGCTTCCGTTTGCTAGCAGCTGCTGCTGTTAGCAGTAGCTGCAGCATGTGTACTGCATATCTCTCCGTCCGCGGGTTCGATTGCTGTTGTGCCTACGCACAACCCGACGAGTGCGTGTGATGCGTGAGGGGCGAATTAGAAGTCAACCACCCGAGCGATCTGATCACTAACCTGCTCGGGTCCAGAACAATCTGTACCATATTGGCAGACTCTAAGTCGACGTTTCATACCATTTCCGCAGGAAACTGTACAGCCAGTCCATTCTTGCCACGTTGACCATTGTGAGCATGGTGCAATCTCACAAACACGCTCCTCAGTCTTTGGCCCTTAATATTGGTAGTATCATAATTTGGGACACATCATAACTTTATGTCAAGCATAGTATGCAACGCAGTCCCATTCACCGTGCCCAATCAAATCGCTAATTTTATAACGGCGAATCATGAAAATGACTTGAACGCAGAATAACGCGTCTGTTTGCGCTAATTCATATCCACAGGTCGCCACACTACCTTGTTCATCGCAGAGCTGTGCGACGACATGCCTTAGAGGCAGCACGTACTCTCGCAAACGTGGTTGAGAGAACAACGCAAATCGAATGCTACGGTTTACATCATTACTCATACGCCATTTACAGCGTGAAAACTACCCGCAGTGCCACTTCAATCAGCCCGCCGTCTTTTATTTAACTGTGGAATCCATATGCATCGTCATTGGTGTAGATGTCTTAGTCTCGATGTTTTGAGGAGGGCAAATGCAAAGGGCGGGATATTACAAAGCTGGCTTAACTGTAACGGCGTAGTGAGTAATTTCAATGTTTCAAACGACGTATGCATTAAAGACAGTATTCACGATGGATATCATAGGCGAGTTTGCCTCAAATGGGGTTGTTCGGTCGTGAGCTATCGAATAGTGAAGCAACAGCGGAGAAAAGCGCTCACAATAAGCTAACATAGCAGTTTCTACGTCCAGGGCATGGACGAGCTCAAAGGCCCTGCTAGTTTCCGCAAGCGCGCGCTAATGGCGAAATCTGCGCAAATCGATCAGGCTGTACGCGACGGAGTTTCTTGGCAATTTGCCATTGGAACTTCCGCGGTGAGACAAGCTCGTCAGAAGGGGTGGAGCGGGATACGGGCATGCGTACTGGGATAACGAAGCCTTCACTTCGCCGTCGTTTTTATCGATTTCTGGCCCGTTTGTGATGCTTTCTTCGACCTTATCCCCTCAAGCATTTGCCGGCGTAGTGTTTCACACTGAAAACTCAAAAACGAGATTTTTCGTGAACACTGCGTTTAAGGTGTAAACAGTACCACTCAATTTACGCTGTTATACATATTAAGCAAGTTGATGAGCGTTTATGCTACCTAGCATATGTAGACGTACTAGCACACACAAGCGACGCGATTATGATTGATACCAGCCACAGCATCGATAGCATGGGATGTGAACTAAGGCTACTCGCGATTTTCTGTTTTTTCTTCATATATTAAGGCAAAATGCACTGGAAGATAGAAAAAAACTAGTTTTCCGCGGTTGTTTTACACTATATGTACAAGTGCAGAATAGGGCGAATTCTAATTAATTGTATGCATATGTTACTCTCTATCGCCTTCTTTCATTTGAGTCTCGGAATTGTAAACTACCAACGCGCCGCGCAGTGGTTGAAATGGATTGGAATCGTGAGCCCGTGTTCTTACTTCCGAATATTCGAACGTTATTCGAATTTGAATACCCGAGCTTATTTAACAAAGAATATGAAAATCAGCTCTAACGTATGAAGGAATCGACATACCTTTCAAGACTGATGTCAGTCTCTTCAGTACTCCATTATTCCATTTTTCCGAACGCGAGAGCTAAATTTTTCCCCACACCGTCTGATGAGACCACTAGGGCGATTCTAACAGAGGGAGCCACATGACAACCGCACTTGGCTACGCACATTTTTTCATGCCGCCGCGCAATGATAACACCGACCATAGCTTCCTTTGGTGGAGCCATGCACTCCACCAACCTTCACCCCTGGGCAGGTAAAGTGGGGAACCTTCACCATTGGGAGAACCGGTGACAACCAGTGAAACGCCCCGAAAAAGAATGAAAGTGACCCAACACTCATGCAAGTCTTTTTCAAGATTGGGTGGGTGTCACTGCCGGTTTTCCGTCCATAACTTTTTTTGTGCTTGGAGAGAGAATTCTGCGTCACCTTGTGCTTCCAGCTTGGAAAAATATTTTCTCGATCCTTCAACCTAATTCATTTTACGAAACACCTGTTTTTCGCCTATAACTCTTTAACCTGGTGAAGGTTGTTTTTGAAATCTACGTGAATTCTGCTTCGAATGATATATCGGGTTCCTAACTCTGCTCGCTCCATAAGCCAGCCAGGTCGGTGGAGCCGAGCCCCGTTGTTGGCTCCAGCAGAACTCTGCGCCTCTCATTTAAACCACAGAGGCTAGAGGCTAGAGCACCCTATGGAGATAACTATAGAGCTCGGCTCCACCGATCTGGCTTGATTATGGGGCAAGCAAAGTTAGTTAGGTACCTCGAATAAGCTCCTTAGGCTAAGTTAGAGCGGAAAAGTTGATTTTGTAGCATTCTTTGCGTTGTAGCCCGCACAGGTTCAGAGATGAGTCGTGCCTCATTAATTCCAATTGTAGGTGGAAATAAAGCTCTAGAAGAAGAATTAAACTTGTTATTGCCGCTCACTTTGTAGTTGCGCGATATTGCTATGGATGCTTAAATTAATCGTCATTCGAATATTCGAATTTCGAATATTCGTTCGTTCGAAGTAAAAAATGAACGAATTTATTCGAAATTCGTTCGTTCGAAATAAAAAATGAACGAATTTATTCGAAATTCGTTCGTTCGGTCTCTTTTCAAAAAGTCCTCACTCTACCGAGCACCTAGCATAACAGTGCCATGACATCGTTTTGCTGCTGTAATTGTATGACGCTGTGTGGACCTCGCAAAGCGTCGTTATTTTCCCAATGCCAAGTGGTTACTGCTTTGTATCAGGTTCACTCCACAGTAATTACTGTTGTTGTGAGCTCTTTTTTAATAACACCTTGTTCGCTAATCATGTTCTGGTAACGATATTCAGGATTAGGCAGACCGTTGTCCAGGACCTCGACGAAGCTACGTCCCCCCTCAGAGATGAAAATTTTTGAAAACTTTTACGTCCCTCTCAGGTTCTAAAAATTTTCAACAGTTTTTGTGATCAAAAATTTTGAAAAAAGTATATTTCAACCTGAATTAAAAAATAATAATTACTGCACTTCCTGTCCGACTGATTAGCCTCGTGGAGTGCAGTTTTGACATGCCCTTGAGCAACAACATATGTATTGAGAAATCGCTCCAGCCGCGAAGCGGCTGGAGAGGTTTGGTTTTGCCTAGGCCTTGTGATCACTTAGAATTTTATAAAATAGTTCATAGAATCTTTGAAACAAAATTTCTGAAGATTTTCTTCTGGATATAAGTGAAGGGGTCCAGAAGACACCTGCTGTCCGAAGTTCAGCCCAATCGGTTCACAAATAAACAAAGTTGTGAGCCCGAAAGCTTAAGAAATTTTCATGGACGTCGTGAAAGTATATTATCGCGACCAAATATCGACTTGAAAAGGTCGCCTTTTAGCAGTACTCGTGCTATGTCTCAGAATTTTGCAAAAACCAGCTCACGCCGCCCTCTAGGAGAACGTAGTGGGAATTGCAAAACCCCGAGACACCGCGGTATCTGGTATCGCTGATTTGCCACCCTTTCGAGCCGACAAAGATCTGACACCCAATGCGGGGTCAACAGATCAATTGTTTATTAGGCGATAAATTTGAGTTAAACTCGGCGATGACTTGGAATTTTAAAAGCCCGGCTTGGCCCCCAAGTCAAAAATAGTAAGGTTAGGAAACCTTAAAATTCAAGTCAGACACCAAGTTTAATAACAAATTCATAACCTAAGAAACAATATACTATACACACATATAAAAACAACAATATAATACACGCAGGGTCCCAAGGAGTGGAACGTCTCAGATAAATCCCCTAGCAAACCCCAGGTTCCTCTGACGAGGACGGTGTAGTCTAGCAAACCCTCGAAAAAGGATGATGACACCTCAGGCGTGAGGTGTGGACGGTGCAGCGGCGACGGCGAGTGGCGAAGACGAGCCAGAGTATGCAGGATAACTCAAAGAATAAGCAAGAGTCTTGAGCTTTGCGCTAGTCGTCTAAGATAGTGTGCTGGATGCATCGGAATTCGCGCAGGAGTCTGAGAACACCTTGCAAAACTTTTGTAAAATGTAAGGATGTCAAGCATAACGTGCAGAAAGCTTGAGATGTTATGCAGGTCATGTCAGGTCATGTTGCCAGGCTGCTTTTCAGTTTCGTATCGCGCTGAGGCCATTCACACCCCATTCTGAGTGCTTCCTCATTCTTCTTCACCAGCCTACTGATTTTTTCTGCAATAAATGGTACTTGCTTATCAGCATCTAAATTCAACAACAAATTGTTAGGACTATAGTGTCAAGGTTTGTCGTCCATTATGCCACATTAGGGAACAAAAGGCGGAATCATATGTTTCACACCTTTTTCAATCGATGTGCGCGTTGGATGGGGCAGTTGCCGCTCGAAATGTTCACGTCGAAAGATAGGTTCGCTTTCAAAAAAAGACTGGCTGATCTCAACCTGACCTTGATAGCCGACGTTCCTGATACAAGTTAATTGTTCTCGGCGTGCGACATTTGCTAATTTCTGCTTGGAAAAGACCTCGTTTCTTTTCTTGGCAGAAATAGATAAATTAGCTCTCCTATGCGATTATGACCATACAAAAAGCGGGAAATGTGATAAAGAGCAAGTAGAAAAATTTGCGATCACACAGCTAATAGCAGCACTTTTTTTTGCCTTAAAGACTCTAATTTCACTGCTATTCTCTTACTGTACCTGTTCCAGTGACTAAGGATGCTCCGTTTGGTGCCGAAGTGGTTGGCCTACATCTTCGCACGCCTGTCAGCTGTAACATCAATTAAGGCCGTTTCTATCAGACCGCTTGCTCCCCACTATAGACTAAATAGCTCATTTCTTGACTGGTAGCTTGCTTCATGTTCCGCATTCATCTCCAGTTCAGGCTAATGATGCAGATATCTCAGGTGCTCACAAAATTTGCCGGAAACCTCACATTCGAAGCATTTTTTCTCTGATGTCCACTCAGTAATTGGATAATAAGCTATTTTGGCTATATTCTAGAACTCAGAGGCTTGAATCACAGGAGCCTTAAGAACTGTAACGGTCACATTAGTCAGTTTGTTCTACCTTGTACCGCAGTAAACACATATAGCGATCTGTAGAGGCTCCCTACAAGCCATCGCCTGGGGTGCGTGTTTAGTTTAGAGAGGTTCCTCAGAGCCCACCCCGGTATGGCTTCGTCCAGTTGCGTGCTTGCATCTACCCGGGTATAGCCTCCGGTATTCGCTGTGTAGATGCGGTGTGTAGGTATGGCTACGAATCACAAACATCCTAAGGGAAGCTTTATCGTTTTGCAGATATCCCAAAATGTAACCTGTGATAGTTGGACTCTAAGTGCTCGCTCTTGGAGAAAACTTATAGTTACTAGCTTCGAGCGCTTTGTGAAACCGTTCTACCTGCCTCTGCATGATCTGCCTCATATGCGTGAAGCCATGTCAATAACTGTCTCTTCAAGCTGATGCTCCCAGGTCATGTATCATTTGATGATGTCCGGATTTTATTTTATTTGTGTTGTTTTTGTGTTTTTCAATCTTGTTCCGTCTGTCTGCCATTTGAGCGCTGCTCTCGATTTTTTTGTTGGCATGGGCGAAAGGGCTTGTATATATATATATATATATATATATATATATATATATATATATATATATATATATATATATATATATATATATATATATATATATATATATATATATATATATATATATATATATATATATATATATATATATATATATATATATATATATATATATATATATATATATATTCGCCTGACGCGGTCATTCCGCATCTTCACCGAGGTTTGCCGTCCTAGTAGTCAGCCGTGTCCATTTGTCACGGTCCTCAGCCACAATTTGAACACAATCCATCAATTGATCGCTATTCCACTTCCTGCGAAGTAAAACATCGCGCCTGAATTGCCTTTCGATGCCGAGTGATTTCAAATCCTCCTTCACCACATCCGTCCAAAACTTTCGCCTACGTCCAGGCGGCCGTTTCCAGACAGGACTTGGAAGCATCCTTAGAGCGTGTTGAACAAGACGATCTGGCGGTCTTCTTAAAATATGCCCCAACAGACGAAGACGACCTTCCGTTGCCGCTTGAGATGGCATTGGGAGACGTTGACACCTCCCTCGTGTCAAACGTAGATGTAAGGCGTCAATCTCGTTGTAGAGATCTTCGTTGTGGCACATCCGCGGCCAGAAATGTCCGAGCAAACGTCTAAACAGCTTCCTCTCCGTGCAATCCAACCTTTCCATCTGCGTCTTCGGTGCTGCCCACGTCTCCGATCCGTACATCATGATAGGGCGAATAGCGGATGAGTAGACGCGCAACTTGACTTCCTTCGCAATGAGGATAGACCACAAACACTTGGTTAGAGAATTGAATGCAGACGTAGCTTTGGCACATCGTTGTTGAATATCCGCTGCATAACTACCATCGTTCTTCAGCAAACAGCCCAAATAACAAAAATCGTCCACCAGTTCGATACGTTGTCCGTCCACACAAACTCCCGTAGAAGGACTCTGAGAGACCCACATATGCTTGCATTTGTCCGGACGAAGACGAAGTTCATAGGCTGCGGCATACTTGGAAACGAGGTTCACAATCCTTTGCAGTTTTGCGTTGTTTTCAGCGAATAACACAATGTCATCGGCGTACTCCAGGTCGACAAGGGAGCGTCCTGATGGTGTTAGGATCACGTCCGCAGGAAACTGTTCTGCAACTCTACGCATGATGTCATCAACGGCAAAGTTGAATAGGAAAGGTCCTGCTACAGCTCCTTGCCTTACTCCAGTTCTCACCTCGAAAGCTGACGTAAATCCGACAGGCGTACGAACTGCTGCTGTTGTTCCTTTGTTCATGTCCTCGATTAGTCAAACATACTTTTCCGGGACTCCATCGGCTCGCAGAGCGTTGAGCAATCGATCACGATGAGGAGAGTCGAATGCGACTTCAAAGTTCAAAAAAGCAAGCTGTAATGGCTTCGAATACCGCTGCCACGATTCAATTACTCTTCTCACGACGAACACTTGGTCAATGGTCGATCTTCCAGGTCGAAAACCGGCTTGCTCCTCTCTGCTCGTTTCCTCACGATGTTTGATGAGTCGCTCGAGAATGATACGTTCTAAAACCTTGTACATGACACGAAGTAGAGAGATTCCTCTGTAGTTCTTAGGATCCATGACGGATAGCTTTTTGTGAAGAGGTACGATGACTGCATGTCTCCACGAATCGGGTATCCTTTCGCTCATCCATATGGCACGGATGGTGTTGGTCATTTCACGAATCCCAGACGGAGGAAGAGCTTTCAGCACTTCAGCAGTGATGTTGTCATCTCCACCTGCCTTTCCATTCTTCATTTTCCGGACACAATTCGAAACTTCAGCCTCAGTCGGCGGTTCCTCACTGACATCGTAATGTGCTCTCTGAACATGCGGCAGCTCTGGTACTGACGGCGCTGGACGATTCAGTAGTGAACTGAAGTAATCCTTCCATAATGGCAGCGTCGCATCACCAACTGCAACTCCATTGGTAGTGTTGAGGACAGCAGAACATCTCTTCATCTTGCCGCTATACTGTCGTAACAACGTGTAGGCTTTCCTCGGATTCTTCTCCTCCCAAGCCTTCTCAAACTCCTTAGCTCTGCACGTCCATTCTCGTTCGCGGTCATTTTGAAGCTGCCGACGCAACTTCCTCCTGAGACGCTTCTCCTCCCCGAAGTTTCCTGCAGTTCGGAAGGCACATACTCTGTTGTAAGTAGATGTTGTTTCCTCTGAGACCTAGGCGAGCTTCTTCCTGGGCTGTACAACCGGGAGTGCCTCTTTCGAAGCGTCCTGGATGCACTTGACGAAAGAGTCCGCGTCGCAAAGTTTCTTCTTAGTCCGTACTCCAATATGAACAGAAACGCGTTGTCGGAATTTTCTTCTGCATTCTTCATCCCTGAGACTTGTCGTATCAATCCTCTGGAGAGGCTTAGCCCCTCGCTTTCTCTTATGAATCCTCGCAGTGAAGTTCAACAGAACTGGACGGTGATCCGAATCGAATGCGACATCCCACACAGCTCTAGATCTTCGAATGTCCGATACTGGAATATTCCTCGTCAGAACATAGTCGAGCTGTAGTTTCAAAGTTGTCATCTTCCGCTTCCGCTGCTCTTCCAGAGATAGCTGGGTTGGTCCCTGCCACGTAAGCTGATGGCGGCGATGATTCCTCTTGAATGTCGATGCAATAATCAGACCACTGCGTTCACACAAGTCGACAAGGCGGTAGCCGTTGTCCGATGTTTGCTCCACTGGGAAGAACCATTTGCCGAGCACTTCGGATTCCTGATCAAGTCCCATCTTTGCGTTTGCGTCAATTCCCACCACAACAGCATGTTGGCAAGGTATCCTGGCTAGCAACGTATTGAGTTCCTCGTAGAAGGCATCCTTGGAATTGTCTTCGGCGGTTTCGGTGGGCGCATGAGCACTCACTATCCACAGATTGAATCCTCTGTGATCCCGCAGTCGCACAAATGCATTTCTACACGACGTTGAGCCGAATTCCTCGATCATACCATTGTAGTCCTTCCTTACAGCTATCGCACAGCCTCCCACTCTCCTATCATCAGCGTCACCACAGTAGATGACGTACTCTCCGACGTTGATGACTGGTCTATCCTTGAGGCGAGTTTCCTGCAAAGCAGCAAACGGTGCATGGAAGTAGCTCGAAAGATTGGACAACGCAGATTGTTGGATATCACTCGACAATGACCGGCAATTCAGGGTGGCGAAATTGTGGCTTGTGGCCAAAGACTCCATGAACTCCCTAGGTACGGATCCTAAGGTGTTATGGACCAGAGGCCTTAGTGCCGGACAGCAACACCTTTATGCAATGTGCGGGATACTTTCGCGATATAGTTGTGAACGCTATATCGCTCGAACGTTCCCTGTGTACACTCAAACGTCTGCTGGGTTCAGTAGAAGCAGGGGCACCAACGAGCAGGTACCAACAGACTTGTATACACACCCCCATATATATATATATATATATATATATATATATATATATATATATATATATATATATATATATATATATATATATATATATATATATATATATATATATATATATATATATATATATATATATATATATATATATATATATATATATATATATATATATATATATATATATATATATATATATATATATATATATATATATATATATATATATATATATATATATATATATATATATAGTGGAGTCCACCAAAGGTGTCCCATTTACTTATCAATCAGAAGCGGTCAGCTGCGGATCAATGTGCATACATCCCATACTCAGGCAAACTGATATTAGCAAGGGGCTAGCAAAAGTCCAGTCTCCGCCCCATTTTCTACGATGCAGGCTCAAGGCCGATCAAGGGAGCACTGCTGCTAGGTGTGTGGTCGCACGTGATTGGTCGGGGGCGTGTCTGTCCATAAGAGAATTAGACTCCCTTGCTGATTCGGAATGACAACCGCTCAACATCTACTCCCTTGCTCTTGCAGCGCTAGACGAGGCATCGCGATGATGTCGTAACCCCACCCACTCTGCGCTGTGATTGGTTCAATGAGCACACTTCCCTTGCTGCTGTCACAGTTCAGCCCCCTTGCTGATTCCGGATTTGGAGAGGTATCCCCCCTTGCTAATATTGTTTTCGGAACAGCCAATAGCAAGAGTTCACCTCCCTTGATGCTGTTGTTTCTACTATTCCCTTGATACTCCCTTGAACTTGCAGCGCTCTCCCTCCCATGACTTCTGGCCCCTTGATGTTGGTAGAGGGGTCCCGCAGCGAATTCGGCTTTGCGATCCCCTTGCTGCTGGAGTAAACCAAAAAAAAATCGATGATATGCACCATTGATCAGCGTCGTGTGATGTCATCCTGTTTTATTCAACCTTCTTCTGTGCTAATGTTTAATCATCTTTATTATTTCTGGGCAAATCCGGTTTCTGTAAATAGACTTGTGAAATATTCATGTTTTGTGGAAATCCGTATCGTTCCCATCCCCCATTTGACCAGAGAAAAGTGGTTTGATTTTAATGAGGTGATTTAAATGGCTTGAATTTGCTGAACTGAGCAAGAATTTGGGTGCTATCGCGGGGGGGACTAAGGTATCGTGCGTGGCCACGCCCATTTTCCCGTGCGACGACTTTCCTGACTCTGGAGGGGGGAGAGAGGTTAGGAGCTTGAATTGCGCGGCGGCACGGTTAAATAGGCGTGGCCAAATACGATACCACAGTAGCCCCCCCCCTCCGAATAGCGGAATAGAGCTTCGGGAGCCCCATCGGCTCCTAACTCTGAAACATGACTGTCGAAGTTATAAAACATGTATACCTGCAATTACCTGTCTGATCATGCTTGATCGATACGTATGATTTGTTCCCCCCCGCACCCCCAAAGCTCAATTCTCGCACTCCCTCCCTCGCTGCGATGGCTTTAGAATCGTGTCAATATCTTGTCTAGACTTGTCGTTGTCTTGACACGTCTCGACCTGTTTACAACTGACGCTTCTCGAAAACTCGAAGTGCACTCTGTTCCATTCGCGCACTCGACTTCTTGATCAACCACTCCTTGAGTCTTTTTCTCTTCTCTTGTGTTTTGTGTCTTTTTGAGATTTTTTTGAGTCCCAAGAAGTTTAATTTAATCAGAAGTCGCACTCTAGTCGCCACCAATATCACACATACCACCGGCGAAGCTTAGTCTCCGTCAAATAGTTCTAGTGGCTGGCTACAAGAAATAAACTTGAATCAAATTCAAATTTTCTTGGATTTGAAATTTTAGATTTTCCAAAAAAATCAAATAAAGTAGAAATTTTTCTAATTCAAAAAATTGAAAGTTTCATAATGAATCAGATTTTTTTCCAAACCAAAAATTGAAACAATTTGGAAATGTCCTAAATTTGAAAAAAAAACTAAATTTCAATGTTAGAAACAAACTTGAATTGGATTCATATTTTTCAAAAAAAGTCGCAAAAAGAGCGATTTCGCGACTTTCACAATTTGTCTAATAAGTTTCTAAAAAAATAAGTTGTGTTGTGTACACTCGAGAGCGCATAATTTTTTTCCAGTTAGCTTTCATAGGAAGACCACATGGAGAAGAGTGAACTTTGCGGGTGGTCTTTGTGATAGTCCTATGAAGACTAAATTGTGAAGACGTTATGTGAGGCTCACATACATAGAGTATGATAATTGAAATAGAACTAGACAAATGGCGCGGCTAACTTCACGCGCATTTATATTTGAATTTCCTTGCATCTATTCTTATATTCCTTAGTTTCTGCCCTGAAAATCTCAATTGTTTTTTAGGTCAAAACTAGAAAAAAGGATATTTTACGCTCTCAATGCTACATGTGAACTGATTGTTTTTAATAGATTTTTTGAAGTTCTTCAAGAAGTTGGCACTCATGTTCAAGAACTCTTTCGTTCCTTTCATATCTGACGACTTCAACTAGGCTAACTATTTAAAAGTCATTGAATTTCTAGGCGGGACGTTTTCTGTTCTTGGTTTGGGGTCAACATTTCAATGATTTCTTTTTTATAGAACATGGTGCAGCCGAGCAACACGGACGACTTGGACTTTGTTCTAGACCGCATGCCAATTCAGTATCCTGCACTCGTTATGGAGACGTTTTCAAGTAAGTGAATTATCGGCCGGTAAATTTTATATATTTTTACGATGTATTACCTATATTGACAATATTATTTCCTCAATTAAAGTAAGAACCATTTGACGGCACATTGCCCCCCAAGAGTTGTTTCTTTTTTTCAGATTTTCTGCTAGGGGAGGGAAATCTCGCTACGATAATAATGTGTAGTATCTCTAAAATGCTCCGATACCTTCCGCAACTTCTAAGAAATCGCCTAAATTTCTAATTGTCACAGTTTAGCGGAGAAGCTGTCTTAAGCCTAGTTTACGTCATCTGGAATCTTCCCTTGGGGCCTACCACGGAAGTACGGAAAATCAATAACTCTGCCTGAAATCGCTCGCGCGTTTGGCCTATGCTCAATTGCAAAGCTCGTCCAGAGAGATGTGGCTAGAGTCAAGCAGACCGTTGTCTCGTACTTCCAATAATCTAGGTATCGCTGGGTGAAAAATATTTTCAAAAACTGTCGTGAATTTTCAATTTTAAATGAATTTTCAGGTGAAATTTCCAAACAATTTGTGTCTTTGAATTTTCAGGGAAATTTTTTTTGCAATTTTTCACGTACCTCACCTTTGCCTCGTGGGACAGCAACCGCCTGAACATGGGCGTGGCCCTTAGCTTTCCGTTTGAAGAGGCGTGGCACATGGTCTCTCTGCGGGGGCTTGGGGCTTGTTTTCTTTCAACATCTGTCTGGAGGAATTGAGATTTCCCAAATGTCAAAATACATGGGGAGAAGGGGTCAAAATTTATGTTCGAGGGTTCTGAGTTTCATATGGGTATTTAGCGGGTAGCTCTTCTATAGCACCTGCCAAGTGCTTGACACTATGTTTTCCTAGTAAGCAATGTAGATGGGGAAACCACATGTGGCCGCGTCTGCTAAGGTAAATCAAGAGCCACACCCCTTTGGACGGAGTTATCCGGAATCGCAGAGTTGCGCATGGGCGAGCTAAAGCCAAATCTGGTGTACACTTTGCGTGCACCACAATTCACGTACCCGAAACTGCAAGCATGTGCCCACGGGGCATGAAGGCACAGAACACCCAAAAAACTATTTTTCAGATTTCATGCTTTTCTTGGAGAGGGTCTCACAGTGGTATCGCTGAAATCGTCCAAGACCCCCTATGAACAGAGTTATGGCTCCTTTAACATGCCTATATTTTAAGGGTGAAAAATTGATGGACGAGTTGTCTCAGACCTGTATTTTTCTTAATTCGTGATCTTTAAACGAGTGCAAGCCAGGATAAGGAGACAGCCCGGTAAGGGGCCGTTAATACTTCCGCCGCCGAGCGGCGCGGCGAAGTGCATTCGTATAATATCGATCGTACGGTGGCGCTTGATCAATACCGTAGGATTGCACTTCGCCGCCCCGCTCGACGGCAGAAGTATAAACGACCCCTAATGGGGTGAAGAACGGAGGCTCGTTGGAATCCATCCATCCATCAAGCCGCTATTGAGATCGAAAATCAGGACCGGGCCTGTGTTGGTGAGCGAAGGAGGTCGGGCCTGTGGTGTATAGTTGTACACGAATGAAATTTTCGAAAGATTTTTCGAAATTTTTTTCGTTCGTTCGAAAATGTTTCGAACGAAAACATTTCGATTTTCGTTCGTTGGACATTTTTTTCGAAATTGTACAACTACACTGTGGTAGTCGCGTATGTCTCGCTTTTTTGAAGGAATTGAAATCTCGCACTTGGCATGTGTTATACAGGTGGGAGCTACTACACAGTCAAATAAAAATCACGGAATTCATGTCTTAGGGTGAACTGTGCCTTTAGGACCTCCCCCCTCCCTTGGTCGTGATCAATCATTACCTGCTCACCGCTGGGGGCTGAGGAAATTACGGGATTAGGGGGGGGGGCGGTCGGACCAAACCTGTATCACACCTCGCGCTGTAGCCTGGTCGAATAATCTTCTATTTCGGATTAATGTAAAAATCGAATTTTTTTTTGAACATTTTCTTGTGGACTTGAAGGAATGATCCCAAAAATCTTAAATAAATCTAGCGCTCAAGTATCCCGATATCCTCCCGTTCGGTTAAACATAGTGCGTACCACCAGAGAGAAAATTTGTGGTTGCCCGCAATGAATCTGCCGCTTGGAGTGTTGCCCGTTGTCGGCCCGTTACGTTTGCCGCTACCAAATACAGAAGGTGCAGTAGTGCCCTTGATCCGGCCGACCATCAACCTAGGAAGCCTATCGTTGACGGCTATTCGGCCCTCATGAATCTGCGATCAGTCCGTAGAGAATATGACCTTCTCCAGTCACCCCGGGGTTGCTGTCTGACTAAAGCGAGCCAATGGCATCGGCATGTGGATCGAATCCACACCGCGGGTGTGGCTAAGGAGCAGTTTGGCTGGTACACACGACGCGCGCGACTGTAGAACGCTGTGCGCGCTCATCGTCCTTGGGGCGCGTCAACCGAGGGCACTCAAAAAAGTTGTTGTTGTTCAATTCTAGCCGTTCCCCTTAATGGTTATTTTTGAATTTTGCTCATGTAGGTTGATGCGTCAGACGTAGGGTCGGCGTCAGAATCAATATCATCATCTCCCATTCCGCTCCAAGAAGCAAACAAAAAGAACTCTAAAAAACTTGTATAAAAAGTGCGAATTCGATTGAAACGATGGTATGAGAAGCATTGCGTCTAAAAAAGCACATTATACACAAAAAACATGAATAAAATGCAAAAAATGATAAAAGGGGACGGCTACAATGGGACAACGACTACTTTTTTTGAAGGTCCTCGGTAAACGCGCCCCAAGGACGATGAGCGCGCAGAGCGTTTTTCCGTCGCGCATCGCGTGTGCTAGCCGAACTGCTACTTGGCCACACCCGCGGTGTGGATTCGATCCACATGCCAATGGCATCTAGAGAATAGAAGGTCTTTATCGCTTTTTGAGTTCCCAGAAACTTAGTCTACGAGGCTTCCATCGAATTATCATACTCTACCACTGTTTTCTCCACCAAAGCAGCAATATTCGCCATTACTTTTTCCGAAGAATTTCTTAGTTGTTGAAGCTGTCGCTAAAGTTGAGGCTGTCAAAGCTGTCGCTAAAGCTAAGTTGTTCTAGTTGTTCTTACAGTAGCGGCAATTGTTGTTGGGCCTCGAGCTGCTTTCAACATACGAACAACTATATCGTGGTTAGTTACGGCGACAAGCAGAAAGATGTTTTTAAAGTCGAAATCAAGTAAACAAAAAGTTCCTGCGGAGGAGACCTGACAAAGTAACTAACATCATAAAAACAACAAAAAGAATCAGCACTCTTTTCTTTCTTTCTTTTTTATTTCAAGTAGATAAACACAGCGCGATTCCTTTCAAACAATTGGATGTTCTGTAAAAAATTAGAAAATTGACAGATGGTTACGTCTGCTTATTAAAACTGCAAAAGGGGGGGGGGAAGACGAGTTTGGTATGAAATTACATCTACAACCCTAGTAAAACGACACTGTACAATCGTCTGCGCTTCTCGGAACAGGGCTAGATTGATGTAATGAGGGCAAAAAGGAATCAAACAGAGGATTATACAGAAAGGACCTACGCGGGTTTCTGCCAGTCTATGTATAACATAAAACTCATTCCGGGGAGAGTGCTCGAACACAGTGAGAACAACGGTACATCATTAAAGGCAGCGTCCAACTTCTCGATCGTTTTCCATTTTCTTTGCTTATCTTAGAGAGAATTTCGGGCTGATCACAATGGTGTCCCCAGATTCGCTCAGAACCCACTACGAACGGAAATAATGCCCTTCAAAAATTGTGATTTCGCACGATGAGAAATTCGTGGACGAGTTTTCTCGAGCCTGTTTTTCCTCGTCGTTCGCAGCCATGGCGCCGTGGCAGGCCACAATATGAAGCTAGACCGATACCAAATGGAAGATCATAGATTTTTATCAGAATTCATGGCGCGTCTCGTCCTCATTGAGACAGAAAACTCTGAAGTAGGGGGAGCAAATGGGTGCTGATTTGAGAGGAAGAGAGAATGGATGCTCGCGTTCTCTCGCTTATTCTGAAGAGTTGAGATTCCGCGTTCGTCAGGGTTGCTACACACATTGTCCAGGCCATGGTATCAAATTTTACCCACCACCTGGGATTGTGCCTTTAACGAAAACGCGATATGGTCGTAAAAGCTCTGAGAAAATCTTCGATTTATCACGCTTTGAGGTTCGAGAGAATCGCCAAAAATTCGACCAAACCGCGCATCTGGGGGATTGTGAGTGAATTCGGATTTCCCCACACCTTCTACAGTACCTCAGCTACAATAATCAGCTCTCTTTCTGATGGAGCAAGTACTAAAAAAACTGTTTCAGAAAAAAACTCTAATTGAGTAGTGTAGATGGACCGTTGTGAAGTGCAAAGCCTCGTAACTGGATGGATGTTTTTTGAAGACATTTGTGTCGAACACATTCTTCTTAATTGTTAACAGGCCGTTTGTGTTTCTTCCCCCTAAAACACGAGAGAATCACGCCTGGGATAGAATTGATGATTATGAAATGAGTTCCAGCAACTTTACTGTGGTCATGCTATCATCCGCTTATCTGTAAAAAACGATGATAACGCACTGCTGCTACAGCCTTCTATCAGCCCGTTACCACAGGGCAAGGGAGACATGCTAGAAGTAAGCCATTTCTCATCGTTTTCTTTCATATAAAACGAAGATAACATGGTTACGGAAAAGTTTCTAGAGTTCATTTCATAGCCATCGATGCTAACCCCGGCGGGGATACCCTTGTGTTCAAGGGGAAGATGTGAAAACAACCCCAGGTTTCGCGTCAGTGTAGTTTCCCTTTTTGTAATTATTGTCATTTCATAGTGCCTATCTCATGTGCAGGTGAATTTATGGGTTTTCGTTACTACCGGTACAGTAGAATCTTTTGCTATGGCATTTCTGCTGATACTGGTTTACACATTCCTCGGCCAAGACATAGAGAAACTTGAAGAAACGTCAGTATGTTACAGAGTATCACAAACCTTCCTTAACACATGCACAAGCTTTAGTTTTTCATGGGCAGTTTTTGAATATGAAATTTATTTGCGTTTTCGTAGTAATATTTCAAATGAGGGCTATTCTCTCAAAACATGACTAATACGATTCCAAACGCATAGCAGTTATTCGCCGTTAGAAGATATTCTGAATCGTAGTATAACTTTGTGAGAGAACTGTCTCTACCAAGATTTTTCTGAAGACCGAAAACTAAACGGATTATGGCATATTTTTGAAAAATTTGCCCCTATAAAACTAATTGCTCTACAACCCACCTAAATATGCTCTTTATGGACTATGACAAAGTGTACCTGGTACAAGAATTTGGCCATTTTTCGTTAAAGGCACAGTCCAACTCCAGAATCGTTTCTCAGTTTAAAAGCTTATTTTGGAGAGAATGACGGACTGATCTTAACGGTGCCCTTAGAATTGCTCAGAACCCACTGCGAACGGAGTTATGGCCACTCAACGATTGTGAATTCGGACTATGAGAATTTCGCGGACCAGTTGTCACGGTCCTGTTTTCTTCGTCATTGGTAGTCATCGCGCCGGAGCAAACCACATTATGAAGTTAGGCCGATAACAAATGGAAGAACATAGATTTTGATTAGATTCCACTTCGCTTCTCGTCCCTATCGAGACCGATAACTCCGAAGTGGGCTGAGCGAATGGGTGCTGATTTCGGGGGCGGAGAGAGTGGGCCCTCGATTTTTTCGCTTATTCTGAAGAATTGAGGATCCGCGTTCGGCAGGGTCGCTACCCAGGGCGTTCGGACCATAATATCAATTTTTACCCACGAGCTTGAACTGTGCGTTTAACGTCGACGAGATAGGTGCGAAATTGCATAATTTCATCAAATTCATTCCCAGAAAAATTATGGTAAAGAAAATTTTCTTAAAATATAATACAACGATTCAGAAGACCTTCTAATGAAGATAATGTGTTACGGGTTTGGGATATTAATATCGGCGTTTCAAGGGTTTAGTTCTATTTTGAAATTTGACAACGGAATTATGAATAAATTCCATATTTGAAAACTGCCCGCTCAAAAATTAAACTTGTGTGCGTGTGTAAAGCAAGTCATGTGATAACCCATAACATACTTAAAGGCAGCAGACACGCTCGAAAATGGTATCGATTTTATGTCATAAATCAAAGGCTTTGAGCTATTAGTATGTGAAACTAACGAAAAACCCGATGAAAACTGCATGCAAATACAGGAACAACGGCTGTTTTTGTTATACGGTAAAATTGGACGAGTTTTCCCGAGCGGTTGAAATAGGTAATATGAAGGATAAAACGGTTGGCATAGCGAAACCGATTGACTCTTACAGCCTGCACTAGAATGCTCTCCTCGTTGGAAGCTTCAAAAACCAGCCGAAGTGACCGTATTCGTATAATGAGGGGGCGGGGTTGGAAGCTCACGGGCGTGGCTGACGAAAATTTTCGACTCAAATTTAGTAGTTTTCACTCATTTTTGACGCTTCCAACGGCGTGAGCGTTCTACTAGGGGCCATACGGTTCAAGTAGCGTAGTTATCTCAACAACTTTTTCGAGAGTGTCTGCTGCCTTTAAGTCTTATCAAGTATCGCTAAGCCCAGGCCGGGAAATGTATGAAAACAGTATCCGCGAAAAGGTCATATCATTAGATCTATGACCGCTACTGTATGGAATAATTTTTCCTTTGGATGTTATTTATGCACACAGGGAGAAATGAATTACATACATAAGGACATGGAGACATAGATACACATAGGGAGGGAGAAACACATAGGGAGAATTTATGCACATATGCCGTTAGGTAAATATGGAGCTGTGGATATAGGTAGGATAGGGAGAAAAGAATGCTTATGAGAGAAAGTAGAAATACATGAATTAGTGTTCAGTTGTTTTTTTTTGAATAGGTGACTACTGGGAAAGGTGTCTCTGTATAATACTATACTCTGTGATCGAGATATATACTTATGGTATCTGTGAATGATTTTGAAACCTGTAAAGGTTTTTGATACTGTAATTTAATTTTTTCTCATTCTTTGTTACTTGTTCTTTATTGTTTGTTTTGTGTATTAAAAGTTAGCCATGTTTGTCTAATGTGTACCTTCTTTCTCATACTTTGTTTTGTTTTTTCTTTGTTTTTCGCATTAAAAATTAGCCATGCTTGTATAATGTGTGGTTGTGTACCTGTAGAAGGTCAAAGAGGATGAACGAGCTCTCATCGTATAGTAAGATCCAATTTAGTGACTGAGGCACGATTAGAGCTCTTTTTCTGAACCGGGGCTAAAAAATTCCAATAACAGCAGCAAGGGAGACGAGGAAACTTTGGCAAGGTAGGAGAAGTATGGAGAGATTAGACATGACCTCCCTTGCTAATATACGATAGCTTTTGAACACCCCTTGCAATCCGAGGATGACTCCCTTGCTAAAAATTACGGGTCTTTGCAGGCCCCTTGAATTTGAAACATAGCCCCCTTGCTCTCCGAGGATGACTCCCTTGCAAAAAATAGCGAGTCTTTGCAGGTCCCTTGTACTTGGAACATAGCCCCCTTGCTAAAATCTACGGCTCGATGCTTTGTGAATTTTTCTCCTCTCGTGCAGGCCCATGCAAGGGGCCTGTGAACGCCCAGGGAACGCCCCTTTTTCACCAGCAAGGGAATGACTTAACCCTTGCGCCTGTCCTGCTAGCCGCTTGCTGATACCGAATTGCCTGAGTACCAGCACGCTCGACACCGATTGAGCGAGAGCGGTTGTGCTGCAATGAGTTTCATGTTCATTGATCTTCAATCGACCGCTTCTCACTGACAAGTAAATGAGACACTCTTGGTGGACTCCACTATTTCTCCATTCGCAGCTCAGCAGAGCTTTTTCATATCAAATTCATGGAATCGAAGCGGCTGTTCGGCGAAGGAATGGGGCGGCGTAAACGAAATAATGAGTATGAAAAACCGCTTCGTTCCACTGATGTGAAAGTGCCCAGATGGAATGGAATGTAGTTTCTGACTGAGCAGGTTTTGTTTCATTCGAAAGCGTAGTACTACGGGCAGAGTCTGCAACTGGCTGCAGGCCAGCAGGCATTCATGATTATCGGCCGGGCTGGCTACGTCTGAGCGACCAACTATAACAGGGGCCTAAGCCCCTGTCAGCGTTGGTTGAGAAAATCACCGGGGCCAACTCGTTCGATACACATGAAAAACATGGAGATTGCAAATAACATCCGGTGTAGCCAGCTGTGGCTGACGGGATCAATATGAATGAATTATGTGGAATGATATAATATATATCGTTCATTTCTTAGCTTATATCATGTGAACATATGTCGTGTCAGCCACTTCGGGTGATTTTTCTGAGATAGTTTTATAGCAGGTTGGGTCATTGATTCTTGTGACCACAGAAAGAGGACTGATCTAGCGGGGACATAAAGGGGTCTTTGTTCAAAATTCTTGCATAGGATATTACTGCGTAATATCAAGAAAAAGTGAACAACTCTGTAAAAAGGGGTCTCCCAAGCAAAAGTGGTTTGGTTCGCGTTGCAAACGTTTCAACAAAAAGGGAACAATAGGAAAGTGGAATGAGGAGAGTCTACAAAAAATGAACAATATCCTCTAAAAACTCATTTCTTTGTCGAAACTTCTAAACAGCGGGAACAAAACGTTGTGGTTTTTTACAAGGAAGAGTTGAATGGTTTCCCAAAAAATTTGACATCATTCCCTCTTTTAATGATATGTAGCTATTAGGTACACATGCATATATACCTATTTTATCGGCACTCACATAATCAAGGACCTTTATGGAGCCAGAAGCACTTCCTCTCGGAGAACCGCAACGGTTTTTTTCCGCTGGTCAGAAATTTCGACAAAGAAAAGAGATTTTAGAGGATATTGTTTATTTTTTGAAGACTCTCCTCATTCCACTTTCCTATTGTTCCCTTTTTGTTGAAACATTTGTAACGCGAACCAAACCACTTCTGCTTGGGAGACTCCTTTTTACAGAATAAGTATTTTAAATTGTGTCACAGATCGCCTCACAATCTCATGACGGCTTAACGGTGAAGAAAAATGTGGGCAAATAAAGCAGAAATCAAAGAAACGCTGGATACTTGTTCATTGCTTGTATTAAGTTTTGTCCTGATCTTGATCGTGCAGTAAGGTAACAAAAATTCAGGAATTACTTTAAAATGACGCAATAGGCGAGCTTGAGCTGACAGGAATTTTTTGGAGGAGAAAATTGCGGTGAGGATGTAGATCGTTTCCTAACTTTTGATGGATTCCAACCTCGGAATGGGCAAAACTCTGGCGTATGCCGAGCATTATTCGGGGACGTTTTGGACTCTCGATAATAGCTCATTAATCATAAGGCTTCGCGACACCTGGGTTCAATCCTAGTTGGATGGGGTCACTCAGGATACGCGGGAAGAATGAGTGATACACTATCAAAACTCTAAGCATTTTTATGGAGTTTCTGTAAGAACAATGACTGAAAGCACTATCAGATAGCAGATAACAGCAGAAGCATACATTCTGACGGATAAGAAACCTCCAACTGAGTTTGCATCGAGACCTCCGGGTGGGTGGAACCCTTTTGTGGGTGCGTAAACCTCCACAGGTTCGAAAAAGTTCTATTCCCTACTAGTATTGTTTAAACAGAAGGGATGCGAGCGCGGGTGGGAAAGGGGGTGTCACCGGCGGTGGTCTTGCGGGCACTGTACTGCGCAACAGTGCCCGCAAAACCACCGCCGGTGTCAAACGCGGTTTGGCATTGGAGCGCGATATTTTTCGACGGCTCGCCGCAGTAGTTAACTAAACCTCTTGCTCCGGAATGCTCTAAACTAAGGAGTTTCCGAGCAACATCGTGGTAGTTAGTAGACAATATGCCAAGGATAAACAATTTACCTTCAGGTTCTCATGATTGCTTTTTTCAAAAAAATTGCGTTCTCCAATTTCGGCCAAAGGCGCGGTTTGGACAATGGTTCTGGACAACGATAAAACGTGTTTTAGGCGATTTTCTTTGTGATTTTAGGGTCGCGGGAGGGGTGTTAGGTATCAGTTTGTGGGGAATTCTATGGAGAACCTGAACCTTATTTCAGAATTCTGAAAATCTGAAATTTTTATGGAGGGACGTACGTTGTCCAAGTTTCGAAGTGAAGATTTTAAGCGGTAATAGGCCCGACTAAAAAATGTAGCTCGTCTAAAAATTTGTTTCATGTCCAGAAAATTTCAATACCACCTAAGATATGTCTATTACATCGCTATGTAAAGACACTTTCCTCACATGTACTTTTGTGGTGCTGTACTATTGTTGTCTTTGATCTTTTTGTTGCTAATGCAATATGTATATGAGACAACCACGTCCGAACCCCTCGTTTTAGGACCTGATTTCTTCACAGAAAGAGAAACGCAACCAAAACACCCCGATTTTTCGAAGTTTTGGCCTGGAGTTTTTACGTTCCCCCCCTAAAAAATCTAAATTTCGAAAATTTTCAAGTCCTCCCTGTTGTCCAGCTGGACACCGTCCGCCTGACCCTGACGATATTATCCCGCGTTGCCTGATAAATATGTGATACTGTGGAAAAAATTATTTGGAGTTACTAACCTCTAGAAAATTTTGCGTTTTTGATCGGGCACATTTCCGGGGCGATAGTAATTCGATCTCAAAGGAAAGGTCCGGTCAAATTTCAGCACTACCGAAATTCGGCTTGGATAGATTGGGCTGGCCTATCTGGACACGGTCTGAACGTTTCACAAATGACCAGACCTTGCTTTCGGATAAAACAGCCTCGAAGACAGGGATGACGGTATTCACGGTTTGATAATCATGACCAGAATGACCGGTATTTGCATATCAGTTTTGAAGTGGACGAAGGCCAAAATATGGACGATGGACGCACTTGTATGACACGGTGGTTGACGGAATTGGCTGGAATAACTTGAAGAAAACCGTTTTTTTACGCAGTTTTCGCATATTCCCTGGAAGTACCTGGAGCATACGCTCCGATTCAGCGGGAAATCTCAAAATCGAAAATCTGCCCGAACCCTGCGTTAACTCAGAATCGAGAGCAATGAGCATATTCCATAATTGTGGAGAGAATGGCTGTTCAATTGAGGAGTCATACCACTGTAAAGGAGCTCATGCTTGTGGGCAAAGTCATCCGCGCCCATAGGCTGCGAACGAAGCCAATCTACTCGAAGTTAGGGGTTTTAGTGTTCCACCGCGGCGCGGCGCTTATTAATGACTAATGCAAATCGACGAGCGGCGCCTTATCGATCGATACCCGCAGTAAATATCTCAGCACGCCGCGCTGCGATGGAACTCTAAAATAGGCCTTACGAGAGCAGCGCGACATTGCACTACGCCATAGCGCTCAGCACTCAGTCGCTAATAAAAACGAGTAAAGTTATCAACCAATAAAGGCAAAAACGACGAAATCACGGCCCGAGTCCGATCCACTGCCTGAATATTGCGAAACGGGAAACTAATCACTAGACAAGAGCACTCAAAGCAGGGATGAGCGGAAAAAAGTTAGAATTTCAGAAATCCGAAATCCAAACAAAATCAAAATTTTGGAAATCGAAACAAAATCGAAAATTCGCAATATGAAAATCGGAAATCAAAACAAGTTTCGAAATCTCTGGAAATCGGAATGCTGAAATAAGAGGTCAAAAACCTAAGAGGGAAAAAAAGAATTCGGAAAACGGAACAAAATTCGCTTGCTGCCGGCTGCGAAAAATGTGTTCTTGAACTTCGGGTCTAAAAGCATCGCCATTATATAATCATTATTCCCCATACACTTCATGCTTGTAGATTATTTCTAAAGCAACAAGTCTCTAACCTTATTCAAAAACTAATGCTCTCACATCCTCTAGACCCACTACGGCTGTCACAAACCATGGTTAATTGGCTACCAATGAGTCGAGTCGAGGGATTTATCCTGAGGTCAAACGTTAGCAATCGAATCAACACGAGGCAGGACATGATTGTCGGTGTCTCTCATGATTACGGGCACCCATCAGGGGTGGTAGTAATTGGGTGTGTTAAACGCGAGTTAACAGGAGTTAAATTCGCGTTAAACGCGAGTTTAACCACACCAGATTGTAACGATAACTCTTGATAGTTGAGAGAGAACTCGCTCTAGTTTCACCCTAACATCCCCCAGTGGTAGGCCTCTTATACACTTCCAATGAAAACGCCTCGAAAAAGCGACAATTGTAACCTTTGTTACGAAAAATAGCCTTTTCAAAACGTTGTCAGGTCTGTTTTTTCTCTAAAATTCCGCTATGTGGCATCCTCGCGGTAAGTTCGCGTTTAACATACTCTCGCAGACAGCACGGAAATAGTGCTGAAATGCGAGAGGAACTGGCGGTTAACGAAAAACTCCTCCCGAGGAGTTTTTGGATGCGGTTAGCAAGATACAGTACGAACAGTTTTGACCATCTATACTGAGGGCAAGTACGAGTTTAATTAATGCAGAGGGTTAAGAAAGTTTGATAGCACTGTTAGCGATTTTGATCCAGGACGTCACCCTATCTTTAAAACTGAAAGGTGTTCCAAGGGAGAGTCTTTTAACGGCTTCCGCCAGGGAAACGTGCGATGAGGGATCAAAAACAAAGCAAGGATCATTGCTGAAACACGTTGGCCGTCTTCTTTGGTGGCACTAATCAATCCCTCCCAATCAGCTGTTAATTTTTTTTCGAGCGCCGACACTTCTCCCGCTTTTGTTTATTTTCTTCCGGAATTCATTCGCTTTGCTATTATCAGGTTAGTTTCATTTTCATAATTCATTGCATAGCACAGGCTATGAGGAGTATATAGTAAATTATTTGTTTGCTCGCGTTTCGAAGGGGTTTCCACAACTTTTTTAGTGCAAAAAAGTGAAAATTTCCCAAACCACTGATTTTCAAGTGATTTGATGCTTTAGTAATGATTAATCAGCGTTAGTCGGGGCGTATCGGGCGAGTTTTGTGGGAAAGAAATACGAACTTGTTTCTGAACCAACTAAATTTGTTCTCCTTTTTCTGCAAGATTCTAATACTCCTTTTTCATTGCCAGATCAGTGCCATCGTGGCCTCTTATTTTTTTTTTGAGGGTCCGCGACGAAGTTGCTTTGGTGCATTGGTAGAGTCACTCGAAGTGTTTCAAATTCTTACCTTGAAATATGTGACAAAACCTTTTTCTTGCACGATGCGCATATGAGTGTGTAACAGTGTTTCTATATATTTTCAGCACTAACTGCGGGCGGAGGATTAGTCTCATTTTGAGAAGACGGCAAACACTTCACAGATTCAACTGCATCAATAACCGAAACCACACCATTACCCCAATCTCGGACGCCAGACTTCGGTTGCAGGCTTCCAAAAAAAAAACAATAAAATTCTTTTTCAAGAACGAAAATAGACTATCTAGTTTATCATCACTCTTATAGGTTTTTAACTATCCATTTCAGTTGAATGCAGGACATTCTTTGAATTTATGCATTACTCGACGAGTTGCGGAATGTCTTTTTCGCACCTAGCGTTACCTTTTCAAGAACACCTTGTAAATAATTCATCCAGAAATTCTCAAATTTTCGTTCACTCAGAAATTTCCTTCCGATAAATTTTTGTTTTCAAAAAACTTTTGTTTGAAAATATCAAAAAGTTAACAAAGTTACTACAAATACAAACTTTTGTCCAGATCACACGCAATTGATTGATTGAGGCTAATGATTAAACTAACATGTCTTTTCGAGAGTGGTCCTGAAAACTCACGGAGCTCACAAAATTACGAGAATTAGGATTTACAAGGAAAATTTAAAAATTGCATTTTGATCGTGTTTCGAACAAGCAAAATTTTACGAAGTTCCTTTGAAAGCTCTTCCTAATGACTAAAATAAATAGCATCACTTGTATAATCTTTCCGATCCCTCGTCTTTCCACCGTAAACGTCGTTCCTGTCCAAGTGTAGAAAATACTTATGCGGACGAAGGTCACGCATAATGTATGTGTAAGCAGAGGGCAGCTTTCGTTAAACCGGCCACAAACCGTGGCACAAATTTCGCAGTTCGTAGCCGGCCAGGAGGTGGCGGTTAATACGTGTTAATTTGGCGGCTCTACTGCATTTAATTCGCGGTATGTTGGCGGCTTGGAGGTGGCGGTTTATTCGCGGTTGACACACCATTTACTACCACCCCAGCTTAGGGGATCGCTGGAGAGCGAGAGCGAGCGTTCTCGCCACGTATGGACGGAGCCTTAAAGGCAGTGTTAACGATGCTTTTCATCCCCGAGTTTTTCACATAAAACAATGAGCTGGCCTTGAAGTGTTACTCAAATTACGAAGAAACGGCGAGAAAGGCATGAAACGTCGTATTTCAGTGAAATTATTCTGTAACATGGACTAGTTGTCCGGTTGGATGAACATGTTCATGGTGGTTGTCACCGTAGGAAAATAGGGTCAATCGAAAATAGAAGAATATTTTATGCAAAGCAGGATTAGTTAGGGCACTAAGGAAAGAATGGAGTAACATAGAGTAGAGAATTGCAAAGGACGGATCCACAAAACATTTCATTGTCACAACAAACACTTCCTGTGATACTTAAAGGCAGTGATCGCGATGAAAAACGTTATAGAAAAAACTACAAAAATCAGCTTAGATCAAAAACAGCTTAAAAACTATGAAGGTAGCGCGGTGAAAAACGGGCTAGAATTAGAGTTATTAAGACCCTAAATTTCCAGTTCGTGCACACGTGCACAGAAAGATCACAGTCTCATGCCAAGCAGTCGAAAATCATCGACACTCAGAGGAAGAATTAAATGCAAATTTACCTAAAAAAACAGTTGAACAATGAAAGCAAGCACTTCAGTCAATGTTTTTGACTAGATGTGTACATAAATCCAAAGTTTCATTGATTGAAATTCAATTTCGAGCCAGCTGATGTTCTTGATATTAGAGATCATCGATGCCGATGATGTGGGGTATGCTCGTCCACCATCAAAAGGCAAGAAAGTTCAGGCTTCAAATTTGGCCCAGGACAGCGTTTTTTTCGCGATTTTTTCCTATAGGTTCTACTACTCTATACCCAGAAAAGGGTTTAGAGTGGAAAAGAAGATTAGCATATTTGAGCGCAACCACTGCCTTTAAAGACAGTGTTCGCGATAAGAATCGTTTTTTCTGCTTTTACGCCTCTCTTGAAGACGGAACAATGCTGAATCCAATGATGTTTTTGGAATCGTACAAGACCTTCTAGGAACGGAGTTACGGTCCCTCAAAAATTGAGCTAGGGTAGCATGGTGGACGAGTTGTCCGAGGCTTGTAACTTCCGTCTTTTGCAGCCGATGTATGCGAGCTGACCTGAGTGAAGAGAGAAGTTGTGAATGAAGAGAAGATCGGGGCTAATGATCGAAAACCATCGCTCATCTCACAATGTCGACCACTCATTTGTTAACGCCGGTGGGCGTGGAAAGTGCATCTGGGGTGTGAAGAGCGGATGGGTGTCCAACTTCGGGGCCGTTGGGGACTGTTCCGAGCTCATTTTTCTTAGTTTTTTCAACGTAAAGGTTGCGCTAGGCCCTGCAGGTGCTCACCTCCACCGAAAAATCAGACATGGTTTTTATTGTGGACACTGCCTTTAAGAGGCGGGGTGACCTAAAGGCACCGTCCGCGCAGAAAACCACACTTATGTTTTACTTCTCAATCCAATGTTTGAACCGATTGGAGATAGTTGGCAAAGCTTGTGACCTCAATGCTGCGTAATCAAAATGCTATTGCCTCTTCAAAACCGCTCCATGGTCTGAAAAGGCGTTTTCCCGGTCGATCATCTAGCACGAGGAGCAGAAGCGCCACAGCGAGTCCCGGCAAATCAGATTCCATATTCTTTATTTCCGGGAAATTCTCGTGTTCAAACGTGGGTATCGGAAGTTTCCCTTTTTAGAGGATTCCTGACACTGTAAAGGTCAAGCAGAAATAATCAACTAAGGAAGCTACAGGGCTAAACCCTTTCAGACGTCCAGCATTTCCGACATTTGTGTATTACATAAGACACACCGGACAGACGTGGAGAAATGGAAGCAAATGCTCCGGGATTTTCAAACGAGTTTTTCTCCGTAATTTGAGTGTGTTGGGTGACCGTTTCGAGATATATCACAACCCGGTGAGCCTACCTGCGCAAAATAGTGAGAAACCTAAACACGGCTTTTTTTGCGCGTACACTGCCTTTGAATATTTTGTGTACTTCTGGTGCGTTTTTCTCAACTTCTACGTCATTTTAGTTTTACCTATGGGCCACTTAATCAATATAGCGAACAATCTCAAATTTGAAGACTATCGTGAACACTGCCTTTAAGGGCTCTGCAGAGTTGCAGCGTCCGGCGGCATGCTGCCGAGCGAGAGGTTTGGGGCGTGGTCGAAACTCGACGCGGCGTTGGCCATCAAGACCTCGCAGAGTCGTGGCGACGTTGTCGTCAGTGTAGTGTAGAAATAGAGCTTGATCGTAGAGACTTAGAGTTAGATACAAAACCCAGAAATGCTTATCGAGCAGATGCTGCTCCGCGGCTGGCGGTGGCCTCACACCCTTTCCCCAACTCCCTCCGTTTCCCAATGTCTAACCGTAAGTATCTTTTCTTTCTTTTCTATTGACCTTCTGAATTAGCTTTTACAAGTAGTAGAAATGTAGCAGTATTTCCCGATTCCATTTATGTTTTTTTATACCCAGTAAAGCTATTTTATTCATTTATGTTCTGTTCCCAGGCCAAATTTAGGAAATTGAGCATCACCATGAATACAGGTTGTATTAGAGTGAAGGCTAGTGATACAGTGAGTGACTAGAACGGGTGGAAGGATAGACGTTTTCCAGGGCCCGGAGAACGTCTATTACATCAGCATCGCATTCTACCATTGCGTACGCCCTCAGTCATTTGACGTCGCATCTCGCTTTCCACAGTTCCTCTTGCTCTGACATGATTCAAAACTTAAGAAAATGCCTATCAGCAACTTCTAAAAAATAACATGACCAAGAAGCAATGAAAAAACTAAAGTTTGCGTTTAGTAGAGTGATGATGCTTCAACGTAGAGATTTCGAGACAGTAAAATCAACATACCCTCTACTTCCCCACACCTCGCACTAAGTTTGCATGCAGTTTGAGATGCGATCCGCGTGTGCGGGGGGGGGGGGGGAGACAACAGGCACCCTGGTGTGGAGAGCGGAGCCAGAGGGCGGGCCCGACTCCGCCCCTCGGCGCGGACGAGATTGCCTCAGAGTGCCTCTTTCACGAGTGCTTCGATTTGATTACATACTCACTGTATTTCTGCGCTATTCGTCTGTATTCCACTGAATCGTGAGCTACTATGCTGCTGATAAACAATTCTATTCAACCCCAATGACAACCCTTTCGATAAACGTTGATCCCAAATGCATTGGTTTGCTAACTCATGAGAGTTTTCATGTTTCCATGTCAACATAAAAGCTTTCTTGACCAGCAATACGATGATATTAATGCGTTAACCCGATTTCTACTACGAACTACTGGATTTGAATATGGGTCCGGCCTCCAATTATTATTTTTTAATTGTTCATATTTTGAAAAAATGTGTTTATGAAGCCTTGGGTAACTCATGCAAGGTGGTCGAGCTCAAATTTTGTAAAATGTAAATGCAGTCTATTCTTCATTGTGGAGCAATTTGATTAGCAAAATTTCAAAGTTGGGTACAACCTTAATTTCAAGGAGTGAAAAAAATTGAGAAGTTGCCAAAGCCACTGACACATTTTTTTTTCTTAAACTCATAATTGTCGGGTGAGTTCGATAAATTTTTTTTAAGCTCGCTTTTGTAGCTTATAAAGCGGAAAGCCGAAGCTGGACAAAAATTCGTAATTTTTTCCACTTCCCCTTGGCACAATTTTTTAATTTTGTAGCACTACCTCGCACCCTCGTATAAAAAGTAATTTGTTGCACAGTTTTTTTAGTAATATTAGCGAGTACTTGCTGAAGCGGAATCAAAATTTTCTCGTCATAGGATTATTCCCCAAATTGTTTTAGGGAAAAAAGCAAATTCTTAACTATTTTTTTCTGAAGAACCAGAGATTTATGTGAAAAATTTATTAGGGTTTCGAACGAAGTTAGAAAACGGTGACAAGATTTCAACTTTACTGTTGAATAAAATTGTCAAATTATCAGATAGAATTTTTTTAACATTAAATAGCATGTTTTCTACACAAGAAAATGCAAAAAATGCTTTAAAAACAAACACCACTTCAGCAATGAGAATCTCGAATTTTTGTGCCGCCGCTGGCCTTTTTCATGTTTTTTTAGTCATTGATGTCCATTTCATTTTTAGTTTTTAAACAATTGAATTTTCCCTCAGCAACAAAAAATCTCGTTACCTTCTATGACTGATTTCTGTCATTCGATGAAAGAGAAATAAAGTCTTTCTTCTTAAACATGGTCTGAGCCTATGGATTCAAACTAATAAATCCTGGGAGCGCTCGAAGAGGCACTCTCGGGTGGGCGTGTCCCAGTTGGGCGGCCCGACTCCGCCCCTCGGCGCGGACGAGATTGCCTCCAGAGTGCCTGTTTCACGAGTGCTTAGATTTGATTGCGTCCTCACTGTATTTCTACACTATTCACCTGTATTCCACTGAGCTGCAAGGTACTAGATGCTGATAGACAGTTGTATTGAACCCCAATAGAAATCCTCCCGTTAAACGTTGATCCCAAATGCATTGATTTGCTAACTCATGAGAGTTTTCATGTTTCATTGTTAACATGAAACTTTTCTTGACCAGCAATATGATGCTATAAGTTTCCTTTTTTCTCCGCAAAGGTAATTTTATGAAAAGGTGAGTCCTTTTCTCGGATTTCCTTCTCTCTTTTTATTTAAAAGATATAAATGTTTAATGAATCATGATAAGATCTCTATTCGCGTATTGCAGTAACTCTAAATGTTGCTTACGTTTAAATCACTTCACTTTCCAATACGCGGCCCCGGAAAAAATATTTTTAAAAACAGTCAAGTGTTATTTGTTTCTTCCATTCCTTGATTCACATTTGACTTTATCTATTCCAATTATCCTGCCCCTTTGAAAAGATCTTTGAAGCCTCTTGACGAATTTTCATTCCCAAGTAAATTAATTGTTACTGAAAAAAAAACATAGATATGCCTTATGCTGGTGAAATATTTTCAACGAATTTCCTAAATTATTCGAGTGTTTACTGATTCCTCGTTAGCATTTTTAGTCACCAACAGAAAAAAAGTCGGACGAGTTTTCAAAAATTAATTCTGTGTTAGTTTTATTAGGCAGTAACTTTTCTGAAGACCTTTACATATAATTTGTATGAAGGAATTTAGTGAGTGGTAGTGATCAAAATAAGAACTCGGACCTATTTTTGAAACTTCTGCTTGATCAGATCAATTCCTAGCCTGTCTGATAAAGTTGCTATTGTAATATTAAAACTGTCTGTGAATGATGAATTCGGATTTTTTCAAGAAAAAGCGTAGGTGAACAGTCACATGAATTCAGAAAGAGGAGTTCGTTCTAAATTTGACGTCTACTCCCTTTTTTATGAATTTTCGCGATCATGAAAAGCGCATCTGATTTTCAGGCAAAATAAAATGATTTTTTTAATTTCTTGAAATTTGTTTCTACCTTATTTCATTTTTTAAATGTATTATATATTTATTTTCACTATAAAAAATTTATTCTTAAACGAGACGAACGCTTGAAAAAGGAGGAGAAGGAGAAAGTTTGATATTTATTAACAATTTTTATTCTTATTTACACTGTTTTCAATTATGCCTATTTTAATTCCGTAAATATTCTCAGCCTTCACCATTCAATCTAATAATTTTGGCGCATATGGGTCGATATCGCCTCCACTAGACCGCTAATGATCCGGCATAGCCAGTGGACATACAGGCCATAAAACGGCCAATGTCTTACCGTCGACTGCGTACCACGCGCTGCGCGACCGCACGCGCGTCGGAAGCAGACGGGTTTTAGCCGCCGCGCGACGATTTTTGGCCGCCGCGCGACGTTTCGGCCGCCGCGCGGAGGCCGAAACTCGTCGCGCGGCGGCCAAAACTCGTCTGCTTCCGACGCACGTGCGGTCGCGCAGCGCGTGGTACGCAGTCGACGGTGAGACACTGGCCGTTTTATGGCCTGTAACAGATCTGAAGACAAGCGACCCAGGATCGTAAACATGTCCCAATGGCATTTGCTAATGGCCATGCGGACGGCGGGGTCGGTGGAGTGAGAAATAGGTATCGGCTGATGTCAACGAGGATTTATTAGTTTGAATCCATAGGCTCAGACCATATTTAAGAAGAAAGAAGGCATTTCTCTTTCAGCGAATGACAGAAATCAGTCATAGAAGGCAACGAGAATTTTTGTTGCTGAAGGAAAATCCAATTGTTTGAAAACTCAAATTAAAATGGACATCAATGAATAAAAAACATGAAAAGGACCAGCGACGGCACAAAAATTTGAGATTCACATTGCTGAAGTGGTGTTTGTTTTTTAATGCATTTTTGGCATTAAAAAGTGTAGAAAACATGCTATTTAATGTTTAAAAAATTCTATCTGATAATGTGACAATTTTATTGAACAGTAAAGATGAAATCTCATCACCGTTTTCTAACTTCGTTCGAAACCTTGATAAATTTTTCACATAAATCTCTGGTTCTTCAGAAAAATTAGTTAAGAATTTGCTTTTTCTCTAAAACAATTTGGAGAGTAATCCTATGGCGAGAAAATGTTGATTCCGCTTCAGCAAGTACTCGCTAATACTACTAAAAAAAACTGTGCAATAAATTACTTAACATACGACGGGTGCGAGTTAGTGCTAAAAAATTTGAAAAACTGTGCGCAGTGGAAATGGAAAAAATTACGAATTTGTGTCCAGCTTCGGCTTTCCACTTTATAAGCTACAAAAGCGAGCTTGAAAAGTGAAATTGTCGAACTCTTCCGACAATTATGAGTTTAAGAAAAAAATTGTGTCAGTGGCTTTGGCAAATTCTCAATTTTTTTCACTCCTTGGAATTAAGGTTGTACCCAACTTTGAAATTTCGCTAATCAAATTGTTCCACAATGAATAATAGGCTGCATTTACATTTTACAAAATTTGAGCTCGACCACCTTGCATGAGTTACCCAAGGCTTCAACACATTTTTTTAAGAAATGAACAATTCAAAAAAATAATTTGAAGCTAGACCCATATTCAAATCCAGTAGTTCGTAGTAGAAATGGGGTTAACGCATTCATAGCATCGTATTGCTGGTCAAGAAAGGTTTCATGTTGACATGGAAACAAGAAAACTCTCATGAGTTAGCAAACCAATACTTTTGGGATCAGCGTTTATCGAAAGGGTTGTCATTGGGGTTGAATAGAAATGTTTATCAGCAGCATAGTAGCTCACGATTCAGTGGAATACAGACGATTAGCGCAGAAATACAGTGAGGAAGTAATCAAATCGAAGCACTCGTGAAAGAGGCACTCTGGAGGCAATCTCGTCCGCGCCCAGGGGCGGAGTCGGGCCCGCCCCTCTGGCTCCGCCCACAGCAGAGTGCCTGTTGTCTCCCCCCCCCCCCGCACACGCGGATCGCATCTCAAACTGCATGCAAACTTAGTGCGAGGTGTGGGGAAGTAGAGGGTATGTTGATTTTACTGTCTCGGAATCTCTGCGTTAAGGCATCGTCGCTCTGCTAAACGCAAATTTTAGTTCTTTTCATTGCTTCTTGGTCATGCAATTTTTTAGAAGTTGTTGATTGGTATTTTCTCAAACTCTGAATCATGTCAAAGCAATAAAAACTGAGGAAAGCAAAGTACGACGTCAAATCAGTGAGGTAGAACGCAACGGTAGAATGCGATGCTGATGTAATAGACGTTCTCCGGGCCCTGGAAAACGTCTATCCTTCCACCCGTTCTAGTCACTCACTGTATCACTAGCCTTCACTCTAATACAACCTGTATTCATGGTGATGCTCAATTTCCTAAATTTGGCCTGGGAACAGAACATCAATGAATAAAATAGCTTTACTGGGTATAAAAAAACATAAATGGAATCGGGAAATACTGCTACATTTCTACTACTTGTAAAAGCTAATTCAGAAGGTCAATAGAAAAGAAAGAAAAGATACTTACGGTTAGACATTGGGAAACGGAGGGAGTTGGGGAAAGGGGGTGAGGCCACCGCCAGCCGCGGAGCAGCATCTGCTCGATAAGCATTTCTGGGTTTTGTATCTAACTCTAAGTCTCTACGATCAAGCTCTATTTCTACACTACACTGACGACAACGTCGCCGCGACTCTGCGAGGTCTTGATGGCCAACGCCGCGTCGAGTTTCGACCACGCCCCAAACCTCTCGCTCGGCAGCATGCCGCCGGACGCTGCAACTCTGCAGAGCCCTTAAAGGCAGTGTTCACGATAGTCTTCAAATTTGAGATTGTTCGCTATATTGATTAAGTGGCCCATAGGTAAAACTAAAATGACGTAGAAGTTGAGAAAAACGCACCAGAAGTACACAAAATATTCAAAGGCAGTGTACGCGCAAAAAAAGCCGTGTTTAGGTTTCTCACTATTTTGCGCAGGTAGGCTCACCGGGTTGTGATATATCTCGAAACGGTCACCCAACACACTCAAATTACGGAGAAAAACTCGTTTGAAAATCCCGGAGCATTTGCTTCCATTTCTCCACGTCTGTCCGGTGTGTCTTATGTAATACACAAATGTCGGAAATGCTGGACGTCTGAAAGGGTTTAGCCCCTGTAGCTTCCTTAGTTGATTATTTCTGTTGACCTTTACAGTGTCAGGAATCCTCTAAAAAAGGGAAACTTCCGATACCCACGTTTGAACACGAGAATTTCCCGAAATAAAGAATATGGAATCTTGGATTTGCCGGGACTCGCTGTGGCGCTTCTGCTCCTCGTGCTAGATGATCGACCGGGAAAACGCCTTTTCAGACCATGGAGCGGTTTTGAAGAGGCAATAGCATTTTGATTACGCAGCATTGAGGTCACAAGCTTTGCCAACTATCTCCAATCGGTTCAAACATTGGATTGAGAAGTAAAACATAAGTGTGGTTTTCTGCGCGGACGGTGCCTTTAGGTCACCCCGCCTCTTAAAGGCAGTGTCCACAATAAAAACCATGTCTGATTTTTCGGTGGAGGTGAGCACCTGCAGGGCCTAGCGCAACCTTTACGTTGAAAAAACTAAGAAAAAAGAGCTCGGAACAGTCCCCAACGGCCCCGAAGTTGGACACCCATCCGCTCTTCACACCCCAGATGCACTTTCCACGCCCACCGGCGTTAACAAATGAGTGGTCGACATTGTGAGATGAGCGATGGTTTTCGATCATTAGCCCCGATCTTCTCTTCATTCACAACACCTCGCACTAAGTTTGGCTGCAGTTTGAGATGCGATCCGTGTGTGCGCTGCGGCTCGAAGAACAATTCGTGTTATGGGTGGCCGTTGGTAGGGTGCCAACCAGGTGCCCATCAATCGATGCCACACGAATTTTCTCCGTCGCGATCATCTGTTTTGCCTCAGTGGCAAGCATTTTTTGTACTTTCTTTATTTTGCTCTCGACTACTCATCTGATTTCATTATTCTCTGCCGCTATGCTCGATCTCGGCTTACAGCTAGGATAAGTTTTTTTCTATTGTCATTGTTCTTGTAGTAATTAATTAATTATTTGTTCATTTATTTTCAATTATTCAGTCACTTATTGTGTCTTTTTTCCATACAATATTTTTGTTGTCTCACACATTTTGTTGATCATTCAAATCTAATAGTTTTCATTTGCTCGTTTATTTGTTTACTAATTTGGTCATCTAAGTGTATCCATTTTATTATTCCGTTTAATGTTACTTCATTAATTCACTAGTTAACAGTATCTCATATATTACAAAGAATTTGATAGGTATTCTTCAAAGATTGCATACAGCACCACTTTTTCATATTGTATGCATTTTCTTAACGCTTCAATAATTATGGTAGTGACTAAAAAACGATAAATTACTCTAAATGATCGTTACTATATCAACAAAGAAGGATCGACGATTCTGGAATGGATTTCTCATTTTCATTCGACTAATTTCTGGTATTCTTCTTTTCATTCTCTACCTTGTGTGGGGAACAGTTCCAACCAATTCATCACCGTTCACAAGGTTGTAGGAGGGAGTTCATTCAGCATCACTGGCATAATTATTGAAACGTCAAGAAAATACAATAGGAAAAAGTGATATGTAGTCTTCGAACATTGCCTATCAAATTCTTTGTGATATATGAGATGCTGTTTAGTGATAAATGAAGAAAGTAACATCGAACGGAATAATACAATGAATACACTTACAGTTGACAGCAATGTTAAAAGGACATAGTGCGGTTGCGGACTGGCACTAAAACTACGGTAGAAACTGGCACTTTGCCAGATTTCGTCATCGATCGACGCCACAGCTGATATTCTCGTGAGCAGAGAGACGACGGTTGGCGCCAATCGATGACGAAATCTGGCAAAGTGCCAGATTCTACCGTAATTTAGTGCAAGTCCTTAACCGCACCATGTCCTTTTAACATTGCGGTCAACTGTACATGACTGAATTAGTGAACAAACAAACGAGCAAATGAAAATATTATATTTGAATGATCAAATAAATGTGTGAGAAAACAAAAATATTGATTCTTAAATAAATAAAATAGTAATTAAATGGATCTTGAAAGGACAAAATAAGTGACTGAATAATTGAAAACAAATGAACAAGTAATTAATTAATTACTCCAAGAACAATGACAATGGAAAAAAAACCTATCCTAGCTGTAAGCCAAGATCGAGCATAGCGGCAGAGAATAATGAAATCAGATGGGAACTCGAGAGCAAAATAAAGAAAACACAGAAAATGCTCGGCAAAACAGATGATCGCGACGGCGAAAAATCGTGTGGCATCGATTGATGGCCACCTGGCTGGCACCCTACCGATGGCCACCCATAATACGACCTGTTCTTCGAGCCGCAGCGCACACACGGATCGCATCTCAAACTGCAGCCAAACTTAGTGCGAGGTGTGGGGAAGTAGAGGGTACGATTTGTGGCAGTTGCTTTGATCACTGTAGTACTAGGACTTATTAGAACAAAAACATCCTAAATAACGCTGGACCAAAAAAAACAACTTGGGATAAAACTACGAAATTGTACAGTTTTAAACTCCGTTAGCCCCGTTCTCAATTTGAGCCTAAATAGAAAATGCATCATGCGAAACGTGTTAATCGTGATGGGACTACTTGGTCCCGGCACGGTTTACCCTTCTCCCAGCACGATTATCACGTGTCGCATGATTCAACAACCGTAGTCCGCAATTGCGGACCGAAATTTGGCTCGGAGAACGATAGTACAATAAAACCTGAAACGGCGATCACAGTCCACCTGCAAAAAAAACTTCGAGTTACAAGTTTTAGAACATTAGAGAAGCAATACGTATGCTCGTTCGATAAATTATGTGCAGGTAGGGTGATGCGAAGGTTCATGATGGCACTGGAAATCAGAGTCTTGTTGTCACAATGTTTCCTAGCGTATCATGAAGGGTTCAGAAATTCTCCAATAATTCATCTGCTGAAGTTTGCTCCATGTACACTCTTTCCGAGGGAATGCCTAGAAAATGCTATTCGATCTCTTGTGCAATTGCTGCTAAACGTTTTAACGCAGGACTGGCGCGCGCGACGTTTCAATGAATTGAGTGAGAACGCAAATCACTTCCTTTCATCAATCTTGTTTTAAATTGTTTTGCCGATAAAAAATAATAAAATAATAACAAAAGCAAAGCCATGCCGGAAAAAATTGGTTGCAAGCTACATCTTTAATTTACAATTCGGACCATGAATACGTATCCGCTCAAAATATACAAGAGACAAGTACTTGTGCGATAAGATTGAAGGACTGAAAGATTTCTCAGTCAGCTAGCTTTCCAGTTCCCTCCATTTTCACGGTAAGATAGCTCGGGTCTTGTAATCGAAAACCGGCAAACTAGACTAACCTTTTTTAAAAATTGTCTTCAGTTACGTTTAGCTGTCTTGGTTTACTTTACCTCCGACTTAGAATTTGAACAGGAATTTTAAATGTTCTCAGAATACGTTTCGCTAAGGATAAATTGGAATCCATGTGTCTTCCACGCCGTCACACTATTTCTTGTGCTCTGACCACCCTGCAGTCAGCGACAACCATCCTCAGACAACTGTTGGGTTCAGATTCGGCCACGACAGGCTTTCGATTCGACTACAGAGTGCTGTGGTCGACGATACGGCTCTGGAATTTCCGAGCGTCATGTGGCCTAATCGTCGTCGAAGGGATAAGCACGTGCCGCAGCACACAGGCGTTCCACTCGGCCAAGACACGCGTTCGATTCTACTACAATGCAGATTGGACGACGAATGAGCCACGATGCCCATGACTGAATAGGTTGATCGATTGCTCACAATTGAGCAGACGCATATCAGCCGCATAGCACGTATATCAGGAGCGCAATTGGCCACTCGGGGCTGCTCCTGGAAGGTGACTACGAGTCACCCTCCGGACGATTTTTGTCCACTAAGAGGGACTCCCCCACGGTCCTCGGCGAGGGGGCTTCCTCTCTGTCGACCAAGGCGAGGATGATGTCCTTGTCGCAGAATGCGGTAAGGGTGACTTCTTGCTGCGGACCCGACATGGACCGTATACTTGTTGGGGGAGACCCACTCCTATTGAAAGGGTGTGACGCCGTCCCTGGCGCCACGTGCTTCTATAATAGAATGACGTGCTGCCGCGTGTAAACCGGGGATGCGGCAAGAGTTTTGCCTCTTTGAGCCACGTAGCCTCTTTGAATAGACCACATGCTCTTCGGTGCAGCACGTTCTACTGCGGAAGTTCCTTTCAAGTCGACGATGTATCTGGTTAGGAAGCCTATCGCGGCCGAATCGGACTTCTCCTGCATCTAAGTCAGTGTCATCCTTAAAGGCAGCGTACGCGCAAAATACCGTGTTCATTTTTCAAACCGTTTTGCGCAGGTAGGCCTACCAGGTTGTGATATATTGCAAAAGGCCACCCAAGACACTCGAATTCCGGAGAAAGACCCGTTTGAGAATAACGGCGTATTCAGCCTTTTTTTGCACGTCTGTCCGGTGTGTCTTGTGTAATACACAAATGTCGGATTCGCTGGACGTCTGAATGGTTTAGCCCCTGTAACTTGTTAGGTTGATTAATTCTCTTTGTATCTTCATGGTCAAGAATTCTCCAGATATAACAAGCTACAAATACACACGTCTGAACGCGACAATCTCTCGGAATGACGAATATAATTTTTTGGAACTCCGCGGCCAGCCGGAGCGTGACGTGGCGCTTCTGCTCCTCGTGCTAGATGATCAACCGGGAAATACGTTTTTTCAGACCACAGAGCAGTTTTCAAGTATCAATACCTTAATGAATACCCAGCGTTTGGGTCTCAAGCTTTGTCAACTATCTCTACTTGGTTCAAACATTAGAATGAGAAGGAAAAACGAAGTTCGATATTCTGCGCGGACGCTGCCTTTAAATCTAAGCTGAACTGTCGCTGACTGGGATCTGAGTTCCCCATTGAGAGTTGGTGCTTCTATGAGATCTTCCCGAGTCACAACAAGCATGTTAGTGTCTGTCCGAAGATATAGACAAGATGCTACTTAAGTTTGAGATTTGAGTAGCTTATTAGGCCCAGTCACTCTACCGCCAAAGACTGTTTGCCTGTTTTTTTTGTGAATCTTTGTTTTCTGTTTTCAAACCTCAGGTTTCAGTGCGTTCATTATGGTGACTTAGATTCATTTGGCTTAGGTTTATTTACGAAATCTTGGATTATCCTATTAATAGATTACCCTATCTTATTAATAGAAGTGCAGAGATGAAAATGATACAATCATGCTAACCTGGGCACATGTGATCACCTAAGACACCACCAAGGCAGGTCCTTTGCCTGATTGAAACTCCTGACCCACAGCTAGCCGAACATCTGCTCCACTCACTCCAATCTGCCCACTCCGGACATGGGCCTGCATCGCACTCATCAACCTGAATATCACTGTTACTACCAAACAAAAGTATTCAACTCAAACATTCCTAAGACGCTAAAAAACTATGATGATCTTCTTATGCATACAAGTAGGCTATCGGATCAGCTTCCAAAATCATTATTTCTCAAAACACACAACTAACAGTAAGGAGCTAAAGTGATTACGATGTGGTGAGCGTCCAAAAGTAATTTTCTGCGCCGGGGTGCGTGTCAAGGTTACGTCGCGTCGAGCGTTTCCGCATGAGTTCGCATCCTGCATAAAATAGCTTACTGTTACAGCAACTAATACACGTGTTCGTCCCCTAATCCCTTATTCCAGTTTAAGGGCTAGCTTTTGCGTCGAAAAGTGCTTACAAAAGCCATTCGCAAGATTTTGGTAGCTCAGGGTGGAGCTGAGCCCGTTCTGGTAAAGGGCTTTCTTGTTTTTTTTTTGTTTAGGTTTTGCTCGATTTGTTCCTTGCATTCGGGGTGAACACTGAACGCGTTGATCTTTTAAACATTTTTTTTGCTTTCTAGATGCTCCGTTTTTTTTTCTGAGTAACACGATTTTCGGAGCTATTTAGGCACCCTTTCGCAATAGAAACTGACCCGTTTTTCAATATAAACTCTAGAGAAGTACTACGTTTGCAAATTAGTATTCAAGAACGGACCTTCGGATCTTTTAGGGCACTCCGAAACAACTTGGCGGGGATTCGGAAAATTGAAGTGATGTATGGTTAGATCCGCGGCCTGTTTCCTCAAGAAAGAACGTTTAAATTCAAACCGCGGCTTGAATCTCAATCTCTGGGGCGGTAGTAATTTGGCCTTGAGTCAGAATTAAGAGTGATGAGCATTTTCCATCAATGTCCAAATGAAGAACCATCGCAATGTAAATGAGCACATGTCAAGTTGTTGGCAAAACTAGTAGAGTTGAGAGCCTGCGAACATCACCTATCCATTCGATGTTACGAGAGCAGCGCGACATTGCACTGCGTCAATGCGTCCAACAGTCTCTCGCTGATAAAGGGGATGAGATTAATCGCCAATGAAGGCAATGCATGGCAGCTACACAGCCGGGATTCGATCCACTGCCTGTATTAGCGGAATGGGAAATCGCTCATTTAAAAAGAGCATTCGTAGATTTTGAATCAACGAATTGGACAATCTCTAAGAATTTTCGGATAAACTGCTTCTCCGGATTTATTCTTTCCGGATATTTTTAGTGAATGGTAGCTCCGAAGGAGTCCGCTGGATTTTTTTGAATTGACGACTGAGTTCGAAAATCAGACTTATGTTTAATTGCAAAGTGGTTGAAAGTTTTGTCCGATTATTAAAGCCGAATTTTCGATTAATTTTCGAATAATAAAGAGATCCAATGGAACTTTTTCTTGCTTGCTTATCATTGAAATGTCGAGTCCTGTTCAATTTTAGAGAGCCAAATTACAGTAGCCACCTTTTGGAAAAAAAGGGCAGCCCTACTTGGGGTAAAAAACAGTTCAATTTTCATTAGTTTCTTGATTTGAATTTTTCCCCAGATTTTTAAAATGTAGTATTGTACAATATGTTTCGCAAATTTGAGGCCAACCTTGCTAGAGCATTTTTTATTATTGAAGCAGATTTCTTTTCCTGCAATAGATCTGCTAAAACGACGACGGCGGCCCACCGATTCCAAACGTTGAGTGTCAAATGTTAATGCATTACGGAATCCATACTTATGCTCCTTCGATAAACTAAAGACATATAGGGCGATGTGAAGATACCTATTGGCACTAGAAATGTCTTCTTTTCACAATGGTTTCCTAGCACATCAGCTGAAGGATTACGAAGTCGTCCAGATATTCTCGTCTGCTGAATTTCACACCGTAGCCGTTCAGTTCAGGGAAAAAAGTATAGAAAATGCTTCTTGATAACTTTTGCAATTGATACGAAACGCTTCATCGCAGGTGTGGCGCGCGCGATGATTCTTGCCGCAGGTCTGGCGCGCGCGACGTTTCAGTGAATTGATTGCAAACGGAGTTCACCTCAAAAGCAAAGCGATTCCGGGGAAAAAGTGGTCGCAAGCCATATCCATAAATGGCAATTTGAGCCTTGAATACGCCTAGGTTTTTAAAAATTGAAGAGAAAACTGAATGTGCAACAAAATTCACTTTCTCGAGAAATCGAACCCTTTTTCACCAATTTATTCAATTTCCTTCGTTTTAACAAAATATAGCTCCGGTATTGTAATCGAAAACCGAGAAACTAGGTTTAACTCAAAAGGAAATGGTATTACTTCACCTCTAACAGTCTTGGTTTACCTCCGTCTTGAAATTTGAACGGGAGTTTTAAATGTACTCGGAGGACATTTTGCTCAGGTCCAATTGAAATCTATGTGCCTCCCTCACCACCGCACTATTTCTTGTGCTCTGGCCACCCTGCAATCAGCGACAGCCACCTGTCGCTGATGTTTCCAATCAGTGTCATCCATAAATTTGATGATGAAGTGTCGCTGATTTGGAACAGAGTTGCTCATTAAGAGTTGGCGCTTCTATGAGGGCATTTCCAGGTCACAACCAGCGTGTTTGAGTTTGTGTAAGATTAAAGATAAGATGCAACTCAAATTGAAGATCTAAGTTGCATATTAAGCCAAATTACTACCGCCCCTGAGCACTAAACCGCCGCGCCAGCCGCGGTTTGAATTCAAACGTTTTTTCTTGAGGACAAACGCCACGGACCTGACGATAAATTGTGTCCGAATGAGAATGGAGACCCATGCGGCCGGCGTGCGTTGCAGTGGCCGTCGCATGTGCCGCTCTCGGACGAGTGTTCAAACGGCCGTCACCCCCCCCCCCCCGGCACTTAGCTGCAGAGCTGATTGATCAAAGCAGTCTGGGGTGGTAGTAATCATTGCGTTAACCGCAGTTAAGCAGCAAAACTCAGCTGCGAGTTAAATGCACGCTGGCCATGAGTTACTCAGAAGTTTCGAGTCAAGTTACGTGTGAGATATCCGGCCAAAATCAAGTTACTTGTGGCTTGTCTCATTGTCAGTTTTTTAAGTTACTTGCGGGTTTGCGACACACAAGTAACTTACACGGTCATAAACATGATGGCATGATCGATCACGTAGTTATATATTTTCGCAGCCCTCGTTTTCGATTTCTCGCATTTCTATTTCCTTGTGTTTTTTATCAGTCTTATTGACCTTGTTGATTTATTTATCAAGAGTTACAATTGCTATCTGGCTGTTTGATGACTTAGATGAGCATTAGCTGATGATGTAAGAACAAGAACTTCATTTGGGTGAAGGGAAGATGCCATCAGGGTTTGTTGAGTTCTTATAACATAGAGCTGGAAGTAGATATGGATATTATCAATTCGATCGTATTGTTTCAGATTCTATGTACGTCGTGCAGGTGTCCTTTACCCTCCTCCTCTTCTAACACATACGGGTGAAGTTTGACGGGCTTCGGAGCTGTTCCGAGTGCTGGGTATCTTCCTGGCCAAGGTATTGGTATGGATGTTTTTGTACTTTCTCAAAGGACTCCGAACCTTACTAGGAATTCTTTTTCTCGCCTCAATAATTTGAATAACCATGTTTCCGTTGTTGTAGGCGGGTAACAGTACAGAAATAATCATTTGTCAGGTTTCCTGAACGCTCAACGGGGTTCCAAAAAGAGCGTTTCCATTGCTTAACGGAAAGATAAGGGTGTTGTGCTTCTCGAGGCCAAATTCCGGTCCACAATTGCGTCTCAGGACGTTTCGCGGCCGAACGCGCTCGAGTCGGTCGAGTTTCCAGCGCCAAAGCCGACTCGATGTGGCTTTTTTTTATTCGGTTTTCTCCAATTTTATTAATTTCTAGTTTCCAAAATCCGCCTATAGCGGACAGATCGGCGGCTGCGGCGCTAGAAACTCTTCCAACTCGGGAGCGTGCGGCCGCAAAGCGTGTCGAAACGCAATTGCGGACCGAAATTTGGCTCTGAGAAGCACAGTCCCACCATTAGGGCATGTTCAGGGTGTGCAGAAATTCTTTCGGATTCGGCTCAAAACGCCTAACTGGCAGTTATTTAGGGCGCTTAACACGTAACTGGGACCCGTTTGTTGCCATCCTAAGGGATAAAGGGTTACCGTAGGATCACGGCTGGCATAATGCATTTTAACTGGCGTAACGTACCTCAATACTTCGAAAATCGGCAAACGAAATGCATAGTGGAATTTCTCTTCTCAATCCTCATAGAGGAACTTTAGGCCAAATCCTAGTTCACCAAACTACCGTAAAAGGTGATGCATGTTTTCTAGTCAACCTGGAACGCTCTCTTCGAATCTGAGCTCGAATTTTGCTACGGACATCTGCAAGAAACCTTCCAGCCTGTCAAAGTTCGTATTTCCTGCAGCTGGGTTGAAATTGACGTTTGTAGTTGAAGAACGAATTTTGCTAAAAAGTTGAATGAAGGGTTATTTGACGTACTGAGCTTCAATTTTGGGTCGATTTCTTTTTTTTAAGAATAAGCTGGGGATCCATGAGTTACTGATGTGAAAAGGCTAGAAGCCTCTAATTGCTTGTTAAGTGCCTTCTTCTATCAGAAACGCGCATTAGTGTTTGGAAAATCCGGAAACGGACTTCACAAATGTGTTCAGCGTCCAAAACTGCATATTTTTAAACTTTGCAAAAACTGATAGCGTTTTGGACTTCTACGGATTTTCGGTTGGACGATTATTTATACCAGTTAGAGGGCTCTGAAAGCGTTTCATGAAATGTTCCAGGTTACACTCAAAATCCTTCCAGGTGGGTTATTTGGGGCGCTGATCAAGAGTTCGGGGTTTATTTGTCGATTTTCCGAACTTTTCAACTTGATTCGTTCAAAGCTTCCCACCTGAGGAAAATTTGGTGGCAAATAGGGACATTTGACGATTTCCGGAGTACTACGATAGATATGGCTCAAATTGTTGCTCTGCACTACTCGGGCTTCTTCCTTTCTAGAGGTCAAGCTGTAGATAGATAGGATTGAAACTCTTCATTTTCAGAAAGCTCCTAAGCTTGATTTCAAAGAATTCTATCCATCTACAAATTTCTGGCCGTTATTGAGCTACACGTCGACTACTGGTTAGTTATTCTAGTATTAATTTTTTGGAGGAGCACATTGAAGGGGCAAGCGGGTTCTTGACAGCCTGTTCGAGCCTATTCTTTTGCCTGTTTCAATAGAATACCAGTTGCTGGAGGAGTTTGTCGAAAATTTAGCCACTGAATCACTGGAGAAAGGCGTTCTTGATTCATTTGTGTCAATCTGTAGGAAAGAAGCGAATGATACTGAAAAGTGTTCGCCTAAACAGGAAGAAGTGTGCTGCCCGTATTTTGCGGAGTGCCAGAGATCAGGTCTGGGTTGTGAATGTCCGAGGTATTTTTAGAGTCCAGTGCGGTTGTGACGCGCGACAACGGGTGGTGGTTGGGTTTTTGAGAAATTTACCTTGAAGGCAGTGTTCACTATACTTGGGCAAAATGAATTTTTTTTTCGAATGATCGACTTTTCGGATAAGTCGAAAATTAAACTTTCTCGAATGATCGACTTTTCGGATAAGTCGAAAATTAGACTTTTTCGAATGATCGACTTTTCGGATAAGTCGAAAATCGCCCTTTTTCGAATGATCGACTTCTCGACTTATCCGAAAATTGACTTTTTTCGAATGATCGACTTTTCGAATAATAAGTCGACTTTTTCAATCGACTTTAAAAAAGTCGTCGACTCTTTCGCTCAGCATTTCAAACGGCACACGAAGACGTGACAATCCAACAAAGTCTTTCGTTTTAGCAAAAACTGTAAGTTAACATAGAATTAACATTAGGTGGGTGGGGCGGGGGGTGTCGTAGAAGAAATCCGCACACACGTCAAAATTTCGGAATTACTGAGATTTCTATAAAGCCTAATATGGGTGCAAAACTGAGTAGGTGAAGTTTCAAACGCAGCAAGAATTTTACCTACTCAGAGTTTTATTCCTTTGTCCGAAATGGAAAAGTATTCTGTGAAAATTCTAGGACCTGCCCAAATTCTGGAAAAAAACATTTACATGGCGCGTGTTTATCGCGACTGGCCCAGCAAAACCTACTCCGATACTGAGGAGAAGGAACGGAAACGCGCTCCAGCGCCCAAATATTTTTCGCACCCGGTGCTTCGTAACGGTAGTCCACAGAGATCGGCCGCAAGAGCAAGACATCGAAGTTTGTGACGCGGGATCATTCAATCACTAGTCTAAAAACTCCTTCACACGCGCCACGAGCGCGATCATGAGATAGACATAAAGCAAGCCGGGGCAATAGAAGACACTTGATGCGTAATCGCAAAGACATGAAAAAAGGAAACTGCCAATCAATGCAATGAACATCACCAAAAATGAACCGTCGTAGAATGCGAGATGTTGAAATCACGCAGATACAGCAAAGATCACGCTCAAGGCCAAAAATGAGTTCAGGCTAAGTAACTGCAGCTCCCATCGTCTTTCTCACTAAGTAAATGCTCTTGAGATCGGCCAAATTTTCGAATTAGTCGGATATTACTTTTTTCGAATGATCGACTTCTCGACTTATCCGAAAATCGCCCTTTTTCGAATGATCGACTTTTCGGATAAGTCGAAAATTAGACTTTTCCGAATGATCGACTTTTCGGATAAGTCGGAAATTAGACTTTTTCGAATGATCGACTTTTCCATTTAGAAGGAGTTTCCACTTTTCGAATAGTCGACTAAGTCGATTTAATCGAAGTCGACTTTTTTCAATCGGATGATGATTCGATCATTCGATTCGGCCCAAGTATAGTGTTCACGATGATTTTCGTTCTCGAGTTTTCCCTTCAAAACAACGCGTTGGCCATCAAGTGTTACCAAAATTACGAAGATACGGCGAGAAACGCACTGAAACGTCTTATTTTAGTGACATTATTCTCGCGCCTCGACTAGTTGTCCGTTCGGATGAACATGTTCATTGTAGTTTTCACCGGTGAAAAAAGGGGCTAATCGAAAATGGAAGAATATTCAAGGCAAAACAGTATCAGTTAGGGTCCGAAGGAAAGATCGGAGCAAAGGAGAGTAGAGAATTGCAAAACACGGGTCCACAAAAGAATTCATTGTCACAACGAACACTTCCTGTGAGAGTAAAGATGCGTGGTGAGAGTAAAGGATTTCGGGCCCTTCTGGCGCTTTTTTCTTCATTTCTTCGTCATTTCAGTTCTACCCAGGGCCCGTAGCAACCCCCCCCCCCCTGATGTTGCGAACTCAGCGCTGCCTCCGCGCCATCAGCTTGTGGCTCACGTGCAGGCAGCGAAACGTGAGCGCCTTCCTAGAATGCATGTAGGCAGCCATAGATAGTGACAGCGGAGGCAGCCATTTGTCAGCCGTATGTGAGCTACCCATGAACGTGAGGTAGGCGCTGAGGTCGATGTTGGCGGCGCGATGCGCGAGACAGTGAGCGAAATAGCGCGCAAAGCTACGAGAGTCACCGGCTGCCATCTCGGTCATGGGTGGGGTATGACCGAGATGGTGACGGCGCGAAAACGATAATACGCTCCAGTGACAAACACTATTTATATTTGATCACCTCTATTGAGATGTAAGGGCAGATCCAATCAATGCAATGATTGTGCTAAGCCTTCATACAAGGACAGCCATTTTGGTGCTGGGCCGCCCTTTAGATAAGAAAGGTGATAAACTGGAGATTCTTGTGAGACTCGAACGCTAGTTTCAGAGTCGATGGTCGAAATCAAGCGCCTCATCAGCTGCTTATTCTTCCCCGAGCGTTGGTATTTAAAGTATTCCTTCTCTTTTTCGTCCCTATATTCCCGCTACAGGTTAGTTTTGTTCTGATAAACCATTAAATATATGTGGGCTCCATTGTGATTTTGAGAGTTTCATCACGTGCATGTGTTTCCAAGGATTTTTCCTTGAATTTTTTATAAACAAAGTGAAGAAAAATGTAAACGTCCACTTTTTCCAAGAAATTTGCTTTTTTAATTAGCGTTACTTTCTGTTGCGGCACCACTAAGCGTTTCTGAGGGTTTTTTTCTCGGTGAAAAATACTAGGTTGTTTTCACATCCAACTATCTTCTCCGTTTTTCTGCATCACTTGAATATTCTCCCGTTCGTTACCAAAGGAGTACCATTGATAGCCCCTTATTATTGGTGAGAGTCCGCGTTGGCACTTTGTCTGATGCGCTAGTGGAGAGCTGTAATTGCTACAATTCGTTTTTCGTTGCTAGGAAATCGCTTCTCTGCATGATATATCTACAAGCACATTATTTCCCAAATTAAATATAAAGAATTTGAATTCTTACATATGTATCTTTGAATGAATGTGCGATTTAAGATGAAGATCGAAGTGTTCCAGTGTCGGATATACGCAAAAGTAGGCGGGAAAGTGTGTACTTAACTTAGGGCTGCAGATCTTGTATACTTAGGACAGAGTATCAATACAAGCATCAGAATTGAAATGATCCGCACTTTACAGTGTTCGATTAAAGGCAGCAGACACGCTCAAAAAAGTTGTTGAGATAACTACATTAGTGGGATCTTGAGGGCCCTAGAAGAGCCCTCACGAAGTTGGAAGAGTTGAAAACGAGTTAAAATGACTGTATTTGAGCCGTATTGAGTCACAAAATTATCCTTTCTCCGCCCACCGATACGGGCTCCGCCCTTCAATACAAATGTTCAAGGCTCGATTACGGTCATTTCGGCTCATTCTTTACGCTTCTAAGGTCGTAAGAGTTCCAGACAGGGCCGTAAGAGTACATTAGCGTCGTTATTCCAACAAATTTGTCGCTAGCTCCGCTATTTCAGTCAATGCGGTAAAACTCGTCCACATCTGGGCCAATATAGAACGAACCGTTATATCTTCATTTCAGTCGATTTTCTTCCGTTTTTTTCGTTATCTCTGAATATTAGCGGCTTCAGACCTTCGATTCATTCCATAAAATTGATATCATTTTTGAGCGTGTATGCTGTCTTTAAAAGGAAAGTTCGAGAGGCCTAATCTTTGGTCTGAAGTATACATGCTTTTCTAGGTTCGTGGATTTTCGGGGCTTTTTTTTCACGAATATCGATTGTAAGAATATTCGTCAATCTCCCTACAAGCCAATGGAGAACACGTGTTCAAATTGATTTATTCGCAATGAAATAGTGGAGGTTTCTGTTCGTATTAATTCGTTTGTTAACAAGTCTTCGGCAGGCCCTATTGCAGTTATTCGTATTCATTCAAAGCTAACATCAAATTTTAGCTAGGCTATAGATTTTGAAAATCCATTAGAGGCTTCCGATCAATTTCTGAAAATCTGGAATTCTCGATGGAAGAATCGATAATTTTCATTGCCAATAAGCTCAATTTTAGTAAATCCAAAAATTTCTGCTTTGAAAGCTTCTCGGTTTGATTGAATACAACGAAATTGAACAGAAAAAGCCTTCTGTGAAACACAAAAAAAAATCGTTCAAATGCAAGAGCAGAAATATATAAACGGAGGCCAGCCACGCATAATTAGTAACCAATCGATAGGATATGGATGCACACGTTCCAATCAAATTCAGTTGACCATCTCTTTGCGACGCTTCTTTGAATGTCGTAGCTATCAGTGGGCAATGTTTCCCCCCTAGGAACTGCAGTCATGGCCCAGAGGACGTGTGCGCTGTCGTCGCTAGTACGATCCTAGTTCAGCGCCGCCCCTGTGAAACACTTTTGCCAAGTAGTTTATGCTGGCGATAGGTTCCTCCAAGTTGGCTGTCATAGGTGGCACATGAGAGGCGAAGTACGGGAGGTTGGTTGCCATCTTTATGTGGTGACGGCGCGGGGTTCGCTACGGGCCCAGGGGTCAAACAGTCGATTTAGTCAATAATCTCAGAATCGAAGATTATCGTGAACACTGCCTTTAACTAGGGCTTACCTTGCGTTTACCGAGGGCTTTTATAAAAGCATGTTTTGATAGTTGTAGGTATGGGACACAGCATTGATATTTCGTTTTCCAAACAGGGTAATGCACGTGGTGTGGAGATGTGGAATTTTACTCAAATCCCCCCCCACAGAAGCGTGATTCAGTCAATTATTGGCGATTTTCTCGGATCCCCACCCTAGAAGCGTGACTTGGTATGTTTTTCGTTGTGAAATTTAAGGAAGAGCAACGTTTAAAGGCAGCGTCCTTAATACATTTTGACTTCGATTTTGTCGGAAATCGAAAGGTTTAGTTGGAGCGATACGGTCAAAAAACGAAAAAAAGTGGGCCTGAAAGAGCCCTTTTCGGCTCCGAAATCCGTTCACGCAAGTCTTTCTAATCACTCGATACGTATCTGATACCCGCGAGGAGAGAACTAGTGCGAGCGGATCTCGAAGCCAATAGGGCTTTTTCGGGCTCTTTCTGTTCGTTCAGTGAGATCCCCATCTTCCGATTTCCGGCGAAAAAAAAAAACGAAATTCATCGTGGACACTGCCTTTAATGTATATTAAAGGTATGTTTAAATTCTACGTAAAAACTGATCCTGAACAGTGTGTACCCCCCATTCAGAAGGGTAAGCCTGGTCTCTCGGCGAAGCTCAGACCACACCAGGCGCTCTATATAATCGGAGGAGGAGTTGTCTCGCCTACTGCGGCTCTAATTCCACTCGCGACCACTTCGCTGGAATTGAATACTGTTACGTTTAGAGCTGCAAAAGCGGGACAGCTCCCTTTGTGTGTAGAGAGCCCCTCTAGCTCTTATGAAGGATCGCCTACTCGTTGTCAAAAGCGTACGCGGAAGAAGAAGTCGTCTACAATGCCGTCATCCTTCCGAAGTCAAAGATCCTCGACCATACCTCCCAGATTTCACTCTTTCACGAGTCCTGGAGTTAATTTTTTTCGGTCGCAGATCAGCATAAACCGGCGCTGCTGATCCGTTGTCTACTCATTCGCGCCGAATTTGAAGGTAACCCTGGACCCCCTCATTGTATTCGATGGCCCTGCACCCAGTGTGGTACCTCAGCCGCAGCAGGGAGCGTCCAATGTATCAAGTGCAGGAAATGGACTCACGTGAAGAAATGTTCCGGTCTCAAGTCTTTCAAGGATGCGGACAGCTCATACGTGTGCCCAAACTGCGTCACCGTGTCAACATCTCAACCGCAACAATCGAATCCTGACTCTTTGAAGGTGATTCAATGGAATATTAATGGTTTCCGCAACAAACCGGCGGAACTAGAAGCTCTTTCACACCGTATAGGGGTCGAAATAGTGGGACTTCAAGAAACCAAACTGGATCCGAAAATCAAGGAGCACCCACTGTTCGAGGCTATACATGCCTGAGAAAGGACAGAACGAGTTCCGGAAGAGGAGTGGCCTCTCTGGTCCGAAACGACATACAGTGCAGTGTGATCACTCCAGGTATGTAACAGCGATGGCACGACGGAGTGCATCTCCATAGCTGTGGAAAGTAGGGCTGGGTCACTTCAAATTCACAACATCTACTCTCCGCCGAAATCCTCATCCCCACCCTCATGTGAGCTGTCGATCGCCCAATTCTTGACATTTGTGAAACCCACGATCGTCATAGGAGATGTCAATGCGCACAGTCCTCTATGGTCGGAGGGTGAGGAAGACCAACGCGGACAGGACTTAGAGGAGGAGATAGCGCAATCCAATTTTGTGATTCTGAACGAAGCCGCACAACAAGGAAACCGACATATGGAAGATCCTCGTCACCGGACCTTTCGCTGTGCTCGCAGGATTTAGCATCGTCAGCACTGTGGGACACCATTAACACAGGCGCAAATGACCGCCTCCTCATCTTGATGGAGTTCAGAAAACAGGCCCTTATATCTTCCTCGCCGAGGATCATTTTCGTGAACTTCAAGAAGGCTAACTGGCCTAAATTTCTGTCGGTGCCGGAACAACAGTCGGCTGATTTCGACTTTCAGACTACCCCACTGGAAATGAATAGATTCCTTACATCAGCTATAAGAGCAGCGATTTTACAATCCATCCCTAAGGGTAGGCGTAAAGCGTTCATGCCGGGCCTGTCGGACACCGCTAAAGATCTCATTTGTGAAAGAGACGCGATTTGAAGAAAGGATCCCACCAACGCCCGGGTTTCCGAGCTTAACAGGGAAATCAAGATGAATAAGAGGAACGACCGGCAGCAGACGTGGAGAGCATTCATGGAAGGCACTGATCATCGTACGAACTCCTCCAAGCTATGGACAACCATGAAAGCTTTTGATGGCCCTTCAGCTAAGCCGAATCCCATCCAGCTTCTTTATAAAGGCGAGCCGGTTAACAACAAGAAAGCAGCCAACAATCTATGCAAGCAATTCAGTTCGCCATGCCCTCATAGAAGCCTGAAGTCGTCACGAAGGACTTTCAGATGGATCAAGAGCTTTCCGAGAGACGACGTTCCCGTTATCATGACCACCCTCATTGACGCCGCCTTGAAGAGATGCAAGCCGTCTGGAGCGCTAGATACAAGTGGAGTGGCCCCTATCATGCTCATACATTCGAGACCAATTTTTCAGGGCTTCATTACGTATGGATTGAATGAGAAGAGACCTCCAAGCCGTTAAATTATGGTTGCACTCCACCTAAAGAAGGCCTATGACACTGTCGTCATCTCATTCTTTGTCAGAAGCTTGCAGAGTCATCCCTACCGAGAGGAATTGCGCGCTGGATCTCTAGCTACTTGAAAGAAAGAACGATACGGACAGAGTTCAGAGGCCGGATGTCAAACGTAAGATTGGTGCGCTCCGGGGTACCGCAAGGCGCAGTACTCTCTCCGCTCCTTTTTTCTTACTACATCGTCAATCTTCCAGCACCCCCACCAGAAACACGCCTTATCGGATATGCGGATTATTTGACATCGATTGCATCAGATCCTGGTGTGGAAACCTGCGGAAAACGTCTGAACGACTATCTCCCGAAGCTGACAAAGGCTCTGGAAGATCTCCAACTGCAACTTTCGATCCAAAAAACGACTGTCTCTCTTCTCACAACACATTCTGCTCAAGCCAGATACGTGCCGAAAGTCTTCATAAATAGAACGCAAATCACGCACGAAAGAAATCCGACAATTCTCGGCTATCACTTTGATATGATGATGACGGGACGACTTCATGCGGAAGCTGTTCGCAAGAAGACGGCTAAAAGAACGAACCTCCTAAAAGCATTGGCGGGAAGGAATTGGGGAAAAAGCACAGAGCTGCTCACACTGACCTACCGTGCCATTGGACATTCTGTGATGTCCTACGCGGCTCCAGCCTGGAGCCCGCTCATTGCACCTTCTCGCTGGGATCGGTTGCAAGCTTGTCAAAACACAGCTTTGAGGACAGCGACGGGAAGCCTGGCAATGACAAGCACAACTCATCTGAGTAACGAGACGAATCATGCCATTTCGAGCTCATAATGAGATGCTGACACTCCAATATCAAACGGTTGCGACACTCGACCCTGGACACCCGTCGCACGACATGATGAAGGAGCCAGAACCGCCTAGACAGATTAGGAAACCTGTCAGAACTGTCAAGCCAATTTTGGTGAAACCTGGAACTGCAGAGAGCATTCGCAAAGAAGTTCACAAGCAGTTTGTAAGAGAGTTCTGGGGTAATCTGAACTCTCCCTTGCTAAGTGGACCGCCGCCGAAGATATCCAAGGAGGAGGAGACGTTGTCAAAACATAGCCGAGTAGCGCTGTCTCAGCTCCGAAGTGGTTTCTACTCAAAATCGCAATGTTACCTCCATAAGATAGGAGCAGCTGACAATCCACTTCGTCCGGAATGCAGACTGGAGGAACATACAGTACCCCCACATGTTCTCATGCTCTAGAAAGCCAACGCACCTTGCAATAAAAGATCTCTGACTCAAACCAATGGAAGTGGCCAATTTCCTGTCACTTTGATCATGCAATAATGAGTTTGAAATGTAAGAAAAATGAAAATCAAGAAACATATTTCTGAAAATTTAGCTTCCTGGCAAAAGTAGCGATTTGGCAATGGTGGAAAAAGCTTCAGAAATATTTTGAAATATCTTAAAAAATGATTTGGCGTAAAATGGCCTGGAAATATAAAAAAGCTAGGAAATGAAGTGAAATAACCAAAAATGCGATTTGGTGGTCGATCATTTCACAAGCTTCTCCGTTAAACTTATCAAAACGAAATCAAGCGCGCAACAGTAAGCCTCTTTTGAAAGCTGTACCAAGGGAATCAGCAAGGTCAAACTAGGCAAACTCCATTCCATATCGCGCTTGATTTCGTTCTGATAAGTTTAAAGGAGAAGCTTGTGAAATGATCGACCACCAAATCGCATTTTTGGTTATTTCACTTCATTTCCTAGCTTTTTTATATTTCCAGGCCATTTTACGCCAAATCATTTTTTAAGATATTTCAAGATATTTCTGAAGCTTTTTCCACCATTGCCAAATCGCTACTTTTGCCAGGAAGCTAAATTTTCAGAAATTTCACATATTTTTCCCGAAGGTTCCCTTTCTAATTTCAATTTTGCTCAACGATTTCCATTTTGGAATGATGAAACATCTAACAGACGATATTGTCGTATGAGTACAATTTCTGAAACTTATGACCCAAAACCATAAAAAATACCACTCATTGCCGCATTTTGTGCATTATGTGAGAACTCAATATTATCGATAATTGAAGAAAATCTAGTTTAATACTTGATCTTGCATGATGAGAAGAATTTCACAAACAAGTGACTTAGAGCCATCAGCAATCAAAAATCATTGCGGAATTTTGTGCAACCGGCGAAAAATCAAGATTATTGATTATTATTTATCGATACTGACTGATGAGCAAAATTCTCCAACCAAGAAAACCAATCCCATCAAAAATCACCACCTCTCGCCGCATTTTGTGCAAAAAGCGCGAAAATCGATAATGTTGATTATCGATCGATGACGTGTCATGAGTACGAATTGTGACAAGTTCGGTACTTACCTCCGACGACCTGTGCTGATTGGCTGCAGATTCACCCACACACTCCGGTCTCCACAGCAGTAGCAGAAAAAATCAGTTTTCGTGCTCCACGGCTAATTTAGTATATAAACCCACGATTTTGAGGTACCCTTCAAAGTTAAGGGATCAAGTTCAAATTGGAATAGGAGCGACCTGCATCCATTTCCAGCCTCCTATCCAAAAATGAGCTTCCTAGCTTAATTTTAAGTGTACCCGCAAGATCGTGAACGCCGTCTGAATAAAAAAAAGGAGATTAACAACAAAAACGAGCGGTCTTTCAATTTTTAGTCGAAAACCAGCGAACCGTTCTAAACCATTTCCGGGCACATATACCAACTTTTTGTGCTCTTTTTAATGCACTTTAGCTCTAATTCCTACGTTCACTCTGAACTGAGATTTTGAAAAAGGGGTTGCGCGCGTGGCCAATTCAAAACCAAATCTGGTGCGCGCTTCGCGCGCACCACAATTAAAAAATAAATAAATGTAGAAAAATAAAAAAAAGAGGGTCGAGAAACGCCCCACTCAGGGATCCTCCAAAGAAGAGGATACTAGAAAACTTGCTTCGATTATGCCGTTTACGTACCGGAAGTTTGGATTCAGGATCAATGGCTATGGTGGAAGATGGGCAACAACAACAACAGAGCCTCTCTACCCACACCATACTTTCAACCCGCTTCAATTCAGACCCCCCGTGGAGCTCCACACTTCGCGCCGAACCCTGTTTTCAAATCCTCTTAATCCCTCTGTGATTTACAGCAGATTTAAAAAAAAGGGGATTTTCATAGCTTTGCGAAGGGAAAAAGGTACACAAATGGCAATTTTTAGGGCGCTCGAAAAATTGTCTCAGATCGAGCTCAAAATTTGTTTGTAGGAGTTGTTTTGAGTGCTGATTACGATTGTGAGGCCCATTCGTCAAAATTCAAAAAAAAATCTGCCTGGTTTGGCCCGAAGCTTTAAAATGGGGTACTTTGCCGGCAGGGTTGAGCACCGTTGCGACCCGGCACAACGGGGGGAGCCGTAGATTTTTGGAAAAAAATGAGGGGGGTCGTAAAACTCCCAAAGAGAAACAGGATTTTCCTCCAAGCCACTTCGTGAGGGAAAATGAGGTAAATTTGCCCGTTGGAAAAAAAGCTAAATCACTTCTTCGTGCCGCGGAGGGGTCGTAAAAATTTCAAATTTTTACCCCAGATTCGGTATCAGCGCCCTAAAAAACCCTTCGTTGCAAGTTTTGAGCCGAATCCTACCGAAAACTTTCTCAGCACCTCAAAAATTCCCATACTTCACCTGTACCCTTACCTTTTTGTGGAGCAATGAAAATGCCATTTGTTTGGCATCCCCGCAGCCAATCAGGGGATTTCAAGTCCGGGTCATTTATGTACTGCCACAGACCTACAGCAACGATAACATGGTTTTTCATATGGCCGCGGGAAGGGTAAAACAATCCCTAGTTACTCGATGAAATTCTCTCATTCAGTCTCCTGGCTTCTGGATCAGATGATCGAAAAGTGAAAATATGGAATCTTGCTGGTGAATGCTTGACGTCTGTGGAGACTGGTCACCATGCCAACGTGTTTGCTGTCGAGTTTTTGCCGGTAGGTAGATCGTGACTTGATATTCATTTTATTCTCTGTTTTGCAGTAAGGTTGCGATGATTGAGGTTATGATAGAAGATTGATTTTGGCTGGCGGTGATCGACAAGTTAAAGTGCATGACATTTACGTGTTAAGAGGTGTGTTTTTGACCAGATTCTGTCCGCCTTCATCGCATTTCGCGATGTTCTGTTTGAGTTGAGCCAATAACATGGAGTACATCGTTGCGAGTGAAGCGCTTAGCGACGGCTCACGATGAATCCTACTTGTTCTGGTCAGCTTCCGAAGATAGCCATGTCAGGTTGGTTCTGACCTTGCACTCATTCATACCATATTTTGGACTACAGGCTCCGATTTTTATTCGCAAGAAGACTTGAAGAAATTACCTGGGGGTGCTGAAAACAGATATGAGGTCGGTTCTGTTATTTTCAGTTGATTACGGTAGGTGAACGGTAGTTTGATCAGGTTCAGAATTGACCAAAATTTCGCTCCTGGAAGCTCCTCCACTTTTTCTTATTGGCCACAGTGAGCAATCAAGTACACGAACAGAGGGGGTATGACGAGTTTATTCAAGTATGAGGGTTGTCCGAATAAGAATGGCGGCCCATGCGGCCGGCATGCTTGGCAGGCGGCCTCGCGTTCGCCGCTCTCGGACGAGCTTGCGAAAAGTCCCCACCGCCATCGACTACGAACGGGGCCAGCACCGGCTGGTAGCAAGCACTGCGCCAATCAATCAGCTAAGCAGACCGGCAGAGAGGGGACGGCCGTCGCTGGAATCCAACACTCATCCGAGGGCGGCACATGCGAAGGCCGCCTGCCAAGCACGCCGGCCGCGTGGGCCGCCATTTTCATTCGGGCACACTTTATATACTTTGTGTGTATATACTTTGTTATCACTCTCCAACACTTATCACTATCTCTACCCTCACTCTTCCACACCCTCCATGACTCACTCCTCTACAGCCACAACGAAGCTTCTTCTCAGGCCCCGGTCAGAGTTGGTGCTATTTGGATCTGTAACCCGCCGATACCCTCCCCCCAACATCTCCAACACCCACCCGGTCGATACGTATGATCAAAATGATGGGGTGAGGTTGAGAAAATCACCCGCTGCATCCGAATAGAACACAACGGAAGTGATGACGATGATCACGTGGCCAACAGAATTGCACCTGTTCAGAGAAATAGTTAACAAAAGTAAAGTGAAGAAACGGAGGTAGCAGTGTCGATAGCTTTCTAGTGATACGCAATGTTTTATCATCGGTCCGCCTACCCGGCGTTTTTCTCATACCCCTTCATCCGCGTATTGCATGCATATCGACCGCGTCGGATACACCGGGTGATTCTCACTCATCATTTTGATCATACTTATCGACCGGGTGTGTGTTGGGGGTGTCAGCGGGACACTGGGTGATTTTCTCCTTGATCGGTACAGTGTCGAGTATGGAATTGGGAGTGCAGGGTTGAGCAGACCGTTGCGCCAATTTTCGACGGAGCGACGCTCCCCCCCCCCCCTGTTGAACAAAATTCTGGAGAAGTGTTCACAATCCCGCCCTCAAAAAATAGACACCAAATTGGTATTTAGCACCCAGGGCGACTATTTCAGCATCATTTTAGCTTACAAAGTGGTTTTGAGAGATTTTTCTTTTTAATCCTAACATTTTACGAGCCCAACCCCAAATTTTCATTTTTTGAAATTTTTTTTCCAGACATTTCACGCCCCCGTTGTGTCAAGTTGCAACCCTGCTCAACCCTGTGGGATGGGCACAGGAAAGGTACTCATTGACGAATCTGGTGTGCTCCCTCTGCAGCAGTCTCTTCCGGTTGAGCTCTGAGGTAGCCTATCTTTGACGATCAGTGACAGAAGCAGCGGCGTACAACGGTGCACGGATATTACGGTAATGAGGGGGTCGGATGATAGAAGGGGATAATTGGGATGTGTGGCATTCCTGACTGTGCCGATATGGAACTATTGTGAAGCTCCTCTAACTAGGGACTGCTTCGAAACTCCCAGGGAGATTTTGAAAATCATGTTGTCGTTGCTGTTGGTCTGCTACAGTACAAAAATGACCCGCTGCTTTAAATGCTTTTTTTTGCTTGAAATTTCCTAAATGGCTGCTGGGATTCCAGAAATTGGCATTTTCATCGCTTCACAAAAAGGTAATAGTGAAAGGCATCATTGAATTTTGGGGGTTATCAGAGAAAAAAATTCGAGGTTGGTTCAAAACGTTCAACTGGGGGTTATTTGGGGCGCTGGACCCAAATTTGGGGTCATAATGCCTTCTAACAGGCGTTTCTCATCTTATTATTTCGAAAATCGAAAAATGGACCTCAAAGCCGTGTCCAGCGTCCTAAAGGACACCCACAGAGAAATGCCGAGTCGAATCTTAGACTGACCGAACTACCCTATATCCACCGTTACAAGCCGTGATCCAAGGAGACTCGATCAACCGACTACAGATTCAGGCAGCCCAAATGACCTCTGTGTAAAAGTTTTAGGGCGAGTTCATCGTAATGTTCTCGAAATCGTCAAAAGTCGCGTTTGGCCGGCAAGGTTCCCCCCATTTTGATTCTTCGGACCGAATCAGGCGGCTTATTTGAATTTTGACAAATGGGCCTCAGATTCGTAATCAGCACTCAAAACAACCCCAAAACACAAAGTTTAAGCTCAGTTCGAGACAATTTTTGAGCGCCCTGAAAATTGCCATTCGTGTATTCCTTTTCCCTTCACAAAGCTATGAAAATGCCCACTTTTGGAAGCCTGCTGTAAATAAGGGTACCTAACCGTCAAGGAATTTCCGGGGCGTTTAGAACAACAATTGTCGGACTCGGCTAAAAACTTCCGACGGGGGGTTATTTAGAGACGAACGACGGGACTGGAATTTAGGGACGAGGGACGCGCTGGAGTGACGTTTGAGTAAAAATACTTTTTACACGTGAGCGGAAGCTCAGGATACTCCAGTGTCATCGCTTTGGTGGATTGGGGTAAAGTTTTGCACCAACTTTGCCGTTCACGCAAATTCTATGTTCGTGTTCTAGCTGATTTCAGCGCAGGATGATTCAGAATTTGAACAAGATGAAGTGCAATGAAAATAAAGATGGGGCGGTGAAGTAGTTGTTGAAACTGTCATAGAGTTCCGAGCAAACCTACCATGATGGAGCGAGCGGCGTATTAGGACATCTATACACACACGGCACATCCGCGCGGTACGCGCGTAGCTCTAGGGCATCCAGGAGTAGTACAGTGTTCAACCCAGTAATTTTATCTCAAAATCATGTGTTATTGTCTCAGGAAAAGAGAGTTTAGAGGGAGCGCTTATAATCTGCCTCTTTCGGAAGTCTACATTCCTTCCTTTGGCCAACTGTTGACTTTCGGATATTGTGCCAAATACCATTTGTCAAGAAGAAATGTGTTAAAAGTTTAATGCTGTGAAAATCTCAATATTTGTGCGCTGGACACTGTTTATTTATTTTTGAAAAATTGTCTGCTTTCTCTTCTCTACCATTTTTGGAGATTTTTTTTCTGTTTTCTGTCAAACTGAATTTTCTGTTTTCAAAAAAAATTCCGTACATCCTTGGTCGGAACGGCCATTTCAATGTCTGAAATTGGAATGCCGATACAGTTCTCTAAACAGGGAGTGACCAGCCTGGGGCGCCAGAACTACACATCTGGCCATGGTTTTCTAGTCGACCACCTTCCGTAGACTTGTAATAAACCTACGTTAGCTGGCCGAGTAATTGTAAAAAGTTATTTTTCTTAAAAAAAAATCAAAACATTTTTTATCGTCCAAACTTTTCCCAGGGTGATCATTTTTGGCGCTAAACCCGAAAATGGGGCAAGTTTATGATAATTTGAACGATCAAGACAATTTACGGGTGATAAACTTTATTTTACCTACAGAGCTCGCAACTTCTACGCTCATAAATTTTTCGGTTAATATTACTCGGGCAGCTAGGATAGGATTTTTATGACTACACGGGAGGTAGTCGATCAGAGAAAAATCTGGTTTCGCGGGTTGTTCTGGCAGCCAGGTCATGTCATTCCCTTGTAAGGCATTTCATTTTTTAACAAAGCGATTCCGATAGCGTTATTGTTATATTAGGAGTCCTGGCGGAGCCCCATTCAACTCTCCTAGCTAAGATGCCGGATGCCGTTGAAAAGCACGAAGACGTGTTTTTTTACACTATTTACCAGTAGGCCTGATATTGTATAGCTGTTGTATAAAATACCGTATATATGTCGTGGGTTGTAGATAATATCGTATGTATGTACATAACATGTTGTATAATATACATATTGTGTATAATATGGTATTGTATGCGTGTTTATAATTTTCATTGCGTTTTTATGATTTTTCGTGTATTTACGGCTTTTGATACATAAATTTCTCTCCCGCCAAGGTTTTTATTGTTCTCTGGCCAGCGGGGCAGCAGAAAGGAGGGTACAGGGCAGGTTCACGTTTCGGGCCCCACCCTTGATAGTCGAAAAGGAGCGTTTTCGGGGCGGAGCCTTCGTCCGTGCTCCGTCCGTTCAAAGCAGTACTTTTTAGGGAAAACCGGCCACTTCATTCCGAGGGGGAAGGCGGGTGGCTAGCCTTGCACGGGCGATGACCTGCTTTGCCAGGGCTGCTCGCCCATCCTGACAATACGCCCTTGCTGCCGCAAATCTGCATATTCACCCTTCATTCTGCCCTAATTCGCCCTTGCAAATGATTTCTTCAACAACCGCACTGCTCCAGAATTCTTTAGCGGGCTCACCCTCAAAGCAGGTTGTATCAGAGCGGCCTTTTGCAATCCAAAGCCGCTCCATTGAAACCTGGCTCTTCTGTGAGCCCGCTAAAGATTTCTGGAGCATCACGTAGGAAAAAGAACAGGTATCAAAAGATGCTAGTTTATTGCTCGGAATCACTTACACAATAGAGGTTAAACTTGTAATCAAAAAGCCTTTGAAGGCAACTTCATGATGATCATGATGTTTGAGATGCAAAAAAAAGATTTGTGTTTCGGAGAACGGAATAAAACTATGCCAAGAGACTACAATGGAATACATTTACGACGATCACAGGGTTCACAAAGCTCAATAGAGTTAGTTTCATTAACACAGAGTTTGGTTTAGAGCTAACCGAATTCGCAGAGACGAGCAGATCGAACGAAATGACACTGCAAAATGATACTGTAAGATAAGTGGGATAGATTGAATGTAAAGCATGTATTGGGACTGTAGTCCGAGTAACGAGGAAATATCACCAAAAACAGTAGGGCCTAACAAGAGAAACAGAAGCGGAAAAAAATACAACACAAAAAATACATGAAACATCTCAGAAAATTTCGGGAAAGCTACTTGTGATATGCAGTAAGTAGCTTGAACTCCTCATGTTACTTACTCATCGCATACAAGTCACATAGCGTCGGCATGGATCTTGAAGAGACTGCGTTCACTATTGAAGGTTGAGGCAAACTCGGTGCTATATGCTATAACACAAGTGCACCGAGTTTGCGCCAACCTCCAATGGGGAACGCAAAGCCTCTTCAGGATCCATGCCAATGTTACACAATGTGGTAAGTAACTGAACCGACGCTACCTTTCACCAATACTAAAACCCACAAGTAACCTTGACAAGGATAGTAAGTAGCGAGTAAGTTGAACGTCAAATTCAACCCGCTTTTTTAGTTACTTGCGGTATATGTCTTGCGACTAACTCACATGCGAGTTTAAATTTGGCGTTTACCCTTCTCGCTACTTACTATCCTTGTCAAGGCTACTTGTGGGTTTTAGCCTTTGTGAAAGGTCGCCTCGGGTAAGTTACTTACTACAATGCGTATGTGACTTGTATGCTATAAGTAACTTGAGACGTTCAAGTTACCTAATCAATATCACAACTCACATTCCCGAAAATGTTTGAGCTCGACGTCCGATCGGCAGGGCTCTAAGCCAGTTTTCTGATGACTCCGCCGACGACAAGGCAAGATGACGGCGCGTCCACATCGCTGATGACGCGTTTCTGAAAAAAGCATCACATAGAACAATCTAAAACCAACTACTTGAGAAGTTATTTGAGATGAAACTCACCTCCATAGAGACAAGGGCTCCATTTTTTCCACGTACAATCCGACATCGGATCTGAAGAGCAGTAATTAACTTTGTCTGAAAAACATTAACTCACGTATAGAAATATGGCTCACATTGATCGCACTAGTGCTCGTTTGACTACGATGTGCCAGTCGGCTCTGACCTTTTTGATATCAGTGAAGGCTTTCTTCTTCGGAACCCAGAGTCTCCCAGAACCAGAAACAGAGTACGTGAGCAAATTAAAAACGCTGAGGACTGAAAGCTAGAATGAATGGTAAGATCGCAATAACGGCAGTTTTCACTTATGAGAAATGAGAATGCGGTGCAACACAATTAAACTTTAGAAGTTACGAAAATGGAGTTTACGATTAAACAACATTTTTGAGCAATATATGTAATTAACAACATTTTTTGATTTTCCGAGATAATTGGCAAAAGGACACCCAGAAAAGGATTTAATTTATCCGATCGATTTCACGAAGAGAATTGTGGCAAATTTGTGACGGGAAAAAAACTTTTTTAGTATAACAGTCTAATTTTAGAACGAAAAAAAGCGGTGAAAATCATCATCCCAACGCTTATGGAAATTTGGATAAATGGAACATATTTTCAAAACATTGCTCTCATTTCTTATTTAATTTCTTATATACATTTTTTTTCAAATTGATCGACTTCCACTACATAAAACCCTATTTATGCAGCATTAAGCAATTCAAACTCATGTATGTAGACACAGATGGAGAGATCAACGAGCACAAATCAGCAAAGGAGGAGTGAGATTTTAATTCTGTAGCAGAAAAATATCCTCTATATATAAAGAGTCGCACGAGGCAAGCGAGAATTTCGCGCAATTCCATTACAGCAGCACGAAACCTGCGCATCCTGACGACGGAGCGCGCTTGCCTCCTCTCTTCTTTTTGGATGGGTCCTTTTATTGTTTTTCGTGGTTATCTTCTTTGCTTGCTTCGTCATTATTCTAACTTTCAAACAATTGTTTTATTATACATTGAGGTTTTATAAGAACTTACTTTTTTTTCAGAATACTCAAGTTGGAACGCAAACTGGAAAAAAATATTCCAAAAATTTTCAGGATTTTCATTGCTATGAGAGTTCACGTTTGGAAAAAAATATTAGTCTTTACAAAAACTCAGCACGAGTTGCTCTCAAAAAAAGGAAGAATTTATTCTTGAGAACAGAAGCAGTAAATCTTCTTGAAGAAGAAATCCGTCAAAAATTTGAGAAACCCTGGCTTCTAGAGAAACTAAATGTTTGAGATTTGTTTAAATTGAATGAGTATTTTTTTAGGAAAAAAGGTTCTAATTGGCCTGCTAGCAAGGAATTCTTCTCGGGAACTTGCTCTAATTTTATCAGAAGTCTTTTCTGGGGGAAAGTACGATTTTTTACGATCCCATGATATAAAATGCTGTCCGTATAAAAATTTAGGTTCCTGAAAATCCCATGTTTGACACTATCTCAAAATGGAGAAAATTTTAATGCTTAGGGAATGCGCAAAATTGAAGCCTTTGCTGATTGAAAAATCATGGAGTGAGCAGACATATACGTCTATAAAACGTCGTAATTAGGGCCTTTCAGAGTGGCGTCGCTGCGAAATTCGCGGCATCGCTCCTCAGAGCGAGTGAAAAAAGGCTCTTCCTATCAATTGCCGCCGCGTCATATTTCTTTCTCAGTGTTTATTATTTCTTCGCTGCCCTTTAAGTTTGATCAGAGCGCATAAACATATTGGCGTGCCATCCCTCGCGTGTTCTGCAATCTCAGACATTCTGGAATCGATCAACAAAAACGAGTTATAGGTTTCGAATAATACACCAGGAGACACTACCACCAGTAGAATCACCTTCAACTGAAAAGATTTGCATAACAATAATGGTGTCCACAACAAAAAATTATTAAACGCCATGACGAAATAAATCCTGGATGACCAATTAAATACCATGACGAAATAAATTCTGGATGACAAATCAAGTCACATGAGGAGATAGCGACAAATAGCGACAGCGACAAAAATGGTCGAGACCATTTGCCTCGCAAAACGTCGCAACACGTCGCAGAACGTCGCTCCCAGCTCGCGCCGTCGCTCCCACTCTGAAAGCGCGACGTTCGCTCCTGTCGCGCGGCACGGTTTGCGCTGCGTAGCACACCCCATCTATCACCACGTCGCCGCGACAGCGATTTTTTCTGCGACGCCACTCTGAATCATTCGAGGCGCGAGCGGCGCGCGCGACGCCTCAGCCTCCGTCTGCCCTCCGCTCTCTCACTGTCTCTAACCTCTGCTCCGCACCAGCACGCGTAGCAACCATGTGAATTTCGCCGTTTTATAGGCTGTACATCCCACTACACGGAGGGGGGTCGGCGAAGCCGGCCCATCGTTCGGCGAAGCCGAACGAATACTACACGGAGGGTGGCCGGCGAAGCTGGCCCATTGTTCGGCGAAGCGAATACTACACGGAGAGTGGCCGGCGAAGGCGGCCCATCGTACGGTGAAGCCGAACGAATACCACGTAGAGAGATGGGGGTCGGCGATGGCGAACGAATACTACGTAGAGGGAGGGGGTCGGCGAAGCCGAACGAATACTACATAGATGGTAGCCGGCGGAGCCGGCCCATCGTTCGGCGAAGCCGAACGAATACTGCACGGAGGGTGGCCAGGGAAACCGGCCCATTGTTTTCGATCAATAACCCCGTTCTCCCCTCCATTCTCGGTCACTCTCTCTATTCAGAGCGGCTCGCCTCCATCGGTTGCAAACTAGGGAAGTTACAAGCCTCGGACAACTCGTCCACCATGCTTGCGCAGCTCAATTTTGGAGTGGCCATAACTGAGCTCTTAGGAGGTATCGTACAATTCCAGTGACATCGTTGGAATTGGCGTGAGATCGTTTAAAAGATAGACAGAGAAACAGAAAAATGATGTTGAGGTTGGACTGTGCCTTTAAGATATAAATGCAAATTTACCCAATAAAAACAGTAGAGCAATGAAAAAAAGCACTCCAGTCAATGTTTTTGACTAGATGTGTACATAAGTCCGAAGGTTCATTGATTGAAAAACAATTGCAAGCCAGCTGATGTTCTTGATATAAGAGGTCATCGATGCTGATGATGTGGAGTGGGCTCGTCCACCACCAAAATACAAGAAAGTTCAGGCTTCAATTTTGGCCCAAAACAGTGGCTTTTTCGCGATTTTTTCTTATAGGTCCTACTACGCGGGACCCAGAAAAGGATTCAGAGAGAAAAAGACGACAAGCATATTTGATCGCGACCACTGCCTTTAACTGTTTAGCCGGTCTTACTCAGACAGTAGGGCGGACTTATCGCGACGCCGAATAGGAACGATCGCGAGGTCAACGGCGGTCAGCCCGGAGCTTTTGCACACGGTAAGCTCTAACTAGACTCGCGATCAGCTCTGAATGGGCTCGCGATCAGTACGCCTGGACAAAAAAAGGACCGACTGCAAAAAAATCTGTCTGACTTAGATATTAATTGTAAAAAAAATAGGCGTAGCCTAGGATCAAAATTAGGCACCTACGGGCGTTACGTCCTCTATATTGTAGGGGCGGAGGGTAGTCTCGCTAGTGCGACCAGGGAGATACTAAGTGTACCTCAATCTTTTGTACCGGAACCGGCGATGATCTCGTTTTATCTTACAGAACAGTGCATCGTAGTCAAGTCGGGGTCCGTCGCGCTCAGTCCGATATGTGCCTTTGCTCACGATCAGCCGGAATAAGATGCAGGTCGTTCGCGATCAGTCCTACATAATTACGTTGTAGTACGCGATAGAGACTATTTATGGTCGCGATAAGCTCTACTTACCAATAGCTGCGCGCGATAAGTGCGCACTTCTGTCGGACACACAGCGCGAAGCTATCGAGGAACCGCAACTTGTCCGCGATCCCTTCTACTTCGATTTTTGCTCGCGGCAGAAACGGTTCCTCGCGCGGTAAGTCCGCCGCATTGCCTGAGTATCAGCTGCAATGGTGTCATTGCCATTTTCGCAAATAGGCTTGAGATGTCGGTGGGGCACCTTAGCAAACAAGAAACTGCTGGCGTAGGTCGCAGCCACTAAAGGCTCGTTCATAGCAGACCGCTTCGATTAGTCGCTTTACTGTGTTTTGTTTTTTTTTATTGTGCACTCGGAGCACAGAGCGAAACTTTAGTTATTTAGGAACGATTTCATTGTGAAGTCGATGGAACTCTGGACCCTGAAGTTTCTAGAAGCGTGACAAGACGTTGAAGCTAGAACTTTTTAAGGCGTCACCGTCTACCATTACAGACAATCGTGGCGGGACTGCTTAAAGGCAGTGGTCACGATGAAAAACGTTATCGAAAAAACAACAAAAATCAGCTTAGATCAAAAACAGCTGAAAAACTATGAAGGTAGCGCGGTGAAAAACGGTCTACAAATAGAGTTTTTAGGGCGTAAAGAAGCTAGTTCGTGCACACGTGCACAGCGATGACGAAACAGATCGCAGTCTCATGCCGAGCAGTCAAAAATCATCGACACTGAGAGGACGAAATAAATGCAAATTTAACGAATAAAAACAGTTGAATAATGAAAGCATCACTTCAGTCAATGTTTTTGACTAGATGTGTAAATAAATCCGAAGGTTCATTGATTGACATTCAATTTCAAGCTAGCTGATGTTCTTGATATAAGAGGTCATCGATGCCGATGATGTGGAGAGGGCTCGTCCACCATCAAAAGACAAGAAAGTTCAGGTTTTAAATTCGGCCCAAAACAGTGGTTTTTTCGCGATTTTTTCTTATAGGTCCTACTACTCGAGACCCAGGAAAGGATTTGGAGAGAAAAAGACGACAAGCATATTTGATCGCGACCACTGCCTTTAAATCAATTGGCAGCAAGCCAAGATAGCGAAGCGAATGCTTCGCAAAATGACTTGCGACAGCGAAAACGGGTGTTTGGGCCCCTTTTTTGTTTGTCAGCAGTTTATTAGTTAGTCAGATTTCGATAAATCGAATAGACCATAAGTATAGGGCTGCAATATGGACCAAAACAGGTTAGTGAGCGGAAAGTACACATGCTCATCAGGATGTACCCTTAGCAAAAAAAAGGTAATAAAACTTGTGCTCAGCGTCGAAGAATACTTTTCTGAGTGAATTTCCGGTTAATTTAGGGTCACAGGCATTAGCATCCTTATGCATCTACACACAGTTGCCCATAAATCAGTGTAAGAAACTCGAATTCAAGTTAGGTACCTGCCAAGGAGAAGTTTTAGGCAAGCTGTGTCATTCTCATTCAACAGAACAGGCCTGCAAGAGCTCTGCCTATGCTTTCGCGGCGGTTCGCTGCTCTTCGCTGTCTTAGCTTGCTGCCAGTGGATTTTCAGGTGGTCCCGAAACGATTGTCTGTAACGGTAGACGGTGATGCCTGAAAACGTCCTAGCTTCAACGTCTTGTAGAAGCGTGCACCGCAGCAAGCTTCGGTTATTTAAAAGATGGTAATTCTGTGATGATGACACTTTCAGTCCTTCTGATGAAAACGACGAGTCCGAAGAGAAATCTTGAATTCCTTGGTGATGTTGTTTTTGTTATATGTAAGTAGAATTACGATGTATAACTAACGAATTTTTCATGTGTGCAGAATCAGTGATTTGTGAGTTTAAAGACAGTGTTCACGACAGAAAAAAATGTTCACGACAAAAAATGTCACAGACAGTGTTCACTACATTAGCATTGGAGCGCGAGCGCGGCTGAGTTTTGGCATTGGGGTGCATTTGCACGCTGTTAACTTCAGGCCCATGTCCGCGCAGCTGATCCATCGCTGAAATGTGGCTTTCAAGAAAAGGAGCTGATTTTGGATGTTTCGCAGCGTTTTTCGTGATTCTTTCATCACTGATGAAACGGACTCTAAACCTTTGTTTTCTAGTGGAAACTCGAAAACGATTTTTATCGAGGACGCTGCCTTTAAGAGACCTTCTTAGTGGTAGTATAACCTCATGTAAAAATAATTTCTATCAAAAAATTTTCTGGAAATGAAATCGAAATGAACCACTGCTATTTCGCACCTACAATACACGCGCTAAGTTTTGTTAAAACGGGGAGCATCTGGCAAACTTGGCAAAAAAAAAGTCCGATACATGATACTTTTTTGAATGCAGACTTTTTTGAGTTCTGAAAACGCTATTATATTCACAGATTAGTGTGCCGCCTAGTTATGTGCATTGTCGGCCCAAGTTCCCTGAAATCGCTTTGTTCTTGTAGGAAATTATTTTTGCGATCATTTATCAAAAACGTCGCGCGCTGCGAATCGTGGCGGAACTATGAGCAGTGTGTGTACAAGAAATGGAAGAGCGATATTTATGCTTTCTTTATGAACTACAGCCTAGGCTGGTAAAAGTAAGCCGGGTGGATAGCTGCGCGGCGCGGTCGTAGCGGATCGTAAAAGAGTTATCCTAGTTCTTTTTTTTCATTCTCTAAAATTCTTCAGTCAGTACACAGCCCAATCGGTTATAAAATATAAAAAGGAGAGCTAAAAAGTTGTCGGCGACACTAAGAAATTCACTTGAAGATGCTTCAATGGCGCGTTGCGGTCGCCCACCCGGCTCACTTTTACAAGCTCAGGCTATATGTGCAAGTGAGACAATCTCGAGGTTTGTGCAGTTTGATTTCTCAAAATCCTTCATTGAACACGCTCGAGAACTTCCTGAAAAGTCGTACTTTTGTTTCGAAAACCTCGTACTTTTAAATGAGGGATTTTGAAACATCCACGCAAACAATCCTTGACTCTCACCCGCGGGGCAGGGGCTCTCTACACTCCGAGGGAAGAGTTGTCCCGCCGTTCGCGGCACTAATTCCACTCGGAACCGCTTTGCTCGCGTTGAGTGGCGTGACGTTCCAAACTGCAAAAACAGGACAACTCCTCCCTCGGTGTGTAGACAGCCCCCGTCCCCTCACCTGCACCTAATTTATGAAGAAAACATACAGATTGCTCTCCCATCACTTCTACAAATACTGCTCAAAGTCTCGCTGCACTTCGCCGCGCGCGACGTTTTTCTAAACGATCGCGAAAACAATTTCTCTCAAAAATAAAGCGATTTTAGGGTACTTAGGCCAACACTGCACACAATTAGGTAGCAGTTTGATCGGTGAATATGATAGCTTTCAGAAATTGAAAAATATTTTTTCATAAAATTCGCATATATGGCACGATTTTTTCATAAAATTCGCATATATGGCACGATTTTTTTGCCAAGTTAGCCAGAAGCTTCCCGTTTTCACAAAACCTAGCGCGTGTTTTGCATTACGCATCTCACTTCGACGTGAATGAAAAAAAACAAAATCCTCATACAAAATTAGCGTTGTCAAAGCCTATACAATACACGTTTTGAAATGGTCTTAGAACGAATAGTTTTATAGGGGCAAAAATTCAAAAGATGTACGCTTATTTTCAATTTTCGGCCCTTAGAGAAATTCTGATAGAATTTTTTTGACGAGCTTATGCAGCGATTCAGAAGGCTCACTAACTGCGAATGAGTGCTACGGGTTTGGAATTTCAAAAACCATGTCTTGAGGGAATATTTTTCATTCGAAATGTTACCATGAAACCACGACAAAAATTCAATATTTAAAAGAGTGCGTTCAAGTCTCCAATTTATGTCTGTGTGAAGCAAGGTTTGTGATGCCCTATAATATACTGAAGTTTTATCAAGTTTTACTATGCTCAGGCAGAGATATGTAAGTATAAAGACAGTATCCGCAAAAGGGCAATGTCAGTAGAAAGATTTCTGATCGCTACTGAATGGTCTCCGTATTATACTTAGTCTGACGCATGGACCAGGCAACTGGCCGTGGCGGCATCACCGGCCAACGGGGTTTCGATTCAGTGGTGTGCATTTACCGTTTACCGATTTACTCATTTTCCAGATTTACCGGTATTTTTCGATAAATTTTAATTTACCAATTCACCGACTTGATCCTGAAATTTACCCAAATTTTGCCGAACAAACTGCAGTCATTTTTCCCTAACCTTACCCACTTCCCGCCTGAATCGCATGAATTAACCCTTCTACAACTCGCAATGACAACCTTCGTGAGCATTTCCACACTACTGATTTCCATGTTTCTGTCATTGGACCTCTTATATTTCCCTTTGTTGTTCTAACAATTGTATTTTCAAAAACAGGTCTTGATAATTTTATTTGTGCTAAGTCGTACTCCTAATCGCTTATCGGTACGTTCAAGAGTATGAATCGATTCAAATTCCTTCCAGCCCAAAAAAATCTACATTTGCGATTTGGAGAAGCGGGAGAATGTTTCCTCATCGGGTTCAAGACAAGGCCGCGATAGAAAACATTCCAGAGATTTTGCTGATGGAGGCCATTAGAAATAATGTAGAAAAGATTGCTGCAATGGCATCAAAACAAATTAAAACGCCCTGTCAGCTCTAGCCTTCAACCTCTTTGAAGACACAATTCAACCTCAGAATCGTTTTTCTGTTTTGCCACCCATTTTGAGAACGGTCCCATCCTGATTCCAAATATGTCTCCAGAATCGTACAAGACCTTCTGAGAACGGAGTTATGGTCCCTCAAAAATCGAGCTGGGGAAGCATGGTGGACGAGTTGTCCGAGGCTTGTAACTCACTTCTTTTGCAGTCAATGTATGCGAGATGACCTGAGAGAAAAGAGAAAAGTTGAGAATGGAGGGAAGAACAGAGCCATTGATCGGAAATCATCGCTCATCTTAGGATCTCGAGTTTTCATTTGTTAGTGTCGGAGCGCGGCCATTCCGCTTCTGGGGTTTGCCTCGCGCTCAACGTGGCAACTTCGGTATCATTTGGAGCTCTTCCTGGCTCATTTTCGTGCCTTCTTCCGACGTGAACGTTACAGTGTGCCTAGCAGTGCCCCTCCACAACCCATTCCTAGTGGAAACTGAAACACATTCCTGCCTTCAAATTGAATCTACGACCAAATGGGAAGTTTTCGTTAATGCTAGTTGCATTTCAAATGATAGGTTTCGAGTGGAAAAGAGAGATCGTGTTTCGAAAGAGCTCTGAGCTCTTCCACTCTCAAAACTCAGGCGTTCCATATTGTTATCACCTGTTTCTTATCGGTTTTTTTCGGTACTGTTTTCAAGAAGATTAATCAAAGTGGTCCACTATACGGCAAAGTTAAAAATCTCTCACAGCAAACTCGTCTCAAAAGCCGAAGGATTATTGCGGATTACAGATAAACAAAGAAATGGGCCTCTGGATGCCTTACTACCTTAAAAAAAACTCGATAAAAAAAGAAAATTTGTCTGAACATAGAGCCGCAATTACATACTGTTGCATCAACGTAAAAAACTCTAGCTCACGAATAGTGCTCGAGCCAGGCGGGTAACAAACCTCAAAGTCTCTTCCTTCGCATCGCTGCGTTCCCAGATGGCAGAATCTAGCCCGAGATTTTTGTCCACGTCCACAGCTTCCAGAACATGAAGACCACTCACACCAATCTGACCATGTTTGGCAAGGCCCCATATTGCAAGGTGCTGTCTCGTACTCAGGTCCCTGAACAAGAATAGAGAGTCAGGAACGCAACAGCAAATATTTCCTGGAGCATCGTTCAGGAAGCCTAAGAAATAGTCGCCTAATTCATGCAATCAGAGCCATGTGCATCATGGTACAGCCCGCGAATCTTCAGCACAAACGGCAAGCTTCGTTAGCCTAAACCTATCTGAATGTTGTACCAATTTTGCTCAGTTTCAGATTTTATTTTTTTCAATGTAAACAACAAGTAGATGTGACAGATATTCCATTACCTGGCAATTATTCCCGGCACACTCTCTTCGTCTTTGTTTCATTCCTTCTCCACATGTGCATGAGCATTCAGACCATTCAGACCATTCATACCACACGCCTATAGAGGACTCACAATTGCTTTCAAAGAAAATCGTTCTCAGACCTTTGCTTTTATGCTTGTTCTGCGACTTCGATGATTTTTGCAAGTAATAAAACAATCAGAAGATAATCTGGAACACACGGGTGGGGCCCGGTTGTATCGCCGCAACACGGCGGGACGTTGCGCGCGGTGAAGGGGGCGTTGCGCGCGGTGAAAGGGCGCAGCGATGCGAAATCTACAGTACCACTGGCGTATCGGCTAGAGCACGTTAACCCACGCTGGTGCATTACGACAACAACAGCAGAGAAAAGACGCGTCTGATTCCCTGATCTTTGATCTTCACCGCTAGCTCTTTAATATGAAAAAAAACTAAAATATACAGTTAATTTCAAGTGATCAAAATATTCGATCGCAAAAGAAATACATAGCTCATTCGTTTTCGGGCAATTTTCGGCAAAATTTGAAACTACGAGTAGTTTTTCAAATCAGATAATGAAATTAAATAATTACCCGAGCGTTTATTCGAGTCGGATATGAACCAGTTTCTTGATTGCATTCATACAGAGAAAATTTTTCAACCTATAAGTTCGAAAAAATATCTTTATATTCGGAAATTTCCAAAGCCAATGTTCGAATTGATGGAGGAGAGGTTCCATAATCGAATAAAACATCGTTGAAATGAAATCAAAAATTGAAGGGTGAAGGGAGGAGTCTCGAATCGTCGGTCAAAATCAAAAGAATCACAGAAAAATGAAAAAGGAAGTATAACAGAGTTCAAAAAATGTTTTTTCAAATCAAACAAAGAAAATACAACTTTTCCTCACTTTTTTAATTGCCCGACTGTGGTTTTTCTTTTTTTCTCCCTTTTTTTCGAAAATTATTTTACAGTTTAGGAGTTCTCTAACTCCAATAATTTTTTACGGTCCCTTTTCCGGTAAACTGTTACATTTTTGAGTTGGATCGTTTATTGCTGAAATTCCCATCACTCATAAAGCATCCGTTATGAGCCTCGTCTTCCATATTTCTCTTTCGAGAACTGAATATTGTCCACTGTTACCGAAAAAAAAATTAATTTTTTTCATTTAATCCTTCTTTTGAGACAAATATAAACTTGCGGTCAAATATTTAATAATATTCCTAGGTTAGGATTAGCAATGACGAATACAATGAGGTAACAATGTCTTCGAAAAATATGAATAAAATTTGTTTTAAAAATCACCAACCACAACCGTTCTGGTTTCAGTCGAACATGTGGCTTTCTTCTCACGGATAATAATCAATATGAAACTAATGAAAAAAATTCGTGCATATGCAGACCGAAATAGTAATACAAAGCAACACCTTAGGGAAGTTGGCCGAAACTCGGCCGGCTACTAAAATTAGATTGTTTTCATATAAAAAAACGACATTATCGAAAGCATGTGTAAATAAACAAAAAGTTTTACGCTGGTTTGGCCAAATCTTTACCTTCGAATTTCAAGCCCCCCCCCCCTCAAGCACGAACACTGAAATAGAGCTACCTTCCTTCCTGATGCGTCCGGGGGTAACTCTATTTTTAGGAAAAACTAAAAAAAAACAAATCTAGTTTTGCGCTAAGGCTCGTAAGTTCAGACGAAATTACCAAGTGAAATATTTTGCTACCAGCGGCGTCGGCCTGCTGACGCCGGCCTCTGCCGCTGGGGCCCGGCTGTGCCGGCCCCTTTGCCGGCTTCCCCCGCATATTGGGTATAAGGCAAATAACTCGGTGCTTTCTTTCTTCCTGCGCCGGCCCATAAGCTGGTTTAGGCGGCAACACTTAAACCATCGGAAATCACAAAGCATTCCAAACCTTGCTACGCCCGTTTACCTCCTTATCTGTACCGTGACACACCGGTCGTTCTTCGGTTTTATAAGATCCTGAAGTGGCCTCTGATTTATCTTAATTTTTGTCATGCTAAGGACAACCGCTGTTTGGAATTTACTAAACGTTTTCATGATCAACCGACCCCCTGCTACTTTTATTGCCAAATGAAGTAGAATGATGTTTGTGTTTCATGGATGCAGTATTTGATTAACTCTTAAATTCATCGTATATAAACCCGATTTAGAAAAGTTAGTGCATATAAACAGCTAAGCAGTTGAATTGAGTGGTGAAGGGTAGGGGACCTGAAGAAAGGAGTGGTGTACGCTCTCTTTTAGACGCACATAGTGATTCTGAAGTAATGCGCTCTCTCTCTCTCTCTCTCTCTCTCTCTCTTGAGTCTCACACGTTTTCTACGGCGTCCAGCGCTTCCTTTTGGGTCTCGCACACTTCCTACGGCGCGATCTCCCTCGGGTCTCACACATTTTATGCGGTGCCCCGCGCACTCCCACTCCGGTCCCGCACAGTTTCGACAGCGTCCGGAGCACTCTCACTCGGGTCCCGCACACTTTTTATGGCGACCGGCGCACTCCCACTTGGGTCCCGCACACTTTCTAAGGCGACCGGCGCTCTCCGCACTTGGGTCCCGCACACTTTCTACGGCGGCCGGCGCACTCTCACTCGGGTCCCTCACACTTTCTACGGCGTCCGGCGCACTCTCACTCGGGTCCCGCACACACTTTATACGGCGTCCTGCGCACTCCCACTTAGATCCCGCGACTTTCTACGGCGACCGGCGCACTCTCACTCGGGTCCCGCACACTTTCTACGGCGTCCGGCGCACTCTCACTCGGGTCCCGCACACCTTCTACGGCGTCCGGCGCACTCTCACTCGGGTCCCGCACACTTTCTACGGCGTCCGGCGCACTCTCACTCGGTCCCGCACACTTTATACGGCGTCCAGCGCACTCCCACTTAGATCCCGCCCACTTTCTACGGCGTCCTGCGCACTCCCACTTGGATCCCGCACACTTTCTACGGCGTCCGGCGCACTCTCACTCGGGTCCCGCACACTGTATACGGCGTTCTGCGCACTCCCACTTAGATCCCGCTCACTTTCTACGGCGTCCTGCGCACTCCCACTTAGATCCCGCCCACTTCCTACGGCGTTCGGCGCACTCCCACTCGGGTCCCGCACACTTTATGCGGCGTCCTGCGCACTCCCACTTAGATCCCGCCCACTTTCTACGGCGTCCTGCGCACTCCCACTTGGATCCCGCACACTTTCTACGGCGTCCGGCGCACTCTCACTCGGTCCCGCACACTTTATACGGCGTCCAGCGTACTCCCACTTAGATCCCGCCCACTTTCTACGGCGTCCTGCGCACTCCCACTTGGATCACGCACACTTTCTACGGCGTCCTGCGCACTCCCACTTGAAACCCGCCCACTTCCTACGGCGCCCTGCGCACTCCCACTTGGATCCCGCACACTTTCTACGGCGTCCGGCGCTCTACCACTTGGGTCCCGCACACTTTCTACGGCGTCCGGCGCTCTACCACTTGGATTTCGCTCACGTTCTATGGCGTCCGGCGCACTCCCACTTGGGTCCCGCACACTTTCTACGGCGTTCGGCGCACTTCCACTTGGGTCGCGCACACTTTATACGGCGTCCTGCGCACTCTCACTCGGGTCCCGCACACTTTCTACGGGGTTCGGCGCACTCTCACTCGGGTCCCTCACACTTTCTACGGCGTCCGGCGCACTCTCACTCGGGTCCCGCACACACTTTATACGGCGTCCTGCGCACTCCCACTTAGATCCCGCGACTTTCTACGGCGACCGGCGCACTCTCACTCGGGTCCCGCACACTTTCTACGGCGTCCGGCGCACTCTCACTCGGGTCCCGCACACCTTCTACGGCGTCCGGCGCACTCTCACTCGGGTCCCGCACACTTTCTACGGCGTCCGGCGCACTCTCACTCGGTCCCGCACACTTTATACGGCGTCCAGCGCACTCCCACTTAGATCCCGCCCACTTTCTACGGCGTCCTGCGCACTCCCACTTGGATCCCGCACACTTTCTACGGCGTCCGGCGCACTCTCACTCGGTCCCGCACACTTTATACGGCGTCCAGCGTACTCCCACTTAGATCCCGCCCACTTTCTACGGCGTCCTGCGCACTCCCACTTGGATCACGCACACTTTCTACGGCGTCCTGCGCACTCCCACTTGAAACCCGCCCACTTCCTACGGCGCCCTGCGCACTCCCACTTGGATCCCGCACACTTTCTACGGCGTCCGGCGCTCTACCACTTGGGTCCCGCACACTTTCTACGGCGTCCGGCGCTCTACCACTTGGATTTCGCTCACGTTCTATGGCGTCCGGCGCACTCCCACTTGGGTCCCGCACACTTTCTACGGCGTTCGGCGCACTTCCACTTGGGTCGCGCACACTTTATACGGCGTCCTGCGCACTCTCACTCGGGTCCCGCACACTTTCTACGGCGTCCGGCGCACTCTCACTCGGTCCCGCACACTTTCTACGGCGTCCAGCGTACTCCCACTTAGATCCCGCCCACTTTCTACGGCGTCCTGCGCACTCCCACTTGGATCCCGCACACTTTTTACGACGTCCTGCGCACTCCCACGTGAAACCCGCCCACTTCCTACGGCGCCCTGCGCACTCCCACTTGGATCCCGCACACTTTCTACGGCGTCCGGCGCACTCTCACTCGGGTCCCGCACACTTTCTACGGCGTCCGGCGCTCTACCACTTGGATTTCGCACACGTTCTATGGCGTCCGGCGCACTCCCACTTGGGTCCCGCACACTTTCTACGGCGTTCGGCGCACTTCCACTTGGGTCGCGCACACTTTATACGGCGTCCTGCGCACTCTCACTCGGGTCCCGCACACTTTCTACGGCGTCCGGCGCACTCTCACTCGGGTCCCGCACACTTTATACGGCGTCCTGCGCACTCCCACTTAGATCCCGCCCACTTTCTACGGCGTCCTGCGCACTCCCACTTGGATCCCGCACACTTTCTACGGCGTCCTGCGCACTCCCACTTGAAACCCGCCCACTTCCTACGGCGCCCTGCGCACTCCCACTTGGATCCCGCACACTTTCTACGGCGTCCGGCGCACTCTCACTCGGGTCCCGCACACTTTCTACGGCGTTCGGCGCACTCTCACTCGGGTCCCGCACACTTTCTACGGCGTCCGGCGCACTCTCACTCGGGTCCCGCACACACTTTATACGGCGTCCTGCGCACTCCCACTTAGATCGCGCGACTTTCTACGGCGACCGGCGCACTCTCACTCGGGTCCCGCACACTTTCTACGGCGTCCGGCGCACTCACTCGGGTCCCGCACACCTTCTACGGCGTCCGCCGCACTCTCACTCGGGTCCCGCACACTTTCTACGGCGTCCGGCGCACTCTCACTCGGGTCCCGCACACTTTATACGGCGTCCAGCGCACTCCCACTTAGATCCCGCCCACTTTCTACGGCGTCCTGCGCACTCCCACTTGGATCCCGCACACTTTCTACGGCGTCCGGCGCACTCTCACTCGGGTCCCGCACACTGGATACGGCGTTCTGCGCACTCCCACTTAGATCCCGCTCACTTTCTACGGCGTCCTGCGCCCTCCCACTTAGATCCCGCCCACTTCCTACGGCGTTCGGCGCACTCCCACTCGGGTCCCGCACACTTTATGCGGCGTCCTGCGCACTCCCACCAGATCCCGCCCACTTTCTACGGCGTTCGGCGTACTTCCACTTGGGTCGCGCACACTTTATACGGCGTCCTGCGCACTCTCACTCGGGTCCCGCACACTTTCTACGGCGTCCGGCGCACTCTCACTCGGTCCCGCACACTTTCTTCGGCGTCCAGCGTACTCCCACTCAGGTCCCGCCCACTTTCTACGGCGCCCTGCGCACTCCCACTTGGATCCCGCACACTTTCTACGGCGTCCTGCGCACTCCCACTTGAAACCCGCCCACTTCCTACGGCGCCCTGCGCACTCCCACTTGGATCCCGCACACTTTCTACGGCGTCCGGCGCACTCTCACTCGGGTCCCGCACACTTTCTACGGCGTCCGGCGCACTCTCACTCGGTCCCGCACACTTTCTACGGCGTCCGGCGCACTCTCACTCGGGTCCCGCACACTTTATACGGCGTCCTGCGCACTTCCACTTAGAACCCGCCCACTTTCTACGGCGTCCTGCGCACTCCCACTTGGGTCCCGCACACTTTCTACAGCGTCCGGCGCACTACCACTTGGGTCCCGCACACATTATACGGCGTCCTGCGCACTCCCACTTGGGTCCCTCACACTTTCTACGGCGTCCGGCGCACTCTCACTCGGGTCCCGCACACACTTTATACGGCGTCCTGCGCACTCCCACTTAGATCCCGCGACTTTCTACGGCGACCGGCGCACTCTCACTCGGGTCCCGCACACTTTCTACGGCGTCCGGCGCACTCTCACTCGGGTCCCGCACACCTTCTACGGCGTCCGGCGCACTCTCACTCGGGTCCCGCACACTTTCTACGGCGTCCGGCGCACTCTCACTCGGTCCCGCACACTTTATACGGCGTCCAGCGCACTCCCACTTAGATCCCGCCCACTTTCTACGGCGTCCTGCGCACTCCCACTTGGATCCCGCACACTTTCTACGGCGTTCGGCGCACTCTCACTCGGGTCCCGCACACTTTCTACGGCGTCCGGCGCACTCTCACTCGGTCCCGCACACTTTCTACGGCGTCCAGCGTACTCCCACTTAGATCCCGCCCACTTTCTACGGCGTCCTGCGCACTCCCACTTGGATCCCGCACACTTTATACGGCGTCCGGCGCACTCTCACTCGGATCCCGCACACTTTCTACGGCGTCCTGCGCACTCCCACTTGGAACCCGCCCACTTCCTACGGCGCCCTGCGCACTCCCACTTGGATCCCGCACACTTTCTACGGCGTCCGGCGCACTCTCACTCGGGTCCCGCACACTTTCTACGGGGTTCGGCGCACTCTCACTCGGGTCCCTCACACTTTCTACGGCGTCCGGCGCACTCTCACTCGGGTCCCGCACACACTTTATACGGCGTCCTGCGCACTCCCACTTAGATCCCGCGACTTTCTACGGCGACCGGCGCACTCTCACTCGGGTCCCGCACACTTTCTACGGCGTCCGGCGCACTCTCACTCGGGTCCCGCACACCTTCTACGGCGTCCGGCGCACTCTCACTCGGGTCCCGCACACTTTCTACGGCGTCCGGCGCACTCTCACTCGGTCCCGCACACTTTATACGGCGTCCAGCGCACTCCCACCTAGATCACGCCCACTTTCTACCGCGTGCTGGGCACTCCCCCTTGATCCCGCACACTTTCTACGGCGTCCGGCGCACTCTCACTCGGGTCCCGCACACTGTATACGGCGTTCTGCGCACTCCCACTTAGATCCCGCTCACTTTCTACGGCGTCCTGCGCACTCCCACTTAGATCCCGCCCACTTCCTACGGCGTTCGGCGCACTCCCACTCGGGTCCCGCACACTTTATGCGGCGTCCTGCGCACTCCCACTTAGATCCCGCCCACTTTCTACGGCGTTCGGCGTACTTCCACTTGGGTCGCGCACACTTTATACGGCGTCCTGCGCACTCTCACTGGGTCCCGCACACTTTCTTCGGCGTCCGGCGCACTCTCACTCGGGTCCCGCACACTTTCTACGGCGCCCTGCGCACTCCCACTTGGGTCCCGCACACTTTCTACAGCGTCCGGCGCTCTCCCACTTGGGTCCCGCACACATTATACGGCGTCCTGCGCACTCCCACTTGAAACCCGCCCACTTCCTACGGCGCCCTGCGCACTCCTACTTGGATCCTGCACACTTTCTACGGCGTCCGGCGCACTCTCACTCGGGTCCCGCACACTTTCTACGGCGTCCGGCGCACTCTCACTCGGTCCCGCACACTTTCTACGGCGTCCGGCGCACTCTCACTCGGGTCCCGCACACTTTATACGGCGTCCTGCGCACTCCCACTTAGAGCTCGCCCACTTTCTACGGCGTCCTGCGCACTCCCACTTGGGTCCCGCACACTTTCTACGGCGTTCAGCGCACTCTCACTCGGGTCCCGCACACTTTCTACGGGGTTCGGCGCACTCTCACTCGGGTCCCTCACACTTTCTACGGCGTCCGGCGCACTCTCACTCGGGTCCCGCACACACTTTATACGGCGTCCTGCGCACTCCCACTTAGATCCCGCGACTTTCTACGGCGACCGGCGCACTCTCACTCGGGTCCCGCACACTTTCTACGGCGTCCGGCGCACTCTCACTCGGGTCCCGCACACCTTCTACGGCGTCCGGCGCACTCTCACTCGGGTCCCGCACACTTTCTACGGCGTCCGGCGCACTCTCACTCGGTCCCGCACACTTTATACGGCGTCCAGCGCACTCCCACTTAGATCCCGCCCACTTTCTACGGCGTCCTGCGCACTCCCACTTGGATCCCGCACACTTTCTACGGCGTCCGGCGCACTCTCACTCGGGTCCCGCACACTGTATACGGCGTTCTGCGCACTCCCACTTAGATCCCGCTCACTTTCTACGGCGTCCTGCGCACTCCCACTTAGATCCCGCCCACTTCCTACGGCGTTCGGCGCACTCCCACTCGGGTCCCGCACACTTTATGCGGCGTCCTGCGCACTCCCACTTAGATCCCGCCCACTTTCTACGGCGTTCGGCGTACTTCCACTTGGGTCGCGCACACTTTATACGGCGTCCTGCGCACTCTCACTCGGGTCCCGCACACTTTCTACGGCGTCCGGCGCACTCTCACTCGGTCCCGCACACTTTCTACGGCGTCCAGCGTACTCCCACTTAGATCCCGCCCACTTTCTACGGCGTCCTGCGCACTCCCACTTGGATCCCGCACACTTTCTACGGCGTCCTGCGCACTCCCACTTGAAACCCGCCCACTTCCTACGGCGCCCTGCGCACTCCCACTTGGATCCCGCACACTTTCTACGGCGTCCGGCGCACTCTCACTCGGGTCCCGCACACTTTCTACGGCGTCCGGCGCACTCTCACTCGGTCCCGCACACTTTCTACGGCGTCCGGCGCACTCTCACTCGGGTCCCGCACACTTTATACGGCGTCCTGCGCACTCCCACTTAGATCCCGCCCACTTTCTACGGCGTCCTGCGCACTCCCACTTGGGTCCCGCACACTTTCTACAGCGTCCGGCGCACTCCCACTTGGGTCCCGCACACATTATACGGCGTCCTGCGCATTCCCACTTGGATCCCGCACACTTTCTACGGCGTCCGGCGCACTCTCACTCGGGTCCCGCACACACTTTATACGGCGTCCTGCGCACTCCCACTTAGATCCCGCGACTTTCTACGGCGACCGGCGCACTCTCACTCGGGTCCCGCACACTTTATGCGGCGTCCTGCGCATTCCCACTTGGATCCCGCACACTTTCTACGGCGTCCGGCGCACTCCCACTTGAATCCCGCACACCTTCTACGGCGTCCGGCGCACTCTCACTCGGTCCCGCACACTTTCTACGGCGTCCGGCGCACTCCCACTTGGGTCCCGCACACTTTGTACGGCGTCCGGCGCACTCCCACTCGGGGCCCGCACACTTTCTACGGCGTCCGGCGCACTCTCACTCGGGTCCCGCACACTTTCTACGGCGTCCGGCGCACTCCCACTTAGATCCCGCCCACTTTCTACGGCGTCCGGCGCACTCTCACTCGGGTCCCGCACACTTTCTACGGCGTCCGGCGCACTCTCACTCGGGTTCCGAACACTTTCTACGGCGTCCGGCGCACTCCCACTTAAATCCCGCACACTTTCTACGGCGTGCGGCGCACTCTCACTCGGGTCCCGCACACTTTCTACGGCGTGCGGCGCACTCTCACTCCGGTCCCCCACACTTCCTACGGCGGCCGGCGCACTCCCACTCGGGTCCCGCACACTTTCTACGGCGTCCGGCGCACTCTCACTCGGGTCCCGCACACTTTCTACGGCGTCCGGCGCACTCTCACTCGGGTCCCGCACACTTTCTACGGCGTCCGGCGCACTCTCACTCGGGTCCCGCACACTTTCTACGGCGTCCGGCGCACTCTCACTCGGTCCCGCACACTTTCTACGGCGTCCAGCGTACTCCCACTTAGATCCCGCCCACTTTCTACGGCGTCCTGCGCACTCCCACTTGGATCCCGCACACTTTATACGGCGTCCGGCGCACTCTCACTCGGGTCCCGCCCACTTTCTACGGCGTCCTGCGCACTCCCACTTGGATCCCGCACACTTTCTACGGCGTCCGGCGCACTCTCACTCGGGTCCCGCACACTGTATACGGCGTTCTGCGCACTCCCACTTAGATCCCGCTCACTTTCTACGGCGTCCTGCGCACTCCCACTTAGATCCCGCCCACTTCCTACGGCGTTCGGCGCACTCCCACTCGGGTCCCGCACACTTTATGCGGCGTCCTGCGCACTCCCACTTAGATCCCGCCCACTTTCTACGGCGTCCTGCGCACTCCCACTTGATCCCGCACACTTTCTACGGCGTCCGGCGCACTCTCACTCGGGTCCCGCACACTTTATGCGGCGTCCTGCGCACTCCCACTCGGATCCCGCACACTTTCTACGGCGTCCTGCGCTCTCACTTGGGTCCGCACACTTTCTACGGCGTCCGCGCACTCCCACTTGGCTCCCGCACCCTTTCTATGGCGTGCGGCGCTCTCCCACTTGGGTCCCGCACACTTTCTACGGCGCCCTGCGCACTTCCACTTGGGTCCCGCACACTTTATACGGCGTCCTGCGCACTCCCACTTGGATCCCGCACAGTTTCTACGGCGTTCGGCGCACTCTCACTCGGTCCCGCACAATTTATACGGCGTCCTGCGCGCTCTCACTCGGGTCCCGCACACTTTCTACGGCGTCCGGCGCACTCTCACTCGGGTCCCGCACACTTTCTACGGCGTCCGGCGCACTCCCACTTGGATCCCGCACACTTTTTACGACGTCCTGCGCACTCCCACGTGAAACCCGCCCACTTCCTACGGCGCCCTGCGCACTCCCACTTCGATGCCGCACACTTTCTACGGCGTCCGGCGCACTCTCATTCGGGTCCCGCACACTTTCTACGGCGTCCAGCGCACTCTCACTCGGGTCCCGCACACTTTATACGGCGTTCGGAGCACTCCCACTTGGGTCCCGCACACTTTCTACAGCGTCCGGCGCTCTCCCACTTGGGTCCCGCACACATTATACGGCGTCCGGCGCACTCTCACTCGGGTCCCGCACACTTTCTACGGCGTCCCGCGCACTCTCATTCGGGTCCCGCACACTTTCTACGGCGTCCGGCGCACTCTCACTCGGGTCCCGCACACTTTACACGGCGGCCTGCGCACTCCCACTTAGATCCCGCCCACCTTCTACGGCGTCCGGCGCACTCTCACTCGGGTCCCGCACACTTTCTACGGCGTCCGGCGCACTCTCACTCGGGTCCCGCACACTTTCTACGGCGTCCGGCGCACTCTCACTCGGGTCCCGCACACTTTCTACGGCGTCCGGCGCACTCTCACTCGGTCCCGCACACTTTATACGGCGTCCAGCGCACTCCCACTTAGATCCCGCCCACTTTCTACGGCGTCCTGCGCACTCCCACTTGGATCCCGCACACTTTCTACGGCGTCCGGCGCACTCTCACTCGGGTCCCGCACACTTTCTACGGCGTCCGGCGCACTCTCACTTAGATCCCGCACACTTTATACGGCGTCCTGCGCACTCCCACTTAGATCCCGCCCACTTTCTATGGCGTCCGGCGCTCTCCCACTCGGGTCCCGCACACTTTCTACGGCGTCCGGCGCTCTCCGCACTTGGGTCCCGCACACTTTCTACGGCGTCCGGCGCACTCTCACTCGGGTCCCGCACACTTTCTACGGCGTCCGGCGCACTCTCACTCGGGTCCCGCACACTTTCTACGGCGTCCGGCGCACTCCCACTTAGATCCCGCCCACTTTCTACGGCGTCCTGCGCACTCCCACTTGGATCCCGCACACTTTCTACGGCGACCGGCGCACTCTCACTCGGGTCCCGCACACTTTATACGGCGTCCTGCGCACTCCCACTCGGGTCCCGCACACTTTCTACGGCGTCCGGCGCACTCTCACTCGGGTCCAGCACACTTTCTACGGCGTGCGGCGCGTTCTCACTCGGATCCCCCACACTTTCTACGGCGTCCTGCGCACTCCACTTGGATTTCGCACACTTTCTACGGCGTCCGGCGCACTCCCACTCGGGTCCCGCACACTTTCTACAGCGTCCGGCGCACTGCCACTCGGGTCCCGCACACTTTGTACGGCGTCCGGCGCACTGCCACTCGGGTCCCGCACACTTTGTACGGCGTCCGGCGCACTCTCACTCGGGTCCCGCACACTTTCTACGGCGTCCGGCGCACTCTCACTCGGGTCCCGCACACTTTCTACGGCGTCCTGCGCACTCCCACTCGGGTCCCGCACACTTTCTACGGCGTCCTGCGCACTCCCACTTGGGTCCCTCACACTTTCTGCGGCGGCCGGCGCACTCTCACTCGGATTCCGCACACTTTCTACAGCGTCCGGCGCACTCTCACTCGGGTCCCGCACACTTTCTACGGCGTCCGGCGCACTCTCACTCGGGTCCTGCACACTTTCTACGGCGTCCGGCGCACTCTCACTCGGTCCCGCACACTTTATACGGCGTCCAGCGCACTCCCACTTAGATCCCGCTCACTTTCTACGGCGTCCTGCGCACTCTCCCTCGGGTCCCTCACACTTTCTACGGCGTCCGGCGCACTCTCACTCGGGTCCCGCACACTTTCTACAGCGTCCGGCGCACTCTCACTCGGGTCCCGCACACTTTCTACGGCGTCTGGCGCACTCTCACTGGGGTCCCGCGCACACTTTCTACGGCGTCCTGCGCACTCCCACTCGGGTCCCGCACACTTTGTACGGCGTCCGGCACACTCTCACTCGGGTCCCGCACACTTTCTACGGCGTCCGGCGCACTCTCACTCGGGTCCCGCACACTTTCTACGGCGTCCGGCGCACTCTCACTCGGGTCCCGCACACTTTCTACGGCGTCCGGCGCACTCTCACTCGGGTCCCGCACACTTTCTACGGCGTCCGGCGCACTCTCACTCGGGTCCCGCACACTTTATACGGCGTCCTGCGCACTCTCACTCGGGTCCCGCACACTTTCTACGGCGTCCGGCGCCCTCCCACTTGGGTCCCGCACACTTTCTACGGCGTCCGGCGCACTCTCACTCGGGTCCCGCACACTTTCTACGGCGTCCGGCGCACTCTCACTCGGGTCCCGCACACTTTCTACGGCGTCCGGTGCACTCTCACTCGGGTCCCGCACACTTTCTACGGCGTCCGGCGCACTCCCACTTGGGTCCCGCACACCTTGTACGGCGTCCGGCGCACTCACTTGGGTCCCGCACACTTTCTACGGCGTCCGGCGCACTCTCACTCGGGTCCCGCACACTTTATACGGCGTCCGGCGCACTCCCACTTGGATCCCGCACACCTTCTACGGCGTCCGGCGCACTCCCACTCGGGTCCCGCACACTTTCTACGGCGTCCGGCGCACTCTCACTCGGGTCCCGCACACTTTCTACGGCGTCCGGCGCACTCTCACTCGGATTCCGCACAATTTCTACGGCGTCCTGCGCACTCCCACTCGGGTCCCGCACACTTTCTACGGCGTTCAGCGCACTCTCACTCGGGTCCCGCACACTTTCTACGGCGTCCAGCGCACTCTCACTCGGGTCCCGCACACTTTCTACGGCGTCCGGCGCACTCTCACTCGGGTCCCGTACACTTTATACGGCGTCCTGCGCACTCTCACTCGGGTCCCGCACACTTTCCACGGCGTCCTGCGCGCTCCCACTTGGGTCACGCACACTTCCTACGGCGTTCAGCGCACTCTCACTCAGGTCCCGCACACTTTCTCCGGCGTCCGGCGCACTCTCACTCGGCTCCCGCACACTTTCTACGGCGTCCGGCGCACTCCCACTCGGGTCCCGCACACTTTCTACGGCGTCCGGCGCACTCTCACTCGGGTTGCGCACACTTTCTACGGCGTCCGGCGCACTCTCCCACTCGGGTCCCGCCCACTTTCTACGGCGTCCGGCGCACTCTCACTCGGGTCCCGCACACTTTCTACGGCGTCCGGCGCACTCTCACTCGGGTCCCGCACACTTTATACGGCGTCCTGCGCACTCCCACTCGGGTCCCGCACACTTTCTACGGCGTCCGGCGCACTCTCACTCGGGTCCCGCACACTTTCTACGGCGTCCGGCGCACTCTCACTCGGGTCCCGCACACTTTCTACGGCGTGCGGCGCACTCACTCGGGTCCCGCACACTTTCTACTGCGTCCGGCGCACTCTTACTCGGGACCCGCACACTTTCTACGGCGTCCGGCGCACTCTCACTCGGGTCCCGCACACTTTCTACGGCGTCCTGCGCACTCTCACTCGGGTCCCGCACACTTTCTACGGCGTCCGGCGCACTCTCACTCGGGTCCCGCACACTTTCTACGGCGTCCGGCGCACTCTCACTCGGGTCCCGCACACTTTCTACGGCGTCCGGCGCACTCTCACTCAGGTCCCGCACACTTTCTACGGCGCCCTGCGCACTCTCGCTCGGGTCCCGCACACTTTATGCGGCGTCCGGCGCACTCTCACTCGGGCCCGCACACTTTCTACGGCGTCCGGCGCACTCTCACTCGGGTCCCGCACACTTTCTACGGCGTCCGGCGCACTCTCACTCGGGTCCGGCACACTTTCTACGGCGTTCAGCGCACTCTCACTCGGGTCCCGCACACTTTCTACGGCGCCCTGCGCCCTCTCACTCGGGTCCCGCACACTTTCTATGGCGTCCGGCGCACTCTCACTCGGGTCCCGCACACTTTCTACGGCGTCCGGCGCACTCTCACTCGGGTCCCGCACACTTTCTACGGCGTCCGGGACACTCTCACTCGGGTCCAGCACACTTTCTACGGCGGCCGGCGCACTCTCACTTGGGTCCCGCACACTTTCTACGGCGTCCGGCGCACTCTCACTCGGGTCCCGCACACTTTCTACGGTGTCCGGCGCACTCTCACTCGGGTCCCGCACACTTTCTACGGCGTCCGGCGCACTCACTCAGGTCCCGCACACTTTCCACGGCGTCCGGCGCACTCTCACTTGAGTCCCGCACACTTTCTACGGCGTCCGGCGCACTCTCACTCGGGTCCCGCACACTTTCTACGGCGTCCGGCGCACTCCACTCGGGTCCCGCACACTTTCTACGGCGTCCGGCGCACTCCCACTCGGGTCCCGCACACTTTCTACGGCGTCCGGCGCACTCTCACTCGGGTCCCGCACACTTTCTACGGCGTCCGGCGCACTCTCACTCGGGTCCCGCACACTTTCTACGGCGTCCGGCGCACTCTCACTCGGGTCCCGCACACTTTCTACGGCGTCCGGCCGCCCTCCCCCTCGGCTCCCGCCCACTTCCTACGGCGTCCGGCCCCCTCTTACTCGGGTCCCGCACACTTTCTACGGCGTCCGGCGCACTCTCACTCGGGTCCCGCACACTTTCTACGGCGTCCAGCGCACTCTCACTCGGGTCTCGCACACTTTCTAAGGTGTCCGGCGCACTCTCACTCGGGTCCCGCACACTTTCTACGGCGTCCGGCGCACTCACTCAGGTCCCGCACACTTTCCACGGCATCCTGCGCACTCCCGCTTGGGTCCCGCACACTTTCTACGGCGTCCGGCGCACTCTCACTCGGGTCCCGCACACTTTCTACGGCGTCCGGCGCACTCTCACTCGGGGCCCGCACACTTTCTACGGCGGCCGGCGCACTCTCACACCGGTCCCCCCCACTTTCTACGGCCTGCCGCGCACTCTCACACGGGTCCCGCACACTTTCTACGGCGTCTGGCGCACTCTCACTCGGGTCCCGCACACTTTCTACGGCGTCCGGCGCACTCTCACTCGGGTCCCGCACACTTTCTACGGCGTCCGGCGCACTCTCACTCGGGTCCCGCACACTTTCTACGGCGTCCGGCGCACTCTCACTCGGGTCTCGCACACTTTCTACGGCGTCCGGCGCACTCTCACTCGGGTCCCGCACACTTTCTACGGCGTCCGGCGCACTCTCACTCGGGTCCCGCACACTTTCTACGGCGTCCGGCGCACTCTCACTCGGGTCCCGCACACTTTCTACGGCGTCCTGCGCACTCCCACTCGGGTCCCGCACACTTTCTACGGCGTCCGGCGCACTCTCACTCGGGTCCCGCACACTTTCTACGGCGTCCGGCGCACTCTCACTCGGGTCCCGCACACTTTCTTCGGCGTCCGGCGCACTCTCACTCGGGTCCCCCACACTTTCTACGGCGTCCGGCGCACTCTCACTCGGGTCCCGCACACTTTCTACGGCGTCCGGCGCACTCTCACTCGGGCCCCGCACAGTTTTGACGGCGTCCGGAGCACTCTCACTCGGGTCCCGCACACTTTCTACGGCGACCGGCGCACTCCCACTTGGGTCCCGCACACTTTCTACGGCGGCCGGCGCACTCTCACTCGGGTTCCGCACACTTTCTACGGCGTCCGGCGCACTCACTCGGGTCCCGCACACTTTCCACGGCGTCCGGCGCACTCTCACCCGGGTCCCGCCCCCTTTCTCCGGCGTCCGGCGCACTCTCACTCGGGTCCCGCACACTTTCTACGGCGTCCGGCGCACTCTCACTCGGATCCCGCACACTTTCTACGGCGTCCGGCGCACTCTCCTCGGGCCCCGCAAACTTTCTACGGCGTCCGGCGCACTCTCACTCGGGTCCCGCACACTTTCTACGGCGGCCGGCGCACTCTCACTCGGGTTCCGCACACTTTCTACGGCGTCCGGCGCACTCTCACTCGGGTCCCGCACACTTTCTACGGCGTCCGGCGCACTCTCCTCGGGTCCCGCACACTTTCTACGGCGTCCGGCGCACTCTCACTCGGGTCCCGCACACTTTCTACGGCGTCCGGCGCACTCTCACTCGGGTCACGCACACTTTCTACGGCGTGCGGCGCACTCTCACTCGGGTCCCGCACACTTTCTACGGCGTCCGGCGCACTCTCACTCGGGTCCCGCACACTTTCTACGGCGTCCGGCGCACTCTCACTCGGGTCCCGCACACTTTCTACGGCATCCGGCGCACTCTCACTCGGGTCCCGCACACTTTCTACGGCGTCCGGCGCACTCTCACTCGCGTCCCGCACACTTTCTACGGCGTCCGGCGCACTCACTCGGGTCCCGCACACTTTCTTGGGCCTCCGGCGCACTCTCCCTCGGGTCCCGCACCCTTTCTACGGCGTCCGGCGCCCTCTCACTCGGGTCCCGCACACCTTCTACGGCGTCCGGCGCACTCTCACTCGGGTCCCGCCCACTTCCTACGGCGTTCGGCGCACTCTCACTCGGGTCCCGCACACTTTCTACGGCGTCCTGCGCACTCTCACTCCGGGTCCCGCACACTTTCTACGGCGTCCGGCGCACTCTCACTCGGGTCCCGCACACTTTCTACGGCGTCCGGCGCCACTCCTCGGGTCCCGCACACTTTCTACGGCGTCCGGCGCACTCTCACTCGGGTCCCGCACACTTTCTACGGCGTCCGGCGCACTCTCACTCGGGTCCCGCACACTTTCTACGGCGTCCGGCGCACTCTCCTCGGGTCCCGCACACTTTCTACGGCGTCCGGCGCACTCTCACTCGGGTCCCGCACACTTTCTACGGCGTCCGGCGCACTCTCACTCGGGTCCCGCACACTTTCTACGGCGTCCGGCGCACTCCACTCGGGTCCCGCACACTTTCTACGGCGTCCGGCGCACTCTCACTCGGGTCCCGCACACTTTCTACGGCGTCCGGCGCACTCTCCTCGGGTCCCGCACACTTTCTACGGCGTCCGGCGCACTCTCACTCGGGTCCCGCACACTTTCTACGGCGTCCGGCGCACTCTCCTCGGGTCCCGCACACTTTCTACGGCGTCCGGCGCACTCTCACTCGGGTCCCGCACACTTTCTACGGCGTCCGGCGCACTCTCCTCGGGTCCCGCACACTTTCTACGGCGTCCGGCGCACTCTCACTCGGGTCCCGCACACTTTCTACGGCGTCCGGCGCACTCTCACTCGGGTCCCGCACACTTTCTACGGCGTCCGGCGCACTCTCCTCGGGTCCAGCACACTTCCTATGGCGTTCGGCGCACTCTCACTCGAGTCCCGCTCACTTTCTACGGCGTCCGACGCACTCTCACTCGGGTCCCGCACACTTTCTACGGCGTCCGGCGCACTCTCACTCGGGTCCGCACACTTTCTACGGCGTCCGGCGCGCTCTCACTCGGGTCCCGCACACTTTCTACGGCGTCCGGCGCACTCTCACTCGGGTCCCGCACACTTTCTACGGCGTCCGGCGCACTCTCACTCGGGTCCCGCACACTTTCTACGGCGTCCGGCGCACTCTCCCTCGGGGCCCCCACACTTTCTACGGCCTCCCGCCCCCTCTCACTCGGGGCCCGCCCCCCTTCTACGGCGTCCCGCGCACTCTCCTCGGGTCCCGCACACTTTCTACGGCGTCCGGCGCACTCTCACTCGGGTCCCGCACACTTTCTACGGCGTCCGGCGCACTCTCACTCGGGTCCCGCACACTTTCTACGGCGTCCGGCGCACTCTCACTCGGGTCCCGCACACTTTCTACGGCGTCCGGCGCACTCTCACTCGGGTCCCGCACACTTTCTACGGCGTCCGGCGCACTCTCACTCGGGTCCCGCACACTTTCTACGGCGTCCGGCGCACTCTCACTCGGGTCCCGCACACTTTCTACGGCGTCCTGCGCACTCTCACTCGGGTCCCGCACACTTTCTACGGCGTCCGGCGCACTCTCACTCGGGTCCCCCACACTTTCTACGGCGTCGGGCGCACTCTCACTCGGGTCCCGCACACTTTCTACGGCGTCCGGCGCACTCTCACTCGGGTCCCGCACACTTTCTACGGCGTCCGGCGCACTCTCACTCGGGTCCCGCACACTTTCTACGGCGTCCGGCGCACTCTCACTCGGGTCCCGCACACTTTCTACGGCGTCCGGCGCACTCTCACTTGGGTCCCGCACACTTTCTACGGCGACCGGCGCTCTCCGCACTTGGTTCCCGCACACTTTCTACGGCGGCCGGCGCACTCTCACTTGGGTCCCGCACACTTTATACGGCGTCCGGCGCCCTCCCACTTGGGTCCCGTACACATTATACGGCGTCCTGCGCACTCTCACTCGGGTCCCGCACACTTTCTACGGCGTCCGGCGCACTCACTCGGGTCCCGCACACTTTCTACGGCGTCCGGCGCACTCTCCTCGGGTCCCGCACACTTTCTACGGCGTCCGGCGCACTCTCACTCGGGTCCCGCACACTTTCTACGGCGTCCGGCGCACTCCCACTCGGGTCCCGCACACTTTCTACGGCGTCCGGCGCACTCTCACTCGGGTCCCGCACACTTTCTACGGCGTCCGGCGCACTCTCACTCGGGTCCCGCACACTTTCTACGGCGTCCGGCGCACTCTCACTCGGGTCCCGCACACTTTCTACGGCGTCCGGCGCACTCTCACTCGGGTCCCGCACACTTTCTACGGCGTCCGGCGCTCTCCTCGGGTCCCGCACACTTTCTACGGCGTCCGGCGCACTCTCACTCGGGTCCCGCACACTTTCTACGGCGTCCGGCGCACTCTCACTCGGGTCCCGCACACTTTCTACGGCGTCCGGCGCACTCTCCTCGGGTCCCGCACACTTTCTACGGCGTCCGGCGCACTCTCACTCGGGTCCCGCACACTTTCTACGGCGTCCGGCGCACTCTCACTCGGGTCCCGCACACTTTCTACGGCGTCCGGCGCACTCTCACTCGGGTCCCGCACACTTTCTACGGCGTCCGGCGCACTCTCACTCGGGTCCCGCACACTTTCTACGGCGTCCGGCGCACTCTCACTCGGGTCCCGCACACTTTCTACGGCGTCCGGCGCACTCTCACTCGGGTCCCGCACACTTTCTACGGCGTCCGGCGCACTCTCCTCGGGTCCCGCACACTTTCTACGGCGTCCGGCGCACTCTCACTCGGGTCCCGCACACTTTCTACGGCGTCCGGCGCACTCTCACTCGGGTCCCGCACACTTTCTACGGCGTCCGGCGCACTCTCACTCGGGTCCCGCACACTTTCTACGGCGTCCGGCGCACTCTCACTCGGGTCCCGCACACTTTCTACGGCGTCCGGCGCACTCTCACTCGGGTCCCGCACACTTACTACGGCGTCCGGCGCACTCTCACTCAGGTCCCACACACTTTCTACGGCGTCCGCCGCACTCTCACTCGGGTCCCGCACACTTTCTACGGCGTCCGGCGCACTCTCACTCGGGTCCCGCACACTTTCTACGGCGTCCGGCGCACTCTCACTCGGGTCCCGCACACTTTCTACGGCGTCCGGCGCACTCACTCGGGTCCCGCACACTTTCTACGGCGTCCGGCGCACTCTCACTCGGGTCCCGCACACTTTCTACGGCGTCCGGCGCACTCTCACTCGGGTCCCGCACACTTTCTACGGCGTCCTGCGCACTCCTCGGGTCCCGCACACTTTCTACGGCGTCCGGCGCACTCTCCTCGGGTCCCGCACACTTTCTACGGCGTCCGGCGCACTCTCACTCGGGTCCCGCACACTTTCTACGGCGTCCGGCGCACTCTCACTCGGGTCCCGCACACTTTCTACGGCGTCCGGCGCCACTCTCACTCGGGTCCCGCACACTTTCTACGGCGTCCGGCGCACTCTCCTCGGGTCCCGCACACTTTCTACGGCGTCCGGCGCACTCTCACTCGGGTCCCGCACACTTTCTACGGCGTCCGGCGCACTCTCCTCGGGTCCCGCACACTTTCTACGGCGTCCGGCGCACTCTCACTCGGGTCCCGCACACTTTCTACGGCGTCCGGCGCACTCTCACTCGGGTCCCGCACACTTTCTACGGCGTCCGGCGCACTCACTCGGGTCCCGCACACTTTCTACGGCGTCCGGCGCACTCTCACTCGGGTCCCGCACACTTTCTACGGCGTCCGGCGCACTCTCACTCGGGTCCCGCACACTTTCTACGGCGTTCGGCGCACACTCACTCGGGTCCCGCACACTTTCTACGGCGTCCGGCGCACTCTCACTCGGGTCCCGCACACTTTCTACGGCGTCCGGCGCACACTCACTCGGGTCCCGCACACTTTCTACGGCGTCCGGCGCACTCTCACTCGGGTCCCGCACACTTTCTACGGCGTCCGGCGCACTCTCACTCGGGTCCCGCACACTTTCTACGGCGTCCGGCGCACTCTCACTCGGGTCCCGCACACTTTCTACGGCGTCCGGCGCACTCTCACTCGGGTCCCGCACACTTTCTACGGCGTCCGGCGCACTCTCACTCCGGTCCCGCACACTTTCTACGGCGTCCGGCGCACTCTCACTCGAGTCCCGCACACTGTCTACGGCGTCCGGCGCACTCTCACTCGGGTCCCGCACACTTTCTACGGCGTCCGGCGCACTCTCACTCGGGTCGCGCACACTTTCTACGGCGTCCGGCGCACTCTCACTCGGGTCCGCACACTTTCTACGGCGTCCGGCGCACTCTCACTCGGGTCCCGCACACTTTCTACGGCGTCCGGCGCACTCTCACTCGGGTCCCGCACACTTTCTACGGCGTCCGGCGCACTCTCACTCGGGTCCCGCACACTTTCTACGGCGTCCGGCGCACTCTCCTCGGGTCCCGCACACTTTCTACGGCGTCCGGCGCACTCTCACTCGGGTCCCGCACACTTTCTACGGCGTCCGGCGCACTCTCACTCGGGTCCCGCACACTTTCTACGGCGTCCGGCGCACTCACTCGGGTCCCGCACACTTTCTACGGCGTCCGGCGCACTCTCACTCGGGTCCCGCACACTTTCTACGGCGTCCGGCGCACTCTCACTCGGGTCCCGCACACTTTCTACGGCGTCCAGCGCGCTCTCCTCCGGGTCCCGCACACTTTCTACGGCGTCCGGCGCACTCTCACTCGGGTCCCGCACACTTTCTACGGCGTCCGGCGCACTCCCACTCGGGTCCCGCACACTTTCTACGGCGTCCGGCGCACTCACTCGGGTCCCGCACACTTTCTACGGCGTCCGGCGCACTCTCACTCGGGTCCCGCACACTTTCTACGGCGTCCGGCGCACTCTCACTCGGGTCCCGCACACTTTCTACGGCGTCCGGCGCACTCTCACTCGGGTCCCGCACACTTTCTACGGCGTCCGGCGCACTCTCACTCGGGTCCCGCACACTTTCTACGGCGTCCGGCGGTCTCACTCGGGTCCCGCACACTTTCTACGGCGTCCGGCACTCTCACTCGGGTCCCGCACACTTTCTACGGCGTCCGGCGCACTCACTCGGGTCCCGCACACTTTCTACGGCGTCCGGCGCACTCTCACTCGGGTCCCGCACACTTTCTACGGCGTCCGGCGCTCTCCTCCGGGTCCCGCACACTTTCTACGGCGTCCGGCGCACTCTCACTCGGGTCCCGCACACTTTCTACGGCGTCCGGCGCACTCTCACTCGGGTCCCGCACACTTTCTACGGCGTCCGGCGCACTCTCCGCGGGTCCCGCACACTTTCTACGGCGTCCGGCGCACTCTCACTCGGGTCCGCACACTTTCTACGGCGTCCGGCGCACTCTCACTCGGGTCCCGCACACTTTCTACGGCGTCCGGCGCACTCTCACTCGGGTCCCGCACACTTTCTACGGCGTCCGGCGCACTCTCTCACTCGGGTCCCGCACACTTTATCCGGCGTCCGGCGCCCTCTCACTCGGGTCCCGCACACTTTCTACGGCGTCCGGCGCACTCTCACTCGGGTCCCGCACACTTTCTACGGCGTCCGGCGCACTCTCACTCGGGTTCCGCACACTTTCTACGGCGTCCGGCGCACTCTCACTCGGGTCCCGCACACTTTCTACGGCGTCCTGCGCACTCTCACTCGGGTCCCGCACACTTTCTATGGCGTCCGGCGCACTCTCACTCGGGTCCCGCACACTTTCTACGGCGTCCGGCGCACTCTCACTCGGGTTCCGCACACTTTCTACGGCGTCCGGCGCACTCTCACTCGGGTCCCGCACACTTTCTACGGCGTCCGGCGCACTCTCACTCGGGTCCCGCACACCTTCTACCGCGTCCGGCGCACTCTCACTCGGGTCCCGCACACTTTCTACGCCGTCCGGCGCACTCTCCTCGGGTCCCGCACACTTTCTACGGCGTCCGGCGCACTCTCACTCGGGTCCCGCACACTTTCTACGGCGTCCGGCGCACTCTCACTCGGGTCCCGCACACTTTTTACGGCGTCCGGCGCACCCTCACTCGGGTCCCGCGCACTTTCTACGGCGTCCGGCGCACTCTCACTCGGGTCCCGCACACATTCTACGGCGTCCGGCGCACTCTCACTCGGGTCCCGCACACTTTCTACGGCGTCCGGCGCACTCTCACTCGGGTCCCGCACACTTTCTACGGCGTCCGGCGCACTCTCACTCGCGTCCCGCACACTTTCTACGGCGCCCGGCGCACTCTCACTCGGGTCCCGCACACTTTCTACGGCGTCCGGCGCACTCTCACTCGGGTCCCGCACACTTACTACGGCGTCCGGCGCACTCTCACTCGGGTCCCGCACACTTTCTACGGCGTCCGGCGCACTCTCCTCGGGTCCCGCACACTTTCTACGGCGTCCGGCGCACTCTCACTCGGGTCCCGCACACTTACTACGGCGTCCGGCGCACTCTCACTCGGGTCCCGCACACTTTCTACGGCGTCCGGCGCACTCTCACTCGGGTCCCGCACATTTTCTACGGCGTCCGGCGCACTCTCAATCGGGTCCCGCACACTTTCTACGGCGTCCGGCGCTCTCACTCGGGTCCCGCACACTTTCTACGGCGTCCGGCGCACTCTCACTCGGGTCCCGCACACTTTCTACGGCGTCCGGCGCACTCTCCTCGGGTCCCGCACACTTTCTACGGCGTCCGGCGCTCTCCTCGGGTCCCGCACACTTTCTACGGCGTCCGGCGCACTCACTCGGGTCCCGCACACTTTCTACGGCGTCCGGCGCACTCTCACTCGGGTCCCGCACACTTTCTACGGCGTCCGGCGCACTCTCACTCGGGTCCCGCACACTTTCTACGGCGTCCGGCGCACTCTCACTCGGGTCCCGCACACTTTCTACGGCGTCCGGCGCACTCTCACTCGGGTCCCGCACACTTTCTATGGCGTCCGGCACACTCTCACTCGGGTCCCGCACACTTTCTACGGCGTCCGGCGTACTCCCACTCGGGTCCCGCACACTTTCTACGGCGTCCGGCGCACTCTCACTCGGGTCCCGCACACTTTCTACGGCGTCCGGCGCACTCTCACTCGGGTCCGCACACTTTCTACGGCGTCCGGCGCACTCTCACTCGGCTCCCGCACACTTTCCACGGCGTCCGGCGCACTCTCACTCGGGTCCCGCACACTTTCTACGGCGTCCGGCGCACTCTCACTCGGGTCCCGCACACTTTCTACGGCGTCCGGCGCACTCTCACTCGGGTCCCGCATCCTTTCTACGGCGGCCGGCGCACTCTCACTCGGGTTCCGCACACTTTCTACGGCGTCCGGCGCCATCTCACTCGGGTCCCGCACACTTTCTACGGCGTCCGGCGCACTCTCACTCGGGTCGCGCACACTTTCTACGACGTTCGGCGCACTCTCACTCGGGTCCCGCACACTTACTACGGCGTCCGGCGCACTCTCACTCGGGTCCCGCACACTTTCTACGGCGTCCGGCGCACTCTCACTCGGGTCCGCACACTTTCTACGGCGTCCGGCGCACTCTCACTCGGGTCCCGCACACTTTCTACGGCGTCCGGCGCACTCTCACTCGGGTCCCGCACACTTTCTACGGCGTCCGGCGCACTCTCACTCGGGTCCCGCACACTTTCTACGGCGTCCGGCGCACTCTCCTCGGGTCCCGCACACTTTCTACGGCGTCCGGCGCACTCTCACTCGGGTCCCGCACACTTTCTACGGCGTCCGGCGCACTCTCACTCGGGTCCCGCACACTTTCTACGGCGTCCGGCGCACTCTCACTCGGGTCCCGCACACTTTCTACGGCGTCCGGCGCACTCTCACTCGGGTCCCGCACACTTTCTACGGCGTCCGGCGCACTCTCACTCGGGTCCCGCACACTTTCTACGGCGTCCGGCGCACTCTCCTCGGGTCCCGCACACTTTCTACGGCGTCCGGCGCACTCTCACTCGGGTCCCGCACACTTTCTACGGCGTCCGGCGCACTCTCACTCGGGTCCCGCACACTTTCTACGGCGTCCGGCGCACTCACTCGGGTCCCGCACACTTTCTACGGCGTCCGGCGCACTCTCACTCGGGTCCCGCACACTTTCTACGGCGTCCGGCGCACTCTCACTCGGGTCCCGCACACTTTCTACGGCGTCCGGCGCACTCTCCTCGGGTCCCGCACACTTTCTACGGCGTCCGGCGCACTCTCACTCGGGTCCCGCACACTTTCTACGGCGTCCGGCGCACTCTCACTCGGGTCCCGCACACTTTCTACGGCGTCCGGCGCACTCTCACTCGGGTCCCGCACACTTTCTACGGCGTCCGGCGCACTCTCACTCGGGTCCGCACACTTTCTACGGCGTCCGGCGCACTCTCACTCGGGTCCCGCACACTTTCTACGGCGTCCGGCGCACTCTCACTCGGGTCCCGCACACTTTCTACGGCGTCCGGCGCACTCTCACTCGGGTCCGCACACTTTCTACGGCGTCCGGCGCACTCTCACTCGGGTCCCGCACACTTTCTACGGCGTCCGGCGCACTCTCACTCGGGTCCCGCACACTTTCTACGGCGTCCGGCGCACTCTCACTCGGGTCCCGCACACTTTCTACGGCGTCCGGCGCACTCTCCTCGGGTCCCGCACACTTTCTACGGCGTCCGGCGCACTCTCACTCGGGTCCCGCACACTTTCTACGGCGTCCGGCGCACTCTCACTCGGGTCCCGCACACTTTCTACGGCGTCCGGCGCACTCTCCTCGGGTTCCGCACACATTCTCCGGCGTCCTGCGCCCTCTCACTCGGGTCCCGCACACTTTCTACGGCGTCCGGCGCACTCTCACTCGGGTCCCGCACACTTTCTACGGCGTCCGGCGCACTCTCACTCGGGTCCCGCACACTTTCTACGGCGTCCGGCGCCCTCTCACTCGGGTCCCGCACACTTTCTACGGCGTCCGGCGCACTCTCACTCGGGTCCCGCACACTTTCTACGGCGTCCGGCGCACTCTCACTCGGGTCCCGCACACTTTCTACGGCGTCCGGCGCACTCTCACTCGGGTCCCGCACACTTTCTACGGCGTCCGGCGCACTCTCACTCGGGTCCCGCACACTTTCTACGGCGTCCGGCGCACTCTCACTCGGGTCCCGCACACTTTCTACGGCGTCCGGCGCACTCTCACTCGGGTCCCGCACACTTTCTACGGCGTCCGGCGCACTCTCACTCGGGTCCCGCACACTTTCTACGGCGTCCGGCGCACTCACTCGGGTCCCGCACACTTTCTACGGCGTCCGGCGCACTCTCACTCGGGTCCCGCACACTTTCTACGGCGTCCGGCGCACTCTCCTCGGGTCCCGCACACTTTCTACGGCGTCCGGCGCACTCTCACTCGGGTCCCGCACACTTTCTACGGCGTCCGGCGCACTCTCACTCGGGTCCCGCACACTTTCTACGGCGTCCGGCGCACTCTCACTCGGGGCCCGCACACTTTCTACGGCGTCCGGCGCACTCTCTCTCGGGTCCCCCACACTCTCTTCGGCGTCCGGCGCACTCTCACTCGGGTTCCGCACACTTTCTACGGCGTCCGGCGCACTCTCACTCGAGTCCCGCACACTTTCTACGGCGTCCTGTGCACTCTCACTCGGCTCCCGCCCACTTTCTACGGCCTCCGGCGCACTCTCACTCGGGCCCCGCACACTTTCTACGGCGTCCGGCGCCCTCTCACTCGGGTCCCGCACACTTTCTACGGCGTCCGGCGCACTCTCACTCGGGTCCCGCACACTTTCTACGGCGTCCGGCGCACTCTCACTCGGGTCCCGCACACTTTCTACGGCGTCCGGCGCACTCTCACTCGGGTCCCGCACACTTTCTACGGCGTCCGGCGCACTCTCACTCGGGTCCCGCACACTTTCTACGGCGTCCGGCGCACTCTCCTCGGGTCCCGCACACTTTCTACGGCGTCCGGCGCACTCTCACTCGGGTCCCGCACACTTTCTACGGCGTCCGGCGCACTCTCACTCGGGTCCCGCACACTTTCTACGGCGTCCGGCGCACTCTCACTCGGGTCCCGCACACTTTCTACGGCGTCCGGCGCACTCTCACTCGGGTCCCGCACACTTTCTACGGCGTCCGGCGCACTCTCACTCGGGTCCCGCACACTTTCTACGGCGTCCGGCGCACTCTCCTCGGGTCCCGCACACTTTCTACGGCGTCCGGCGCATCTCACTCGGGTCCCGCACACTTTCTACGGCGTCCGGCGCACTCACTCTCACTCGGGTCCCGCACACTTTCTACGGCGTCCGGCGCACTCTCACTCGGGTCCCGCACACTTTCTACGGCGTCCGGCGCACTCTCCTCGGGTCCCGCACACTTTCTACGGCGTCCGGCGCACTCTCACTCGGGTCCGCACACTTTCTACGGCGTCCGGCGCACTCTCACTCGGGTCCCGCACACTTTCTACGGCGTCCGGCGCACTCTCACTCGGGTCCCGCACACTTTCTACGGCGTCCGGCGCACTCTCACTCGGGTCCCGCACACTTTCTACGGCGTCCGGCGCACTCTCACTCGGGTCCCGCACACTTTCTACGGCGTCCGGCGCACTCTCACTCGGGTCCCGCACACTTTCTACGGCGTCCGGCGCACTCTCCTCGGGTCCCGCACACTTTCTACGGCGTCCGGCGCACTCTCACTCGGGTCCCGCACACTTTCTACGGCGTCCGGCGCACTCTCAATCGGGTCCCGCGCACTTTCTACGACGTCCGGCGCACTCTCACTCGGGTCCCGCGCACTTTCTACGGCGTCCGGCGCACTCTCACTCGGGTCCCGCACACTTTCTACGGCGTCCGGCGTACTCTCACTCGGGTCCCGCACACTTTCTACGGCGTCCGGCGCGCTCTCACTCGGGTCCCGCACACTTTCTACGGCGTCCGGCGCACTCTCACTCGGGTCCCGCACACTTTCTACGGCGTCCGGCGCACTCTCACTCGGGTCCCGCACACTTTCTACGGCGTCCGCCGCACTCTCACTCGGGTCCCGCACACTTTCTACGGCGTCCGGCGCACTCTCCTCGGGTCCCGCACACTTTCTACGGCGTCCGGCGCACTCTCACTCGGGTCCCGCACACTTTCTACGGCGTCCGGCGCACTCTCACTCGGGTCCCGCACACTTTCTACGGCGTCCGGCGCACTCTCACTCGGGTCCCGCACACTTTCTACGGCGTCCGGCGCACTCTCACTCGGGTCCCGCACACTTTCTACGGCGTCCGGCGCACTCTCACTCGGGTCCCGCACACTTTCTACGGCGTCCGGCGCACTCTCACTCGGGTCCCGCACACTTTCCACGGCGTCCGCCGCACTCTCACTCGGGTCCCGCACACTTTCTACGGCGTCCGGCGCACTCTCCTCGGGTCCCGCACACTTTCTACGGCGTCCGGCGCACTCTCCTCGGGTCCCGCACACTTTCTACGGCGTCCGGCGCACTCTCACTCGGGTCCCGCACACTTTCTTCGGCGTCCGGCGCACTCTCACTCGGGTCCCGCACACTTTCTACGGCGTCCGGCGCACTCTCACTCGGGTCCCGCACACTTTCTACGGCGTCCGGCGCACTCTCACTCGGGTCCCGCACACTTTCTACGGCGTCCGGCGCACTCTCACTCGGGTCCCGCACACTTTCTACGGCGTCCGGGGCACTATCACTCCGGGCCCGCACACTTTCTACGGCGTCCGGCGCACTCTCACTCGGGTCCCGCACACTTTCTACGGCGTCCGGCGCACTCTCACTCGGGTCCGCACACTTTCTACGGCGTCCGGCGCACTCACTCGGGTCCCGCACACTTTCTACGGCGTCCGGCGCACTCTCCTCGGGTCCCGCACACTTTCTACGGCGTCCGGCGCACTCTCCTCGGGTCCCGCACACTTTCTACGGCGTCCGGCGCACTCTCACTCGGGTCCCGCACACTTTCTACGGCGTCCGGCGCACTCTCACTCGGGTCCCGCACACTTTCTACGGCGTCCGGCACTCTCACTCGGGTCCCGCACACTTTCTACGGCGTCCGGCGCACTCTCCTCGGGTCCCGCACACTTTCTACGGCGTCCGGCGCACTCTCACTCGGGTCCCGCACACTTTCTACGGCGTCCGGCGCACTCTCACTCGGGTCCCGCACACTTTCTACGGCGTCCGGCGCACTCTCACTCGGGTCCGCACACTTTCTACGGCGTCCGGCGCACTCTCACTCGGGTCCCGCACACTTTCTACGGCGTCCGGCGCACTCTCACTCGGGTCCCGCACACTTTCTACGGCGTCCGGCGCACTCTCACTCGGGTCCCGCACACTTTCTACGGCGTCCGGCGCGCACTCTCACTCGGGTCCCGCACACTTTCTACGGCGTCCGGCGCACTCTCACTCGGGTCCCGCACACTTTCTACGGCGTCCGGCGCACTCTCCTCGGGTCCCGCACACTTTCTACGGCGTCCGGCGCACTCTCACTCGGGTCCGCACACTTTCTACGGCGTCCGGCGCACTCTCCTCGGGTCCCGCACACTTTCTACGGCGTCCGGCGCACTCTCACTCGGGTCCCGCACACTTTCTACGGCGTCCGGCGCACTCTCCTCGGGTCCCGCACACTTTCTACGGCGTCCGGCGCACTCTCACTCGGGTCCCGCACACTTTCTACGGCGTCCGGCGCACTCCACTCGGGTCCCGCACACTTTCTACGGCGTCCGGCGCACTCTCACTCGGGTCCCGCACACTTTCTACGGCGTCCGGCGCACTCTCCTCGGGTCCCGCACACTTTCTACGGCGTCCGGCGCACTCTCACTCGGGTCCCGCACACTTTCTACGGCGTCCGGCGCACTCTCACTCGGGTCCCGCACACTTTCTACGGCGTCCGGCGCACTCTCACTCGGGTCCGCACACTTTCTACGGCGTCCGGCGCACTCTCACTCGGGTCCCGCACACTTTCCACGGCGTCCGGCGCACTCTCACTCGGGTCCCGCACACTTTCTACGGCGTCCGGCGCACTCTCACTCGGGTCCCGCACACTTTCTACGGCGTCCGGCGCACTCTCACTCGGGTCCCGCACACTTTCTACGGCGTCCAGCGCACTCTCACTCGGGTCCCGCACACTTTCTACGGCGTCCGGCGCACTCTCACTCGGGTCCGCACACTTTCTACGGCGTCCGGCGCACTCTCACTCGGGTCCCGCACACTTTCTACGGCGTCCGGCGCACTCTCACTCGGGTCCCGCACACTTCCTACGGCGGCCGGCCCACTCTCACTCGGGTCCCGCACACTTTCTCCGGCGTCCGGCGCACTCTCACTCGAGTCCCGCACACTTTCTACGGCGTCCGGCGCACTCTCACTCGGGTCCGCACACTTTCTACGGCGTCCGGCGCACTCTCACTCGGGTCCCGCACACTTTCTACGGCGTCCGGCGCACTCTCACTCGGGTCCCGCACACTTCCTACGGCGTCCGGCGCACTCTCACTCGGGGCCCGCACACTTTCTACGGCGTCCAGCGCACTCCCACTCGCGTCCCCCACACTTTCTACGGCGTCCGGCGCACTCTCACTCGGGCCCCGCACACTTTCTACGGCGTCCGGGGCACTCTCACTCGGGTCCCGCACACTTTCTACGGCGTCCGGCGCACTCTCACTCGGGTCCCGCCCACTTTCTACGGCGTCCGGCGCACTCTCACTCGGGTCCCGCACACTTTCTACGGCGTCCGGCGAACTCTTACTCGGGTCCCGCACACTTTCTACGGCGTCCGGCGCACTCTCACTCGGGTCCCGCACACTTTCTACGGCGTCCGGCGCACTCTAACCCCGGTCCCGCACACTTTCTACGGCGTCCGGCGCACTCTCCTCGGGTCCCGCACACTTTCTACGGCGTCCGGCGAACTCTTACTCGGGTCCCGCACACTTTCTACGGCGTCCGGCGCACTCTCACTCGGGTCCCGCACACTTTCTACGGCGTCCGGCGCACTCTAACTCGGGTCCCGCACTTTCTACGGCGTCCGGCGCACTCTCACTCGGGTCCCGCACACTTTCTACGGCGTCCGGCGCACTCACTCGGGTCCCGCACACTTTCTACGGCGTCCGGCGCACTCTCACTCGGGTCCCGCACACTTTCTACGGCGTCCGGCGCACTCTCACTCGGGTCCCGCACACTTTCTACGGCGTCCGGCGCACTCTCACTCGGGTCCCGCACACTTTCTACGGCGTCCGGCGCACTCTCACTCGGGTCCCGCACACTTTCTACGGCGTCCGGCGCACTCTCACTCGGGTCCCGCACACTTTCTACGGCGTCCGGCGCACTCTCACTCGGGTCCCGCACACTTTCTACGGCGTCCGGCGCACTCTCACTCGGGTCCCGCACACTTTCTACGGCGTCCGGCGCACTCTCACTCGGGTCCCGCACACTTTCTACGGCGTCCGGCGCACTCTCACTCGGGTCCCGCACACTTTCTACGGCGTCCGGCGCACTCTCACTCGGGTATCGCACCCTTTCTACGGCGTCCAGCGCACTCTCACTCGGGTCCAGCACACTTTCTACGGCGTCCGGCGCACTCTCACTCGGGTCCCGCACACTTCCTGCGGCGTTCGGCGCACTCTCACTCGGGTTCCGCACACTTTCTTCGGCGTTCCGCGCACTCTCACTCCGGTGCCCCACACTTTCTACGGCGTCCGGCCCACTCTCCCTGGGGCCCCGCCCCCTTTCTCCGGCGTCCGGCGCACTCTCACTCGGGTCCCGCACACTTTCTACGGCGTCCGGCGCACTCTCACTCGGGTCCCGCACACTTTCTACGGCGTCCGGCGCACTCTCCTCGGGTCCCGCACACTTTCTACGGCGTCCCGCGCACTCTCACTCGGGTCCCGCACACTTTCTACGGCGTCCGGCGCACTCCCACTCGGGTCCCGCACACTTTCTACGGCGTCCGGCGCACTCTCACTCGGGTCCCGCACACTTTCTACGGCGTCCGGCGCTCTCCTCGGGTCCCGCACACTTTCTACGGCGTCCGGCGCACTCTCACTCCGGTCCCGCACACTTTCTACGGCGGCCGGCGCACTCTCACTCGGGTCCCGCACACTTTCTACGGCGTCCGGCGCACTTTCACTCGGGTCCCGCACACTTTCTACGGCGTCCGGCGCTCTCACTCGGGTCCCGCACACTTTCTACGGCGTCCGGCGCACTCTCACTCGGGTCCCGCACACTTTCTACGGCGTCCGGCGCACTCTCACTCGGGTCCCGCACACTTTCTACGGCGTCCGGCGCACTCTCACTCGGGTCCCGCACACTTTCTACGGCGTCCGGCGCTCTCACTCGGGTCCCGCACACTTTCTACGGCGTCCGGCGCACTCTCACTCGGGTCCCGCACACTTTCTACGGCGTCCGGCGCACTCTCACTCGGGTCCCGCACACTTTCTACGGCGTCCGGCGCACTCTCACTCGGGTCCCGCACACTTTCTACGGCGTCCGGCGCACTCTCACTCGGGTCCACGCACACTTTCTACGGCGTCCGGCGCACTCTCACTCGGGTCCCGCACACTTTCTACGGCGTCCGGCGCACTCTCACTCGGGTCCCGCACACTTTCTACGGCGTCCGGCGCACTCTCACTCGGGTCCCGCACACTTTCTACGGCGTCCGGCGCACTCTCACTCGGGTCCGCACACTTTCTACGGCGTCCGGCGCACTCTCACTCGGGTCCCGCACACTTTCTACGGCGTCCGGCACACTCTCACTCGGGTCCCGCACACTTTCTACGGCGTCCGGCGCACTCTCACTCGGGTCCCGCACACTTTCTACGGCGTCCGGCGCACTCTCACTCGGGTCCCGCACACTTTCTACGGCGTCCGGCACACTCTCACTCGGGTCCCGCACAATTTCTACGGCGTCCGGCGCACTCTCACTCGGGGCCCGCACACTTTCTACCGCGTGCGGCCCACTCTCCTCGGGTCCCGCACACTTTCTACGGCATCCGGCGCACTCTCACTCGGGTCCCGCACAATTTCTACGGCGTCCGGCGCACTCTCACTCGGGTCCCGCACACTTTCTACGGCGTCCGGCGCACTCTCACTCGGGTCCCGCACACTTTCTACGGCGTCCGGCGCACTCTCACTCGGGTCCCGCACACTTTCTTCGGCGTCCGGCGCCCTCCCCCTCGGGTCCCGCACACATTTTCCGGCGTCCTCCGCCCTCTCACTCGGGTTCCGCACACTTTCTACGGCGTCCGGCGCACTCTCACTCGGGTTCCGCACACTTTCTACGGCGTCCGGCGCACTCTCACTCGGGTCCCGCACACTTTCTACGGCGTCCGGCGCACTCTCCACTCGGGTCCCGCACACTTTCTACGGCGTCCGGCGCACTCTCACTCGGGTCCCGCACACTTTCTACGGCGTCCGGCACTCTCACTCGGGTCCCGCACACTTTCTACGGCGTCCGGCGCACTCTCACTCGGGTCCCGCACACTTTCTACGGCGTCCGGCGCACTCTCACTCGGGTCCCGCACACTTTCTACGGCGTCCGGCGCACTCTCACTCGGGTCCCGCACACTTTCTACGGCGTCCGGCGCACTCTCACTCGGGTCCCGCACACTTTCTACGGCGTCCGGCGCACTCTCACTCGGGTCCCGCACACTTTCTACGGCGTCCGGCGCACTCTCACTCGGGTCCCGCACACTTTCTACGGCGTCCGGCGCACTCTCCTCGGGTCCCGCACACTTTCTACGGCGTCCGGCGCTCTCACTCGGGTCCCGCACACTTTCTACGGCGTCCGGCGCACTCTCACTCGGGTCCCGCACACTTTCTACGGCGTCCGGCGCACTCTCACTCGGGTCCCGCACACTTTCTACGGCGTCCGGCGCACTCTCACTCGGGTCCCGCACACTTTCTACGGCGTCCGGCGCACTCTCACTCGGGTCCCGCACACTTTCTACGGCGTCCGGCGCACTCTCACTCGGGTCCCGCACACTTTCTACGGCGTCCGGCGCACTCTCACTCGGGTCCCGCACACTTTCTACGGCGTCCGGCGCACTCTCACTCGGGTCCCGCACACTTTCTACGGCGTCCGGCGCACTCTCACTCGGGTCCCGCACACTTTCTACGGCGTCCGGCGCACTCTCCTCGGGTCCCGCACACTTTCTACGGCGTCCGGCGCACTCTCACTCGGGTCCCGCACACTTTCTACGGCGTCCGGCGCACTCCCACTCGGGTCCCGCACACTTTCTACGGCGTCCGGCGCACTCTCACTCGGGTCCCGCACACTTTCTACGGCGTCCGGCGCACTCTCACTCGGGTCCCGCACACTTTCTACGGCGTCCGGCGCACTCTCACTCGGGTCCCGCACACTTTCTACGGCGTCCGGCGCACTCTCACTCGGGTCCCGCACACTTTCTACGGCGTCCGGCGCACTCTCACTCGGGTCCCGCACACTTTCTACGGCGTCCGGCGCACTCTCACTCGGGTCCCGCACACTTTCTACGGCGTCCGGCGCACTCTCCTCGGGTCCCGCACACTTTCTACGGCGTCCGGCGCACTCTCACTCGGGTCCCGCACACTTTCTACGGCGTCCGGCGCACTCTCCTCGGGTCCTGCACACTTTCTACGGCGTTCGGCGCACTCTCACTCGGGTCCCGCACACTTTCTACGGCGTCCAGCGCACTCTCACTCGGGTCCCGCACACTTTCTACGGCGTCCGGCGCACTCTCACTCGGGTCCCGCACACATTATACGGCGTCCGGCGCACTCTCACTCGGGTCCCGCACACTTTCTACGGCGTCCGGCGCACTCACTCGGGTCCCGCACACTTTCTACGGCGTCCGGCGCACTCACTCGGGTCCCGCACACTTTCTACGGCGTCCGGCGCACTCTCACTCGGGTCCCGCACACTTTCTACGGCGTCCGGCGCACTCTCACTCGGGTCCCGCACACTTTCTACGGCGTCCGGCGCACTCTCACTCGGGTCCCGCACACTTTCTACGGCGTCCGGCGCACTCTCACTCGGGTCCCGCACACTTTCTACGGCGTCCGGCGCACTCTCACTCGGGTCCCGCACACTTTCTACGGCGTCCGGCGCACTCTCACTCGGGTCCCGCGCACTTTCTACGGCGTCCTGCGCACTCTCACTCGGGTCCCGCACACTTTCTACGGCGTCCGGCGCACTCTCACTCGGGTCCGCACACTTTCTACGGCGTGCGGCGCACTCCCGCTTCGGTCCCGCACACCTTCGACGGCGTCCGGCGCACTCTCACTCGGTTGGGTCCCGCACACTTTCTACGGCGCCCGGCGCACTCCCACTTGGGTCCCGCACATTTTCTGCGGCGACCGGCGCACTCTCCCTCGGGTCCCGCACACTTTCTACGGCGTCCGCCGCACTCTCCCTCGGGTCCCGCACACTTTCTACGGCGTCCGCCGCACTCTCCCTCGGGTCCCGCAAACTTTCTACGGCGCCCGGCGCACTCTCACTCGGGTCCCGCACACTTTCTACGGCGTCCGGCGCACTCCTCTCGGGTCCCGCACACTTTCTACGGCGTCCGGCGCACTCTCACTCGGGTCCCGCACACTTTCTACGGCGTCCGGCGCACTCTCACTCGGGTCCCGCACACTTTCTACGGCGTCCGGCGCACTCTCCTCGGGTCCCGCACACTTTCTACGGCGTCCGGCGCACTCTCACTCGGGTCCCGCACACTTTCTACGGCGTCCGGCGCACTCTCACTCGGGTCCCGCACACTTTCTACGGCGTCCGGTGCACTCTCACTCGGGTCCCGCACACTTTCTACGGCGTCCGGCGCACTCTCACTCGGGTCCCGCACACTTTCTACGGCGTCCGGCGCACTCTCACTCGGGTCCCGCACACTTTCTACGGCGTCCGGCGCACTCTCACTCGGGTCCCGCACACTTTCTACGGCGTCCGGCGCACTCACTCGGGTCCCGCACACTTTCTACGGCGTCCGGCGCACTCTCACTCGGGTCCCGCACACTTTCTACGGCGTCCGGCGCACTCTCACTCGGGTCCCGCACACTTTCTACGGCGTCCGACGCACTCTCACTCGGGTCCCGCACACTTTCTACGGCGGCCGGCGCACTCTCCTCGGGTCCCGCACACTTTCTACGGCGTCCGGCGCACTCTCACTCGGGTCCCGCACACTTTCTACGGCGTCCGGCGCACTCACTCGGGTCCCGCACACTTTCTACGGCGTCCGGCGCACTCTCACTCGGGTCCGCACACTTTCTACGGCGTCCGGCGCACTCTCGCTCGGGTCCCGCACACTTTCTACGGCGTCCGGCGCACTCTCACTCGGGCCCCGCACACTTTCTACGGCGTCCGGCGCACTCTCACTCGGGTCCCGCACACTTTCTACGGCGTCCGGCGCACTCTCACTCGGGTCCCGCACACTTTCTACGGCGTCCGGCGCACCCTCACTCGGGTCCCGCGCACTTTCTACGGCGTCCGGCGCACTCTCACTCGGGTCCCGCACACATTCTACGGCGTCCTGCGCACTCCCACTTGGGTCCCGCACACTTTCTACGGCGGGCGGGGCACTCCACTCGGGTCCCGCACACTTTCTACGGCGTCCGGCGCACTCTCACTCGGGTCCCGCACACTTTCTACGGCGTCCGGCGCACTCTCCTCGGGTCCCGCACACTTTCTACGGCGTCCGGCGCACTCTCACTCGGGTCCCGCACACTTTCTACGGCGTCCGGCGCACTCTCACTCGGGTCCCGCACACTTTCTACGGCGTCCGGCGCACTCTCACTCGGGTCCCGCACACTTTCTACGGCGTCCGGCGCACTCTCACTCGGGTCCCGCACCCTTTCTACGGCGTCCAGCGCACTCTCACTCGGGTCCCGCACACTTTCTACGGCGTCCGGCGCACTCTCACTCGGGTCCCGCACACTTTCTACGGCGTCCGGCGCACTCTCACTCGGGTCCCGCACACTTTCTACGGCGTCCGGCGCACTCTCACTCGGGTCCCGCACCCTTTCTACGGCGTCCGGCGCACTCTCCTCGGGTCGCGCACCCTTTCTCCGGCGTCCGGCGCACTCTCACTCGGGTCCCGCACACTTTCTACGGCGTCCGGCGCACTCTCACTCGGGTCCCGCACACTTTCTACGGCGTCCGGCGCACTCTCACTCGGGTCCCGCACACTTTCTACGGCGTCCGGCGCACTCTCACTCGGGTCCCGCACACTTTCTACGGCGTCTGGCGCACTCTCACTCGGGTCCCTCACACTTTCTACGGCGTCCGGCGCACTCTCCCTCGGGTCCCGCACACTTTCTATGGCGTTCGGCGCACTCCCCCTTGGGTCCCGCACACTTTCTACGGCGACCGGCGCACTCTCCTCGGGTCCCGCACACTTTCTACGGCGTCCGGCGCACTCTCACTCGGGTCCCGCACACTTTCTACGGCGTCCGGCGCACTCTCACTCGGGTCCCGCACACTTTCTACGGCGTCCGGCGCACTCTCACTCGGGTCCCGCACACTTTCTACGGCGTCCGGCGCACTCTCACTCGGGTCCCGCACACTTTCTACGGCGTCCTGCGCACTCTCCTCGGGTCCCGCACACTTTCTACGGCGTCCTGCGCACTCTCACTCGGGTCCCGCACACTTTCTACGGCGTCCGGCGCACTCTCACTCGGGTCCCGCACACTTTCTACGGCGTCCGGCGCACTCTCACTCGGGTCCCGCACACTTTCTACGGCGTCCGGCGCACTCTCACTCGGGTCCCGCACACTTTCTACGGCGTCCGGCGCACTCTCACTCGGGTCCCGCACACTTTCTACGGCGTCCGGCGCACTCTCACTCGGGTCCCGCACACTTTCTACGGCGTCCGGCGCACTCTCACTCGGGTCCCGCACACTTTCTACGGCGTCCGGCGCACTCTCCTCGGGTCCCGCACACTTTCTACGGCGTCCGGCGCACTCACTCGGGTCCCGCACACTTTCTACGGCGTCCGGCGCACTCACTCGGGTCCCGCACACTTTCTACGGCGTCCGGCGCACTCTCACTCGGGTCCCGCACACTTTCTACGGCGTCCGGCGCACTCTCACTCGGGTCCCGCACACTTTCTACGGCGTCCGGCGCACTCTCACTCGGGTCCGCACACTTTCTACGGCGTCCGGCGCACTCTCACTCGGGTCCCGCACACTTTCTACGGCGTCCGGCGCACTCTCACTCGGGTCCCGCACACTTTCTACGGCGTCCGGCGCACTCTCACTCGGGTCCCGCACACTTTCTACGGCGTCCGGCGCACTCTCCCTCGGGTCCCGCACACTTTCTACGGCGTCCGGCGCACTCTCACTCGGGTCCCGCACACTTTCTACGGCGTCCGGCGCACTCTCACTCGGGTCCCGCACACTTTCTACGGCGTCCGGCGCACTCTCACTTGGGTCCCGCACACTTTCTACGGCGTCCGGCGCACTCTCACTCGGGTCCCGCACACTTTCTACGGCGTCCGGCGCACTCTCACTCGGGTCCCGCACACTTTCTACGGCGTCCGGCGCACTCTCACTCGGGTCCCGCACACTTTCTACGGCGTCCGGCGCACTCTCACTCGGGTCCCGCACACTTTCTACGGCGTCCGGCGCACTCTCCACTCGGGTCCCGCACACTTTCTACGGCGTCCGGCGCACTCTCACTCGGGTCCCGCACACTTTCTACGGCGTCCGGCGCACTCTCACTCGGGTCCCGCACACTTTCTACGGCGTCCGGCGCACTCTCACTCGGGTCCCGCACACTTTCTACGGCGTCCGGCGCACTCTCCTCGGGTCCCGCACACTTTCTACGGCGTCCGGCGCACTCTCACTCGGGTCCCGCACACTTTCTACGGCGTCCGGCGCACTCTCACTCGGGTCCCGCACACTTTCTACGGCGTCCGGCGCACTCTCACTCGGGTCCCGCACACTTTCTACGGCGTCCGGCGCACTCTCACTCGGGTCCCGCACACTTTCTACGGCGTCCGGCGCACTCTCACTCGGGTCCCGCACACTTTCTACGGCGTCCGGCGCACTCTCACTCGGGTCCCGCACACTTTCTACGGCGTCCGGCGCACTCTCACTCGGGTCCCGCACACTTTCTACGGCGTCCGGCGCACTCTCACTCGGGTCCCGCACACTTTCTACGGCGTCCGGCGCACTCCCGCGGGTCCCGCACACTTTCTACGGCGTCCGGCGCACTCACTCGGGTCCCGCACACTTTCTACGGCGTCCGGCGCACTCTCACTCGGGTCCCGCACACTTTCTACGGCGTCCGGCGCACTCTCACTCGGGTCCCGCACACTTTCTACGGCGTCCGGCGCACTCTCACTCGGGTCCCGCACACTTTCTACGGCGTCCGGCGCACTCTCACTCGGGTCCCGCACACTTTATACGGCGTCCGGCGCACTCTCACTCGGGTCCCGCACACTTTCTACGGCGTCCGGCGCACTCTCACTCGGGTCCCGCACACTTTCTACGGCGTGCGGCGCACTCTCACTCGGGTCCCGCACACTTTCTACGGCGTCGAGCGCACTCCCACTCGGGTCCCGCACACTTTCTACGGCGTCCGGCGCACTCTCACTCTGGTCCCGCACACTTTCTACGGCGGCCGGCGCACTCTCACTCGGGTCCCGCACACTTTCTACGGCGTCCGGCGCACTCTCCTCGGGTCCCGCACACTTTCTACGGCGTCCGGCGCACTCTCACTCGGGTCCCGCACACTTTCTACGGCGTCCGGCGCACTCTCACTCGGGTCCCGCACACTTTCTACGGCGTCCGGCGCGCACTCCACTCGGGTCCCGCACACTTTCTACGGCGTCCGGCGCACTCTCACTCGGGTCCCGCACACTTTCTACGGCGTCCGGCGCACTCTCACTCGGGTCCCGCACACTTTCTACGGCGTCCGGCGCACTCCTCACTCGGGTCCCGCACACTTTCTACGGCGTCCGGCGCACTCTCACTCGGGTCCCGCACACTTTCTACGGCGTCCGGCGCACTCTCACTCGGGTCCCGCACACTTTCTACGGCGTCCGGCGCACTCTCACTCGGGTCCCGCACACTTTCTACGGCGTCCGGCGCACTCACTCGGGTCCCGCACACTTTCTACGGCGTCCGGCGCACTCTCACTCGGGTCCCGCACACTTTCTACGGCGTCCGGCGCACTCTCACTCGGGTCCCGCACACTTTCTACGGCGTCCGGCGCACTCTCACTCGGGTCCCGCACACTTTCTACGGCGTCCGGCGCACTCTCACTCGGGTCCCGCACACTTTCTACGGCGTCCGGCGCACTCTCACTCGGGTCCCGCACACTTTCTACGGCGTCCGGCGCACTCTCACTCGGGTCCGCACACTTTCTACGGCGTCCGGCGCACTCCCACTCGGGTCCCGCACCTTTTTTACGGCGTCCGGCGCACTCTCACTCGGGTCCCGCACACTTTCTACGGCGTCCGGCGCACTTCCACTTGGGTCCCGCACCTTTTTTACGGCGTCCGGCGCACTCTCACTCGGGTCCCGCCCACTTTCTACAGCGTCCGGCGCACTCTCACTCGGGTCCCGCACACTTTCTACGGCGTCCGGCGCACTACCACTCGGGTCCCGCACACTTTCTACGGCGTCCGGCGCACTCTCACTCGGGTCCCGCACACTTTCTACGGCGTCCGGCGCACTCTCACTCGGGTCCCGCACACTTTCTACGGCGTCCTGCGCACTCTCCTCGGGTCCCGCACACTTTCTACGGCGTCCGGCGCACTCCCACTCGGGTCCCGCACACTTTCTACGGCGTCCGGCGCACTCTCACTCGGGTCCGCACACTTTCTACGGCGCCCGGCGCGCTCTCACTCGGGTCCCGCACACTTTCTACGGCGTCCGGCGCGCTCTCACTCGGGTCCCGCACACTTTTTATGGCGTCCGGCGCACTCTCACTCGGGTCCCGCACACTTTCTACGGCGTCCGGCGCGCTCTCACTCGGGTCCCGCACACTTTCTACGGCGTCCTGCGCACTCCCACTCGGGTCCCGCACACTTTCTACAGCGTCCGGCGCACTCTCACTCGGGTCCAGCACACTTTCTACGGCGTCCGGCGCACTCTCACTCGGGTCCCGCACACTTTCTACGGCGTCCGGCGCACTCTCACTCGGGTCCCGCACACTTTCTACGGCGTCCGGCGCACTCTCACTCGGGTCCCGCACACTTTCTACGGCGTCCGGCGCACTCTCACTCGGGTCCCGCACACTTTCTACGGCGTTCGGCGCACTCTCACTCGGGTCCCGCACACTTTCTACGGCGTCCGGCGCCCTCCCACTTGAGTCCCGCACACTTTCTACGGCGTCCGGCGCACTCTCACTCGGGTCCCGCACACTTTCTACGGCGTGCGGCGCACTCTCACTCGGGTCCGGCCCACTTTCTACGGCGTCCTGCGCACTCCCACTCCGCCCACTTTCTACGGCGTTGGGCGCACTCTCACTCGGGTTTCGCACACTTTCTACGGCGTCCGGCGCACTCTCACTCGGGTCCCGCACTTTTTCTACGGCGTCCGGCGCACTCTCACTCGGGTCCCGCACACTTTGTACGGCGTCCGGCGCACTCCTACCCGGGTCCCCCACACTTTCTACGGCGTCCTGCGCACTCCCACTTGGATCCTGCCCACTTCCTACGGCGTTCGGCGCACTCCCACTTGGGTCCCTCACACTTTCTACAGCGGCCGGCGCACTCTCACTCGGGTTCCGCACACTTTCTACAGCGTCCGGCGCACTCTCACTCGGGTCCCGCACACTTTCTACGGCGTCCGGCGCACTCTCATTCGGGTCCCGCACACTTTCTACGGCGTCCGGCGCACTCTCACTCGGGTCCCGCACACTTTACACGGCGGCCTGCGCACTCCACTCGGGTCCCGCCCCCTTTTTACGGCGTCCGGCGCACTCTCACTCGGGTCCCGCACACTTTCTCCGGCGTCCGGCGCACTCTCACTCGGGTCCCGCACACTTTCTACGGCGTCCGGCGCACTCTCACTCGGGTCCCGCACACTTTCTACGGCGTCCGGCGCACTCTCACTCGGGTCCCGCACACTTTATACGGCGTCCAGCGCACTCACTCGGGTCCCGCACACTTTCTACGGCGTCCGGCGCACTCCCACTCGGATCCCGCACACTTTCCACGGCGTCCTGCGCACTCCCACTCGGGTCCCGCACACTTTCTACGGCGTCCGGCGCACTCTCACTCGGGTCCCGCACACTTTCTACGGCGTCCGGCGCTCTCACTCGAGTCCCGCACACTTTCTACGGCGTCCGGCGCACTCTCACTCGGGTCCCCACACTTTATACGGCGTCCTGCGCACTCTCACTCGGGATCCGCACACTTTCTACGGCGCCCCGCGCCCTCCCACTTGGGTCCCGCACACTTTCTACGGCGTTCGGCGCACTCCCACTTGGGTCCCGCACACTTTCTACGGCGTCCGGCGCACTCTCACTCGGGTCCCGCACACTTTCTACGGCGTCCGGCGCACTCTCACTCGGGTCCCGCCCACTTTCTACGGCGTCCTGCGCACTCCCACTTGGATCCCGCACACTTTCTACGGCGTCCGGCGCTCTCCCACTCGGGTCCCGCACACTTTCTACGGCGTCCGGCGCACTCTCACTCGGGTCCCGCACACTTTCTACGGCGTCCGGCGCACTCTCACTCGGGTCCCGCACACTTTCTACGGCGTCCGGCGCACTCTCATTCGGGTCCCGCACACTTTCTACGGCGTCCGGCGCACTCTCACTCGGGTCCCGCACACTTTATACGGCGGCCTGCGCACTCCCACTTAGATCCCGCCCACCTTCTACGGCGTCCGGCGCACCCTCACTCGGGTCCCGCACACTTTCTACGGCGTCCGGCGCACTCTCACTCGGGTCCCGCAGACTTTCTTCGGCGTCCGGCGCACTCTCACTCGGCTCCCGCACACTTTCTACGGCGTCCGGCGCACTCCCACTTAAATCCCGCACACTTTCTACGGCGTCCGGCGCACTCCCACTTGAATCCCGCACACCTTCTACGGCGTCCGGCGCACTCTCACTCGGTCCCGCACACTTTCTACGGCGTCCGGCGCACTCTCACTCGGGTTCCGAACACTTTCTACGGCGTCCGGCGCACTCTCACTCGGATCCCGCCCACTTTCTACGGGGTCCGGCCCACTCTCACCCGGATCCCGCCCACTTTCTACGGCGTGCGGCGCACTCCAACTTGGGTCCCGCACACTTTGTACGTCGTCCGGCGCTCTCTCACTCGGGTCCCGCACACTTTCTACGGCGTCCGGCGCACTCTCACTCGGGTCCCGCACACTTTCTACGGCGTCCGGCGCACTCTCACTCGGGTCCCGCACACTTTCTACGGCGTCCGGCGCACTCTCACTCGGGTCTCGCACACTTTCTACGGCGTCCGGCGCACTCTCACTCGGGTCCCGCACACTTTATACGGCGTGCTGCGCACTCTCACTCGGGTCCCGCACACTTTCTACGGCGTCAGACGCACTCTCACTCGGGTCCCGCACACTTTATACGGCGTCCTGCGCACTCTCCTCAGATCCCGCCCACTTTCTACGGCGTCCGGCGCACTCTCCTCGGGTCCCGACCACTTTCTACGGCGTTTGGCGCACTCCCACTTGGGTCCCGCACACTTTCTACGGCGGCCGGCGCACTCTCACTCGGGTCCGCACACTTTATACGGCGACCGGCGCACTCCTTGGGTCCCGCACACTTTCTACGGCGTCCGGCGCACTCTCACTCGGGTCCCGCACACTTTCTACGGCGTCCGGCGCACTCCCACTCGGATCCCGCCCACTTTCTACGGCGTCCTGCGCACTCCCACTCAGATCCCGCCCACTTCCTACGGCGTTCGGCGCACTCTCACTTGGGTCCCGCACACTTTCTACGGCGGCCGGCGCACTCTCACTCGGGTCCCGCACACTTTATACGACGACCGGCGCACTCCCACTCGGGTCCCGCACACTTTCTACGGCGTCCGGCGCACTCTCACTCGGGTCCCGCACACTTTCTACGGCGTCCGGCGCACGCTCACTCGGGTCCAGCACACTTTATACGGCGTCCTGCGCACTCTCACTCGGGTCCCGCACACTTTCTACGGCGTCAGACGCACTCTCACTCGGGTCCCGCACACTTTCTACGGCGTCCGGCGCACTCTCACTCGGGTCCCGCACACTTTATACGACGTCCAGCGCACTCCCAGTTAGATCCCGCACACTTTCTACGGCGTCCGGCGCACTCTCACTCGGGTCCCGCACACTTTCTACGGCGTCCGGCGCACTCTCACTCGGTCCCGCACACTTTATACGGCGTCCAGCGCACTCTCACTCGGTCCCGCACACTTTCTACGGCGTCCGGCGCTCTACCACTTGGATCCCGCCCACTTTCTACGGCGCCCTGCGCACTCTCACTCTGGGTCCCGCACACTTTCTACGGCGACCGGCGCACTCTCACTCCGGGTCCCGCACACTTTCTACGGCGTCCGGCGCACTCTCACTCGGGTCCCGCACACTTTCTACGGCGTCCGGCGCGCTCTCACTCGGGTCCCGCACACTTTCTACGGCGTCCGGCGCACTCTCACTCGGTCCCGCACACTTTATACGACGTCCAGCGCACTCCCAGTTAGATCCCGCCCACTTTCTACGGCGTCCTGCGCACTCCCACTTGGATCCCGCACACTTTCTACGGCGTCCGGCGCACTCTCACTCGGTCCCGCACACTTTCTACGGCGTCCGGCGCACTCTCACTCGGTCCCGCACACTTTCTACGGCGTCCGGCGCACTCCCACTTAGATCCCGCCCACTTTCTACGGCGTCCTGCGCACTCCCACTTGGATCCCGCCCACTTCCTACGGCGTTCGGCGCACTCCCACTTGGGTCCCGCACACTTTCTACGGCGACCGGCGCACTCCCACTTGGGTCCCGCACACTTTCTACGGCGTCCGGCGCACTCTCACTTGGGTCCCGCACACTTTCTACGGCGTCCGGCGCACTCTCACTCGGGTCCCGCACACTTTCTACGGCGTCCGGCGCACTCTCACTCGGGTCTCGCACACTTTCTACGGCGTCCGGCGCACGCTCACTCGGGTCCAGCACACATTATACGGCGTCCTGCGCACTCTCACTCGGGTCCCGCACACTTTCTACGGCGTCAGACGCACTCTCACTCGGGTCCCGCACACTTTATACGGCGTCCTGCGCACTCCCACTTAGATCCCGCCCACTTTCTACGGCGTCCTGCGCACTCCCACTTGGATCCCGACCACTTCCTACGGCGTTTGGCGCACTCCCACTTGGGTCCCGCACACTTTCTACGGCGGCCGGCGCACTCTCACTCGGGTCCCGCACACTTTATACGGCGACCGGCGCACTCCCACTTGGGTCCCGCACACTTTCTACGGCGTCCGGCGCACTCTCACTCGGGTCCCGCACACTTTCTACGGCGTCCGGCGCACTCCCACTTAGATCCCGCCCACTTTCTACGGCGTCCTGCGCACTCCCACTTGGATCCCGCCCACTTCCTACGGCGTTCGGCGCACTCCCACTTGGGTCCCGCACACTTTCTACGGCGGCCGGCGCACTCTCACTCGGGTCCCGCACACTTTATACGACGACCGGCGCACTCCCACTTGGGTCCCGCACACTTTCTACGGCGTCCGGCGCACTCTCACTCGGGTCCCGCACACTTTCTACGGCGTCCGGCGCACGCTCACTCGGGTCCAGCACACATTATACGGCGTCCTGCGCACTCTCACTCGGGTCCCGCACACTTTCTACGGCGTCAGACGCACTCTCACTCGGGTCCCGCACACTTTGTACGGCGTCCGGCGCACTCTCACTCGGGTCCCGCACACTTTGTACGGCGTCCGGCGCACTCTCACTCGGGTCCCGCACACTTTATACGGCGTCCTGCGCACTCTCACTCGGGTCCCGCACACTTTATGCGGCGTCCTGCGCACTCCCACTTGGGTCCCGCACACTTCCTACGGCGTTCGGCGCACTCCCACTTGGGTCCCGCACACTTTCTACGGCGTCCGGCGCTCTACCACTTGGATCCCGCACACTTTCTATGGCGTGCGGCGCTCTCCCACTTGGATTTCGCACACGTTCTATGGCGTCCGGCGCACTCCCACTTGGGTCCCGCACACTTTCTACGGCGTTCGGCGCACTTCCACTTGGGTCGCGCACACTTTATACGGCGTCCTGCGCACTCTCACTCGGGTCCCGCACACTTTCTACGGGGTTCGGCGCACTCTCACTCGGGTCCCGCACACTTTCTACGGCGTCCGGCGCACTCTCACTCGGGTCCCGCACACTTTACACGGCGTCCTGCGCACTCTACCTTGGGTCCCGCACACATTCTACGGCGTCCTGCGCACTCCCACTTGAAACCCGCCCACTTCCTACGGCGCCCTGCGCACTCCCACTTGGATCCCGCACACTTTCTACGGCTTCCGGCGTTCTACCACTTTTATCCCGCACACTTTCTATGGCGTCCGGCGCACTCCCACTTGGGTCCCGCACACTTTCTACGGCGTTCGGCGCACTTCCACTTGGGTCGCGCACACTTTATACGGCGTCCTGCGCACTCCCACTTGGATCCCGCACACTTTCTATAGCGTTCGGCGCTCTCCCACTTGGATCCCGCACACTTTCTATGGCGTCCGACGCACTTTGCCTTGGGTCCCGCACACTTTCTACGGCGTCCGGCGCATTCTACCTTGGGTCCCGCACACTTTCTACGTCGTCCGGCGCACTCTACCGTGGGTCCCACACACTTTCTACGGCGTCCGGCGCACTCTACCTTGGGTCCCACACACTTTCTACGGCGTCCGGCGCACTCTACCTTGCGTCCCGCACACTTTCTACGGCGTCCTACGCACTTCCACTTGGGTCCCGCACATTTTCTACGGCGTCCGGCGCAATCTACCTTGGGTCCCGCACACTTTCTACGTCGTCCGGCGCACTCTACCTTGGGTCCCACACACTTTCTGCGGCGTCCGACGCACTTTGCCTTGGGTCCCGCACACTTTCTACGGCGTCCGGCGCACTCTACCTTGGGTCCCGCACACTTTCTACGTCGTCCGGCGCACTCTACCTTGGGTCCCACACACTTTCTGCGGCGTCCGACGCACTTTGCCTTGGGTCCCGCACACTTTCTACGGCGTCCTACGCACTTCCACTTGGGTCCCCCACACTTTCTACGGCGTCCTGCGCACTCTACCTTGGGTCCCTCACATTTTCTACGGTGTCCGGCGCACTCTACCTTGGGTCCCACACACTTTCTACGTCGTCCGGCTCACTCTACCTTGGGTCCCACACACTTTATACGTCGTCCGGCGCACTCTACCTTGGGTCCCGTACACTTTCTACGGCGTCCTACGCACTTCCACTTGGGTCCCGCACATTCTCTACGGTGTCCGGCGCACTCTACCTTGGGTCCCGCACACTTTCTACGGCGTCCTACACACTTCCACTTGGGTCCCGCACACTTTCTACGGCGACCGGCGCACTCTACCTTGGGTCCCGCACACTTTCTACGTCGTCCGGCGCACTCTACCGTGGGTCCCACACACTTTCTACGGCGTCCGGCGCACTCTACCTTGGGTCCCACACACTTTCTACGGCGTCCGGCGCACTCTACCTTGCGTCCCGCAGACTTTCTACGGCGTCCTACGCACTTCCACTTGGGTCCCGCACACTTTATACGGCGTCCGGCGCACTCTATCTTGGGTCCCGCACACTTTCTACGTCGTCCGGCGCACTCTACCGTAGGCCCCACACACTTTCTACGGCGTCCGGCGCACTCTACCTTGGGTCCCGCACACTTTCTACGTCGTCCGGCGCACTCTTCCGTGGGTCCCACACACTTTCTACGGCGTCCGGCGCACTCTACCTTGGGTCCCACACACTTTCTATGACGTCCGGCGCACTCTACCTTGGGTCCCGCACACTTTCTACGTCGTCCGGCGCACTCTTCCGTGGGTCCCACACACTTTCTACGGCGTCCGGCGCACTCTACCTTGGGTCCCACACACTTTCTATGACGTCCGGCGCACTCTACCTTGGGTCCCGCACACTTTCTACGTCGTCCGGCGCACTCTACGGTGGGCCCCACACACTTTCTACGGCGTTCGGCGCACTTCCACTTGGGTCGCGCACACTTTATACGGCGTCCTGCGCACTCCCACTTGGATCCCGCACACTTTCTATAGCGTTCGGCGCTCTAACACTTGGATCCCGCACACTTTCTATGGCGTCCGGGGCTCTCCCACTTGGGTCCCGCACACATTATACGGCGTCTGGCGCACTACCATTTGGATCCGGTGCACTTTCTACGGCGCCCTGCGCACTCCCACTTGGGTCCCGTAAACTTTCTATGGCGTTCGGCTCACTCCCACTTGGGTCCCGCACACATCCTACGGCGTCTGGCGCACTACAATTCGGGTCCCGTACCCTTCCTATGATGTACTGCGCATCACTTCTAAGGTCCTGCACCCTTACCGTGACGTCCTGCACACTTTCTGAGCCCATCCCCGTTAGGTTGCTCGCCTTGAAAGTCAAGCCGAATAAACGGTCAAACAAACACACAGAGAAACGCACACATACATACGCCAGCGGCGTCGGCCGGCTGACGCCGGCCTCTGCCGCTGGGGTCCGGCTACGCCGGCCCATTTGCCGGCTTCGCCGGTATCTTGAGTATAATCGACATCCGCTGATTCTATGTGAGTTGGCGTTCAGAAGTTCTCACGCTTGCCGGCTATCGCCGGCCTCTGTTTCTGGAGTCCGGTTGCGCCGGCCCATGAGCTGGTTTCGACGACAACGCTCGAGCAATCAGAAGTTACTAAGCATTTCAATCCTTGCAAGACTTGTTAACCTACTTTCTTATGCAGTTGCACACCGACCCTTCTCTAGTTTTAAGAGGTCCTAAAATGGTAGCTCATTTATATCCATTTCTGTCATGATAAAGACAACCGCTGTTTCAGATTTAGTAAAGGCCTCCATGACCAACCGACACCCTGCTACTTTTATTGCCAAATGAAGTATAATGATGTTTGTGTTTTTTGGATGCATACTTTGATTAACTCACATTTCCATCGTATATAAACCCGATTTAGAAAGGTTGGTGCATATAAACAGCTAAGCAGTTGAAATGAGTGGTTAAGGGGCAGGAGACTTGAAGAAAGGGGTGGTATACACTCTCTTATAGACGCACAAAATAATTTTGAAGTTCTGCTCTCACCCACTTGGGTCTCGCACACTTTCTACGGCGTCCTACGCACTTCCATTTGGGTCCCGCACACTTTCTACGGCGTCCGGCGCACTCTACCTTGGGTCCCGCACACTTTCTACGTCGTCCGGCGCACTCTACCTTGGGTCCCACACACTTTCTACGGCGTCCGGGGCACTCTACCTTGGGTCCCGCACACTTTCTACGGCGTCCTACGCACTTCCACTTGGGTCCCGCACACTTTCTACGGCGTCCGGCGCGCTCTACCTTGGGTCCCGCACACTTTCTACGTCGTCCGGAGCACTCTACCGTGGGTCCCACACACTTTCAACGGCGTCCGGCGCACTCTACCTTGGGTCCCACACACTTTCTACGGCGTCCGACGCACTCTACCTTGCGTCCCGCACACTTTCTACGGCGTCCTACGCACTTCCACTTGGGTCCCGCACATTTTCTACGGCGTCCGGCGCACTCTACCTTGGGTCCCGCACACTTTCTACGTCGTCCGGCGCACTCTACCTTGGATCCCGCACACTTTCTACGGCGTCCTGCGCACTTTACCTTGGGTCCCGCACACTTTCTACGGCGTCCTACGCACTTCCACTTGGGTCCCGCACACTTTCTACGGCGTCCGGCGCACTCTACCTTGGGTCCCGCACACTTTCTACGTCGTCCGGCGCACTCTACCGTGGGTCCCACACACTTTCTACGGCGTCCGGCGCACTCTACCTTGGGTCCCACACACTTTCTACGGCGTCCGGCGCACTCTACCTTGCGTCCCGCACACTTTCTACGGCGTCCTACGCACTTCCACTTGGGTCCCGCACATTTTCTACGGCGTCCGGCGCACTCTACCTTGGGTCCCGCACACTTTCTACGGCGTCCTACGCACTTCCACTTGGGTCCCGCACACTTTCTATGGCGTCCGGCGCACTCTACCTTGGGTCCCGCAACCTTTCTACGTCGTTCGGCTCACTCCCACTTGGGTCCCACACACTTTCTACGGCGTCCGGCGCACTCTACCTTGCGTCCCGCAGACTTTCTACGGCGTCCTACGCACTTCCACTTGGGTCCCGCACATTTTCTACGGCGTCCGGCGCACTCTACCTTGGGTCCCACACACTTTCTGCGGCGTCCGGCGCACTTTATCTTGGGTCCCGCACACTTTCTACGGCGTCCTACGCACTTCCACTTGGGTCCCGCACACTTTATACGGCGTCCGGCGCACTCTATCTTGGGTCCCGCACACTTTCTACGTCGTCCGGCGCACTCTACCTTAGGCCCCACACACTTTCTACGGCGTCCGGCGCACTCTACCTTGGGTCCCGCACACTTTCTACGTCGTCCGGCGCACTCTTCCGTGGGTCCCACACTTTCTACGGCGTCCGGCGCACTCTACCTTGGGTCCCACACGCTTTCTATGACGTCCGGCGCACTCTACCTTGGGTCCCGCACACTTTCTACGTCGTCCGGCGCACTCTACGGTGGGCCCCACGCACTTTCTACGGCGTCCGGCGCACTCTACCTTGGGTCCCGCACACTTTCTACGTCGTCCGGCGCACTCTTCCGTGGGTCCCACACACTTTCTACGGCGTCCGGCGCACTCTACCTTGGGTCCCACACACTTTCTACGGCGTCCTACGCACTTCCACTTGGGTCCCGCACACTTTCTACGGCGTCCGGCGCACTCTACCTTGGGTCCTGCACACTTTCTACGTCGTCCGGCGCACTCTACCTTGGGTCCCACACACTTTCTGCGGCGTCCGGCGCACTTTGCCTTGGGTCCCGCACACTTTCTACGGCGTCCTACGCACTTCCACTTGGGTCCCGCACACTTTCTACGGCGTCCGGCGCACTCTACCTTGGATCCCGCACACTTTCTTCGACGTCCGGCGCACTCTACCGTGGGTCCCGCACACTTTCTACGTCGTCCGGCGCACTCTATCTTGGGTCCCACACACTTTCTACGGCGTCCCGCTCACTCTACCTTGCGTCCGGCACACTTTCTACGGCGTCCTACGCACTTCCACTTGGGTCCCGCACATTTTCTACGGCGTCCGGCGCACTCTACCTTGGGTCCCGCACACTTTCTACGGCGTCCTACGCACTTCCACTTGGGTCCCGCACACTTTCTACGGCGTCCTACGCACTTCCACTTGGGTCCCGCACACTTTATACGGCGTCCGGCGCACTCTACCTTGGGTCCCACACACTTTCTACGGCGTCCGGGGCACTCTACCTTGGGTCCCGCACACTTTCTACGGCGTCCTACGCACTTCCACTTGGGTCCCGCACACTTTCTACGGCGTCCGGCGCACTCTACCTTGGGTCCTGCACACTTTCTACGTCGTCCGGCGCACTCTACCTTGGGTCCCACACACTTTCTGCGGCGTCCGGCGCACTTTGCCTTGGGTCCCGCACACTTTCTACGGCGTCCTACGCACTTCCACTTGGGTCCCGCACACTTTCTACGGCGTCCGGCGCACTCTACCTTGGGTCCCGCACACTTTCTACGTCGTCCGGCGCACTCTACCGTGGGTCCCACACACTTTCTACGTCGTCCGGCGCACTCTACCTTGGGTCCCACACACTTTCTACGGCGTCCGGCGCACTCTACCTTGCGTCCGGCACACTTTCTACGGCGTCCTACGCACTTCCACTTGGGTCCCGCACATTTTCTACGGCGTCCGGCGCACTCTACCTTGGGTCCCGCACACTTTCTACGGCGTCCTACGCACTTCCACTTGGGTCCCGCACACTTTCTACGGCGTCCGGCGCACTCTACCTTGGGTCCCGCACACTTTCTACGTCGTCCGGCGCACTCTACCGTGGGTCCCACACACTTTCTACGGCGTCCGGCGCAATCTACCTTGGGTCCCACACACTTTCTACGGCGTCCGGCGTACTATACCTTGCGTCCCGCAGACTTTCTACGGCGTCCTACGCACTTCCACTTGGGTCCCGCACATTTTCTACGGCGTCCGGCGCACTCTACCTTGGGTCCCACACACTTTCTGCGGCGTCCGGCGCACTTTATCTTGGGTCCCGCACACTTTCTACGGCGTCCTACGCACTTCCACTTGGGTCCCGCACACTTTATACGGCGTCCGGCGCACTCTATCTTGGGTCCCGCACACTTTCTACGTCGTCCGGCGCACTCTACCTTAGGCCCCACACACTTTCTACGGCGTCCGGCGCACTCTACCTTGGGTCCCGCACCCTTTCTACGTCGTCCGGCGCACTCTTCCGTGGGTCCCACACACTTTCTACGGCGTCCGGCGCACTCTACCTTGGGTCCCACACGCTTTCTATGACGTCCGGCGCACTCTACCTTGGGTCCCGCACACTTTCTACGTCGTCCGGCGCACTCTACGGTGGGCCCCACGCACTTTCTACGGCGTCCGGCGCACTCTACCTTGGGTCCCGCACACTTTCTACGTCGTCCGGCGCACTCTTCCGTGGGTCCCACACACTTTCTACGGCGTCCGGCGCACTCTACCTTGGGTCCCACACACTTTCTACGGCGTCCTACGCACTTCCACTTGGGTCCCGCACATTTTCTACGGCGTCCGGCGCACTCTATCTTGGGTCCCGCACACTTTCTACGTCGTCCGGCGCACTCTACCTTGGGTTCCACACACTTTCTGCGGCGTCCGGAGCACTTTACCTTGGGTCCCACACACTTTCTACGGCGTCCTACGCACTTCCACTTGGGTCCCGCACACTTTATACGGCGTCCGGCGCACTCTATCTTGGGTCCCGCACACTTTCTACGTTGTCCGGCGCACTCTACCGTAGGCCCCACACACTTTCTACGGCGTCCTACGCACTTCCACTTGGGTCCCGCACACTTTATACGGCGTCCGGCGCACTCTATCTTGGGTCCCGCACACTTTCTACGTCGTCCGGCGCACTCTACCGTTGGCCCCACACACTTTCTACGTCGTTCGGCGCACTCTACCTTGGGTCCCACACACTTTCTGCGGCGTCCGGCCACAGAACCTTGGGTCCCGCACACTTTCTACGGCGTCCTACGCACTTCCACTTGGATCCCGCACACTTTATACGGCGTCCGGCGCACTCTATCTTGGGTCCCGCACACTTTCTACGTCGTCCGGCGCACTCTACCGTGGGCCCCGCACACTTTCTACGGCGTCCTACGCACTTCCACTTGGGTCCCGCACACTTTCTACGGCGTCCTACGCACTTCCACTTGGATCCCACACACTTTCTACGGCGTTCTGCGCGCTCTTGAGCCCGTACCCGTAAGGTCGCCCGTCTTGAAAGTCAAGCCGAATAAACGGTCAAACAAACACACAGAGAAACGCACACATACATACATACACACACACGCACACACAAATTTACCAAAATATATATAGTAGGATTGTCTAAGGATTCTAAGGAGAGAAACGAAACTACTGCGAGAATAATTTTTCATTCACTCGGCGACTACCTTAAGTATTTCAAAAATTGATCAGAAAAATCTGGGACAACACACAGACGGAGGGATCACTCTAGATCTGGAATGTATATGTAATCGGTGTACCCATGTAATCGTTATGGTAATGGCAATATGTGTGATAACGATCCTCCTTAAAGGCAGCATACACGCTCAAAAATGATATCAATTTTATGGAATGAATCGAAAGTCTGAAGCTGTTAATTTTCAGAGATAACGAAAAAACCGGAAGAAAATCGACTGAAATGAAGATACAACGGTTCGTTCTATATTGGCCCAGATGTGGACGAGTTTTACCGCATTGGCTGAAATACCGGAGCTAGCGACAAATTTGTTGGGATAACGACGCTAATGTACTCTTACGGCCTTTTCTGGAACTCTTACGACCTTAGAAGCGTAAAAAATGAGAAGAAATGACCGTAATCGAGCCTTGAACATTTGTATTGAAGGGCGGAGCCCGTATCGGTGGGCGGAGAAAGGATGATTTTGTGACTCAATACGGCTCAAATACGGTCATTTTAACTCGTTTTCAACTCTTCCAACTTCGTGAGGGCTCTTCTAGGGCCCTTAAGGACCCACTAATGTAGTTATCTCAACAACTTTTTTTGAGCGTGTCTGCTGCCTTTAACTGAAGGAAACTTCGCACATTCCTCAGGGCCTACATATGTGCGAGTCATGTGTGACTAGCGCTGCTGATACATGACAGGCCCTGAAGTAATCTAACGTGATAACATTTAGGGATCCTGGGTCACTTGAACGCGCGAGAGCTATCCTAAGTCCAGTCATTTGTCAATGACAATCGATTTTGATCTCGAAAAATCCACCCAAATTGTGACAATCTTTAAAATCGGCGAAAATTTGGGCATAGTGGAGGGACGAGTTTTCAAAAAAGCCCATCTAGATGGCGACACTTTTTGATTTCGTTTAGAATTTTCTTTAAATTGAACATGTTTGCCACTGGAGAAAATTTGGGCATAGTGAATGTATAATTTTTCAAGAAAAAAAAAACCGACCATAGATTCAAAATTTTCACCATCGGGGAAAGTTGGGGCATAGTGAAGGGGCTTTTTTTTTGAAAAATTCATTTCTATTGTGAGAATTTTCAAAATTAGGGAAAATTTTGGCATATTGAAGAGAGGATTTTTTTGAAATCCGAAAATTGTGACAATTTTTAAAATCGGGGAGAATCTGAGCATATTGGAGGGACGATTTTTTGAAAAATTCATTTCTATTGTGAGAATTTTTGAAATCGGGGAAGTTTTGGGCATAGTGGAGAAGGGTATTTCTTGAAACCCAAAAACTGTGAGAATTTTTAAAATCGGGGAGAATCTGATCATAGTGGAGTGACGATTTTTTGAGAAACCCTATTCAAGTTTCAATTGTGAGAATTTTGAAATCGGGGAAAATTTTGGCATAGTGGAGAGAGGATTTTTTTTGAAAAACTCGGAAATTGTTACAATTTTTTTTAAATTGGGGAGAATCTGAGCATAGTGGAGGGACGATTTTAAAAAAAAATTCATTTCAATTGTGAAGAATTTTCAAAATCAGGAAAAATTTGAGCATAGTGGAGGTTTTTTTTTGAAAAACCCGAAAAATGTTTAATGTTTCAAAATCGGGGAAAATTTGGACATAGCGAAGGGACGATAAAAAAAAAACACCCAAATTGTGGCTTATAATTGCAGTCATAGTACAGAACACACGGTTTTATAATGAAAAAAAAAACTCCAATTTACGAAAAAAATCTTCCACCCTCTTCCATCAAAGTTTTTATGATTATGTATAAAATATATTGATTTAGGCTGAATTTTCGCATAAAGTCGCATTTTTCATCATCGAATGTTATTGAAAATGATATATTAATCACATACATTGTTTAAAATTTCAGTGAGTTCCGACTACAAAATCACATACATCAATGCCCTTTTCCGCCTTTTTTTAACTCGGACAAAAAAGAGAAACTCAAGTTAATTACAAAATTCAATCTCGAAACAATTGGAAAATAGAGGCTTTGAAGCATCATTATTATCAATAATTATCCACGGATATCCACAAAACGTAACATTTGGGGGAACTAACCAATGTTCCATTTAATTCTATTCCGAAAATTTAGGAAACCTATTATGAATTCTAGCTGGTTCCTAAACTGCTGCTAAACCTACAGGTGAAAGAGCACTAGCCTTTTTTCTAACTTTCGGCGATTAAATACACGTGTTAGAGAACGCGAATTTAATCGCAAAATGTCTAGAAAATCACGGCTTTGATGGAAACGTCGACGAAGGCTAGAATAACAGTGATTATCACTCAGAATAGCATGTTACGAATAGAATTGCAGTAAACAGGGTCTGCGCGTCCTTTAGGATTCAAATCTCGTATCGCGGAGGGTAACTCGTCCGCGACCTAGCCGTGCGACGCCGCGTCGCGACGGGGTCAGGCTGCGGCGATACAGCGGGACGTCCCTCGGAACAAACACCCAGAGACGCGTAGATGTTGCTCTTCTGATGACAAATTTCGTATTTATTTGGGCCACATACGTCGTTATATGCGCAAACAAAATGGGTCTCTAGGTTCTGTTCCACAACCTGGTTTGCGAAGCGCTCTGTGCGCGAACCTTTGTGGATGACAATGCATACTCTGTCTCGATCAAGTCATCCTCTGAAGAATCCGAAAAAGCAGTGCTCCCTGCAAGTCTCTGTTGGTGCGCAACGCACGTCACCTGCGCAGTATATACCTTCTCTAGCGTTATCTAAACCAGCGTATTCTCAACAGATTTCTACCCTGAAACATTTTGTTCTTACTTATTTGACTTAATCGGCTGGCTTCCGCCTGATTCGGCCAGTCCGCATCTTATCCAAGGTGTGCCGACATACATATCAATAAGCTCTGTTCATTTGTCACGATTCTCAGCCACAGTATATTAACATAATGTATTCACTGGTCGCCATTCCACTCCCTCCGAAGGAGAACATCGAGCTCGAATTTTGTTCAATGCCGAGTGATTTCGAATCCTCCTTCACCACATCTGTTCAAAACTTTCGCCTACGTCCAGGCGGAGTTTTCCATACAGGACTCGGAAGCATCCTTATAGCGTGTTGAACAAGACGATCTGGCTGTCTTCTTTAAATATGCCCAAATAGACAAAAACCACCTTCCCTTGCCACTTGAGATGGCGTTGGGAGATGTTGGTACCTCCCTCATGTCAAACGTTGATGTAGGGCGTCAATCTCGTTGTAGAAATCCTCGTTGTGGCACATCCGCGGCCAAAAATATCCGAGCAAACGTTTAAACAGCTTCCTCTTCGTGCAATCAAACCTTTTCATCTGCGTCTTCGGTGCTGCCCACGTCTCCGATCCGTACATCATGATAGGGAGGATAGCGGATAAGTAGACGCGCAACTTAACTTCCTTCGCGATGGGAGTAGACCACAAACACTTGGTAAGAGAAATGAACGCAGATGTAGCTTTCGCACATCGTTGTTGAATATACGCTGCATAACTACCATCGTTCTTCAGCAAACAGCCCAAATAACAGAAATCGTCTACCAGTTCGATACGTTGTAAGTCCACAGAAACTCCCGTTGAAGGCCTCTGAGATCTGAGAGACCCACATCTGCTTGCATTGGTCCGGACGAAGACGAAGTCCATAGGCTGCGGCATACTTTGAAGCGAGGTTTACAATCCTCTGCAGTTTTGTTTTCAGCGAATAACAAGATGTCTTCGGCGTACTCCAGGTCGACAAAGGAGCGTCCTGATGGTGTTGGGATCACATCCGCAGGAAACTGTTCTGCAACAGTACGTATGATGTCATCAACGGCAAAGTTGAATAGAAAAGGTCCTGCTACAGCTCCTTGCCTTACTCCTGTTCTCACCTCGAAAGCTGACGTAAATCCGACAGGTGTACGAACTGCTGCTGTTGTTCCTTTGTTCATGTCCTCGATTAACCGAACATACTTTTCCGGGACTCCATCGGCTCGCAGAGCGTTGAGCAATCGATCACGATGAGGAGAGTCGAATGCGGCTTCAAAGTCCAAAAAAGCAAGCTGTAATGGCTTCGAATACCGCTGCCACGATTCAATTACTCTTCTCACGATGAACACTTGGTCGATGGTCGATCTTCCAGGTCGAAAACCGGCTTGCTCATCTCTGGTCGTTCTTTCACGATGTTTGATAAGTCGCTCGAAAATGATACGTTTTAAAACCTTGTACATGACACGAAGTAGAGAGATTCCTCTGAAGTTCTTAGGAACCGTGACGGATAGCTTCTTGTGAAGAGGTACGATGATCGCATGTCTCCACAAATCGGGTATCCTTTCACTAATCATATGGTACGGATAGTGTTGGTCATTTCACAAATCCCAGACGGAGGAAGAGCTTTCAGCATTTCAGCAGTGATGTTGTCATCTCCACTTGCCTTTCCATTCTTCCTTTTCCTGACACAATTCAAAACTTCAACTTCAGTCGGCTGTTCTTTACTGACAACGTAATGTGCTCTCTGAACATGCGGGAGCTCTGGTACTGTCGGCGCTGGACGACTCAGTAGTTACCTGAAGTATACCTCCCATAATGGCAGCATCGCATCACCAACTGCCATTCCATCGGTAGTGTTCAAGACTGGAGAACATCTCTTCATCTTCCCGCTCTACTGTCGCAGCAACGTGAAGGCTTTCCCCGGGTTCTTCTCCTCCCAAACCTTCTCGAACTCCTTAGCTCTACACGTCCAATCTCGTTCGCGGTCACTTTGAAACTGCAGACGCAACTTCCTCCTCAGACGCTTTTCCTCCACGAATTTTCCTGCAGTTCGGAGAGCACATACTCTATTGTAGGTAGATGTTGTTCCCTCTGAGACGTAGGCGAGCTTTTTGTTGGGCTGTACAACCGCGAGTGCCTCTTTCGAAGCGTCCTGGATGCACTTGACAAAAGAATCCGCTTCGCAAAGTTTCTTTTTAGTCCATACTCCAATATGAATAGAAACACGTTGTTGGAATTTCGTCTGCATTCTTCATCCCTGAGACTTCTAATATCAATCTTCTGGAGAGGCTTAGCCTCACGCTCTCTTTTATGAATCCTCGCAGTGAAGTTCAACAGAACTGGACGGTGATTCGAATCGAATGCGACATCCCACACAGCTCTAGATCTTCGAATGTGCGATACTGGAATATTCCTCGTCATAACATAGTCGAGCTGTAGTTTCAAAGTTGTCATCTTCCGCTTCCGCTGCTCTTCCAAAGATATGTAGTCTTTCCTTACAGCTATCGCACAGCCTCCCACTCTCCTATCATCAGCGCTACCGCAGAAGAAGGCGTACCCTCCAACGTTAATGACTGGTCTATCCTTGAAGGGAGTTTCCTGCAAAGCAGCAAATGGTGCATGGAAATAGCTTAGGAGATTGGCCAGCGCAGATTGTTGGATATCACTCGACAATGACCGGCAATTCAGGGTGGCGAAATTGTGGCTTGTGGCCAAAGACTTCCTTAACTCCCTAGGTACGGATGCTAAGGTTTTATGGACCAGAGGCCTTAGTGTGCCGGACGGCGAGACCTTTATGAAATGTGTGGGATACTTTCGCAGGGCACCAAGGAGCAGGTACCAACACACTTGTATACACACCAACTTGTCAACAACAATTGCTCCTACTGTAAGAACAACTCTATAGCAAGCCATTCAGGTACCGGGCTGATGGCCCGCGGCAGAAACCAGCCGGTCGCGATCTTCGCCGCGGTCACCCGTGAGGGACCACCCTCACTGTGGACCGAGGCCAGAACCGTCGTCCTAGCTCTAGCTGTGAGGACATCCCCTATCCCCCGGCGGTCAAAAATATGGTGGCCTCCGGGGAGTAACTCGAAGTTACTTTCCAGGGCCGGTATCAGAACGCCGAATGAGGACTCGTGTGAGATGAGGCACCTTTTATACCAGCCGTGCACGTGATAAGCACATTACGACGTAATCATTCGTAATGTTGATAAACCAACCGTACGATTTGAAGATGTCTGATTTTTGACTCTCATGCTGTTATCTAGTTGTTATTACCGTATCGCTGAATATGGCTAACAAGTATAGCCCGGAATTCGAAAAACAATTGAACTTATAGGCAGTGTTCCCGATAATCTTCGATTTCGAGCTCAAAGGCAGCATGCACGTTTGTAAACGTAATTGAGATAACTACGGAAAAAATGGTATGGCACAGAACACAACGCCTACGCATTTTGAAGCGTTGTAAAAGGAACCACAATGACGCCACACGAGTGAGAAGTTGGCCCCGCCCTGTATCTGCCCTCCCCCTGTATTTGCGTCCTCTTCCAAAACAGGGGTGCTGGGTCATTCCCACCGTCGGCGACGTTTGTGGGTGGTGGAGCAGGTACAATAGGTAAACCACACACATCGACGAAGGTGGAAATGGCAGAGCACCCGTGTTTTGGTAGAGGACGCAAATACAGGGGCGGGCAGATACAGGGGCGGGGCCAACTTCTCACTAGTGTAGCGTCATTGTGGGTCGCTTTTAACGCTTAGCGAAAATCATCGTGAACACTGCCTTTGAAGGCAGTGTTCACGATGATTTTCGTTTTCGATTTGTCCACTCAAAGCAATGCGTTGGCCTCTTAATGTTACCAAAGTTACGAAGAAACGGCGAGAAACCTATTAAGACGTCGTATTTCAAAGCTATTATTCAACAACATAGACTAGTTGTCCGGTTTGATGCACATGTTCACGGTGGTTGTCACTGGTGAAAAATGGGGCTAATCGGAAAGGGAAGAATACCTATTCTAGGCAAAACAGTATTAGTTAGGGTTCGAAGGAAGGAACGGAACAACACAGAGTGAAGAGATAAGCAGTGCACCATTGAAACCGCCGTAAGGCCCCCGTCAGACGTCGTCGAAAAACCTGCTGAGTCTGACTGAGTCCGAATGAGTCCGGTTGCCCCCAGCGCCAACCATTTCCTCTGCGAAACACGCAATTGATAGTGACGATTATCACCTCAGATGTGAATCGGAACGTGTTTGGTGGCTGATTTTTCTTGTTTTCAACATGTCTTTGTCTTCAACTCGTAAACCATTTTTAAGAATTGTCATTGGACAGATGGGGTGAGGATGATTTCGGTTGCGACGCAGCGGGACTCAGTCGGTGCATTGGCCCCGCCCTTGTACGCATGAGAACCATCAGTATCGACCGGGGGGATTGCGGTGGGCATCAGACGGTAGCAGTCGGACTCGGTGGGTTGATTTTTTTGCACCCGTTTCCCACGAATTCGGTGCGTATCGACCCGGTGGGACTCAGTAGATCCACCGACTATGACGGCTTAAAAAATTGGGTAAGTGGGCATGTTTTTATCCCGAAAGACCCCGCGTTGAAAAAAATATGACCGTGCAACCGACAATTTTTTTGGGGTCTCCGCCACGCCACTCTCATTGTTTTTTTTTGAAAAGCGTGGACAAAATGGCTCGAAATTTCGTACCTATAGGTAATCGATCACGGGAATTTTCAAAATTATTGGTAGAGCTACCATTTTTAATTTTAGGCCCTCTTTGGATCGATATTCAGCTTTTTCCTAACATTGAACAGAACGCGGTTAAGAGCAGTGATTTAGGTTGGAGCGGATCCCTCAGTTAAAGGCAGGGTTCGCGACAAAAAAAGTTTGAGCTCTCTTCCTGAAAATCTAGGTCTGTTAATTACAAAAGCAAAAACAAGTGAAAAAAGTGAGAAATCGCAGGAAAAACGCTTAAAAGCAAGTCAGAACGGCTAAGTACTAGGGTCGGCCAACCACCAGTTAACGAGATTTTCACGAATGCAGCTTCAGCGGCTTTTATTTTGCTATCAAGGTAGCCAATAGTCTCTAAATATGCTCAGGAATTATTTTAGATGGAAAATAGAAGACCGCAGAACAGGCTTCTACTGAAATCTTGATGATTGTGGGCGAGAGGACACCAAGCAATAACTTGTTCCTGAGCGTTTTTTCTCCAACTTTTAATGTGCTTCTCTGGGCGGATTAACGGTCCACAGATGCGTCTCGAGACGATTTGCGGCCGCACGCGCTCGATTCCGTCGAGTTTCCAGCGCCAAAGCCAACTCGATGTGGCTTTTTTATTCAGTTTTCTCATTTTTTTAGTTTCCAGTTTCGAAAACCCACCTAGAGTCAATAGATGGGCGGCTGAGGCGCTGAAAACTCTTCCAACTCGAGAGCGTGCGGCCGCAAAGCGTGTCGAGACGCAATTACGGACCGGAAGTCGGCCCAGAAAAGCACAGCCCTTATCCTCACTTTTGTGATGGCCAGATCTACCATTCGATGGGGATAGCACAACAACGGATTTTATCGAGAACCCTGCCTTCACAGGAATCGTCATCTTGCAGTCAAAAGTTGATCGTTCCTTTCGATCGACCAATCAATATTATCGATTTTCGCCCTTGTTGCACGAAATGTTGCAGTGAGTTTCAATTTCGCCTTTGGCTCAGAAAATCGCCGCATTCAACGCGTGTCGAATATGCATTCAACTCGAGCGAACACATCCATTGAAAGGCTGAATGGCAGGAGTGAGTGCTCTAAACAGCAGCACGTGCCGCGAAATATCGTCGCAGAAGCACGTGCTCCGATTTTGAGTTGCAGGAGCACGTGTTGTGAGGTAGTCCGGCGCTATCGTAGCAGCACACCGAAATGCGAAGCGATGGGCTCGCCGAGCCCCATCTAGGGCTGCCAGCGGTTGGACAAAGCCTCCAGCGGGTGTGTGGGCCAAGTACAGCAAGCTTAGGTAATTGCACCGGCGACGCTGCCAACATTTGAGTCCTGCCTGAACAGCGCGTCGTATGCCCCCCACTTTTTGGAGGAGCGTTTTTTCATCGAATTGAATGTGTATCATACGCGCATTGAACGTTTAGTTTGTTGGGACACTGCCGTTATTTGAAACACACTAGGAGCACCAGCTCCCTTAGGGGGCTTCTTAAGCAAGCAGCGACCGTTCACCCATATGTGTTTCATCACGTTTGTTGCCAATGGACAGGTCATGACGTGTTCGGCCGTCATTACAATTTTTTCTCTGTTCAAACCATAAAGTGCTATGCAGAGTAGCACCGCGGCGGGTCTCGCTGCGGCAGGGAAATGACGGAGAATGGGGGACGCCAAGTAGCGGACGAGGTCGGAAACGTGTTTGTGCGACAGCGACGCGGATACCTCGCAGTGTTTTTGTCGCTGCGACAGCAGCGTCTCCCTGAGCGATACTGTCAGCGAGCGGAGGAGGAAAATAATCTCAACCATTTCCATCGCCCGCGTCGAATGCTGCCGTCTTGAGATTTCTCTATAAAATCGATCTTCTGAAGACCTTTGCCATTTTGCTCCGACTTTGGTTTTCGGTTTTTAGTTTTACTAGTTTTTTGTTCCAACGTTAGACAGTTGTGATTTATGCCACTACCGCACACCGTCTGCTAATTTCGGTACCTCGAAATCTATATTTCAAGGCAGAATCATTTTACTGAACGCTAGTTCCAAGTTTACTTTACAGCTCTGAACATATTATTTTTGAGAAGTTGTTTCCAGGCATTTCCTGAACTCTTGGAGCATATCAAAGCAGTAAAAGCTACTCATTATCAGAGCGGAATGTGATGTTCAATGAATGAGGTCGGGCGTATTTGTAAAGAAAACGATGCAAGCGACGTCGGCGCAGCAATTCCGCGAAGCCTTCGCGCCCAACGCCGCATCAGGTTTAGAGCACGCCCCGGACCTCTCGCTCGGCGGGGTGCTGCCGGCCGTCCCGACTCTGCACATCCGTTAAGTGAAGACTGTCAGACAAATGAAATACAGTTTGTCCAACGCATGCTGAATACGCACAGGGTTGGGACGTGGATTCATGATGAAACTGGTGCAACATATACGAACACGTATGGATAAACGGTCGCTGCTGCCTGTCTAGATTTTTTGCTCCCTTAGCAGCGCGTTCCCTGACTGCGTTCGAAGCAGCCTTGTCTTTGAGTCGAACGAATATTCGACAGGCATTGTATGCGACTAGGGGTCAGTCTCCCGATTCGGGCATTTTGTTGTTTTTCTAAACATTACTTATTCAGGTTTTATCCTCAGGAGTGGTATGATACACATAAGATGTCGGGGCACCACTCCCTGACAGCTTTAAATCAGTGCGAGCTGTTTACGCCAGATAGATTTAAATAGAATTCATAAACTATTCAAATCTATCTGACGTAGACAGCTCGCACTGATTTATAGCTGTCAGGGGGTGGTGCCCCGACATCTTATGTTTATCATACCACTCCTGAGGGTAAAAGCTGAATAAGTAATGTTTAGCAAAACAACAAAATGCCCAAATCGGGAGACTGACCCCTACTCGAATACAATGCCTGTCGAATATGCATTCGACTCAAAGACAAGGCTGTTTCGAACGCAGTCAGGGAACGCGCTGCTAAGGGAGCAAAAAATCTAGACAGGCAGCAGCGACCGTTTATCCATACGTGTTCGTATATGTTGCACCAGTTTCGTCATGAATCCACGTCCCAACCCTGTGCGTATTCAGCATGCGTTGGACAAACTGTATTTCAATTGTCTGACAGCCTTCACTTAACGGCTGTGCAGAGTCGGAACGGCCGGCAGCACCCCGCCGAGCGAGAGGTCTGGGGCGTGCTCTAAACCTGACGCGGCGTTGGGCGCGAACGCTTCGCGGCATTGCTGCGCCGACGTCGCTTGCATCGTTTTTTTACAAATACGTCCGACCTCATTCATTGAACATCACATTTTGCTCTGATAATGAGTAGGTTTTCCTGCTTTGATATGCTCCAAGAATTCAGTAAATGCCTGGAAACATCTTCTGGCACGCCTAGAAGTACGCTGCGGAGCGGCGTGGGTGTGCACCTTGTTACTTCATATACTTGCAATTGATATTTTGTTTTTCTCCTAAAGACAGCAGACACGCTCAAAATTGGTATCGATTTCATGACATAAATCAAAGGTTTGGAGCTGATTGTGTTGGGAAATGACGAAAAAACCGACGAAAACTGTGTGCAAATGAAGGAATTACGGTTATTTCGTTATCAGGTGAAAGTGGACGAGTTTTACGGCGCGCGGTTGAAACAGCGAATATTAGCAACAAAACGGATGAGAAAGAGAAGCCGAAATACTCTTACAGCCTGTACTGGAACGTTAACCTCGTTGGAAGCATCAAAAACCAGCCAAAAGGACCGTATTAGTACTATCAATATGGACTAGTTTGTATTTTGGGGCGGGGTTGCAGAAGCTCAGGGGCGGGGTTGCAGAAATTTTTCGATTTGCATTGCTGAAATTTGGTAGTTTTGACTCGTTTTTGACGCTTCCAACGGCGTGAGCAGTCTACTAGGAGCCATGCGACTTCAGAAACGTAGTTATCTCAACAACTTTTTCGAGCGTGTCTGCTGCCTTTGATTTTGTGTGATTCTCAATTTTTTTTATCCAGTTCATTTATTATAACAATCATTTAATGCATTATTGTCATTTATTTAGTAACTACTTTCTTGAATTTTTTTTTCAGTTAAAGTCGAGTAGTATCGATCTAAAACACATCCGAAGTTGCCGAAATTTCGAGATTTAAGAAGTTCTAGAGGTTTGACAAGCGTTTCTAATCAGGTTTGGAACCATGCCAAAGCCAGGGCTGGGCACGCGTCCCGGTTAACCTTAAGGGGGTGCATATTGGACGTTGCAGAGAGGGCAAAGTGAGGTGCCTAAACCGTTCACCAAAAAAAATCAAGTGAATGTTCTGTCGAATTTCAGAAAAAAAAGATAATACACGTATTTCGTCTGATTGGTCATATCTTCTTCCCCGCTTTTTTAGGCAAACACTGAATACAAAAAAATTGAAAACTTTGCAAACTCCTGTGAAAGAAGCGAATGATCGCATCTTCCTCCTTGAAAAGTACCCTCTCCATAAAAACCGAGTTTTACCCTGCTTGAATGCCGCAATCCGTTAGAGATTCGGCTTGCCTTGCGATATGGTGTTTGTCTGCAGCTACACAGCGCATACTGGAGTGGGCGCGCACGCAACATTAATTAAAAAATGTATTTTCTTACAGAAAGGTGAGGAGAAAAGGATTGAAACTGTCGTAAATGAAGACAGGCTGAAATTTGATACTTTTAATGTATCCATTATAGAAATTTAATGTAAATAAACTATGAAGACAGGCAGAAATATGATACTTTCAATGTATCCATTATAGAAATTTAATGTAAATAAACTATGTTGGATGGGGGTTAATTCTTTGGATGTGAAAAGGTTTATTCAAATGAACCTAGTTGATTAAGAACAGCATCAAGCATGAGAACTAAGAGCTTTAGGGGTAAAACGAGAATCTGGCAAACATTTCAATATCAGTAGGTTTGATATTCAATGTACCTTAAAGGCAGTGTCCACGATAAAAATCGTTTTTCTGTTCTTCAGCCTATCTTGAAAACGATCCCATGCTGATTCCAACGATGTCTCTGAAATCGTACCCAACCTTCTGGGAACGTTGCAATCACCCGATGACGGGTATGATCTGGTAAGCACAAATCGGCATTAAACCCAGTTAAGCTGAGGCCTTTTGAAGACAGAATTTCGATGTTTTTGAATATTTGATGCCTTATTATGGCATGGTATTTGATCACAAGTTATCACAAGGTAGCTGAGTTGAACGCAAAACTCAGATGTCAGGCAGGACTCGAACCTGCATCGCACGCTTTCCGGGCGAGAGTGTTACCATTACACCACCGACACCCCTTTTTGCATCACTCAGCTATTCACACATGATCTGTGTGGGCACAACAGCAATCACCCGATGGCGGGTATGATCTGGTAAGCACAAATCGGCATTAAACATTAACTGAGGCCAGGGACGAAACAAACTTTGTCAGCTTCTCCTTCATACCTTTCCTTTTTTGATTAACCTACCGCGAGTAATCTGAAAATGGGGTTTAATATAATTATAGAATTGGCAATTATGTCATCGTCCATACTTGATGTATATTCCTATACATATGAATTTTACATACGTATTAGTATAATTTATTGGTACTACTGGTCAAGTGCTTTCTTGAGGGCAACCCAGGGGCACTTGATCTCCAGCATCGCTAGCCGGGCTTTCACATCTACCTCTTATATAAAGGTATCGATAATGAGCATTTTCCTTGCTTTATGAATACTTCATTCATATCTAATTGCCATTTCTCTTGTTAACAATTTCTCTTTTTTCATACTTCATCATGTATGTCAATTTATACCTTATACTAGTAAAATTTTGTACTTCACAATACTACTCTCTTTAACATTGCTCAAAACCCTGACTTTTCTAACTGTCAATTCTCATCATGTCTAAGAAGATAGTTGATTCTTATCTAACTTCGATTTTAATCACATTGATCACGAAGGGGGGGTGTGTATACAAGTCTGTTGGTACCTGCTCGTTGGTGCCCCTGCTTCTACTGAACCCAGCAGACGTTTGAGTGTACACAGGGAACGTTCGAGCGATATAGCGTGCACAACTATATCGCGAAAGTATCCCGCACATTGCATAAAGGTGTCGCCGTCCGGCACACTAAGGCCTCTGGTCCATAACACCTTAGGATCCGTACCTAGGGAGTCATGGAGTCTTTGGCGACAAGCCACAAGTTCGCCCCCCTGAACTGTCGATCGCTGTCCAGTGATATCCAAAACTGCGCTATCCAGACTTCTGAGCTATTTCCATGCACCGTTTGCTGCTTTGCAGGAAACCCGCCTCAAGGATAGACCCGTCATCGGCGTCGGAGAGTACACCATCTACTGCGGTAACGCTGACGATAGGAGAGTGGGAGGCTGTGCAATAGCTGTAAGGAAGGATTTCAATGGTATGGTCAAGGAGTTCGGCTCAACGTCGTGTCGGAATGCATTCGTACGACTGCGGGATCACAGAGGATTCAATCTGTGGATAGTGAGTGCTCATGCGCCCACTGAAACCGCCGAAGACAATTCGAAGGATGCGTTTTATGAGGAACTCAATACGTTGCTGGCCAGGATACCTTGTCAACATGCTGTTGTCGTAGGGATTGACGCAAATGCGAAGATGGGACTTGATCAGGAATCTGAAGTACTCGGTAAATGGTTCTACCCAGTGGAGCAAACATCGGACAATGGCTACCGCCTTGTCGACTTTTGTGAACGCAGTGGTCTGATTATTGCATCGACATTCAAGAGCAATCATCGCCGCCATCAGCTTACGTGGCAGGGACCAACCCGGCTATCTCCAGAAGAGCAGCGGAAGCGGAAGATGACAACTTTGAAACTACAGCTTGACTATGTCCTGACGAGGAATATTCCAGTATCGGACATTCGAAGATCTTGAGCTGTGTGGGATGTCGCATTCGATTCGGATCACCGTCCTGGTCTGTTGAACTTCACTGCGAGGATTCATAAGAGGAAGCGAGGGCTCAGCCTCTCCAGAGGATTGACATGACAAGTCTCAGAGATGAAGAGTGCAGAAGGAATTTCCGACAACGCGTTTCTATTCACATCGGAGTACGGACTAAGAAGAAACTTTGCGACGCGGATTCTTTTGTCAAATGCATCCAGGACGCTTCGAAAGAGGCACTCCCGGTTGTACAGCCTAAGAAGAAGTTCGCCTACGTCTCAGAAGAAACGACATCTACCTACAACAGAGTATGTGCTCTCCGAACTGCAGGAAACTTCGTGGAGGAGAAGCGTCTGAGGAGGAAGTTGCGTCGGCAGCTTCAAAGTGACCGCGAACGAGAGTGGACGTGTAGAGCTAAGGAGTTCGAGAAGGCTTGGGAGGAGAAGAATCCGAGGAAAGCCTACACGTTGCTGCGACAGTATAGCGGGAAGATGAAGAGATGTTCTCCTGTCTTGAACACTACCAATGGAGTTGCAGTTGGTGATGCGACGCTGCCAATATGGAAGGATTACTTCAGTTCACTACTGAATCGTCCAGCGCCATCAGTACCTGAGCTCCCGCATGTTCAGAGAGCACATTACGATGTCAGTGAGGAACCGCCGACTGAGTCTGAAGTTTTGGATTGTGTCCGGAAAATGAAGAATGGAAAGGCAGGTGGAGATGACAACATCACTGCTGAAATGCTGAAAGCTCTTCCTCCGTCTGGGATTCGTGAAATGACCAACACCATCCGTGCCATATGGATGAGCGAAAGGATACCCGATTCGTGGAGACATGCGATCATCGTACCTCTTCACAAGAAGCTATCCGTCACGGATCCTAAGAACTACAGAGGAATCTCTCTACTTCGTGTCATGTACAAGGTTTTAGAACGTATCATTCTCGAGCGGCTTATCAAACATCGTGAAGGAACGACCAGAGATGAGCAAGCCGGTTTTCGACCTGGAAGATCGACCATCGACCAAGTGTTCGTCGTGAGAAGAGTAATTGAATCGTGGCAGCGGTTTTCGAAGCCATTACAGCTTGCTTTTTGGACTTTGAAGCCGCGTTCGACTCTCCTCATCGTGATCGATTGCTCAATGCTCTGCGAGCAGATGGAGTCCCGGAAAAGTATGTTCGGTTAATCGAGGACATGAACAAAGGAACAACAGCAGCAGTTCGTACACCTGTCGGATTTACGTCAGCTTTCGAGGTGAAAACAGGAGTAAGGCAAGGAGCCGTTGCAGGACCTTTTCTTTCCAACTTCGCCGTTGATGACATCATGCGTAGAGTTGCAGAACAGTTTCCTGCGGATGTGATCCTAACACCATCAGGACGCTCCCTTGTCGACCTGGAGTACGCCGACGACATTGTGTTATTCGCTGAAAACAACGCAAAACTGCAAAGGATTGTGAACCTCGTTTCGAAGTATGCCGCAGCCTATGGACTTCGTCTTCGTCCCGACAAATGCAAGCAGATGTGGGTCTCTCAGAGGCCTTCAACTGGAGTTTGTGTGGACGGACAACGTATCGAACTGGTGGACGATTTCTGTTATTTGGGCTGTTTGCTGAAGAACGATGGTAGTTATGCAGCGGATATTCGACAACGATGTGCGAAAGCTACGTCTGCATTCAATTCTCTAACCAAGTGTTTGTGGTCTACCACCATCGCGAAGGAAGTCAAGTTGCGCGTCTACCTATCCGCTATTCGCCCTATCATAATGTACGGATCGGAGACGTGGGCAGCACCGAAAACGCAGATGGAAAGGTTGGATTGCACGGAGAGGAAGCTTTAGGTGTTTGCTTGGATATTTCTGGCCGCGTGTATGCCATAATGAAGACCTTTACAAGGAAATCGACGCAGTACATCAACGCTTGACACGAGGGAGGTGCCAGCATCTCCTAACGCCATCTCAAGCAGCAATGGAAAGTCGACTTCGACTGCTCGGGCATATACTAAGAAGAACGCCGGATCGTCTCGTACAACACGCTTTAAAAATGCTTCCAAATCCTGTCTGGAAACGGCCACCTGGGCGTAGGCGAAAGTTCTGGACGGATGTGGTTAAAGAGGATTTAAAGTCACTCGGCATCGAAAGACAGTTCAGGCGCGATGTTTCGTTTCGCAGGAAATGGAATAGTGACAGCTGGATGGAATGTGTTCAAATTGTGGCTGAAGACCGTGAAAAATGGACACGGCTGACTACTAGGACGGCACACCTCTGTGAAGATGCGGAATGACCGCGTCAGGCGAAAGCCAACCGATTAAGTCAAGTAAGTCAAATTGATCACGAAGCTTGTCTTGGTCCGTCACGGAATGTGACACGCACCAGTGGTGAACCATCTAGTTGATGCATTTTCCTCGTATTATTTCAATTTTTGTTTGCTCAATGTAACTATAGCTTTGCCCTCTCGTTTGGAGCCGGTTGAAGTGGAGCTCATCGGGTTGTCACCATGTTGAAATCTACTTATCACGTGGATTCCACCGTGTCTAACCGCTCCGCTGTTGCTCCTCCCGGACGCGTGTGAGCGGGTGGGGCTATACGTCTTAATTGTAAATTATCATACGTCTTCGTCAGTCAAGGATTATTGCACACACCGATGTTGAAGCATCTACATCTGGATGCATTCTCTTCTTCTCCTCATATGGATAATGGAACTAATTTTTGCTTAAAGGCATCGTACACGATGAAAACCAAATTTCAGCTTTTGCGTTCAGTCGGACTAGTGGGCTATAACAATGCCCCTCAGAACGTTTGGAGTTTCAAAATCACCTCTGAATGAAGATTTGCTTTCCTCAAAAGGGCTTCCTGGGTTTGGGGGGCCGGCCTTGGGTCGATCCGTTGTTACAAGGAACAAAACTCCGTGGTCGCTGCCGGCGATCGTGCGTTGACGCGTCGTAGGGCGCAAAGCACACACCACTCGATTTCACGTTCGTCATCGATCGAAAGCAGCTGACAGCATTGGGAGCAGCATGTTAGTAACCCTTTTCAACTTCGTTCAAAAAAAATGATCGCTCGTCTGAATGGCGTCCTTGGTGAATTACTTCCAACGCAGCGCCAAGGAACGAATTGTAAAACTGTTCCTTGCCTTCTCCGCGCAACTATCCCAAGTTGATGTCGGCGGAAATTTCAAATTTGTCTTGAGCTCTATCGAAATGGGTTTTTCTTGAAAATTTGACGTTTTGGAGGGGGCTTCCTGCAACATTTAGTTACTATAGAGATATACCAACACGAAAACGTCAAAAACCCAAGCATGGTTTTGATCGTGTGCGATGCCTTTAAAGGCACAGGACACCCAAGAAATTCTCTCTCAGATTCCATGCTTATCTTGGAGAGAGCCACTCTCTGATCACAATGGTGTCTCCTAAATCGTCCAGGACCCCTTACGAATGGAAATATGGTTCCTTGAAAATGCCTACATTTTGAGGGCGAAAATTTCTCGGACGAGTTGTCCCAGGCCTGTATTTCTCTTCATTCGCAATCGCTGCACGAGACCAAAACAGGATGAGGAGATAGACCGTCAATGAACTGAAGAACGATGACTTGCTGAGAATTCATCGATTCATTTAGCCGCTATCGAGTTCGTAAATCTGGTAGGGGGCCGGGCCCGTGGTGGTAAGCGAAGGGGGTCGGGCCTGTGGTGGTCGCTTATATCTCGCTTATCTGAGGGAATTGAGATCTCGCATTTGGCACGTATTGTAAATTAGGGGTCTCCTACACAATCAAATAAAAATCACAAAATTCATGTCTGACGGTGTACTGTGCCTTTAAACATCTTCAATAATTGATATGATTTGCGATTCGTTACTATTTTCCTTGTCGTTATATATATATATATATATATATATATATATATATATATATATATATATATATATATATATATATATATATATATATATATATATAAATTGCAAGCCGGCAAATAGTTAACCCGTTTCCCTTAATCATGTCTCATTTTTTGTTGTTAGCTCTTAACATACATTTTGGCAAACCAACCTTTGTTCTCTTTTCAGGCACTTTTTTGGGATTTAGATGCAATCCCAGTCCAATTCCTTCACAGATTTATGGAGGGCCATACCTCTGAATAAAAATAGGGACTGGTACTTATGGGGTTATAAGCGGAAAATGTCAAGATGGATCAGTTTTTCGCGCCACCCAGTACTAAGTCAAAACTCTGGGGATTGACAACCTCGCCAGCAGCCCTGGCAAACCCGTAAGGGGAATTCCTCTCTGCAAGGGGTTAGGCCGCCCACTTACTTAGATTTTGATCAAAAACTCAGGTTCCAAATCAAGCAAAAAACTACTCCCTGGCTTCCTTCACCAAGTATATGAATAGAGCTAACAAATATACCATAAAAGATTTCGGTATTGATCAAAAAGGTGAAAAATGTTCGGCAAAATGCACTGTTTGTAGACTTACAAACTTTGATAACTAAATTGATTCCACCGTTACAAAATTTTACTGGAGAAATGTGAAAATTTAGCACCAGACATCCCGTTCAAAAGCTAGTGCACCATACAAATGTCAAACAATTCACACCGTGGCTCGAGGTTTGCTATGTACGCTTAGAAGGAAAAAAAACCAGAACCAATAAACATGAGCTCAGATACGCAAAAAACGCCTTTGATTTCAGCAAGAGTTTGGCCATTCTCCGCTTGAATGTTATCATTGATATGGAAGTGAGTGTGGTTTTACTTACACGCAGATACACTGAACCCGCCCTTACTGTGAAGAATTTGCATCTAATTGTGGTTTTCGGTCTCGCAAATGATATTTTCCTTTCCCCACCTGTTGTTTTTGAGAGGGCTATACTGTACCATTTCCAACAAGCGGGCGAACGTAAACCTTGTACACTCTCAAAAGGACGCTACTGTCTTTTGTAGTGAGAGCCTTAAAAATTTGATAGGTACGGTTGTGAGCCTTTTTGTACAACTCTTTGTAATGATAATTGAAATCTAGCTTCTCATCATACAAGAAACCGAGATCCTTGATTTGGCTGACTCTCTCAATACCCTGGGCATCTATATTATACGAAGTGGGCAGCATGGAAGAACCAATACGCATCCAGAAAGACTTTCCGGGAGAAATCGGAATCTGCCATGTCGTTTACCATGCTTGGATAGCTGTTTGCAAGCGCTCTGTACCAAGAAGGGTAGAGACTTCCCTGCAAATTTTTAGGTCGTCGGCATATTGTCTACAAACGCCCCCATTTTTATGCAAAATATTGCCCAGATCAGCAGAAAAAATGTTAAAGAGGATCGGCGACAGTACACCTCCTTGTGGCACTCCACTTTTGACCTCAAAAACATTCGACAAAGTTGAATTTATGCGAACTTGGAACGTTCTTCCAGTCAAAAACTCTTTGATCCACTTCCATACATTTTCATGTAAACCGAGCTTTTCCAGTACGCGAATGAGCTTTTTGTGGCTAACTTTATCGAATGCTTTAGCAAAATCTACATAAATCACGTCAACACTTTTTCTGGTATCTAAAGCTAATGTCCAATCTTCAAGAGTCTCCAGCATATTTGTCGTAACTGATTTCCCACGAACAAACCCATGTTGACACGGAGGAATGGGATCATTTAGCCCTCTCAGGTAAAACTAGTTGTCGAGAATCGGTCGAGAATCGAGAAGTTGTTCAGAAAGTAGAGAGAAGTTGTCGGGAATTCTGGCAGATGGGGAAGTTGTCGAGAAATTCGGAGAAGTTGTCCAGAATTCTGGAAAAGTTGTCGAGAATTCAGGAGAAGGACATAGTTGATGAGAACTCCGTGAGAATTCTGGACAACTTTTTCCCGAAACGAGAATGTGTCGAAAACTTGTCGAGAATTCAGGACATATCGAACTTGAGGAAGCTAGTTATCGTTTATAATTTATTCCACCGAACTCTTGAACATCACATTTCCATGGGATTTCCATGTTTTCGGGTTTTGACATATCGGTTTTACCAGAAGATTGTGAATTGAAGTATCTAAATTTCAAAAGTTTTCGCGATTCCAAGTACTAAACTTTCTTTTTATGATTCGTTACTGGAAAATGAGATTTCAAATATCATTATTCGAAAAGCTGTTCTGAAATTATCAAAATGACTTTGAGAATCAGGAATATTCAATCGAAAAAATCTAAAGTGATTCAGTTCTGGCTTAAATATGAACCTCTTAACCTTGCATTAATTATTTGGCATTCTATTGGTGTACAGTGTCCTATACCAATTGAGTTGCTCCTTCACTGCTTGGATAGGTGAGGCCCGAGCCTTGTTTCGGCACATGAGCGAGGCCAGTCTTCACATCCTAGAGTATTAACAGGCACAGGCAACAGGTACTTACCATTCGAGATCTGCTGACCCGTTACCGTTGACGAGGCGTCCGCTACCTGGGATCCGCCCACTCTTGGCTACTCGAACCTCGTATAAATTATACTAATACGTATATTAAGTTCATAGCCTGTTCTGCGGTCTTCTATTTTCCATCTAAAATTATTCCTGAGCACATTTAGAGACTATTGGCTACTTTAATAGCAAAATAAAAGCCGCTTAAGCTGCATTCATAAAAACCTCTTTAAAGGCAGCGTTCACGCTAAAATATGGGTGTCGAGTTTTCTGCAGAAAAACCTTCTATGGGTGCAGTGTATTGAGACCTATTCGGGAGAACCACTCAAAAGCCCCTCTTTCGAACAAAATTATCAGCTCAATCTTGGGCAGTTTTTAACGGTGGCCGAGTCCTCTTCCTATGGCATGGCATGGTGGGACGAGTTATCGATAACGCGCATCAAGAGACATCAGCTGTCTTGAACCCAAGACATAATCAATTCGCACTAGCCGACGACTAGGAGTGCTCGCAATTCTGTCACTGACTGAACCCAGTCTGTGCATTTATGTTTTTATTCTCATGCTTTATTTGTTTTGAATGGAGAAAATTTGGACTGAATTTTGTTTCTCTTTAGTTTTTTTGTGTAAGTTATTTTGAACATCCAAAATTTGTTCGTCGACAATTTTTTTCAGGCGATCACATCGTGTATATAAAGAATGAAAAAATGCCCGAAACAAACTCCGAGAAGGAGATTTCGGACGTTTTGAATAAATTTTCACACGATCCGAAATGTAAATGGACTCATGTGTGGATTATTTAGAAAAAAAAGTCTAAGGTCTGGATTTGCAAAAGAAGGATTCATTATAGCAGTCTATGGAATACTTCCATTCGAAATAAATGAACCAAGAAAGCAAGAATATAAATATTGAGGTTTACTTGGCACTATTCCACCTTTCGGACTGCACCGGTAAAAGACTTTCTCTTTCGTGGAAACTTTGTACATATATGGATCGAACACGATTTTTTTCATATCGCTTCGCTTTAAATCTTTTTGCAAGAATGTGTTACGTATTGACTCTCTCTTTCGGAGCAATATTTAATTTTTGCCTAGCTATGTGATGGTGGCCCTAGGGCAGTCAGCGAGAGTGTGGCGAGGGGGGGGGGGTTAGGGAAGCAGCATGCGCGCGTACACGCACGCGGAGAACCCGGTTATTCATACCGTTTCTGTTCCAAGCATTACTTCAGGGGGCAATGCTCCCCTAATTCTTGGAAGAGTAGAATTATACCCTTTCATAAAACTGGAATTACCTGTTACTCCAAAATTGTTCAAATATTCGAATAATTGCTAAAATGAATGACTAGAAATCTGCTGTCATTAATTGTGGAAGCGGTAACCCTAGAATAACTCAAGGAAACAGGAAGAATTAGAGTGCATCCTGAGATTGCAGCAAACAATTTTTTATCTGATTAGTCGAATATTGAGAGTGCCCAAGTATAGAATACGGATTTATTCTCTATTTGAGAGTGGTTTCCTGGTGCAAATCGCGTGCTTGTGCGCTCATATGCTGTGTCCTCTTCTTCCTCACACTTTCTCGCTGTCCCTCCCCTAGCTTCGCACAAGCACGAGAAGGAACAAACTAAATTTGCCTCCGAAACAGAGGATAGATTGAAGTCTCTGATTTAACAGTTGTCAAGGGGGTTCTTCGAGGTGATGATCGCAAATACGTTCCCCATTTTTCTGATGTCTAAAGATTAAGGCAGGTTACGATAGCCACACGACACTAAACCTAATGCGACTTACCGTGATCCTTCGAAAATCGAGAAATTGATAATCGGTCTGTGATCACCACTTCAAAAAAATCCTAGCGCAGTTTAAGCTACATTTGAAGCATCGATCTACTACGGTATGAGAGTCGTAATCTATTGTAATCTTCTGGAAAATTGCCAAAGAATTTTAAATTCTTACTCAGCACCCCCAAATAACCAACCTGGACCAACTGTGGGCAAAACTCAAACTATGAACTTTTCTTACTATCCGAATGTGGAACAGTAACCTTATCGGAACAAAATTCATGTCCGCAGATGCGCACATCAGCTGTTGTAGCACGCAGCTAGAGGATAATTGTGCCGGGATATCGTGGTCCAATCACGGCTTTGCTTCCGGTGCTCGTCGCAACAGAAGTTCATCGCACCTTCGTACCGGAATTTTACTTCAATAAGGACAGTACTTGAGTACCCGTCCTCTTCTGTAGGTCCTTCCCGAAGAAATCGCAACTCTGCGCACATTATTCGGGCGTACCACCTGTGTTCCCTAGAAAGCTGCGACGCTGCTTCGATATGGAAGATGAATCGAGCCTGAGCTATACATTACTAAAATTATTGACCAAATCATGTAGGGAGAGCTCACTTTATTATGAGGCCTTTGAGTGAAAGGCCTCATGTCGCTACGCGAGGCAGATATATCCTCGTTGCTGCACCTTGGTCATACAACAATCTAAAGTCCTAAGCAAGCACAATCGATAGTAGTGAACCCGGAGTATGCTCGGACCGCAGTAACTGCGTCGTCTATACCGCTTGTTCAGTCACTTGTCCCATGAGAGCTAACGTCGGCATGGATCGTGAAGAGACTTCGCGTTCACTGTTGAAGGTTGGTGCGAACTCAGTGCCATGTGCTATAACATAGGTGCACCGTGTTTGCGCCAACCTTCAACAGCGAACTCGAAGTCTCTTCACAATCCATGCAGGTGTTACAACGCCTACTGCGATGAACTTATGGACAAACCACACGCTGGTCGCCCAGTTTCTGAGCCCGAATTACAACACACGTTTCGTGGCTGCCAACGGCAAACAAACGAAGACTTCGGTCATGATGTTGAGCACAACTTTAAACCATAGAACAACCTTTAAATTACGCTCAGCCAGAAAAATTCTATCTGCGCAAAAGTGAAAAGAAGACTTTTCCCCCTTTGGTTCAACACATGTAGGACAGAGTATTTATTCAGAAATCTCATTGTATTCCTCACTACAAATTTTTATCACTGATAACGACACGAAAAATGAATCCGGCACTCCTGCAACTTCCTTCTGCAGACTTTATCGATTGTGAGAAATGGCACCATAACGACGTGATACCTGAAAAAAAGATTTTCAAATCAAGGTAAAAAAGTAAAGTTCTCGGCGTTCCTCAATTCCTATGGAATGCGCCATACATTTAACCTCCATTCAGAATCTTAGAGCCTTTGAGTGCGTATAGGACCTATCCAATAACTTGCGGGGGCCAGCCGATGTTCCAGTCGAGTCCTTATTCTCTCAGACAAGCTTGGTACCAAATCACCGACCCCGTGGAGATGGAAGGTTTGATTGGCCCTAGACGAGGATCAATGACTCGACAGTGTGCGTGACAGTGGCAACTCTTGCCACTGCCCCTCACGCGCCCCAACTCCAGGTATGTTAGGTTATTCCGGGTACTGACCTAGATGACAGCTAACCCCAGGCTTCAATGAATACAGTACAAAAGTATTGTGGACCACTGGATGGGAGGTAGCCGCGAAGCTGGTATGATTGCTTTATCATGGAAGTAAAGCGGTCGTTTTTAAGAAAACACAATGGTATAAAAGGAGAAGCAACCGCTCCGCTCCCAAGATAGCGAGATGAAATCTACAACGCAGCTCACTGGAGATGAGATACAAACCATCTCAGGGATGATTGCCGAGCGGGGGAGAGGGTACGGCTGGGGTCAGATAGCTGTAATGCAGCGTTCAGAGCTCATTCGCGGCGCGACGCTGTAATTAGCCTACTTATCGATCAAGCGACGTCGTGTCGCGTTGTCGCTAGCTGTTCACAGTGAAGAGGATCATTTTTGACCCAAGATGTTTACGTATTCCTCCCCAAATTTCGAAAATTATATCATCCTCGTTGTTCAACAGGACATCAACCACTTGACCCTGGATCTTCGTCCAAAGTTAACAATCAGCAACATCCAGGTGACGTTAGAGGTTGGTATTGTTAACAACTACTTATTCGTAGCAGAGGCGCTAAAGGTCCTAGCATTACGTCGGCGGCGACTTCGCTGTCCCAGCTGATCAAATAATCATCAACCACACCACATCGGTCTAGAGCGCTTGCAGTGCAGCAGCATTTAAACATCGTCATGAAGCCCGAAAGCAGGGTCAAGCGGATATTGTCCGGTGGAACGAGGGGACGTACAAAAATTAAAAATGGGAATTGGAGGGAGGATGTAAAAAAACTGGTGCAAAACTGAAAAATTCGAGAAAAAATAAAAAAAGTGTTTCTAGTGAACCTAGGAGGTTGAAATGTTTGACAATTCTCAAAATTTTTCGTCACCTAGAGGAGAAGGACATAGCTCCATCAAGGTCAGGAACAACCGTATGCTTGTCTCTCTTCGGAAAACTACAGTCCACAGCAACGGAAAAGGCGGTGTTACGGTTGCCTACATTCACTAAGCATATGGTAGTGATGGCTAGCTCGGTTCCAGTTTTGCCATTAATCGATATGGTACAGCTGATAGGATTTCTCTGAACAATTTTTCTCTACTTCTTTCATTATCCCATGTTATTCTTGCGTGCATAATAAAAAAGACTTTAGATGAATTATTATTGTGTGCAAAGGGGAAAGCTTACCGATTCTTTACGTCTCCGATACTTTTTTTGTTCCCGATTCAGAAAAAAATGGAATCAGCCGACGATTATGGAGAGACGTCCGCAAAGACGTACCCGAGCACCTAGTCGACGACAAACTTTGATTTTTTTCTTATCAATTTCGGAGAGAAAACTCATCGGGAACGTCAAGAAACGTTACGTGTCCTCTCCCCATCAAACACACACTAGCAAATCACCTAGAGTCTACTATAGACAAACACAGGAATAACACGTGAAAATTAAAGAAACAAAAAAAAATAAAAAATCAGAAAAAAAGTCATTAGCTGTTCCATATCGATTGATGACCCAGTTGGAACCCAGCCGGTCATGGCAGCAGTAGTCTTAGTGAAACTACGCAACCGCACAACCGCGTTTTTCCGTTGCCGTGGATTGTAGGTAGAAAAAAAACATGGAAGAAAAAAATTTGTTTCCCGCAATTGCACCAACAGGCGTACAGGTAAAAGAGATGCGGAGTTTCAAGGCCGGAGCCACCACCGTGCCCATGACGCACTCGATATAAATACTAGGAAGAAGTGAAGCAAACTAACTTCAGTTCTGACGGCGTCAAGGCCTTGACTTCGGTAGGGTGAGTCCATGCAATTTCCTGTGAATGACATCGAGTCGAGACGGACGGGTAGCCTGAAAAAATTTCTATCAGAACTAGGAACTTCTAGACAACCTCATCATTGGAAATCTGTTAGTCGCAGCTGAAGACCATATTTTCAGAGTATACCTTCCTCGCAGTTGAAATCGAAATGCTCCGCATGGGTTTAAATTCACCTTACACATTCTCCGGACGTTTCTACGAATCGCGCACTGCGACAGCTATCAATGATTTAGAACCGATTTTCGAAAAAGGCACGTTGCCTATGCCTACAACCTAGAGTAAGCTACATGCATATATTATCCGAATAGCGACTGCCCGAACACACGTTTGGCAGGTGCCGCACTCCAGCAAAATCAGCAGTATGACACCCCGGGCCATATTATTACATTTCCCTGATCGTAGCAAAACCACCGAAAGTAATCCTCGAAAATTCAAAAGAACACATTCAGAAAACATAACAGAGGGATGCTATAGAGTACTCATTCGGCACTTGATATCAAAGTGGCAGCGGACATCGGTTCCAGATTCCCTACATATAGCCCGCTGGCGCAAATGTTCCTCACCAAATGCTTTTTTTCCACAGAAAAAAAAAACGCTAGAAGCTGCAAAAGCAGACACATGGAGTATCAGACTAGGTCAATATACATTACACTCGGGCCAAGTCGAAAGAACAGACCATCATCCGAATAAAAAAAACGACTGTTCGAAAAGTTGGGACCTCGGATCAATGAAAAGTCAATCCTTCGAGAAAATGCGATTCCCGAAAATTTCGAAAATGTCGATCATTCGAAAACCTCGATTTTCGGATAAGCCGAGAGTTCGATCATTCTGAAAAGTTTGCCTTTCGATTTATACGAAAAGTCGATCCTTCGAAAAAAATCCAACATGCCCAAGTACAATAACACTGAGGTGTGCAACCCTTTGGCGTCGACTTCGAATACTGTGCATCTTTCTGGCTTGTTTTAAGGTCAGCGTATGGTCTCGTTATTCTGAGCCAAACTTTGTCAGTCCAGTCTTTTATTACAAGCTCTCGTAGCGCCGCAAAGAGCAACTCTATAGGCTTGATCGTGTCGCAAATCGTGATCAATAGTTTAGAACTGCACTATGCTGAGCCGCCCAGCAGCAGATCTACAGACGGCACCTTACGCTTGCGCTTACTCGCGGGCAATATTCTCGACTCAGACCCTAGCTAGGAGGAACCGCGACGATAGCACCTATGATCCATTATATTTGTCAAAACCATAAATTCCACCTCGTGCACTAAAAATTTCACTTGAAAACGCTGCCAAATACTCGGGATCTTGCTAAAGGAAGTTGCGCGAAATCGCCCTGTATCGCATGCCGCGTCGGGGAACATTTTAGCATCCAGGATCTTCTGCCACCCTAATCTTCGATTATCCGCGGATAGCGTTATTGTATCATGCAACACTAGCACCACACTCAAGTCAAATTCGAGGTCCAACACTAGGCGCCAAAAAATGGGCGACACCTTTTTCGATTACGGAAAATTGGTCAATTATATTTATGTTCTAGTGTCGATACCTAGGATTGAATTCAAATTGAAAATCTTGCTTGTGGAATATTCACATTTTAAGCCCTTTGACTTCACTAATTTCGAAATGGGTAGGCAAAACCCCGTTTAATAGAAGAATTTCGGTGAGTAAAATTAGACGCGGGCTAGATCTCCGGCAACAAACTATCTCATCTCCGGTCGACCGAAAGAAGATTAGTAGGTATGCGCTATTGGTGATGAGCCGAACGCCTAGCTCTTACGGAGGTGAACACCTGGGAGCCAAGCAACGGTTGTCAGCAAGAAACCGGGATTTATATACAAAGTCCGCCCTCACGTATAGATTTTGCCCACACTCGGAATCTCAACGGGTCCGACCGCAGATTTCTGTCAGGTCGAACCCCTTTCCGTTTTCGCCCCTCACTTCTTCCAAATGAGACGACGTGGGGGAGAAATAACATTTACTCTTCCCCCATGCCTTCTCACTTGGGACTACGCGGAGGAACGGTGCTAAAGGGAGCGACCGGACAGAAAGCTGGGGATGGACCCCGTTGGAGCTGGGGTCGGACCCGGCGAATGTCTGAGTTGGGGCTCCGAAAATTCGGGAAAATTTTGGGAACGTTCCGTGCTCACGATAGAAATCATAAAAATCCACCAGTGGGCGAAAATTCGAGGGGGATGTGGGAAATATTTCGGCCGCCTCGTTTGAGTTTTTTGGCCAAAAATTAGCAAAAACAAATCCAGCGGAGATTTGATGTATACCAGATACCAATGAGGAGCTTAATAATGAGCTCAACCTCAAATATTGTATCGTCATGACTATCAAAGAGAAAACGTTCCCAGCGCCTAATCACCACTTCGAATTCCACTTAAAAGGCAATGTCGACGATGAAAACCGTCTTCGAATTCGAACCGGGAATCGAGAGGTCAGAGGCCCATTATATCAACAATATCGAAGAAAAGGCAAAAAAAAGAACCCGGAAAAACTTTCTATGTAGGGCGAATTCGAAGACGGTTTTCATCGTCGACACTGCCTTTTATGTAGAATTATAGCGATCCCTCATAGCTCCCGGCAAATTCACATATTTCGAGTACTGGTTTTTCCTGTGAAGCCGATTTTCCAGTTGTTTGCGTGGATCAATTGCTATTGAGGTATCCACAGGGGGCTAAGCTGCGCCGGGACACCAAGTGGACAACTGAATGGGGATATATAATGGTTGCATTCAGCTTTTTACGACGATTTCGATCATACTACTCTTCTTCAAATTTGACGTAAAAAACTGACCAAATAACGCCTCCAGGGGGGTCTGAGAAAATCGCAAAAATTTCGCTCCTGGAATGGGGATCTGAATAAAATTGGCCTTGTCTATACCTCGTACCGTACCCTGGCTGCCTATAGGTAATCCATCGTACAAAAACAAGCTTCGCGATTATTGGAAGAGTACGGTAACAGCTTTTTCAAAGGCTACGGTAACACAGAACCCCTACACGATTACAATCCTCAAGGCACAGGAAAATTCCATCGTATGCAGGCATTACGGCGCAGGGTCTTCGTTGCGGGACCTTCTCACCGCATACACGTTTACGAGGGCGCCGCGTTACCTTTGTTTCATAGCGAAAGCCATGATTTATTACGTTTAAAAAAGTACAGGAAACTAGTTTAGATACATTTTATAGATGTTTCTCCATTTAACTAATGATTTCGACGCTTCCAACGACTCTCAGCAACAGATGGGCCTAAAATTGAGAGAAGTTGTCTCCTGAATTCTCGAGCAGTATGCAGACTGCAATATCTAACCATTTATTTGACCAGTGATGTATGAAAACCTTCCTTCGAATGGTTCCAAGGTCTCCGAGAAGGGAATGAAACCCTAGGCGGACGGAATTTCAAGTCGAGTGCAAAACACAAAACGACTTTCCAAGAAGTAACTCGGAACTCAGAACTGGCTAGTTTTTTCAGGGGGGCGATTCTTTTTTGGAGATCAATTAGCAAACAACATTTCCAAAGTTTGAAAAAAAAACGAAAAATTCTTCGTAACTTGCACAAAAGACTGAAAATCGCACACATTGAAGTTCATTTTGCTCATATACGCTTCTAGATCTTTCAACTCCATACTGCGTAATGTTAAATACGATTAAAGACCGTCATCCGAGTGTTTGAGAATCGCAAACTACATAATGTGGCTTTCCAGTGATGTCAAAATGTAAAGGACCGGTCGGAAGCGGCGAGAGGGTCCCGTAACGAAGACCCTGCGCCGCAGTGTCCACATACGATGGAAGATTTCTGTGGTTTGAGGATTGTAATCGTGTCAGAACCCCTTACATTAAAATCTGCATCGCGCGCCGGATTCTCTGAAAAAGGACGTAGCAAACGAAAAAAATAAGCAGTAAAACAGGCAAAAAAACGCACCTGTAACTAACTATGGACAAAAAAAGAATAAACTTACATCGAAACAGCCATTCAAACTCCGAGCTTGTTCGCGAGAAATGTGTCTGCCATGATCGATCTGCTTAAGGGCGATTCCGTCACTCGTACGCGCCCTGCAAAAAAATTGTGAAGTGGCCTACGCCTAGATTTACTGTCCTTCGTGCCATTAATTGAGCTTTGCTGATAGAATTTCCGGTTTTTAAAGGCTTTTGGCGTTCCGATTTCCGATATTGAGAAACCTTTGGATTTCCGAAATTCAGAAAAAAATTCCGCTCATCCCTGATCTGAAGGCAACAATGCTCGAAAAACATCGATTGTGATAACCAAATGTATGTATACAGAAGGAACAACACACTACGATTTCACACAACACATTTACCTGCCAACTATATTACAAGAAATACAACTGGCAAAAGGAAAGGGCTGCCAGAGGCTGCTGCGAAACCAGCTAAACTGGCCTATAAATTTTTTGGAATAGTTATGATGAGTGGAAGAGTGTAGTTTTATATTCAAAAAAACTAATATACGAAACGAGGATTCCTTTTCATCTCGTTTTCGATAGAAAATCTGTTTTGATAGGTGGAGAAAACGCCCAGAAATAGCTATGTAAATGTTATGACGGTAAAACGGAATTAAGAAATCTAATGAAGTAATTGAAAAACCCTACCTCTATGACTTCCAACGGTCTCGTCAAACGACTCCATGTCTCTACCTGTAAATATACATTCACGAAAACAAAAAACAATCTAAATACGAAAATGGGCAACAAAACTACGCAATAGAGAACGAGAGCGCAATCAGAAAAAAAGATGAATTGATCAACACAAAAACGTGCTACAATGCGAACTTCGGCGCCGCAGAAACTCGTCCACGAGTAATGGGAGAACTCGCCCACCGTGGCGGGGTCTCCGGAAAAGGGGTGGAGTCTCCGACATTTTGGGGTGCCGAGTTTAGGCACTTCCAGGCGGTTTTTTCGTGTTTTTTCTTCGCGAATGGCTCACTTTGCATCACACCACTACTTCTCTGCAATAAATTCACAAACTGTTTGATCGTGAACGCTGCCTTTAACTGGTGGCTGGCCGACCCTAGTACTTAGCCGTCCTAAATCACCACTCATAACCGCGTTCTGTTCAATGTTAGGAAAAAGCTGAATATCGATCCAAAGAGGGCCTAGAATTAAAAATGGTGAGCTCTACCAACTATTTTGGAGATTCCCGTGGTCGATTACCTTTAGGTGCAGAATTTCGAGCCATTTTGTCCACGTTTTTCAAAAAAAAAACAATGAGAGTGGCGTGGCGGAGGCCCCAAAAAATTTATCGGTTGCAAGGTTATATTTTTCAACGCGGGGTAGTCCGGGATAAAACATGCCCACTTACCCAACATCTTACGGCAATTTTCAATGGTGCATTGCTTATCTCTGCAGCTACCTCTGAGAGAATCCCCCGCGATCGTTCACGGATAGGATCCCCTCGGTTTCTGTTAGGGTCCAAGAGGATACTAGCATGGGGCTATCGCGGAACGATCGCGAGAATCTGCCAGTCTCGAACCGACAGCGTACCGCGTTCGTTCATCGATGCTCCTGCCATGCTGCATCGCGGAACCGCTAGGAATCGAGCCTGGGCCTATCACGGAACGATCGCGAGATTCTACCAGCCTCAACCTGAGGGCAAATGGTGTCTATAAATTGATGTATTCGAGCTGTTACATCGCGGAACCGCGATGAAATGAGCCCGGAACAATCGCGGGACGGTCGCGAAATCCTGCCACCCTCCACCCCTGATCGTACCGCATTCATGCCCTCTCGATGTTTCATCCGTGCGAGTGTTGCCTATCAGGTCAGCACGAATCTATAAGGTATTGCCTTTGCCGTATTCCGTGCTGCTTTACAAATCTGCACATCATGAGAACGCGGAACCGGGGGGAAACGATCACGGTACCGTCGCGGATCGCGAGTGCACCACGGTACTAGCGCTGTAAACCTCTCAACGATCGCGGTACCATCACGGTACGACAACGAGAATGCCAACGGATGAGTCAATTGGGTAACTATCGCGGAACGAACGCGGATCGCGGGACTAGGGGAAGACGAACACGGTACTATCGCGGATCACGGGAGCATCAAGGAACTAGCGCGAAAGATTCTCTAAGAGACAGTGTGGAGGGGTCATCTCTCTGAACCGCTCGCGCGCGGTAAGTAATCAATACTAAATCTAGGTGTGCGCTTCGCGCGCACCACAGTTTGAAAAAAAGTACTTGATGAAAAACAGTGAAAAGCGGCAACTTTCGGACGTTTTTGCAAATATAGGAACAATCCTGACCTTTCACGTGCTCCTGCACCCTCCTCTTCTTGAGCCGTTGCAACAGGTTGCAATTATGTATCCTCTGTTTCCGAGTGTGATTTATTTCCGTTCTTTTTCGTTCTGCTTCGGCGCGCGTACGCTGCGCCTCCTTCTTCCCACAATGTCTCTAACCTCGCTCCTCCCAAGCGCGCAAGGGAACGGAGTAGATCTGACTCGGAACCAGAGGATACATGTGCAAGCGTTTCATAGGGTGTTTGGTCCGCGCTTACACACACTACACACCGGTCACGCGCAAATATTAAAAGTAAGGTCCATGAAGGTAGGTGACGCCTCGGAAACCGGTATTGAATAAATTAAAGGAAATTGAGTTGTGCGCACAAGACATGCTAGACTAACATTACCTAAATCTGCTGGCATGGACATCTAACGCTGAACGCAAGTTCTCATGATGTGCTAGATCGGCATCTGATATTCATCTTTTTAATTTTTTAGAAGGGCTTACCAAGTTAGGTAGTAAACGACAGCAATAACAACAGCAACAAATCGCCGGAATCAAGGTGCTCAACACTGAGAGAACTGGCCGCAATTGCCCCGCAATCGTACCGCAATCGTGTCTCAGCGGCCCCGGCCAGAGCCGCAGAGGCACGATAGCGGTACGACTGCGAGGCGATTGCGGGCAGCCACGACCTTGCCGCAAAAGCCCCGCACAGCTCGGCTAGTTCTCCCAATATCCGGGTCACTGCAGGTGTTCCCCTGGCTCCTACAGTTCGGCTCCGATCCGGCCAGAAGAGCTCGGACAACAACAACAACAATGGCTCGGAGATCTTGAAAACAAGCTGAGCTGCCAGGCGGCTCCGATTCCTGTTCGATGCGGCTCGGGGTTGAAAATCGTCTGAGTAACTTCCTCAGAACAAAGATACAAGCAGAAATATCTTCAAAAATTGTGTAGCGAACTAATTCAGAAGAAGTGAGAATTCAAAGTGCGACCTGGAGCTGAGTTTGATGCTATGCATCTTTCGCCATGACATGCAGGTGGTGAAGGAGGGGATGGGCGATACCGAGTCTCCTCTGGCGGTCTTCTCTGAAACACTTTTTTGTCTCTTTGAGCAAGCATTAAATAGTCAAATGATTATAGCAAAGACGTACCACCTGATATTGTTGTTGTGGAGGCCGAGTTGAAGGTGGAAGAATGTATTGAGGAGCCGGACAAGTTTCACCTACGCAGGGCTGTGCTTGAGGAGAAGCCGGATGTCGCTGAGATGACTGGTACTCGCTCATCCTTGAAACAGTGCCGTTATTTACGGTTTTCGTAATCTCAGCTCGACAACATGAAACAATCAACACTCGTTATCCATCAAATATCAACAGGTAAGTAGTTTCGCATTTGTGGATTGAAGTATTGTACTGGCGTTATGCTCCACTCATTTGTTTGCGGCGAAAATCGATCGGAGAGGTCATTCGGGGCGCCCTACGCTAATTGTATATTTGTTTGAGAAAAAAGGGAAGTGGACCTCATCATCGTGTTCAGCGTCCCAAATAACCTTTTGGAAGGTTTTCAAACGTTTCCGGTACACGGCCACAGCTTATTTATTTATTAAAACGCACCTTAGCATGCACGCTAAGGTGCGTCAAAAAAAAGAACAGTACGTACGAAAACAAATCAACCATTTGCAGTAGCCACAAGGAATAAAACGAAAAGTGGAGGCGCTTCATTATTAACATCTAAAAAGCTCATTGTACCCTTTCTAATGGACGAGTTGCACTCTCAAACCTATTCCGACAAAGCATTGTGAAATGAATGATACATAGGACCGCGAGGGAAAAAATCAGGTGGATGACGCTAGGGAGACGCCATTTACACGAGCACTAGGGCATTCATGTAAACTCTGACATCAAATTTTCGGATGTTAGGTATTCCCTACCCTAACAACTTATTTTACACGAGCACTAGGGCATTTACACGAGCTTTTTAGCTCGTGTAAATGCCCTAGTGCTCGTGTAAATTTTTTAGCCTGTACCTATCATTAAAGGTACAGGCTAAAAAAAGAAGAAAAAAAAAGAACAAAGAAGGAAAGGAAGAAGGGCTAGAATAGCGATCACTGGCATTGCACCAACATTGCACTAGCATTCGGTGATGCTATCATTATAGGAACAGGCTATAAAACGGCGAATTTCACATGGTTCCTACGCGTGCTGATGCGGAGCGGAGGTTAGAGACAGTGAGAGAGCGGAGGGCAGACGAAGGCCCAGGCGTCGCGCGCGCCGCTCGCGCCTCGAATGATGTGAATTACGACGCTTTAAAGGCACAGTCCAACCTCAAAATCATTTCTCTGATTTTCTGCCTATCTTGAAAACGGTCCCACACTGATTCCAATGACGTCTTTCGAATCGTTCAAGGCCTACTGGAAACCAAAGTATGGTCCCTCAAAAAATTGAGCTGCGGAAGCATGGTGGACGAGTTGTCCGAGGCTATTAACTTTCGTAATTTGCAACCTATGTATGCGAGCCGACCTGAATAGAAAGAGAGGCTGAGAATGAAGAGAAGAACGGGGCAATTGTTCGGAAACTATAGCTCATCTTGCTACTGTTGAGCTCTAAAGATTGTAAAAGGGGCGTGCCAAAAGGGCTTCCCGATGTGGGCGCCCCAGGGTGGCTTCCTCCCATATCTCGCTTATTCGGAGAAATCGAGAGCTCGCACTTGGCAGGTGTTATAGGTGGGTCCACTTCACAATTATGTATGTGGGAATCTCATATTTCGTCCCTGAGCCTGGACTGTGCCTTTAAAGTGGGTAGCTCCTCCCATGGCAAACACAGCATTGTCAATTTCACCACCGTAGAGATTCAGTCTATGTACAATACCCGCACTAATTTTCTAGAAAAAGTCGCAAAAGTCGCGAAATCGCCACTTCAGTGACTTTTCGCCATAACTTGGTCTAAAGTGCTCCAACTGAGCTCAGGAGGACATATTTCGAATCACCATCGAGAGCTTTTTCTTTTGAGTATACACATGTCTTACGGGCACTTAAGGCATATAGGGCTTACACAATCAATCGAGTTGGCGAAAGGAAAAGTCATGTAAATTGTGGTTTTTCGACGTAATGTCACATCCACCTCAACAGTGTAAACGATATGGACAGCAGGTTATTAAGCTGTCCACGGCTGACCGACCTTTTCTACAAAGTTTCAGATTTTCGCATTCTCAAATATTTTTGCCATTCCCTAAGCCACAAACCTCCTTTTGCTTAGATTTACAGGCAGTAGCAATGATTTCCGTCAAATGTGTCTGATTCTCTCCATAATGAGAAACTCGGAGAAAATTTAGATCGCGAGAAGTGGTTCCTAGCGATGTCCAATGAGTGACGTTTGACTGCAGCCCTTCCAAGAAGGCCAGGAGTTACTGCTGGTAGCCTTTGCAGCTCACGATAAATATGTAGTTTCGAAAAACAATCTTCGTTTTTTGCGATAAATTCTTTTTAACACGGATTGTTATTATCACAAATTTTTCTTCGTTTTCTGTGGCCCCGCTAGCCACGGGCAGCCAACGCAAGACATTTAGAACCTTCGTGATGAGGGCTTCCCAATGGTATAATGTTTTTTAATATCGAAACTCGAACAAAAAGGTTCTGAGTCCGTCGTTCATGTCCAAAGGAGCGATTTACTGCCGGTCCCTCGCTTTGCCCTCTGTTTCCCCGCGCCCTCTCTTGAGGATGTCGAAATCTTCGCGCTGCAGTGTCTCGCGTGGATCGCTCAATAAGCGAAGTACCCCGAAATTGATTGATTTCCGGCATCCGAAGTGGACTCTGGGTACCAGCGGGAAGATGGCGTCGGTGGAAGCAGGAAGAACGAGTGCAGGGTAGGAGGGGTTGACAATGTGGATGGTCCTCAGGTTATGAAGGACAAGAACTGGATTGGAGAGGAGTTAATCTTATGGGTGGTCTAATCGCTAAATATCGATGGCTCGAATTTAATGCAGAGCTGTACGGGTGGTTCTCAAATCTTCTCATCAATCTGACTGCCGCGTTGCATCAAAACACGTTACGGTCGATGTCATGCAATGTCACTCCACTCGATTAGTCTTTCACAGGCACTTATGAGCCACGCAAATGGAATAATTCAGGCTTTGATGGAATTCTATTTGAAATCCTTCTGAACCATTGTGAAAAATAACATAAATCGCTAAAATCTCGCGAAAGCCCGCTGTATCGTAAAAGCTGAGTCGCCGGCGGCTACTTGCGAACGCCACGCAACTGCAGGCGCGGACTCCTGGGTCCAGAATTGAGCATTTCTTCGTTTTTTTCTTCTTTAAACCTCAGTTTTCTGCTCCTTCGAACCGCCGCGCTGCAGCGCAAAGCGGCGCGGTCGAGTTTATGCAACAACGCTCCGCGCGGTTACTATTCTCAGTCGTGTATTAGTGGCCACTCAATTGAAATCTATCACACATCAGTCAACATTGAGACTGAGCCGCACGCGGCTTACTTCAGGGTTCAAAAGAGAGCGATTTCTCGTTTTCTCCATCCCTGAACCTCAATTTTCTATTCCTCCGGACCGCCGTGCTGCAGCGCAACGCGGCGCGGTCGAGTTTATGCAACAACGCTCCGCGCGGTTACTTTTCTCAGTCGTGTATTAGTGGCCACTCAATTCAAATCTATCACACATCCGTCAACATTGAGACTGAGCCGCACGCGGCTTATTTCAGGGCTCAAAAGAGAGCGATTTCTCGTTTTCTCCATCCTTGAACCTCAATTTTCTGTTCCTCCGGACCGCCGTGCTGCAGCGCAACGCGGCGCGGTCGAGTTTATGCAACAACGCTCCGTGCGGTTACTTAATTCATTTGGTGATTTGGTGAATTCATTGCACCGACTGATATTTCAAGTTGTATACTGTATAGACAGGAAGAGAACTGTTCGCACAGTAGATGAACTACGGGAAGAGATTCTCTTTTATTAGAGGACCGTTCCCCCCAAAGTTTGCTTTCTCTAGATCAGGGGTTTTCGAAAGAAGATGGAAAGAGTTTGTGAGCAGAGCGGACGGAATATACATGAAGGGAGATGATTTTTGTATAGATTCCATCATTTTTGCATTTGAAATCATTTTGTGTAGCGATTTCCTTAGAAGTGTTCTTATTTGCAATTAGCAATTGGAAAAGTTAGCGAGTAGTTCTAATGTCAATACCTTTTTTGCCGTTTTTCGAATGAATGGTTTCTCCAGTAGTCGTCCGCGCAACTCCGAGCGAGTGCGATACTTGCGTCGCATGTGCGATGACATCGACCGTAACGTGTTTTGATGCAACGCGGCAGTCAGATTGGTGAGAAGATTTGAGAACCACCCGTACAGCTCTATATTAAATTCGAGCCCTCGATATTCAGCAATTAGACCACCCATAAGGTTAACTCCTCTCCAATCCAGTTCTTGTCCTTCATAACCTAAGGACCATCCACATTGTCAACCCCTCCAACCCTGCACTCATTCTTCCTGCTTCCACCGACGCCATCTTCCCGCTCGTACCCAGAGTCCACTTCGGCTGCGGGAAATCAGTCAATTTCGGGGTACTTCGCTTATTGAGCGATCCACGCGAGACACTGCAGCGCGAAGATTTCGACATCCTCAAGAGAGGGCGCGGGGAAACAGAGGGCAAAGCGAGGGACCGGCAGTAAATCGCTCCTTTGGACATGAACGACGGACTCAGAACCTTTTTGTTCGAGTTTCAATATTAACAAACATTATACCATTCTCAGGCCGGACCATTACGGGAAAATTCTGAAAGAATACGAGAAAAATCTGTCAGATTACGAGACGATGTTGCCCACCTCTGACAGATTTCTCCGGTATTCTGGCAGAATTCTTTCGTGATCTGGCAGAATTTTCTAGTAATCTGGCAGAATAATCCCGTTTACGAACTGGATAATACGAGAAAATTCTGCCAGATTACAGGAATTTCTGTCAGATTACGAGAAGAATCTGCCAGCTTACGAGATGGTGTTGCCCTCTTCTGACAGAATTTTCCCGTAATCTGTCAGATTTCTCTTGTGATCTGGCAGACTTTTCTAGCTATCTGGCAGAATTCTCCACTACTCACATAGGCTGAAAAATATTTAGTAGACCCCAAAAAGTTTCTATTTTGTCAAAAACTCTACCGATGAAAGGGTCCCGATAGGCCGAAAATGGAGCTTGAGATTTCCGAAACCTTTAGATATGTACTCGAAATTGTTGGAATTTTGCAGCATTTCAGCCTGAGAAATCCCGCCTTTTTCCAAATTCTCCGGTGATCTGGTGTAACGTACTTCCTTTGATCAGTACTGCTCGCATCCGGCTATTTCATCGCGAGAGTGAACACACATGTTACCGCTTTCAGATCACAAGCTGTCTTATTTTCAATTCGAGTTAGGTCATGGAAGTGAAGCTGTTTCTGTTCATATAATTATCAGCTTGCACATAGTTCATTTCGACCTTTTACAAGAGAACAATATCTGGTTGCAGTGGCCATTTTGGATGAAATGTTTTTTGAATAACGATTTCCGGACGTAGAGTATGAATTTACCCTCCTTGGCTGCCTAGTATCACCCTGAAGCAAGGCGACAAAGGTCCTGTTTTCAGCTCAAAATTGCCCCCTGCTGGGAAGTAGAGTATATAAAACTAATAAAATTTTTTGAAAAAACGAATGTTTCGAAAAATTTACTCTTTTTAATATTCGAATAAACGAATTATTCGGAACATTGACTTGTCCGAATAGTCAAATAAACCACATATTCGAAAAATTAACTTCTGGATAATGGAATTATTCGAATCATTCGAATACGAATTATTCGAATATCTCGCCGCACTAACCACTTCCTTGACATTTTTTTGTATAGTATTGTATAGATCAAAGGCGCCCTCTCGGATTTCAGAATAGATGCAATTTTTAGGAATGCAAACACAAAAAAGGCCACACTCTTCACAGACTCTTTCGGATCCTGAAAGAAATCATGTTCAACTCTTGCGGTTTTGAGTGAGATACAAGTGCACGACATTATGAATTTGGTGGGATAGAAGAATAAAAAAGATGAATGTTAAATTGAAGGCTAAATGAAATTAAATGTTAAAGCCAGTGTTCACGAAGTAAAAGTTGGTCGTTTTTTGGCTGAAACATAATTTTAGATTCTCTGAGAAGAGTAGGAACAGAAGTGCGACGAAAAACGGTGAGGAAGTTTTGTCCGTGGGGTTTATTCTGGGCGCTGAACACGATTATGAGGTCCGTTGAAAATATTTAGAAAGATCACTGGACGTTTTGGAAGGTACAAAAAGTACCAAAAATGGCTGTCTTAAACGCATCTTGCGTGCTGGATATCACTTTTAATTTTTTGTGTACAACCAAACAGTTTGGACTAGCTGGCAGCACTCACGAAAATAGAATCTCTGAAAATGCGCTCTGTAAAAGCTAAGGTCACCTGAAAGCAGCTGTGAGGTCGACCGTCCAGCTCTTCTGGGTCAATCATCTAGCCTTTTGTTCACAAAATGTTCATGCGGCCGTAAAACAACAAGAAAAACAACTGTAGCACAAACTATACAAGCAGAAAATCTTTAAAAATTACGGTGACCAAGTGCCGAAAAACTTCAAACAGAATTTCGGCTCGAAATTCAAATTTATTTTTACGTTTTGCTCAGAAAGGTTTTTCCTCAGAACTGAAGGGTTCTCGAGGGTCTTTCCGACATTTCCATTCACTAGAGGAGGAGGAGCCAAGCTATACAAAAACGCAGGAAAATAATTTATGGCTTTCTGCGCGTAGATGCCTTCAAGCCCTTATCCTCTTGAAACAATTAGATTGTGGCGGAATACTACACAGTTTCACCCAGATGCCATAGCGATACCAGCGATAATAGAACTCGTTTCCGCAGATGCAGATGATAAACTGACATCAAATTCGTGTTGAGCACTCCAAATAACCCCTAGGAAATGGATTTAAGCCACAAATGTGCGCCACATTTCGGAAATCGTCAAAAGTCGATTTTGTCGTCAAATTTTTCTGCCGGAACAGGAAAAAATCTCCAGAAATGGGCAGAAAACAGAAAATTCCGCACGCCCCTGATCGGTACCCCAAATAACCCCCAGGGTAAATATTAAGTCAAATCTCTATTTTTCTTCAACGCTTCCTGTACCCCGTAATTGATATAATTGAACGCTGAATCGAAAATCCGTGTAAGTCCAAAACGCTATAAGTCTACAGAAGGATCGGAAAATGTACTTTCACCCAAACTTTGCCTAAGGAGGTTGTTTCGGGTGCTGAACACGGTTATAGGGTCCGTTTCAGGATTTTCGTAGAATCAACGCGCTTTTTGGAGGGACAATATGTACGAAAACCAGAGAAAAAACGTCTATAACTTTTTTCAGTTTGACTCTAGGCAGCTGCGAAGGGCATATTCGAACTCTAAGCCGAAAATTGATTCTAGAAAAAAAAACATTTTGATCGGAATGGCCAGTTTGGCTAATAATAGCTTCCTTGTCAGTGAGTCGAGGGCAATGCATGCTTAATTAGTCTCTTCGACTTTCCTCGGTAAATGTGTATTTCCTTCGGGAAATCCCATCGACCACCGCTCGAATATGACCAATTTCTGCTACTGTGCTTATCTGGGTCAAATTTCGGTCCGCAATTGCGTCTCGACACGCTTTGCGGCCGCACGCTCCCGAGTCAGAAGAGCTTCCAGCGCCGCAGCCGCCGATCTGCTGACTCTAGATGGGTTTTGGAAACTGAAAACTAAGAAAAATTAGAGAAAATTGAATAAAAAAGCCACATCGAGTAGGCTTTGGCGCTGGAAACCCGACTGATTCGAGCGCGTGCGGCCGCAAAGCGTGTCGAGACGCAATTGCGGACCGGAATTCGGCCCAGATAGGCACAGTATAATGATCGTCTAATAAGTTTTTAATGAGGATTTTTTAGGAGGAATTATAGAATTGTAAAAAAAATCGCGAGAAATTTGTGGAGTTGAACTTATTATTTCACAACACTAATGTGTAGGACTCGTTGAAAGCAAATAAAAAACTACTTAGAATTTGAAATCGGGCAGGACTCTGCATACAGTCAACCTTTCGGATACTTTGTTATGGTCTTACTTGAGAAAATCATGAAAAAAATCATCCGTTAAACTGAACAAAAGAAACATCAAAAGCTAAAAAAACCCAGAAATTGAGAGATAAAATGAGAATATCATTTTTTGTCGGTATAAGCTAGTTTCATGGGGGAAAAACGTGGTCGCTGTCTCAGCTGTGTGGACGTATTGATTTCGCTTCGACCAAGAATGATTTTGGTGGTCATGCCTAGCAGATCATACACAACCTGATGGTGCAATAGAAGATCACCTTCAATATGATGTTTTTGGAATTATCGAGTTGTGATCGAGATGAGATGCGAATTATATGTGCAGTTGACGACTCTCCGCACCGATGCACAGCATTTCACGAATTTTCCATGTGATTGAATCTTGGCATTATCATACGTATTATGAATGAGAAACGCCACTAGATTCAATTTAGAAAAAAAGCACAATGGGATTCCGATCTGGATTGGACTCTATCACACTTCATAAAACCAGGAGGTCTGAAGTGAGCACTGCGGAGCTAGACCTTCACCGGGGTGGCGGGCACCTCGTTGCTGATTGGGGCGCGCTCCAAAGGAAATTTTCGTCGGAAATTTTCCCGCAGAAATGTCACCACGGTGGTGTGAAGCCGCCTGCGGTTAGAGTTCATTGGAATGTGGCCAGAGAGAAGCAAATTTGTACATGGAAACGTAACCATGCCCACTTTTGTGAGCGTAGCCAAACCGTGTGTGCATGCGTATGTTTGTATCCGCATGTGTTTTTGTGTGTATACATGGGTTTGCTTGCGTATATTCGAGAACACGTGAAAGCGCAGGTGCGCACGGGTGTAAGTGTATATGCGCGCATGTGCGTGTCGGCGAACTTGGTCGTGCTCGCGTGCGCATGAGGCGCTAGTCGTTCTTCTCAACGCCAGCGCGTCGCGCGTGGCGTTGGTGTATGAAACTTCCTACGCGCATCACGCGCTTGCGGAGACTATTAATACTCTAGCGACGACGCTATGGGGGAGCGGTGTGAAGTGGGCCTCAACTTTGCCGAACAAGCAAAATCAACACGCGTTCACCCCATAATGGTTGCAGAGGATAGCACTGGAATTAATTATATCGAAAAAGAATGAAATTGATGATGGGTTAATTAAAAAAGTTATAAGAAATTCGTTGCTGCCGTCACCGCCATTGCGGCACGGTCGTCACGCACGTGCCTCGCGGGGGTAGCGTCAGACCGTTCATACTCCAACGCCACGCCCGCGCATGACGGGCGTGTATTGAGCAGTACGAATAGCGCTTAAGTGTGGAAGAGGAGGAAGCGTACTTGTTTGTGCGTGAGTTGCTTTGCATTTTTTATGAATCTCGAAACAGTCTCCTTTTTGAAGTTCCATCCTTACGGACCCCGTAACCTCCAATTCCAAAGTTAAGGCCGAATTTTTTGGTCTGACAGATTACGGGAGGAGTCCGATAAATTTCAGAGGAATAATGTGGTAACTCTCTGGTAATCTGGCAGAATATGTCAACACCAGAGATCAAGGTGAATTTTCTTGCCAAATTTCCGTAATCGGGCAGTAATTGCAGATTTACCAGTGATTGCTCGGAAAACTCTGGTAAATTTCTGGTACTACCTCGGCCTGAGTTGGGAAGCCCTCATCACGAAGGTTCTAAATGTCTTGCGTTGGTTGACCGTGGCTAGCGGGGCCTCAGAAAACGAAGAAAAATTTGTGATAATAACAATCCGTGTTAAAAAGAATTTATCGCAAAAAACGAAGATTGTTTTTTGAAACTACATATTTATCGTGAGCTGCAAAGGCTACCAGCAGTAACTCATGGCCTTCTTGGAAGGGCTCCAGTCAAACGTCACTCATTGGACATCGCTAGGAACCACTTTTCGCGATCTAAAATTTCTCCGAGTTTCTCATTATGGAGAGAATCAGACACATTTGACGGAAAGCATTGCTACTGCCTGTAAATCTAAGCAAAAGGAGGCTTGTGGCTCAGGAAATGGCAAAAATATTTGAGAATTCGAAAATCTGAAACTTTGTAGAAAATGTCGGTCAGCCGTGGACATCTTAATAACCTGCTGTCTATATCGTTTACACTGTTGAGGTGGACGTGACATTACGTCCAAAAACCACAATTTACATGACTTTTCCTTTCGCCAACTCGATTGATTGTGTGAGCCCTATATGCCTTGTGGGCCCGTAAGACATGTGTATACTCAAAAGGAAGAGCTCTCGATGGTGATTCGAAATATGTCCTCCTGAGCTCAGTTGGAGCACTTTGGGCCAAGTTATGGCGAAAAGTCGCAAAAGTCGCAATTTTGCGACTTTTGCGACTTTTTTTAGGAAATTAGTGCGGGTATTGTAGTAGCTAATGTTATAGCAAAAACCTGAATGTAAAACGATAGAAGAATGATGCTTAGAAAATTATTCACTCAATGTGTTTATAATGACGTGGCTGGTCCAGCGGATTTAAAAACTCGTTTCTTACATAGTCATATGTAATAAATTATTTTAATTGTACCATTTTTGAGTTTTTTCTCTCCGCCTACCGGACAACAATACTAGGACCTCGATAACGTCAGACTCGTGCGTATTCACTTTCCTCACCATTCTTCGACGTATTTTATTATATGTACTTTTTGATTTTATTATAAATATTATTGCTGTCATTTCTTGCCACAATTTTTCACCTTTCAATTCTTATGTTAAACCTACTCCAACCATTTTCATCGCCTACTACATCCATAGACGAATGAGAAGTTCTGATTCTCGTTTGTAACTTTGTTCGTTCGTGTGAACGATCGCAGGAGCAAAAGTTTTAGCTTTTTGTTGGTCCGAACAAAAAAAATTTGCTCATCTGACGAATTGCTCGAAAATGCTTTCTCGTCCTTCTTTGATTTTTAGGGAATTGTTTTCCAAAAGTGCATATTGGACGCTGCAGAGAGGGCAAAGGGGGGTGCCTAAACCGAACTCAAAAAAAAACGAAGTGCATGTTCTGTCGAATTTCACAGGAAAAATAATTGACGATTTTCATCTGATTTGTCATACTATCTTCTCCTGCGCTTTTTAAGGCAAACAGTTACAGAATTTTAATTATTGATAGCTAGGCAGTTTATGTTCGCAATAATTCATAGTTGCTGCCGAAGCTTTTCTTTAACAACTCTATGAATTAGATATCATATATATTGTGTTTGATTATTTTGATAGAGAAGTACACACTGCTCTGTTATCCAGTAGCAAGTAAGGATTGAAAAGGTGTGATTTTCTGTGGTGCAACGTTGACTGTTAGTGGGTGGATACCGATTCGAGGCAAAGATACAAAGACGGAGCTAGGAAGCGCTATCGTTACGTTCAGAAAAGGATTAGCAAACTGCTGTATTATGACAGACTGAAAATACAGATAACACAGTCAGTATAATAATTAGCCAACGGATTTTCGGCTATGAGAGTGACTTATGAAGAGAGCCGACTGTGAAAATTGAAGACTGCAAGTTTCAGTGAAAGAAGCAAATAATCGTATCTTCCTCCTTGAAAAGTACCCTGTACATAAAAACCCGAGTTTTACCGACCTCAAATGCCGCAATCCCTTAGAGACTCGGCTTGCCGTGCGATATGGTGTTTGTCCGCAGCTACACAGCGCACACTGGAGAGGAGGCGCACACAATATTAATTAAAAATGTATTTTATTACAGAACGTATAGGAGAAAAGGATTGAAACTGAAGTAAATGGGATAAGGCCGAGATAGTATGCTTTCAATGTATGCATTTTAGAATTTTAATGTAAATAAACTAAGTTGGAGCGGGGTGATTTTTTCGGACTTCATAAGGTTCGTTCAAATGAACCTGGTTGATTAAAAACAGCATTAACCATCAGAACTAAGAGCATCGAGAGAAGGAGGAGAATCTGTTAACATTTTGATAACAATAGGTTTGATTTTCAATGTGATTTGAGGACCTTAAAACTCGTCCCGGTTTTGTCCCGGTTTTCGGGGTATATCCGGAACGAGATTTAAAGGCAGTGGTCGCGATCAGAAATGCTTGTCTTCTTTTTCTCTCTGAACCTTTTTCTGGGTCTCGAGTAGTAGGACCTATAAGAAAAAATCGCGAAAAAATCACTGTTTTGGGCCAAATTTGAAGCCTTAACTTTCTTGTATTTTGATGGTGGACGAGCCCACTCCACATCATCGGCATCGATGAACTCTTATATCAAGAACATCAGCTGGCTTTAAATTGAATTTCAATCAATGAACCTTCGAATTTATGTACACATCTAGTCAAAAACAGTGACTTAAGTGATGCTTTCATTGTTCAACTGTTTTTAATCGTCAAATTTGCATTTATTTCGTCCTCTGAATGTCGATGATTTTTGACTGCTCGGCACGAGACTGCGATCTTTTTCGTCATCGCTGTGCACGAGTGCACGAACTGGCTTCTTTGGGCCCTAGAAACTCTAATTCTAGCCCGTTTATCACCGCGCTACACTCACAGTTCTTCAGCTGTTTTTGATCTAAGCTGATTTTTGTGGTTTTTTCGACAACGTTTTTCATCGTGACAATTGCCTTTAAAGGCAGTGTTAACGATAATTTTCACCTCCAAAATCTCCACGGCTTACGGAAGGCCTGGTGCCCTATATAGCAAGGAATGCTTAAAAAGGACACGAAAAACGCGTCTTTGAGCAAAAATAGGCCCTATCTTGTTTACGTTGATTTTTGATCGTGGAGGAATTGACCGCTAGAAGGATGATACCTATCAGTGCCATGAAACGATCAGCTCACTTATCAGCACTTCTTTGACTTGATCATTCCTGTAATCTGAGTCTTCATTTTTTCATATCGAGGGGGCGGATCTAGAGTACGGGGCGTGTCTGGGACACCAAAACGCTTGTTTGCAGCCGTTATTTTGCCGCTCCTGGCTCGTTTTCTACCGTTCTTCCGGCAGTGGGAGCCTAGGATCCTTCTCGCCTACCATTTCACTGTGGAAAGTCAACGAGGATGATCATCGTGAACGCTGCCTTTAAGGTCCTTAAGTCCCATTAAAAATCGATCCTATCGAAGCTATAGTGTTTGCCAGATTCTCCTCTTTCTCACAATATCCTTCTCTCTCATGTTCAATGCTAGTTTTGATAAACTAGGTTCGTTCGAATGAACCTTTTTACGGCTAAATAATTTCCCCCGCTCAAACTTTGCTTATTTACATTGAAATTCTAAAATGGGTACATCCAAAATAGACATTTGTTACCAAATACATTTTCAGTTTCGATCCTTCTCTCTTCCCCGTTCTGTAATAAAACACATTTTTTATTAATATTGTGTGCGCGTCAACTCCCGTGTGCGCTGTGTAGCTGCGTACAAACACCGTTGCGCACGGCAAGCCGAGTCTCTAAAGGATTGCGGCATTCTAGGTGGGTGAAACTCGGGTTTTCCACTCCCTGCGCATCCCATCAATCCTAACATGGTTCCAAAACACAAAATAATTCTGATTTCGTCATGAGAGCGATCAAACACGGATTGATCTTGCATACATAGGTTCATGAAACATTCGACAGAAAACATTGATTACTGCAATAAAAGTAGTGCTGTTGTTGTTCCTAATTGTTGAATTGCATTGAAATGAAAATTGTTTTATTTTTTGTCATAGGCTACCATCTTACTAACAATTTTCTTCATGGGATTGTTTTAAAGTTCAAAAATTCCACTACCTTTTTTGTTGACATTTTCGGAATTTTCTCCATTCAGTGCTTTTTTTATATTCTTGTTTATCAAAATCAGGTAGTCAAAATCAGTGCTGTTGTGCTCGACTTCTCGAAAATAGCCGATTTCGATTTCCCAATTCTCTGAGAAAACTGGCCGCGAACGAGCCATGAACCTACCGCGAACCACGTGCCTACCGCGAATCTGCCGGAACCCTACCGCGAGCCTCGAACCTGCCCCGAACACCTCGGCACCGCGATGTTCTTTCATTATTTACTCTGGAGCTGGTGCGAGCCTGCCGCGTATCTGCCGCCAACCTACCGCGACGATACTCTCTACAGCGAACTTGCCGCGTATCTGCCGCGACCCCATCAGAACTACCTATATTATTATTCAAGATCTTAATAAAGTCAAATCGTCAATAATCTATCCTGGTTTCAAATTTTTCGTGAAATCCTGATAACCTTGATGATAACCGCTCCACGTCACCTGTTGAAATCATACAATATATGCCTCACTTCACCATTTTTTCCTGCAAAGGTGCTAGTTATCTCCTTTATCTTTCTCTGTGTTCGGTTATTAAGTTTTCTCACTTCAACTTCTCGACAGGAGGCTAAATCTGCGCCTGACCTTCAATTATGGTGTTCTGCTTGCGCCACTGCAGACAACACATCATAAATGACGGCGACCTTCAAAATTGCGCTTTGCCGCATCGCTGTGGTGAAATCTATCGGAAAACTGTGTTTACGTTGACGTATGTTCCTTAGAAGGTGTAAAAACGATGGAATCAGAAATTATAGGGTGAAATATGTAAAGATACAAATGTTGTGGGAAGATGATGTTCTGCTGATGATAATGATGAATGATGATGAAAATTTCTGTTTTCATCGCTTTTGCACCTTCTAAAGAACACACCTCAACGCAAAACATAGTTTTACGATAGAATTTTACCACAGCAATGCGGCGAAGCGCAATTTGAGTGTCGCCGTCATTTATGGTGTGTCGTCTGCAGTGGCGCAAGCAACACACCATAATTGACGTCGGATATCAGGTTTCAGTGCTGTTTTCCCATGCACCATTAAGCCATTTCTCATCTCTTTCATAGGTTTTTCCTTGTCCACTACCAATTTTTGTCCATAGCAAATTAAAGACGCAGTCGAACCTCAGAACCGGTTTTTCGTTTTTCTGCCTATCTTGGAGAAAACTTTCACGCTGATCACATTGGTGTCTCCATAATCGCTCAGAACTCACTACGAGCGGAGTTGCGGCTCCTCAAAAATTTCGATTTTAAATGGCTCGAACTTCGCGGACGAGTTGTCTCGAGACTGTACTTTCCCGTTATTCCGGGCCATCGTTCTGAAGCAGGCCACAATATAAAGCCAGACCGAAAAGAAATCGAAGAACATAGGTTTTGAATAGAATCATTAGCGCGTCTCTTCCCTATTGAGGTCGGAAACCTGGCAGGGGCGTTACCCATTTTCTCTTTGAAGGGCCCTCCATTGTGTTTCGCTCGTTGTGCGTGCTCGTTTCACGAGAGTTCTGTGCTCGAATCATAAGTATAAGTGAGCTTGCACACGCGGTTAAATCCCTCTGACACTTGCAGCGGTCTCCTGCCGGAGAAAATGACGATCGAGGTCACCTGCAGGAGCTGTTTCGTTCTATGGTTGATCGAATTGGAGGGAAGCAGTCTCCCACAGGATATGCGGCCGCATCGCTTCCATTGGGTCACCCACACCACAAAACTGTAGTTGACCGCGCGGCCTACGATACGCCTCTGTGGTTGGTGGACAGACGATTGGGCCGACCAAGATCTCACAGGCGGTCCTGTCATTGATTGAGGTGGCTTTGAGCCGGATTGCCTCCTTCATGTGAGGTGAGGAAGAAACGATAGAGGGAGTTTATACCCTTTACTAATTTTTGCAGCTGACAAGCTTGCCAGCGAGGAAGCATGAAATTCGTGCTTCAAGTATAAGCGACATTCAGTCGGCGCCTTGAACGAGCCGAGGCGGCGTCTTGAACCGGCCGTGACGGCGCCTTGAACCTGAAGAGTCGGCGCCTCGAACCTGCCGAGTCGGCGCCTAATAGGCTACGACTCGGCAGGTTTGCGGGAGGTTCGCGGCGAGTTTTCTCGGAGTTGGGGATGCCTGAAAATTACCGAGCTAAGGAGGGGTGCATATTCAAAATCGTCACGCCAAAACGTGTGCCCAGCCCTGGTTCCACCCCTTGAAAAAACTGATGACTTTCTCCATCAATGCAATAGATTCACGTATCCGGTAATATCTACAGCTTTACTGAGATCAAAAACCTCATTTCAGTGTTTCAAGAGCTGTATTGCTCGTTGCATTGCATGCTCAAACAAACGGTGATCCATATGCATGACCTCAGTTGATCACCAATCATCTAGGGAGGTATCGATGAGCGGCCAGGATGACCGAGCGCTGCGACTGCAGCCAGCCGGCTGTCGACAGCTGACTGTCGCTCATCTAGCGTTGGACGGCCTCGCATGATTGACGAAAAAAGTCCTCCGCACCATATTTTCTTCACGAAACTGGAAGCGTCTTGCGTTCCCATCATCTCTGCGCAAATTCGTCGTGATCTGCCCACCCCGCGAGAATGCAGCTCATACTTCCAGTTTCAGCAAGCTCGCGAGCATGCTCGAAACCATGAGGTTTTCAAGCTGCTACCTCGAAAGAAGGGAGCACTGCATGGGAAGCACGAAACCATTTTGCACCAAATTTGGAGGGTAGCTTATTCAAGGGTTGAGCAACACTAGGGATACGATTTCGAACCCAATTATCGCTATGCCTCCTCAAATTCGCCTTTTCATGCGAGGTTCAAACTCGCGGAATACATGCTTGTTTCGATCATTTCGAAACTCGTAGTTTCGGATGGATTACTACCACCCCATACCTTTCGACCCCTGCGGCTCGGGCCGAGTAACACAAGCTACTTCTTCATTAACTTCATTAAGATAATAGGATATTCATGAGGTTTCTTGCTTAGTATACATGCAAGGCACCAGTGAAAACTTGGAGTATTCTCGAAAACGTCTGATTTGGGGGGCACACGTTTGGACCGCTTACAATGAAGCCTCACTGTACAGTGCGCGTCAAAATTTGATGCCCACCTCAAACTCTGTATTTATCGGAATTTTCCGAATGTTTCTTGTCTAAAATTCTCACCATCGTTCACAACATGTAGATAAACCCCACAACAATTAGAATATGAAAATTAAGACAGGTAGTTTTTCTCCTTTATTGCTTTACAAGAAAATTCGCCGCGTCAAAACAATATGCCCAGCCTGGAAATGCTACCTGTCACAACTAAATTCCAACACACCAGCAGTTCATAATTTTCTGTGAAACCTAGTGAAAAAACCGGATCGAGTTTCCTATCAATCATGCTCACAACAAATTTATTTCTGCTGCCAACACAGCATATGGCAACGCAGTTCGACCCACTGTGTTCAGCCCTTCGACGATAATGTTTTGCTTCTGTTATTGCAGACTTCTGGCTTTGAATCCTAACAAGCCCCTTATATATTTAGAACAAGAAAATGAGCCGGTAATAATGATTGAGAACATTTTCGAGGCCGTCGCGGCATTTCCCACGTTTAAGCGTACTGATACTAGTATCGAACGGTATCAACTAGACTTTTTTCCTGCATTTTCATGTGCATGGGAGTTATCTGTTCACAACCACTTGCTTTCAGAGTATTTTAAAGCACCGAATCCGCCATAGCAGAAAGTTTTTCGAATTTTCCAAAAGTGCGGCAAACGTATGAGAAAGGCGTCAGTTTCGCCAGTTTGCTGTGATTTTTCCCAGTTCTTTGCACAGTCTAGATGTGTGGTGGGGGGCCCGCCTGAGAACGTGGGTAGTTTCTCGGATCACCGACGAATCATTGTGAAGATATGGGTGATCGAATGCCTCGAATTCCACCAAAAGAGGACGACCTTTTGACAGCCATGTGGCATAAAATGAAAAAGGAAGGTTTTCAACAAGTGATATCGCGTAATTGAGTGTAAGTTGATGTATCATTTGTTGATAAGCTAACTTATTTTCTCATTTGAGACCACATGGCTGTCGGAAGGCCGGCCTCTTTTGGTGGAATTCGAGGCATTCGATCTCCCATATCTTCCCAATGATGCTTCGGGGACCCGAAAAACTCTCCCCACGTGCTCAGGCGGGCCCAGCTAATGATTCAATTTCAAAAAAACGGTGAGTGGTTTTTAGCGCGCACGATGCCTTCAAGCTCTCCCAAGTTTGTTAAGAATTAATAAACAACGTTTAATTTCTCTGCGCGCGACAATGAGGTGCCAAATATCAGAACGAGATTAAGCGCACCAAATGATATCAAAATCCGTTGATGTGGTCAGGCTAGCCAAACGGAATAGCAAATATATTCGAAACTATTCGAATGGCACAAGTATAGCCGGTACACGTGACCCGCGCAATCGCAGCAGGAAAACTGCTGCAGTGGCGTCGTTGCGTATTCAGAAAACCCACTAAGCGCCTCCTTTTCTATGCATTCAATCGGCAAGCCGGAGAAAGCAGGGAGGAACGAATGGCTGTGATTGACGGTCCCATTGGCTACAGACAGGAGAAGAAGAGACATCTGTTACAAATCTAGAGAGTCGAGTGCCACTAGCCTGTGTGACCATTGACCACAGCCCTCCACTGTTCCCCGAATTTCCCTACCCCATTTTCGGCTTGGTCCTCTATTGGCCACCACCCCTTCCTCTTGGTGAGGGAAAAAGAATTTCCAGGTGCGCGGTCGCGTTTAAATGCTGTCCGACGAACGCAGTTTACCCGACTGAGCGGCCTCCGGGCAAAATCGTGCCACTACCGAGTGCCATGCTTATCCACCCCTATTACTAAATAGAGGTATGATAATTTGATCTCGATTGGCTCTCCTTAATTGGATATAAATCGAATGTGCAGAGAAATCTTCATCCAGCTTTTGTTTGCTTCAGATTTCATCGTGGTTGCAAAGCGCAACAGGGGGAGCAAGGTGTCTTCAGTCTACACCTCCACATGAATTAAATTGCCGTGAGCACCTTTGTAGCGGAATTTCTGAAAGCTACGCTAGACGTAAACCGCTTACCTTTCCATGTACAGATTCGCATATTGATCATACGGAGACTGGTTAGGTTGAGCTTGACTAGGTTGTTGCGATCGTGGAGCTGGTGCATATGCAGCTGGAAGAGATGGGGTCTGAGCGACAAATCCTTGCAGTGGTTGCCTAGCTGGACAGCCGCGACGCTGAATTTTTCGACCATACTGGCATGGACGAGAGCGAGCCTCGTATCCTGAAATTCGTTGGGGAATTTATGTTGACGTGATTGTTCAATGTTCGATTGCAATCATTACTATGTACCTAGTAGCCAAGGCTCTGAAAAAGTATTTCTTCGAAAATTCTTCTAGACGAAAATGGCTGTTCTGAACCACGAAATCCAAAAATTTGTTCGTTTTATTTACTTACTCCATTGAAGATAGTCTCACCACCTGTTGCACATTCCAATTATTGGATATCAATAGAATAGTAATTGATGTTACGTTTTCTTCTTCATTATTCTTACTGCGAAGAAAACTTCTCATGAGTTCTAGGACCTACCATGCTGTGAACAATGGGACCAATCCGTCCACTCTCCGCTCTCTAGAACCTCCTCGCTGTTTTCTGAATACACAAGAATGGTATGCTACTTTGAACCACATGAAAGAGAGCACTCACGTCTCTTCTTGCGATCGTATTTATCGGTTGAGGAAACAAGTTCATCCTCTTTAAGAGGCGGTGAGGTGTCAAATGTATGACAGTTCGTAACGAGCTCCAACATTCGCACGACATCATTCGGCTGTTCTGGACTTTGCTTTACCAGATGTGCCTGAAATCAGCGAGGGGTCTCTTATCCATCGAAAATCCGGTAAGGACAACTATGGCGAAGAATATAGGATGAAAAAAAAAAGTTTTCTTTTCTCATAAAAACAGTTATATTCATTTACCTGTTAAAGGCTATTCATACTCTTGAACTCTAGCGCGTTACGCGCGACAGGCTTGGGGGTGACGTTGGGGCACGATTTTCCCGACCCCACGCCATCAGGTAGTGGTGGTAATGTGTCCAAGCCTTGAAAAGGGCGGGCGAGGTTCGTTGGGGTGAAGACAGCCGTCCGAAAGGTGAAGGTTGTATACATAGGATACCTGACTGGGAAATGGTGACGGTTCCCTATAGACTTGCAACTTCGAAATTTTACGTTTTCTTAACCCTCTTTTCCTTGCATTAAATTTCCTTTGAGCTGTCCTGGAGTCAGATATTTTTATTTAACCGCTAATTTTGAAATATTTTTTTTGTTTGATGAACTCTTTCAGAAATCCACTCTTTTTAATGAAAGAATCTGCCTAGGTCATAAACATTTTCCTTCGAACTGTCCTGGAGTCAAAATTTTTCTGAAAATTTCTCCAAGCGATTCTTGAAAAACTACTTGTTCTTCGCTCATGAAATTTTTGTTCCTAAAAATGGATCTTTGTACAGAGCTGTTTTCAAAATCTTCATGAAATTTTGCGTCGAACAATGTTTTCAATTTGAGAAAAATAAGTTTCCAATCTTTCAGCCAATTTCAATTTATGAAATAACGTTTCTTTCACCAGAAGCAATCAGTTTTTCGCCCATAACTTTTTTGTGCTTGGAGAGAGAATTTTGTAAAAACAGTTTTAGGATTCTCCATGGAATTCTGCGTCGACTAGTGCTTCCAGTTTCGAAAAATTTTATCTCGATCCTTCAGCCTAATTCATTTCACAAAACACCGGTTTTTCGCCTATAACTATTTAACCGTCAAAGATGAAGTTTTGAAAAGTCTTTTTTTGAAATCTATGTGACCTGCGTCGAATGATATATCGAAAACTGCGTCGAATGATATATCGGGTTCCTAAAATTGCTTGCCCCATAAGCCAGCCAGAGGCCGGATTCATCAAAGCATTTTCAATGGTAAGTTAGCGTTATCGGCTAACCGCGATCGTTATTAGGGAGTCAGCAAGCCTGTGAATAACTGATAACGGTTGCGGTTAGCCGATAACGCTAACTTACCATGGAAAATGCTTCTACGAATCCGGCCTCAGGTCGTAGGAGCCGAGCTCCATAGGGTGCTCTCGCCTTTATGGTTTGAAGGCAGTGGTCGCGATAAAATATGCTTGTCCACTTTTCATCTCTGAACCCTTTTCTGGGCTTAGAGTGGAAGGACCAATGAGAAAAAATCGCGAAAAAACCGCTGTTTAGGGATAAATTTGAAGCTCGAACTTTCTTGTCTTTTGATGATGGACGAGCCCACATCATCGGCATCGATGATTTCTGACATCAGGAACAAAAACTTGAAATTGAACTTCAATCAATGAACATTATCCTTCAGACTCATCTTGTCAAAAATATTGACTGAGGTGCTTGCATTCATTGTTCAATGGTTTTTATTAGGTGAATTTGCTTTATTTCTTCCTCTGATTGTTGATTATTTTTGACTGCTCGGCATGAGGCGGCGAACTTTTTTTGCGGTGCTGTGCATGTGTGCACGAACTAGCATCTTTGGGCCTCAGAAACTCTGACTCTAGCCCGTTTTTCATCGCGCTACCTTCATATTTTTTCAGCTGTTTTCGATCCTAGCTGATTTTTATAGTTTTTTAGATAACGTTTTTCATCGCGACCACTGCCTTTACATGCGAGACGAACAGTTCTGCTGAAGCCAACAATGGGGTTCGGCTCCACCGACCGACGGTTTATGTAGCAAGCAAAGTTGAACCCGATAGATTATTCGACGCAGAATTTTACGCAAATTTCATAAACAACCTATATCGGACCCTATCCACAATGGTTAAAGAGTTATAGGCGAAAAACCGGTGTTTGTGAAATGAATTAGGCTGAAGGATCGAGAAAACATTTTTCTAAACTGGAAACACTAGTCGGCGCAGAATTCTATCGAGATTCCAAAAATAACCTACACAAAGGTCTATCTTTAGACTCAAAAAGGTTTTGGACCGAAAATCCGGCAGTGACACCCACCTAATCTTGAAAATGACATGCATGAGTGTCGGGTCACTTTCGTTCTTTTGTCGGGGCGTTTCATCGGTTAACACCGGTTTTCCCAATGGTGAAGGTTTCCCTTTTCATCTGCCTAGAGGTCAATGTTGGTGGAGTACATGGCTCCCCCCAACGAAGCTATGTCCCCAATCCTTTTCTCGGATTGGACGTATTAGGACAACCACCCCATGCCCACCCCCACAAGCCTAACGTCCCCCTCCATTATGGCGCCGACGCCCGTACCAAAAGTTTTCATGAATTGTATTCCTGCTTAACCAGAGCTGGCTATTGAGGACCGCCGGCTGCACCGCACCATATGAAGGCATCTGTCGTTTGAAAATTATATATACTATGGCATTCAAATGTCTTCCGCGCTTATTCACTTTATTAAAGGCAGTAGTCGCGATCAATTATGCTTGTCGTTTTTCCCCTCTGAACCCTTTCTGGGTCTCGAGTTGTAGGACCTATGAAAAAATCCCGAAAAACCACTGTTTGGGCCAAATTCAAAGCCTGAGCTTTCTTGTCTTTTGATGGTGGACGAGCCCATTCCACATCATCGGCATCGATGACCTCTTATATCAAAAACATCAGCTGGCTTGAAATTGAGTTTCAATCAACGAACCTTCGAGTTTATGTACACATCAAGTCAATAATATAGACAGGAGTGCTTTTTTTCATTGCTCAACTGTTTTTACTAGGTAAATTTAGATTTACCTTCCTCTGAATGTCGATGATTTTTGACTGCTCGGCATGAGACTGCCATCCTTTTGGTCGACGCTGTGCAGGTGTGCACGAACTGGCTTCTTTGGGCCCTAGAAACTTTATTTCTAGCTCGTTTTTCACCGCGCTACCTTCGCAGTTTTTCAGCTGTTTTTGATCTAAGCTGATTTTTTGTAGTTTTTCCGATAACGTTTCCATCGCGACCACTACCTTAAAGGCAGTGGTCACGATGAAATTCGTTATCGAAAAAATTACAAAATTTAGCTTAGATAAAAAACAGCTGAAAAACTATGAAGGTAGTGCGGTGTCAAACGGGATAGAATCAGAGCTTCTAGGGTCCAAAGGAGCTAGTTCGTGCACACGTGCACAGAGCCGAAGAAAAAGATCTCATGCCGAGCAGTCGAAAATCATCGACATTCTGAGGAAGAAATAAATGCAAATTTACCTAATAAAAACAGTTGAGCAATGAAAGAAAGGACTCCTGTCTATGTTATTGACTTGATGTGTACATAAATCCGAAGGTTCGTTGATTGAAATTCAATTTCAAGCCAGCTGATGTTCTTGATATAAGAGATCATCGATGCCAATGACGTGGAGTGGGCTCGTCCACCACCAAAAGACAAGAAAATTCAGGCCTCAAATTTGGCCCAAAACAGTGGTTCTTTCGCGATTTTTTCTCATAGGTCCTACTACTCGTGACCCAAAAAAGGGTTTAGGTTCTGTCCATAGCTGACGACAAGCGGCAAGCTTCAACGACTAGCGGCAGGCGTCCAGTCGCTATTCAAACGCTGGCGCATGACGCTTGACGGCTGACGCATGCAGCGTATCCGGGGACGGCACGGGGTGAACGATGGTATCGATAATATTAGTGACGTTCGCTACTGCCGCTATGCTTCCACCGTCAGCGACTGGCCGGCTGCAGTGGTCGCTGGGGAGTCAGATCAATAACAAATGTTAAAGATGGAAACCCCCAGCGTCACTTGACGCTAGGACGTCTGCTATGGACGGAGACTTAGAGAGAAAAAGACGACAAGCATCTTTGATCGCGACCACTGCCTTTAAATATTTCTCAATTGCAACCCCTAACATACTTTATCGGTTCAATCTCTGCTCGCTCTATCGCGCAGTCCCACTCTACACTGACAACAAATTTTGACTAAAGTGAATGTCCTGAATCTAAATGATGAAGACAAAAATAGTGCGAATCCTAAAGATCGTCCGAAAGAGAATGTCCGCCCTCGCGGTCGGGGTGCATGCTGAGAGACCGCCGCATCGGGTCTTTTTGGAGGAGTTTCACCTGAAAACTAGATGTACCTGTCTATAATCCTTGTGTTCTATTTCCTAAAATGAGATCCAAAAAGGTGAATTCTTGTTAGCAAATTTTCGAGCTTTCCGTAGTCATGAGTTGGGTGTGACCCCGTTTTGATAGAAGGTGGTATGGAGAACGTCGTTTTTTGCTCTGTTTTTTTTGTATAAGATTTCTTTGGCTGGTCCCTTGCATTGTGTGATGAACTGTGTATGAACTTTCCCAATCGATGTGATTCTTGCCTATTACCCCTCCATTGCTTCTAAACAATCCGAAAATGAGTCGGAGATGTCATTACGATCGATATTTTCGCCAAACCTATTACTCAAAGGCACAGTCCAATCTCGTAATCACTTCTCTGTTTTTTTGCCTATCTTGGAGAAGGTTCCACGCTGATTCCAAAGCTGTTTCTGGAATCACACAAGACCCCCTAGAAACGGAGTTGTGGCCCCTCAAAAATTAAGCGGTGGAGGCATGGTGGACGAGTTGTCCGAGGTTTGTAACCTCCGTTTTTTGCAAACGATGTATGCGAGCCGACCTGAACAAAGAGAGAAGATCAGAGTGAAGGGAAGATCGGGTCTATTGATCGAAAACCGTCGCTAATCCCGCCACTGTGGAGCTCGAAATATCGTAAAAGGGGCGTGCCAAAGTGGCTTCCAGGTGTAGGCGCCCCAGGGTGGCTTCCTCCTATAACTTGCTTATTCGGTGGAATCGAGAGATCGCATTTGGCAGGTGTTATACGGGGTGGGTCTACTTGATAATTATGTGGAAATTTCAGATATCGCCCCCGAGCTTGGACTGTGCCTTTAATGAAAGACGCTCTTGCCACTTATGGGCGCTGCCTTCGATTCGCGCCAGATGACCTACTTTCGCAGACCCGTCCAATTTATCAGACCCGAATTCTTGCGCGACTCTACATATCTGCTCCTTGCGCTGGCGTCATCCACGCGCGCGCTCCAGCGCATTTATTCAGATACGATTCGAACCTTGAATGCAGTTACCACGTCTTTTAAAGAGCGTTTTTCTTAATAACTAGAAGTTTTATGAGCGGTTTACCGTGAGCCCGAGCTACTACAGACTATGAGCACAAAAACTCCACAATCTGGAATTTGGTTTTCAGGGCGTACTGCGCCTTCGAAATTACAGAAATTCAGATTTTTTATTCAACCAAGAGGGGTCTCTAGTTTTCGGGGTGCGAGTAAATCATTTAAACCCCCCGCAAGCTGGAGCGGAGAAGGCGATCCGGAGTGCGAGTGGATCCGAATTGAGGATACGAATAATTGTAGGGACATATACATTAAACACTTCTGGATTTGAGAACAGTCAGACTTCACATAGGGTGAGGACCTTGAATCGTGCCCCATAGAGCTAAAATTTTGCTGCGTGGATCAAAGAGTCAGGGTTCTCAGACCCCATTTCCGGCCGACAGCCGTTCTCAAGCCTTAAACTTGATGGGGACCCATCTTTCATTGCTTTGCTCACACTCCGTCAAAGACCGTGTGGTAAATCCTGTAATTTACTGAAAAAATCTAAAGTGATTCTCATTGTTTCCTTCAAGTACAGAGCAACCCCGAAATGTCAGGCGGTTCTGCGTTGTGCTTGGGGAAGGGTCCAGGAAAAACGTTCGAATACAAGAAAGATAGTAAAAAGTCGCAAAACGGAAAAATCGGATGCCAGTAGCGCGAGTGAGATTTTTCCTAAGAACGTAAGGAAGTAAGAACGCGCACAAAAACGGGTATAGTATGTCATTCTAGAGCAGAAAAATGAATTACACCTGAGGAATGACGAAAAAATCATCCGAGTAATATCGGTAAAGGATCCGGTAATTTCCACGGTGGGGCGGGCCGGTGAATCGGTAAATCAAAATTTACCGAAAATTACCGGTGAAGTCGGTTAGCCGGTGAAACGATAACCGGAAAATGCACACCCCTGATAACGACCAGATTGAGCCTATTCTTCTCGGGGACAGCCGCAACAACGCGCTAGTGCTTTGTATCTACAAAACCCTTCGCTGGAGTTCGGCACTCACTATAGCTTAACTTGATTTTGTATGAACGAAGTAGCCGACGTATTCAGAGCTTCAAAAAGGGTAAGTCAAACCTCATCCTTTAGAGAGTTAAATTCGAAGAGGTAACATTGGTGATGCTTCTTTTCTTCCTCCAAATAGTAGTAGACCACTGAAAATTGAAACACAGTTTACTCGACCTTTTCCAATGTGATCAAGAATGGCGCAATGATTTGCGCACTAGTAATTGTGACATAAGTAAGCTTAGCGTTCTCCGCTGATTTATTACTCGTGTCAGGTGGCAGAGGAACTTGCCATGAAAGTGTAAAGGGCGACATGATATAGGTGGCACGCGCCCTGACCAGGGCCATGCGACAAGACCCGACTAGAGCAACCGCTGACACCTATCAAGCTTGGTTCTTAGCCAGTGGTGATGAGGTGAATGCAAGACGAAATTCAATCCCATATGATACCAAGATTAACCGGAAAATCGCGGCTTCTCAAGTGTTACGCAGTTTTGCTTCGGATAACCAACGTCGCAGTAAGTGTACGAATTTCGGCGCGCTCGTGGTAATAGACCTTTTAAACAAGTAAACGACATTAGATACTAATTGTAAGAGATCGATGAGATTTCGTGAAGGATCTTATTCAGAGAATCGCTGCTATGAGTTCGATACCAAGAAGCACCGTAGTTATAATCCTCCGACCAATAGGATACCAAAACTGATTTCGTAATTATAAATATTTGAATGTGTTTTCTTTGCGTACCTTGCGTTACGAAGTTTTCCTAATTTTGCAGTCGGAGTGTACTGCGCCGGCAGCGTTTGAGTGAAACCGGACACAAATTCTGAGCGGAGCACTATTTGAAACTTGGCTGCGGATTCACTGGTATCCATAGAAATTGTTCAGGTAATCACAGTGATCACTCGCATTGAATTCGACTAAGTTGCTCTCTTGCACTGTTTCAGAAGACACACGGAGTTGCAATGCTCGTTAGGTAGAATATGTTCAAATACCTTGTTTCATAACCAAATACCAATGTTGTACTGGCGTTTTGTAAAGATTGACATTTTGTCGCAAAGAATACACAGTATATATAGTGAATGAGGAATTTTGAATAAAAAGCATCTAGTTAAACAAGATACCTATAACTAGTAAAAAAAAGCATCTAGTTAAACAAGATACCTATAACTAGTAAAAGATACTGTTATAGAATGATAAATTTCGTCTCGACCATTTTTCTTTAGATGGCCGGAGAAGCCGGCCTATCGTTTGGCGAAGCCAAACGAATACTACATGGAGGGTGGCCAGCCCATCGTTCGGCGAAGATAAACGAATACTACATGGAGGGTGGCCGGAGAAGCCGGCCTATCGTTTGGCGAAGCCAAACGAATACTACATGGAGGGTGGCCGGCCCATCGTTTGGCGAAGCCAAACGAATACTACATGGAGGGTGGCCGGCCCATCGTTTGGCAAAGCCAAACGAATACTACATGGAGGGTGGCCGCCCTATCGTTTGGCGAAGTCAAACGAATACTACATGGAGGGTGGCCGGCCCATGGTTTGGCGAAGCCAAACGAATTCTACACGGAGGGTGGCCGGCCAATCGTTTGGCGAAGCCAAACGAATACTACATAGAGAGTGGCCGACCCATCGTTTGGCGAAGCCAAACGAATTCTACATGGAGGGTGGCCAGCCCATCGTTTGGCGAAGCTAAACGATTATTACATGGAGGGTGGCCGGAGAAGCCGGCCTTTCGTTTGGCGAAGCCAAACGAATACTACATGGAGGGTGGCCGGCCTATCGTTTGGCGAAGCCAAACGAATACTACATGGAGGGTGGCCGGCCCATGGTTTGGCGAAGCCAAACGAATTCTACACGGAGGGTGGCCGGCCAATCGTTTGGTGAAGCCAAACGAATACTACATAGAGAGTGGCCGACCCATCGTTTGGCGAAGCCAGACGAATGCTACATGGAGGGTGGCCAGCCCATCGTTTGGCGAAGCTAAACGATTATTACATGGAGGGTGGCCGGAGAAGCCGGCCTTTCGTTTGGCGAAGCCAAACGAATACTACATGGAGGGTGGCCGGAGAAGCCGGCCTTTCGTTTGGCGAAGCCAAACGAATACTACGTGGAGGGTGGCCGGCCCATGGTTTGGCGAAGCCAAACGAATACTACATGGAGGGTGGTTGGCTCATCGTTTGGCGAAGCCAAACGAATACTACATGGAGGGTGGCCAGCCCATCGTTTGGCGAAGCCAAACGAATACTACATGGAGGGTGGCCAGCCTATCGTTTGGCGAAGCCAAACGAATACTACGTGGAGGGTGGCCGGCCCATGGTTTGGCGAAGCCAAACGAATACTACATGGAGGGTGGCCAGCCCATCGTTTGGCGTAGCCAAACGAATTCTACATGGAGGGTGGCCGGCCTATCGTTTGGCGAAGCCAAACGAATACTACGTGGAGGGTGGCCGGCCCATGGTTTGGCGAAGCCAAACGAATTCTACATGGAGGGTGGCCGGCCAATCGTTTGGCGAAGCCAAACTAATACTACATAGAGAGTGGCCGACCCATCTTTTGGCGAAGCCAAACGAATTATACATGGAGGGTGGCGGGCCCATCGTTTGGCGAAGCCAAACGAATAATACATGGAGGGTGGCCGGAGAAGCCGGCCTATCGTTTGGCAAAGCCAAACAAATACTACATGGAGGGGGGCCGGCCTATCGTTTGGCGAAGCCAAACGAATACTACGTGGAGGGTGGCCGGCCCATGGTTTGGCGAAGCCAAACGAATACTACATGGAGGGTGGCCGGCCTATCGTTTGGCGAAGCCAAACGAATACTACATGGAGGGTGGCCAGCCCATCGTTTGGCGAAGCCAAACGAATACTACATGGAGGGTGGCCGGCCTATTGTTTGGCGAAGTCAAACGAATACTACGTGGAGGGTGGCCGGCCCATGGTTTGGCGAAGCTAAACGAATACTACATGGAGGGTGGCCAGCCCATCGTTTGGCGAAGCCAAACGAATACTACATGGAGGGTGGCCGGCCCATCGTTTGGCGAACCAAACGAATAGTACATGGAGGGTGGCCGGAGAAGCCGGCCTATGGTTTGGCGAAGTAAAACGAATACTACATGAAGGGTGGCCAGCCCATCGTTTGGCGAAGCCAAACAAATACTACATGGAGGGGGGCCGGAGAAGCCGGCCTATCGTTTGGCGAAGTAAAACGAATGCTACATGGAGGGTGGTTGGCCCATCGTTAAGGCGAAGCCAAACGAATACTACATGGAGGGTGGCCGGAGAAGCCGGCCTATCGTTTGGCGAAGCCACACGAACACTACATGGAGGGTGGTTGAACATCGTTTGGCGAAGCCAAACGAATACTAACATGGAGGGTGGCCGGCCCATGGTTAGGGCGAAACCAAACGAATTCTACATGGAGGGTGGTTATCATCAGCCCATGGAAGCCAAACGAATACTACATGGAGGGTGGCCGGAACATCGTTTGGCGAAGCGAAACGAATACCACATGGATGGTGGCCGGAGAAGTTGGCTCATCGTTTGGCGAAGCCAAACGAATACTACGTGGAGAGTGGTTAACCCATCGTTTGGCGAAGCCAAACGAATACTACATGGAGGGTGGCCGGAATATCGTTTGGCGAAGCGAAACGAATACTACATGGGGGGTGGCCGGAGAAGCTGGCCTATAGTTTGGCGAAGCCAAACGAATACTACATGGAGGGGGGCCGGAGAAGCCGGCCTATCGTTTGCCGAAGCCAAACGGCTACTACATGGAGGGTGGCCGGAGAAGCCGGCCTATCGCTCGGCGAAGCCAAACGAATACCACATGGAGGGTGGCCGGCCCATCGTTTGGCGAAGCCAAACGAATACTACATGGATGGTGGCCGGCCTATCGTTTGGCGAAGCCAAACGAATACTACGTGGAGGATGGCCGGCCCATGGTTTGGCGAAGGCAAACGAATTCTACATGGAGGGTGGCCGGCCAATCGGTTGGCGAAGCCAAACTAATACTACATAGAGAGTGGCCGACCCATCGTTTGGCGAAGCCAAACGAATTATACATGGAGGGTGGCCGGCCCATCGTTTGGCGAACCAAACGAATAGTACATGGAGGGTGGCCGGAGAAGCCGGCCTATGGTTTGGCGAAGTAAAACGAATACTACATGAAGGGTGGCCAGCCCATCGTTTGGCGAAGCCAAACAAATACTACATGGAGGGGGGCCGGAGAAGCCGGCCTATCGTTTGGCGAAGTAAAACGAATGCTACATGGAGGGTGGCCGGCCCATCGTTTGGCGAAGCCAAACGAATACTACATGGAGGGTGGCCGGAGAAGCCGGCCTATCGTTTGGCGAAGCCACACGAACACTACATGGAGGGTGGCCGGAACATCGTTTGGCGAAGCCAAACGAATACTACATGGAGGGTGGCCGGCCCATGGTTAGGCGAAACCAAACGAATTCTACATGGAGGGTGGCCGGCCCATCGTTTGGCGAAGCCAAACGAATACTACATGGAGGGTGGCCGGAACATCGTTTGGCGAAGCGAAACGAATACCACATGGATGGTGGCCGGAGAAGCTGGCCTATCGTTTGGCGAAGCCAAACGAATACTACGTGGAGAGTGGCCAACCCATCGTTTGGCGAAGCCAAACGAATACTACATGGAGGGTGGCCGGAACATCGTTTGGCGAAGCCAAACGAGTACTACATGGAGAGTGGCCGACCCATCGTTTGGCGAAGCCAAACGAATACTACATGGAGGGTGGCCGGAATATCGTTTGGCGAAGCGAAACGAATACTACATGGGGGGTGGCCGGAGAAGCTGGCCTATCGTTTGGCGAAGCCAAACGAATACTACATGGAGGGGGGCCGGAGAAGCCGGCCTATCGTTTGCCGAAGCCAAACGGCTACTACATGGAGGGTGGCCGGAGAAGCCGGCCTATCGCTCGGCGAAGCCAAACGAATACCACATGGAGGGTGGCCGGCCCATCGTTTGGCGAAGCCAAACGAATACTACATGGAATGTGGCCTGAGAAGCCGACCAATCGTTTGGCGAAGCCAAACGAATACTACATGGAGAGTGGCCGACCCATCGTTTGGCGAAGCCAAACGAATACTACATAGAGAGGTGGCCGGAACATCGTTTGGCGAAGCAAGACGAATACTACATGGAGTGTGGCCGGAGAAGCTGGCCTATCGTTTGGCGAAGCCAAACGAATACTACATGGAGGGTGGCCGGCCTATCGTTTGCCGAAGCCAAACGACTACTACATGGAGGGTGGCCGGAGAAGCCGGCCCATCGCTTGGCGAAGCCACGTGAACACTACATGGAGGGTGGCCGGAACATCGTTTGGCGAAGCCAAACGAATACTACATGGAGAGTGGCCGACCCATCGTTTATCGAAGGCAAACGAATACTACATGGAGGGTGGCCGGAACATCGTTTGGCGAACCTAAACGAATACTACATGGAGGGTGGCCGGCCCATCGTTTGGCGAAGCCAAACGAATAATACATGGAGGGTGGCCGGCCAATCGTTTGGCGAAGCCAAACGAATACTACATGGAGGGTGGCCGGCAAAGCTGGCCTATCGTTTGGCGAAGCCAAACGAATACTACATGGAGGGTGGCCGGCCTATCGTTTGCCGAAGCCAAACGACTAATACATGGAGGGTGGCCGGAGAAGCCGGCCCATCGCTTGGCGAAGCCACATGAACACTACATGGAGGGTGGCCGGAACATCGTTTGGCGAAGCCAAACGAATACTACATGGAGAGTGGCCGACCCATCGTTTATCGAAGGCAAACGAATACTACATGGAGGGTGGCCGAAACATCGTTTGGCGAACCTAAACGAATACTACATGGAGGGTGGCCAGCCTATCGTTTGGCGAAGCCAAACGAATACTACATGGAGGGTGGCCGGCCTATCGTTTGGCGAAGCCAAACGAATACTACGTGGAGGGTGGCCGGCCCATCGTTTGGCGAAGCCAAACGAATACTACATGGAGGGTGGCCGGAATATCGTTTGGCGAAGCGAAACGAATACTACATGGGGGGTGGCCGGAGAAGCTGGCCTATCGTTTGGCGAAGCCAAACGAATACTACATGGAGGGGGCCGGAGAAGCCGGCCTATCGTTTGCCGAAGCCAAACGGCTACTACATGGAGGGTGGCCGGAGAAGCCGGCCTATCGCTCGGCGAAGCCAAACGAATACCACATGGAGGGTGGCCGGCCCATCGTTTGGCGAAGCCAAACGAATACTACATGGAATGTGGCCTGAGAAGCCGACCAATCGTTTGGCGAAGCCAAACGAATACTACATGGAGAGTGGCCGACCCATCGTTTGGCGAAGCCAAACGAATACTACATAGAGGGTGGCCGGAACATCGTTTGGCGAAGCAAGACGAATACTACATGGAGGGTGGCCGGAGAAGCTGGCCTATCGTTTGGCGAAGCCAAACGAATACTACATGGAGGGTGGCCGGCCTATCGTTTGCCGAAGCCAAACGACTACTACATGGAGGGTGGCCGGAGAAGCCGGCCCATCGCTTGGCGAAGCCACGTGAACACTACATGGAGGGTGGCCGGAACATCGTTTGGCGAAGCCAAACGAATACTACATGGAGAGTGGCCGACCCATCGTTTATCGAAGGCAAACGAATACTACATGGAGGGTGGCCGGAACATCGTTTGGCGAACCTAAACGAATACTACATGGAGGGTGGCCGGCCCATCGTTTGGCGAAGCCAAACGAATAATACATGGAGGGTGGCCGGCCAATCGTTTGGCGAAGCCAAACGAATACTACATGGAGGGTGGCCGGCAAAGCTGGCCTATCGTTTGGCGAAGCCAAACGAATACTACATGGAGGGTGGCCGGCCTATCGTTTGCCGAAGCCAAACGACTAATACATGGAGGGTGGCCGGAGAAGCCGGCCCATCGCTTGGCGAAGCCACATGAACACTACATGGAGGGTGGCCGGAACATCGTTTGGCGAAGCCAAACGAATACTACATGGAGAGTGGCCGACCCATCATTTATCGAAGGCAAACGAATACTACATGGAGGGTGACCGAAACATCGTTTGGCGAACCTAAACGAATACTACATGGAGGGTGGCCAGCCTATCGTTTGGCGAAGCCAAACGAATACTACATGGAGGGTGGCCGGCCTATCGTTTGGCGAAGCCAAACGAATACTACGTGGAGGGTGGCCGGCCCATGGTTTGGCGAAGCCAAACGAATTCTACATGGAGGGTGGCCGGCCAATCGTTTGGCGAAGCCAAACTAATACTACATAGAGAGTGGCCGACCCATCGTTTGGCGAAGCCAAACGAATTATACATGGAGGGTGGCCGGCCTATCGTTTCGCGAAGCCAAACGAATACTACATGGAGGGTGGCCGGCCTATCGTTTGGCGAAGCCAAACGAATACTACATGGAGGTTGGCCAGCCCATCGTTTGGCGAAGCCAAACGAATACTACATGGAGGGTGACCGGCCTATCGTTTGGCGAAGCCAAACGAATACTACGTGGAGGGTGGCCGGCCCATGGTTTGGCGAAGCCAAACGAATTCTACATGGAGGGTGGCCGGCCAATCGTTTGGCGAAGCCAAACTAATACTACATAGAGAGAGGCCGACCCATCGTTTGGCGAAGCCAAACGAATTATACATGGAGGGTGGCCGGCCCATCGTTTGGCGAACCAAACGAATAGTACATGGAGGGTGGCCGGAGAAGCCGGCCTATGGTTTGGCGAAGTAAAACGAATACTACATGAAGGGTGGCCAGCCCATCGTTTGGCGAAGCCAAACAAATACTACATGGAGGGGGGCCGGAGAAGCCGGCCTATCGTTTGGCGAAGTAAAACGAATACTACATGGAGGGTGGCCGGCCCATCGTTTGGCGAAGCCAAACGAATACTACATGGAGGGTGGCCGGAGAAGCCGGCCTATCGTTTGGCGAAGCCACACGAACACTACATGGAGGGTGGCCGGAACATCGTTTGGCGAAGCCAAACGAATACTACATGGAGGGTGGCCGGCCCATGGTTAGGCGAAACCAAACGAATTCTACATGGAGGGTGGCCGGCCCATCGTTTGGCGAAGCCAAACGTATACTACATGGAGGGTGGCCGGAACATCGTTTAACGAAGCGAAACGAATACCACATGGATGGTGGCCGGAGAAGCTGGCCTATCGTTTGGCGAAGCCAAACGAATACTACATGGAGAGTGGCCGACGCATCGTTTGGCGAAGCCAAACGAATACTACATGGAGGGTGGCCGGAACATCATTTGGCGAAGCCAAACGACTACTACATGGAGGGTGGCCGGCCCATCGTTTGGCGAAGCCAAACGAATACTACATGGAGGGTGGCCGGAACATCATTTGGCGAAGCCAAACGAATACTACATGGAAGGTGGCCGGCAAAGCCGGCCCATCGTTTGGCGAAGCCAAACGAATACTACATGGAGGGTGGCCGGAACATCATTTGGCGAAGCCAAACGAATACTACATGGAGTGTGGCCGGCGAAGCCGGCCCATCGTTTGGCGAAGCCAAACGAATACTACATGTAGGGTGGCTGGCCCATCGTTTGGCAAAGCCAAACGAATAGTACATGGAGGGTGGCCGGAGGAGCCGGCCTATCGTTTGGCGAAGCCACACGAACACTACATGGAGGGTGGCCGGAGCATCGTTTGGCGAAGCCAAACGAATACTACATGGAGGGTGGCCGGCCCATGGTTAGGCGAAACCAAACGAATTCTACATGGAGGGTGGCCGGCCAATCGTTTGACGTCGCCAAACGAATACTACATGGAGAGTGGCCGACCCATCGTTTGGCGGAGCCAAACGAATACTACATGTAGGGTGGCCGGCCAATCGTTTGGCAAAGCGATACGAATAGTACATGGAGGGTGGCCGGAGGAGCCGGCCTATCGTTTAACGAAGCCAAACGAGTACTACATGGAGGGTGGCCAGCCCATCGTTTGGCGAAGCCAAACAAATACTACATGGAGGGGGGCCGGAGAAGCCGGCCTATCGTTCGGCGAAGCCAAACGAATACTACATGGAGGGTGGCCGGCCCATCGTTTGGCGAAGCCAAACGAATACTACATGGAGGGTGGCCGGAGAAGCCGGCCTATCGTTTGGCGAAGCCACACGAACACTACATGGAGGGTGGCCGGAGCATCGTTTGGCGAAGCCAAACGAATACTACATGGAGGGTGGCCGGCCCATGGTTAGGCGAAACCAAACAAATTCTACATGGAGGGTGGCCGGCCAATCGTTTGGCAAAGCGATACGAATAGTACATGGAGGGTGGCCGGAGGAGCCGGCCTATCGTTTGGCGAAGCCAAACGAATACTACATGGAGGGTGGCCAGCCCATCGTTTGGCGAAGCCAAACAAATACTACATGGAGGAAGCCGGCGAAGCCGGCCCATCGTTTGGCGAAGCCAAACGAATACTACATGTAGGGTGGCTGGCCCATCGTTTGGCGAAGCCAAACGAATAGTACATGGAGGGTGGCCGGAGGAGCCGGACTATAGTTTGGCGAAGCCAAACGAATACTACATGGAGGGTGGCCAGCCCATCGTTTGGCGAAGCCAAACGAATACTACATGGAGGGTGGCCGGAGAAGCCGGCCTATCGTTTGGCAAAGCCACACGAACACTACATGGAGGGTGGCCGGAGCATCGTTTGGCGAAGCCAAACGAATACTACATGGAGGGTGGCCGGCCCATGGTTAGGCGAAACCAAACGAATTCTACGTGGAGGGTGGCCGGCCAATCGTTTGACGTCGCCAAACGAATACTACATGGAGAGTGGCCGACCCATCGTTTGGCGGAGCCAAACGAATACTACATGTAGGGTGGCCGGCCAATCGTTTGGCAAAGCGATACGAATACTACATGGAGGGTGGCCGGCCCATGGTTCGGCGAAGCCAAACGAATTCTACATGGAGGGTGGCCGGCCCATGGTTTGGCGAAACCAAACGAATACTACGTGGAGAGTGGCCGACCCGTCGTTTGGCGAAGCCAAAGTAATAGTACATGTAGGGTGGCCGGCCAATCGTTTGGCGAAGCCAAACGAATGCTACATGGAGGGTGGCCGGCCAATCGTTTGGCGAAGCCAAACGAATACTACATGGAGGGTGACCGGCGAAGCCGGCCCACCGTTTGGCGAAGCGATACAAATACTACATAAAGGGTGGCCGGCCCATCGTTTGGCGAAGCCAAACGAATACTACATGGAGGGTGGCCCGCAAAGCCGGCCCATCGTTTGGCGGAGCCAAACGAATACTACATGGAGGGTGACCGGCGAAGCCGGCCCACCGTTTGGCGAAGCCAAACGAATACTACATGTAGGGTGGCCGGTCAATCGTTTGGCGAAACCAAACGAATACTACGTGGAGAGTGGCCGACCCGTCGTTTGGCGAAGCCAAAGTAATAGTACATGTAGGGTGGCCGGCCAATCGTTTGGCGAAGCCAAACGAATACTACATGGAGGGTGGCCGGCAAAGCCGGCCCACCGTTTGTCGAAGCCAAACGAATACTACATGTAGGGTGGCCGGTCAATCGTTTGGCGAAGCCAAACGAATACTACATGGAGGGTGACCGGCGAAGCCGGCCTATCGCTTGGCGAAGCCAAACGAATAATACATGAAGGGTGGCCGGCCAATCGTTTGGCGAAGCCAAACGAATACTACATGGAGGGTGGCCGGGAAAGCCGGCCCATCGTTTGGCGAAGCCAAACGAATACTACATGAAGGGTGGCCAGCCCATCGTTTGGCGAAGCCAAACAAATACTACATGGAGGGGGGCCGGAGAAGCCGGCCTACCGTTTGGCGAAGCCACACGAACACTACATGGAGGGTGGCCGGAACATCGTTTGGCGAAGCCAAACGAATACTACATGGAGGGTGGCCGGCCCATGGTTAGGCGAAACCAAACGAATTCTACATGGAGGGTGGCCGGCCCATCGTTTGGCGAAGCCAAACGAATACTACATGGAGAGTGGCCGACCCATCGTTTGGCGAAGCCAAACGAATACTACATGGAGGGTGGCCGGAGAAGCTGGCCTATCGTTTGGCGAAGCCAAACGAATACTACATGGAGGGGGGCCGGAGAAGCCGGCCTATCGTTTGCCGAAGCCAAACGACTACTACATGGAGGGTGACCGGAGAAGCCGGCCTATCGCTTGGCGAAGCCAAACGAATACCACATGGAGGGTGGCCGGCACATCGTTTGGCGAAGCCAAACGAATACTACATGGAGGGTGGCCGGCCCATCGTTTGGCGAAGCCAAACGAATTCTACATGGAGGGTGGCCGGCCCATGGTTTGGCGAAACCAAACGAATACTACGTGGAGAGTGGCCGACCCGTCGTTTGGCGAAGCCAAAGTAATAGTACATGTAGGGTGGCCGGCCAATCGTTTGGCGAAGCCAAACGAATACTACATGGAGGGTAGCCGGCCAATCGTTTGGCGAAGCCAAACGAATACTACATGGAGGGTGACCGGCGAAGCCGGCCCACCGTTTGGCGAAGCGATACAAATACTACATAAAGGGTGGCCGGCCCATCGTTTGGCGAAGCCAAACGAATACTACATGGAGGGTGGCCGCCAAAGCTGGCCCATCGTTTGGCGGAGCCAAACGAATACTACATGGAGGGTGACCGGCGAAGCCGGCCCACCGTTTGGCGAAGCCAAACGAATACTACATGGAGGGTGGCCGGCCCATCGTTTGGCGAAGCCAAACGAATTCTACATGGAGGGTGGCCGGCCCATGGTTTGGCGAAACCAAACGAATACTACGTGGAGAGTGGCCGACCCGTCGTTTGGCGATGCCAAAGTAATAGTACATGTAGGGTGGCCGGCCAATCGTTTGGCGAAGCCAAACGAATACTACATGGAGGGTAGCCGGCCAATCGTTTGGCGAAGCCAAACGAATACTACATGGAGGGTGACCGGCGAAGCCGGCCCACCGTTTGGCGAAGCGATACAAATACTACATAAAGGGTGGCCGGCCCATCGTTTGGCGAAGCCAAACGAATACTACATGGAGGGTGGCCGCCAAAGCTGGCCCATCGTTTGGCGGAGCCAAACGAATACTACATGGAGGGTGACCGGCGAAGCCGGCCCACCGTTTGGCGAAGCCAAACGAATACTACATGTAGGGTGGCCGGTCAATCGTTTGGCGAAACCAAACGAATACTACGTGGAGAGTGGCCGACCCGTCGTTTGGCGAAGCCAAAGTAATAGTACATGTAGGGTGGCCGGCCAATCGTTTGGCGAAGCGAACGAATACTACATGGAGGGTGGCCGGTTAATCGTTTGGCGAAGCCAAAGGAATACTACATGGAGGGTGACCGGCGAAGCCGGCCCACCGTTTGGCGAAGCCAAACGAATACTACATGGAGGGTGGCCGGAGAAGCTGGCCTATCGTTTGGCGAAGCGAAACGAATACTACATGGAGGGGGGCCGGAGAAGCCGGCCTATCGTTTGCCGAAGCCAAACGACTACTACATGGAGGGTGACCGGAGAAGCCGGCCTATCGCTTGGCGAAGCCAAACGAATACCACATTGAGGGTGGCCGGCCCATCGTTTGGCGAAGCCAAACGAATACTACATGGAGGGTGGCCGGCCCATCGTTTGGCGAAGCCAAACGAATAATACATGAAGGGTGGCCGGCCAATCGTTTGGCGAAGCCAAACGAATACTACATGGAGGGTGGCCGGGAAAGCCGGCCCATCGTTTGGCGAAGCCAAACGAATACTACATGAAGGGTGGCCAGCCCATCGTTTGGCGAAGCCAAACAAATACTACATGGAGGGGGGCCGGAGAAGCCGGCCTACCGTTTGGCGAAGTAAAACGAATACTACATGGAGGGTGGCCGGCCCATCGTTTGCCGAAGCCAAACGACTACTACATGGAGGGTGACCGGAGAAGCCGGCCTATCGTTTGGCGAAGCCACACGAACACTACATGGAGGGTGGCCGGAACATCGTTTGGCGAAGCCAAACGAATACTACATGGAGGGTGGCCGGCCCATGGTTAGGCGAAACCAAACGAATTCTACATGGAGGGTGGCCGGCCCATCGTTTGGCGAAGCCAAACGAATACTACATGGAGAGTGGCCGACCCATCGTTTGGCGAAGCCAAACGAATACTACATGGAGGGTGGCCGGAGAAGCTGGCCTATCGTTTGACGTAGCCAAACGAATACTACATGGAGGGGCCGGAGAAGCCGGCCTATCGTTTTGCCGAAGCCAAACGACTACTACATGGAGGGTGACCGGAGAAGCCGGCCTATCGCTTGGCGAAGCCAAACGGAATACCACATGGAGGGTGGCCGGCACATCGTTTGGCGAAGCCAAACGAATACTACATGGAGGGTGGCCGGCCCATCGTTTGGCGAAGCCAAACGAATTATACATGGAGGGTGGCCGGCACATCGTTTGGCGAAGCCAAACGAATAGTACATGGAGGGTGGCCGAAGAAGCCGGCCTATCGTTTGGCGAAGCCAAACGAATACTACATGAAGGGTGGCCAGCCCATCGTTTGGCGAAGCCAAACAAATACTACATGGAGGGGGGCCGGAGAAGCCGGCCTATCGTTTGGCGAAGTAAAACGAATACTACATGGAGGGTTCCCGGCCCATCGTTTGCCGAAGCCAAACGACTACTACATGGAGGGTGACCGGAGAAGCCGGCCTATCGTTTGGCGAAGCCACACGAACACTACATGGAGGGTGGCCGGCCCATCGTTTGGCGAAGCGAAACGAATACCACATGGATGGTGGCCGGAGAAGCTGGCCTATCGTTTGGCGAAGCCAACCAAATACTACATGGAGAGTGGCCGACCCATCGTTTGGCGAAGCCAAACGAATACTACATGGAGGGTGGCCGGCCCATCGTTTGGCGAAGCCAAACGAATACTACATGGAGGGTGACCGGCGAAGCCGGCCCACCGTTTGGCGAAGCGATACAAATACTACATAAAGGGTGGCCGGCCCATTGTTTGGCGAAGCCAAACGAATACTACATGGAGGGTGGCCGCCAAAGCTCGTATCGTTTGGCGGAGCCAAACGAATACTACATGTAGGGTGGCCGGAGAAGCTGGCCTATCGTTTGGCGAAGCCACACGAACACTACATGGAGGGTGGCCGGAGCATCGTTTGGCGAAGCCAAACGAATACTACATGGAGGGTGGCCGGCCCATGGTTAGGCGACACCAAACGAATGCTACATGGAGGGTGGCCGTCCAATCGTTTGACGTCGCCAAACGAATACTACATGGAGAGTGGCCGACCCATCGTTTGGCGAAGCCAAACGAATACTACATGGAGGGTGGCCGGAGAAGCTGGCCTATCGTTTGGCGAAGCCAAACGAATACTACATGGAGGGGGGCCGGAGAAGCCGGCCTATCGTTTGCCGAAGCCAAACGACTACTACATGGAGGGTGACCGGAGAAGCCGGCCTATCGCTTGGCGAAGCCAAACGAATACCACATGGAGGGTGGCCGGCACATCGTTTGGCGAAGCCAAACGAATACTACATGGAGGGTGGCCGGCCCATCGTTTGGCGAAGCCAAACGAATTATACATGGAGGGTGGCCGGCCCATCGTTTGGCGAAGCCAAACGAATAGTACATGGAGGGTGGCCGAAGAAGCCGGCCTATCGTTTGGCGAAGCCAAACGAATACTACATGAAGGGTGGCCAGCCCATCGTTTGGCGAAGCCAAACAAATACTACATGGAGGGGGGCCGGAGAAGCCGGCCTATCGTTTGGCGAAGTAAAACGAATACTACATGGAGGGTGGCCGGCCCATCGTTTGCCGAAGCCAAACGACTACTACATGGAGGGTGGCCGGCCCATGGTTAGGCGAAACCAAACGAATTCTACATGGAGGGTGGCCGGCCCATCGTTTGGCGAAGCCAAACGAATACTACATGGAGGGTGGCCGGAACATCGTTTGGCGAAGCGAAACGAATACCACATGGATGGTGGCCGGAGAAGCTGGCCTATCGTTTGGCGAAGCCAAACGGATACTACATGGAGAGTGGCCGACCCATCGTTTGGCGAAGCCAAACGAATACTACATGGAGGGTGGCCGGCCCATCGTTTGGCGAAGCCAAACGAATACTACATGGAGGGTGACCGGCGAAGCCGGCCCACCGTTTGGCGAAGCGATACAAATACTACATAAAGGGTGGCCGGCCCATTGTTTGGCGAAGCCAAACGAATACTACATGGAGGGTGGCCGGCAAAGCCGGCCCATCGTTTGGCGGAGCCAAACGAATACTACATGTAGGGTGGCCGGAGAAGCTGGCCTATCGTTTGGCGAAGCCACACGAACACTACATGGAGGGTGGCCGGAGCATCGTTTGGCGAAGCCAAACGAATACTACATGGAGGGTGGCCGGCCCATGGTTAGGCGAAACCAAACGAATTCTACATGGAGGGTGGCCGGCCAATCGTTTGACGTCGCCAAACGAATACTACATGGAGAGTGGCCGACCCATCGTTTGGCGAAGCCAAACGAATACTACATGGAGGGTGGCCGGAGAAGCTGGCCTATCGTTTGGCGAAGCCAAACAAATACTACATGGAGGGGGGCCGGAGAAGCCGGCCTATCGTTTGCCGAAGCCAAACGACTACTACATGGAGGGTGACCGGAGAAGCCGGCCTATCGCTTGGCGAAGCCAAACGAATACCACATGGAGGGTGGCCGGCACATCGTTTGGCGAAGCCAAACGAATACTACATGGAGGGTGGCCGGCCAATCGTTTGGCGAAGCCAAACGAATTATACATGGAGGGTGGCCGGCCCATCGTTTGGCGAAGCCAAACGAATAGTACATGGAGGGTGGCCGGAGAAGCCGGCCTATCGTTTGGCGAAGCCAAACGAATACTACATGAAGGGTGGCCAGCCCATCGTTTGGCGAAGCCAAACAAATACTACATGGAGGGGGCCGGAGAAGCCGGCCTATCGTTTGGCGAAGTAAAACGAATACTACATGGAGGGTGGCCGGCCCATCGTTTGCCGAAGCCAAACGACTACTACATGGAGGGTGACCGGAGAAGCCGGCCTATCGTTTGGCGAAGCCACACGAACACTACATGGAGGGTGGCCGGAACATCGTTTGGCGAAGCCAAACGATTACTACATGGAGGGTGGCCGGCCCATGGTTAGGCGAAACCAAACGAATTCTACATGGAGGGTGGCCGGAACATCGTTTGGCGAAGCGAAACGAATACCACATGGATAGTGGCCGGAGAAGCTGGCCTATCGTTTGGCGAAGCCAAACGAATACTACATGGAGAGTGGCCGACCCATCGTTTGGCGAAGCCAAACGAATACTACATGGAGGGTGGCCGGAACATCGTTTGGCGAAGCCAAACGAATACTACATGGAGAGTGGCCGATCCATCGTTTGGCGAAGCCAAACGAATACTACATGGAGGGTGGCCGGAACATCGTTTGGCGAAGCGAAACGATTACTACATGGGGGGTGGCCGGAGAAGCTGGCCTATCGTTTGGCGAAGCCAAACGAATACTACATGGAGGGGGGCCGGGGAAGCCGGCCTATCGTTTGCCGAAGCCAAACGGCTACTACATGGAGGGTGGCCGGAGAAGCCGGCCTATCGCTCGGCGAAGCCAAACGAATACCACATGAAGGGTGGCCGGCCCATCGTTTGGCGAAGCCAAACGAATACTACATGGAATGTGGCCTGAGAAGCCGACCTATCGTTTGGCGAAGCCAAACGAATACTACATGGAGAGTGGCCGACCCATCGTTTGGCGAAGCCAAACGAATACTACATGGAGGGTGGCCGGCCCATCGTTTGGCGAAGCCAAACGAATAATACATGGAGGGTGGCCGGCCAATCGTTTGGCGAAGCCAAACGAATACTACATGGAGGGTGGCCGGCCAATCGTTTGGCGAAGCCAAACGAATACTACATGTAGGGTGGCCAGCCCATCGTTTGGCGAAGCCAAACGAATACTACATGGAGGGTGGCCGGAGAAGCCGGCCTATCGTTTGGCGAAGCCACACGAACACTACATGGAGGGTGGCAGCCCATCGTTTGGCGAAGCCAAACAGATACTACATGGAGGGGGGCCGGAGAAGCCGGCCTAACGTTTGGCGAAGCCAAACGAATACTACATGGAGGGTGGCCGGAGAAGCCGGCCTATCGTTTGGCGAAGCCACACGAACACTATATGGAGGGTGGCCGGAGCATCGTTTGGCGAAGCCAAACGAATACTACGTGGAGGGGGGCCGGAGAAGCCGGCCTATCGTTTGCCGAAGCCAAACGACTACTACATGGAGGGTGACCGGAGAAGCCGGCCTATCGTTTGGCGAAGCCAAACGAATACCACATGGAGGGTGGCCGGCCCATCGTTTGGCGAAGCCAAACGAATACTACATGGAGGGTGGCCGGCCCATCGTTTGGCGAAGCCAAACGAATAATACATGGAGGGTGGCCGGCCAATCGTTTGGCGAAGCCAAACGAATACTACATGGAGGGTGGCCGGCCAATCGTTTGGCGAAGCCAAACGAATACTACATGTAGGGTGGCCAGCCCATCGTTTGGCGAAGCCAAACGAATACTACATGGAGGGTGGCCGGAGAAGCCGGCCTATCGTTTGGCGAAGCCACACGAACACTACATGGAGGGTGGCAGCCCATCGTTTGGCGAAGCCAAATCAGATACTACATGGAGGGGGCCGGAGAAGCCGGCTCAACGTTTGGCGAAGCCAAACGAATACTACATGGAGGGTGGCCGGAGAAGCCGGCCTATCGTTTGGCGAAGCCACACGAACACTATATGGAGGGTGGCCGGAGCATCGTTTGGCGAAGCCAAACGAATACTACGTGGAGGGGGGCCGGAGAAGCCGGCCTATCGTTTGCCGAAGCCAAACGACTACTACATGGAGGGTGACCGGAGAAGCCGGCCTATCGTTTGGCGAAGCCAAACGAATACCACATGGAGGGTGGCCGGCCCATCGTTTGGCGAAGCCAAACGAATACTACATGGAGGGTGGCCGGCCCATCGTTTGGCGAAGCCAAACGAATAATACATGGAGGGTGGCCGGCCAATCGTTTGGCGAAGCCAAACGAATACTACATGGAGGGTGGCCGGCCAATCGTTTGGCGAAGCCAAACAAATACTACATGTAGGGTGGCTAGCCCATCGTTTGGCGAAGCCTAACGAATACTACATGGAGGGTGGCCGGAGAAGCCTTCCTATCGTTTGGCGAAGCCACACGAACACTACATGGAGGGTGGCAGCCCATCGTTTGGCGAAGCCAAACAGATACTACATGGAGGGGGGCCGGAGAAGCCGGCCTAACGTTTGGCGAAGCCAAACGAATACTACATGGAGGGTGGCCGGAGAAGCCGGCCTATCGTTTGGCGAAGCCACACGAACACTATATGGAGGGTGGCCGGAGCATCGTTTGGCGAAGCCAAACAAATACTGCGTGGAGGGGGGCCGGAGAAGCCGGCCTATCGTTTGCCGAAGCCAAACGACTACTACATGGAGGGTGACCGGAGAAGTTGGCTCATCGTTTGGCGAAGCCAAACGAATACCACATGGAGGGTGGTTGGCCCATCGTTTGGCGAAGCCAAACGAATACTACATGGAGGGTGGTTGGCCCATCGTTTGGCGAAGCCAAACGAATAATACATGGAGGGTGGTTGGCCAATCGTTTGGCGAAGCCAAACGAATACTACATGGAGGGTGGTTGGCCAATCGTTTGGCGAAGCCAAACGAATACTACATGTAGGGTGGCCAGCTCCATCGTTTGGCGAAGCCAAACGAATACTACATGGAGGGTGGCCGGAGAAGCCGGCCTATCGTTTGGCGAAGCCACACGAACACTACATGGAGGGTGGCAGCCCCATCGTTTGGCGAAGCCAAACAGATACTACATGGAGGGGGCCGGAGAAGCCGGCTCCAACGTTTGGCGAAGCCAAAACGAATACTACAGGGAGGGGGGCCGGAGAAGCCGGCCTACCGTTTGGCGAAGCCACACGAACACTATATGGAGGGTGGCCGGAGCATCGTTTGGCAAAGCCAAACGAATACTACGTGGAGGGGGGCCGGAGAAGCCGGCCTATCGTTTGCCGAAGCCAAACGACTACTACATGGAGGGTGACCGGAGAAGCCGGCCTATCGTTTGGCGAAGCCAAACGAATACCACATGGAGGGTGGCCGGCCCATCGTTTGGCGAAGCCAAACGAATACTACATGGAGGGTGGCCGGCCCATCGTTTGGCGAAGCCAAACGAATAATACATGGAGGGTGGCCGGCCAATCGTTTGGCGAAGCCAAACGAATACTACATGTAGGGTGGCCGGCCAATCGTTTGGCGAAGCCAAACCAATACTACATGTAGGGTGGCCCGCCCATCGTTTGGCGAAGCCAAACGAATACTACATGGAGGGTGGCCGGAGAAGCCGGCCTATCGTTTGGCGAAGCCACACGAACACTACATGGAGGGTGGCAGCCCATCGTTTGGCGAAGCCAAACAGATACTACATGGAGGGGGGCCGGAGAAGCCGGCCTAACGTTTGGCGAAGCCAAACGAATACTACATGGAGGGTGGCCGGAAAAGCCGGCCTATCGTTTGGCGAAGCCACACGAACACTATATGGAGGGTGGCCGGAGCATCGTTTGGCGAAGCCAAACGAATACTACGTGGAGGGGGGCCGGAGAAGCCGGCCTATCGTTTGCCGAAGCCAAACGACTACTACATGGAGGGTGACCGGAGAAGCCGGCCTATCGTTTGGCGAAGCCAAACGAATACCACATGGAGGGTGGTTGGCCCATCGTTTGGCGAAGCCAAACGAATACTACATGGAGGGTGGCCGGCCCATCGTTGGGCGAAGCCAAACGAATAATACATGGAGGGTGGCCGGCCAATCGTTTGGCGAAGCCAAACGAATACTACATGGAGGGTGGCCGGCCAATCGTTTGGCGAAGCCAAACGAATACTACATGGAGGGTGGCCGGAGAAGCCGGCCTATCGTTTGGCGAAGCCACACGAACACTATATGGAGGGTGGCCGGAGCATCGTTTGGCGAAGCCAAACGAATACTACGTGGAGGGGGGCCGGAGAAGCCGGCCTATCGTTTGCCGAAGCCAAACGACTACTACATGGAGGGTGACCGGAGAAGCCGGCCTATCGTTTGGCGAAGCCAAACGAATACCACATGGAGGGTGGCCGGCCCATCGTTTGGCGAAGCCAAACGAATACTACATGGAGGGTGGCCGGCCCATCGTTTGGCGAAGCCAAACAAATAATACATGGAGGGGGGCCGGCCAATCGTTTGGCGAAGCCAAACGAATACTACATGGAGGGTGGCCGGCGAAGCCGGCCCATCGTTTGGCGAAGCCAAACAAATACTACATGTAGGGTGGCCGGCCCATCGTTTGGCGAAGCCAAACGAATACTACATGAAGGGTGGCCGGCAAAGCCGGCCCATCGTTTGGCGGAGCCAAACGAATACTACATGTAGGGTGGCCGGCCAATCGTTTGGCAAAGCGATACGAATACTACATGGAGGGTGGCCGGCCCATCGTTTGGCGAAGCCAAACGATTACTACATAGGGAGTGGCCGGCCCATGGTTTGGCGAAACCAAACAAATACTACGTGGAGAGTGGCCGACCCGTCGTTTGGCGGAGCCAAACTGATAGTACATGTAGGGTGGCCGGCCAATCGTTTGGCGAAGCCAAACGAATACTACATGGAGGGTGGCCGGCAAAGCCGGCCCATCGCTTGGCGAAGCCACATGAACACTACATGGAGGGTGGCCGGAACATCGTTTGGCGAAGCCAAACGAATACTACATGGAGAGTGGCCGACCCATCGTTTATCGAAGCCAAACGAATACTACATGGAGGGTGGCCGGAACATCGTTTGGCGAAACTAAACGATTACTACATAGGGGGTGGCCGGCCCATGGTTTGGCGAAACCAAACGAATACTACGTGGAGAGTGGCCGACCCGTCGTTTGGCGAAGGCCACACGAACACTATATGGAGGGTGGCCGGAGCATCGTTTGGCAAAGCCAAACGAATACTACGTGGAGGGGGGCCGGAGAAGCCGGCCTATCGTTTGCCGAAGCCAAACGACTACTACATGGAGGGTGACCGGAGAAGCCGGCCTATCGTTTGGCGAAGCCAAACGAATACCACATGGAGGGTGGCCGGCCCATCGTTTGGCGAAGCCAAACGAATACTACATGGAGGGTGGCCGGCCCATCGTTTGGCGAAGCCAAACGAATAATACATGGAGGGTGGCCGGCCAATCGTTTGGCGAAGCCAAACGAATACTACATGGAGGGTGGCCGGCAAAGCCGGCCCATCGTTTGGCGAAGCCAAACGAATACTACATGTAGGGTGGCCGGTCCATCGTTTGGCGAAGCCAAACGAATACTACATGAAGGGTGGCCGGCAAAGCCGGCCCATCGTTTGGCGGAGCCAAACGAATACTACATGTAGGGTGGCCGGCCAATCGTTTGGCAAAGCGATACGAATACTACATGGAGGGTGGCCGGCCCATCGTTTGGCGAAGCCAAACGATTACTACATAGGGGGTGGCCGGCCCATGGTTTGGCGAGACCAAACGAATACTACGTGGAGAGTGGCCGACCCGTCGTTTGGCGAAGCCAAACTAATAGTACATGTAGGGTGGCCGGCCAATCGTTTGGCGAAGCCAAACGAATACTACATGGAGGGTGGCCGGCCAATCGTTTGGCGAAGCCAAACGAATACTACATGGAGGGTGGCCGGCAAAGTTGGCTCTTGTCAGTTTGGCGAAGCCAAACGAATACTACATGGAGGGTGGCCGGAACATCGTTTGGCGAAGCCAAACGAATACTACATGGAGGGTGGCCGGAACATCGTTTAGCGAAGCTAAACGAATACTACATGGAGAGTGGCCGACCCATCGTTTATCGAAGCCAAACGAATACTACATGGAGGGTGGCCGGAACATCGTTTGGCGAACCTAAACGAATACAACATGGAGGGTGGCCGGCCAATCGTTTGGCGAAGCCAAACGAATACTACATGGAGGGTGGCCGGCAAAGCCGGCCCATCGTTTGGCGAAGCCAAACGAATACTACATGGAGGGTGGCCGGAACATCGTTTGGCGAAGCCAAACGAATACTACATGGAGAGTGGCCGACCCATCGTTTATCGAAGCCAAACGAATACTACATGGAGGGTGGCCGGAACATCGTTTGGCGAACCTAAACGAATACTACATGGAGGGTGGCCGGCCAATCGTTTGGCGAAGCCGAACGAATACTACATGTAGGGGGGCCGGGGAAGCCGGCCTATCGTTTGCCGAAGCCAAACGGCTACTACATGGAGGGTGGCCGGAGAAGCCGGCCTATCGCTCGGCGAAGCCAAACGAATACCACATGAAGGGTGGCCGGCCCATCGTTTGGCGAAGCCAAACGAATACTACATGGAATGTGGCCTGAGAAGCCGACCTATCGTTTGGCGAAGCCAAACGAATACTACATGGAGAGTGGCCGACCCATCGTTTGGCGAAGCCAAACGAATACTACATGGAGGGTGGCCGGAACATCGTTTGGCGAAGCGAGACGAATACTACATGGAGGGTGGCCGGAGAAGCTGGCCTATCGTTTGGCGAAGTCAAACGAATACTACATGGAGGGTGGCCGGCCTATCGTTTGCCGAAGCCAAACGACTACTACATGGAGGGTGGCCGGAGAAGCCGGCCCATCGCTTGGCGAAGCCACATGAACACTACATGGAGGGTGGCCGGAACATCGTTTGGCGAAGCCAAACGAATACTACATGGAGAGTGGCCGACCCATCGTTTATCGAAGGCAAACGAATACTACATGGAGGGTGGCCGGAACATCGTTTGGCGAACCTAAACGAATACTACATGGGAGGGTGGTTGGCCCATCGTTTGGCGAAGCCAAACGAATAATACATGGAGGGTGGCCGGCCAATCGTTTGGCGAAGCCAAACGAATACTACATGGAGGGTGGCCGGCAAAGCCGGCCCATCGTTTGGCGAAGCCAAACGAATACTACATGGAGGGTGGCCGGAGCATCATATGGCGAAGCCGAACGAATACTACATGGAGGGTGGCCGGCGAAGCCGGCCCATCGTTTGGCGAAGCCAAACGAATACTACATGTAGGGTGGCCAGCCCATCGTTTGGCGAAGCCAAACGAATACTACATGGAGGGTGGCCGGAGAAGCCGGCCTATCGTTTGGCGAAGCCACACGAACACTACATGGAGGGTGGTAGCCCATCAGTTTGGCGAAGCCAAACAGATACTACATGGAGGGGGCCGGAGAAGCCGGCCTAACGTTTGGCGAAGCCAAACGAATACTACATGGAGGGTGGCCGGAGAAGCCGGCCTATCGTTTGGGGAAGCCACACGAACACTATATGGAGGGTGGCCGGAGCATCGTTTGGCAAAGCCAAACGAATACTACGTGGAGGGGGCCGGAGAAGCCGGCCTATCGCTTTGCCGAAGCCAAAACGACTCACTACATGGAGGATGACCGGAGAAGCCGGCCTATCGTTTGGCGAAGCCAAACGAATACCACATGGAGGGTGGTTGGCCCATCGTTTGGCGAAGCCAAACGAATACTACATGGAGGGTGGTTGGCCCATCGTTTGGCAAAGCCAAACGAATAATCCATCGAGGCTCGCCGGCCAATCGTTTGGCGAAGCCAACCGAATACTGCATGGAGGGTGGCCGGCAAAGCCGGCCCATCGTTTGGCGAAGCCAAACGAATACTACATGTAGGGTGGCCGGTCCATCGTTTGGCGAAGCCAAACGAATACTACATGAAGGGTGGCCGGCAAAGCCGGCCCATCGTTTGGCGGAGCCAAACGAATACTACATGTAGGGTGGCCGGCCAATCGTTTGGCAAAGCGATACGAATACTACATGGAGGGTGGCCGGCCCATCGTTTGGCGAAGCCAAACGATTACTACATAGGGGGTGGCCGGCCCATGGTTTGGCGAAACCAAAAAATACTACGTGGAGAGTGGCCGACCCGTCGTTTGGCGAAGCCAAACTGATAGTACATGTAGGGTGGCCGGCCAATCGTTTGGCGAAGCCAAACGAATACTACATGGAGGGTGGCCGGCAAAGCCGGCCCATCGCTTGGCGAAGCCACATGAACACTACATGGAGGGTGGCCGGAACATCGTTTGGCGAAGCCAAACGAATACTACATGGAGAGTGGCCGACCCATCGTTTATCGAAGCCAAACGAATACTACATGGAGGGTGGCCGGAACATCGTTTGGCGAAACTAAACGAATACTACATGGAGGGTGGCCGGCTCATCGTTTGGCGAAGCCAAACGAATACTACATGGAGGGTGGCCGGCCCATCGTTTGGCGAAGCCAAACGAATAATACATGGAGGGTGGCCGGCCAATCGTTTGGCGAAGCCAAACGAATACTACATGGAGGGTGGCCGGCAAAGCCGGCCCATCGTTTGGCGAAGCCAAACGAATACTACATGTAGGGTGGCCGGCCAATCGTTTTGCGAAGCCAAACGAATACTACATGGAGGGTGACCGGCGAAGCCGGCCCACCGTTTGGCGAAGCGATACAAATACTACATAAAGGGTGGCCGGCCCATCGTTTGGCGAAGCCAAACGAATACCACATGAAGGGTGGCCGGCAAAGCCGGCCCATCGTTTGGCTGAGCCAAACGAATACTACATGGAGGGTGGCCGGCCCATCGTTTGGCGAAGCCAAACGATTACTACATAGGTGGCCGGCCCATGGTTTGGCATGAAACCAAACGAATACTACGTGGAGAGTGGCCGACCCGTCGTTTGGCGAAGCCAAACTAATAGTACATGTAGGGTGGCCGGCCAATCGTTTGGCGAAGCCAAACGAATACTACATGGGAGGGTGGCCGGCAAAGCCGGCCCATCGTTTGGCGAAGCCACATGAACACTACATGGAGGGTGGTTGAACATCGTTTGGCGAAGCCAAACGAATACTACATGGAGAGTGGCCGACCCATCGTTTATCGCAGCCAAACGAATATTACATGGAGGGTGGCCGGAACATCGTTTGGCGAAACTAAACGAATACTACATGGAGGGTGGCCGGCCCATCGTTTGGCGAAGCCAAACGAATAATACATGGAGCTGGCCGGCCAATCGTTTGGCCAAGCCAAACGAACACTACATGGAGGGTTGCCGGCCCATCGTTTGGCGAAGCCAAACGAACAATACATGGAGGGTGGCCGGCAAAGCCGGCCCATCGCTTGGCGAAGCCACATGAACACTACATGGAGGGAGGCCGGAACATCGTTTATCGAAGCCAAACGAATACTACATGGAGGGTGGCCGGAACATCGTTTGACGAACCTAAACGAATACTACATGGAGGGTGACCGGCCAATCGTTTGGCGAAGCCAAACAAATACTACATGGAGGGTGGCCGGCAAAGCCGGCCCATCGTTTGGCGAAGCCAAACGAATACTACATGGAGGGTGGCCGGAACATCGTTTGGCGAAGCCAAACGAATACTACATGGAGGGTGGCCGGCCCATCGTTTGGCGAAGCCAAATGAATATTACATGGAGGGTGGCCGGCAAAGCCGGCCCATCGCTTGGCGAAGCCACATGAACATTACATGGAGGGTGGCCGGAACATTGTTTGGCGAAGCCAAACGAATACTACATGGAGGGTGTCCGGCCAATCGTTTGGCAAAGCGATACGAATACTACATGGAGGGTGGCCGGCCCATCGTTTTGCGAAGCCAAACGATTACTACATAGGGGGTGGCCGGCCCATGGATTGGGGAAACCAAAGGAATACTACGTGGAGAGTGGCCGACCCGTCGTTTGGCGAAGCCAAACTAGTAGTACATGTGGGGTGGCCGGCCAATCGTTTGGCGAAGCCAAACGAATATTACATGGAGGGTGGCCGGAACATCGTTTGGCGAAACTAAACGAATACTACATGGAGGGTGGCCGGCCCATCGTTTGGCGAAGCCAAACGAATAATACATGGAGGGTGGCCGGCCAATCGTTTGGCCAAGCCAAACGAACACTACATGGGAGGGTTGCTGGCCCATCGTTTGGCGAAGCCAAACGAACAATACATGGAGGGTGGCCGGCAAAGCCGGCCCATCGCTTGGCGAAGCCACATGAACACTACATGGAGGGAGGCCGGAACATCGTTTGGCGAAGCCAAACTAATACTACATGGAGAGTGGCCGACCCACCGTTTATCGAAGCCAAACGAATACTCCATGGAGGGTGGCCGGAACATCGTTTGGCGAACCTAAACGAATACTAAATGGAGGGTGGCCGGCCAATCGTTTGGCGAAGCCAAACGAATACTACATGGAGGGTGGCCGGCAAAGCCGGTTCGGCTGGCTAAGCCAAACGAATTTATATGGAGGGTGGTTGGCCCATCGTTTGGCGAAGCCAAACGAATACTACATGGAGGGTGGCTGGCCCATCGTTTGGCGAAGCCAAATGAATATTACATGGAGGGTGGCCGGCAAAGCTGGCCTCATCGTTTGGCGAAGCCAAACGAATACTACATGTAAGGGTGGTAGCTGGCCACCATCGTTTGGCAGAAGCCAGAACGAATAATACATGGAGGGGTAAGCGCGGCCAACATCGTTTGGCGAACCTAAACATGAACATACTACATGGAGGGATATGGCCGGAACATCGTTTGGCTGAAGAAGCCAAACGAATACAGATGAGGAGGTGGCCGGCCAATCGTTTGGCGAAGCCAAACGAATACTATGGAGAGGCCGGAGGGTGGCCGGAGAAGCCTAATCGTTCTGGGGGCCGGAAGCCAAACGAATACTACATGGGAGGGTGGCCGGAGGAAGCTTCGGCTCTTATCAGCCTGGCGAAGCCACACGAACACTATATGGAGTGGTGGCCGGGCATCGTTTGGCAAAGCCGTGTAAACGAATACTACAGAGGAGGGCCGGAGAAGCCGGCCTATCGTTATCGTTCGAAGGCCAAACGATACTACATGGAGGATGACCGGAGAAGCCGGTCTATCGTTTAGCGAAGCCAAACGAATACCACATGGAGGGTGGTTGGCCCATCGTTTGGCGAAGCCAAACGAATACTACATGGAGGGTGGCCGGCCCATCGTTTGGCGAAGCCAAACGATAATATGGAGGGTGGTTGGCTAATCGTTTGGCGAAGCCAAACGAATACTACATGGAGGGTGGCCGGCAAAGTTGGCCCATCGTTTGGCGAAGCCAAACGAATACTACATGTAGGGTGGCCGGTCCATCGTTTGGCGAAGCCAAACGAATACTACATGAAGGGTGGCCGGCAAAGTTGGCTCCATCGTTTGGCGGAGCCAAACGAATACTACATGGCTATGAGTGTGGCCGGCCAATCGTTTGGCAAAAGCGATACGAATACTACATGGAGGGTGTGGCTCATCAGCCGATCGTTTGGCGAAGCCAAACGATTACTACATAGGAGGTGGCCGGCCCATGGTTTGGCGAAGCCAAAAATACTACGCGGAGAGTGGCTCGACCCGTCGTTTGGCGAAGCCAAACTGATATCCATGTACGAATGATGGCCGGCCCAATCGTTTGGCGAAGCCAAACGAATACTACATGGAGGTGTGCCAGCAAAGCCGGCCCATCGCTGGCGCAAGCCACATGAACACTACATGGAGGGGTGGCCGGAGAACATCGTTTGGCGAAGCCAAACGAAACTCACTATGGAGAGTGGCTGACCCATCGTTTATCGAAGCCAAACGAATACTACAAGCATGGGAGTGGTGGTCGGAACATCGTTTGGCGAAACTAAAAAACGAATACTACATGGAGGGTGGTTATTCAATCGTTTGGCGAAGCCAAACGAATACTACATGGAGGGTGGCCGGCCCATCGTTTGGCGAAGCCAAACGAATAATACATGGAGGGTGGTTGCCACCAATCGTTTGGCGAAGCCAAACGAATACTATGGAGGGTGGCCGGCAAAGCCGGGCCCATCGTTGGCGAAGCCAAACGAATACTATGTAAAGTGTAGGGTGGCTACACCGTTTTATATAAAGCCAAACGAATACTACATGGAGGGTGACCGGCGAAGCCGGCCCACCGTTTGGCGAAGCGATACAAATACTACATAAAGGGTGGCCGGCCCATCGTTTGGCGAAGCCAAACGAATACCACATGAAGGGTGGCCGGCAAAGCCGGCCCATCGTTTGGCTGAGCCAAACGAATACTACATGGAGGGTGGCCGGCCCATCGTTTGGCGAAGCCAAACGATTACTACATAGGGGGTGGCCGGCCCATGGTTTGGCGAAACCAAACGAATACTACGTGGAGAGTGGCCGACCCGTCGTTTGGCGAAGCCAAACTAATAGTACATGTAGGGTGGCCGGCCAATCGTTTGGCGAAGCCAAACGAATACTACATGGAGGGTGGCCGGCAAAGCCGGCCCATCGTTTGGCGAAGCCACATGAACACTACATGGAGGGTGGCCGGAACATCGTTTGGCGAAGCCAAACGAATACTACATGGAGAGTGGCCGACCCATCGTTTATCGAAGCCAAACGAATATTACATGGAGGGTGGCCGGAACATCGTTTGGCGAAACTAAACGAATACTACATGGAGGGTGGCCGGCCCATCGTTTGGCGAAGCCAAACGAATAATACATGGAGCTGGCCGGCCAATCGTTTGGCCAAGCCAAACGAACACTACATGGAGGGTTGCCGGCCCATCGTTTGGCGAAGCCAAACGAACAATACATGGAGGGTGGCCGGCAAAGCCGGCCCATCGCTTGGCGAAGCCACATGAACACTACATGGAGGGAGGCCGGAACATCGTTTATCGAAGCCAAACGAATACTACATGGAGGGTGGCCGGAACATCGTTTGACGAACCTAAACGAATACTACATGGAGGGTGGCCGGCCAATCGTTTGGCGAAGCCAAACGAATACTACATGGAGGGTGGCCGGCAAAGCCGGCCCATCGTTTGGCGAAGCCAAACGAATACTACATGGAGGGTGGCCGGAACATCGTTTGGCGAAGCCAAACGAATACTACATGGAGGGTGGCCGGCCCATCGTTTGGCGAAGCCAAATGAATATTACATGGAGGGTGGCCGGCAAAGCCGGCCCATCGCTTGGCGAAGCCACATGAACATTACATGGAGGGTGGCCGGAACATTGTTTGGCGAAGCCAAACGAATACTACATGGAGGGTGTCCGGCCAATCGTTTGGCAAAGCGATACGAATACTACATGGAGGGTGGCCGGCCCATCGTTTGGCGAAGCCAAACGATTACTACATAGGGGGTGGCCGGCCCATGGTTTGGCGAAACCAAACGAATACTACGTGGAGAGTGGCCGACCCGTCGTTTGGCGAAGCCAAACTAATAGTACATGTAGGGTGGCCGGCCAATCGTTTGGCGAAGCCAAACGAATATTACATGGAGGGTGGCCGGAACATCGTTTGGCGAAACTAAACGAATACTACATGGAGGGTGGCCGGCCCATCGTTTGGCGAAGCCAAACGAATAATACATGGAGGGTGGCCGGCCAATCGTTTGGCCAAGCCAAACGAACACTACATGGAGGGTTGCCGGCCCATCGTTTGGCGAAGCCAAACGAACAATACATGGAGGGTGGCCGGCAAAGCCGGCCCATCGCTTGGCGAAGCCACATGAACACTACATGGAGGGAGGCCGGAACATCGTTTGGCGAAGCCAAACGAATACTACATGGAGAGTGGCCGACCCATCGTTTATCGAAGCCAAACGAATACTACATGGAGGGTGGCCGGAACATCGTTTGGCGAACTTAAACGAATACTAAATGGAGGGTGGCCGGCCAATCGTTTGGCGAAGCCAAACGAATACTACATGGAGGGTGGCCGGCAAAGCCGGCCCATGGTTCGGCTAAGCCAAACGAATTCTATATGGAGGGTGGCCGGCCCATGGTTTGGCGAAGCCAAACGAATACTACATGGAGGGTGGCCGGCCCATCGTTTGGCGAAGCCAAATGAATATTACATGGAGGGTGGCCGGCAAAGCCGGCCCATCGTTTGGCGAAGCCAAACGAATACTACATGTAGGGTGGCCGGCCAATCGTTTGGCGAAGCCAAACGAATACTACATGGAGGGTGGCCGGAACATCGTTTGGCGAACCTAAACGAATACTACATGGAGGGTGGCCGGCCCATCGTTTGGCGAAGCCAAACGAATACTACATGAAGGGGGCGAAGCCAAACAAATACTACATGGAGGGGGCGAAACCAGACGAATACTACATGGAGGGGGCGAAGCCAAACGAATACTACATGGAGGGTGGCCGGCGAAGCCGGCCCATCGTTTGGCGAAGCAAAACGAATACTACATGGAGGGTGGCCGACGAAACGGGCCCATTGTTTGGCGAAGCCAAACGAATACTACATGTAGGGTGGCCGGCCAATCGTTTTGCGAAGCCAAACGAATACTACATGGAGGGTGGCCGGCCCATCGTTTGGCGAAGCCAAACGAATACTACATGGAGGGTGGCCGGAACATCGTTTGGCGAACCTAAACGAATACTACATGGAGGGTGACCGGCCCATTGTTTGGCGAAGCCAAACGAATATTACATGGAGGGTGGCCGGCAAAGCCGGCCCATCGTTTGGCGAAGCCAAACGAATACTACATGTAGGGTGGCCGGCCAATCGTTTGGCGAAGCCAAACGAATACTACATGGAGGGTGACCGGCGAAGCCGGCCCACGGTTTGGCGAAGCCAAACGAATGCTACATGTAGGGTGGCCGGTCAATCGTTTGGCAAAGCGATACGAATACTACATGGAGGGTGGCCGGCCCATCGTTCGGCGAAGCCAAACGAATACTACATAGGGGGTGGCCGGCCCATGGTTTGGCGAAGCCAAACGAGTACTACATGGAGGGTGGCCGGTCCATGGTTCGGCGAAGCAAAACGAATTCTACATGGAGGGTGGCCGGCCCATGGTTTGGCGGAGCCAAACGAAGACTACATGGAGAGTGGCCGACCCGTTGTTTGGCGAAGCCAAACTAATAGTACATGTATGGTGGCCGGCCAATCGTTTGGCGAAGCCAAACGAATACTACATGGAGAGTGGCCGGCCAATCCTTTGTCAAAGCCAAACGAATACTACATGGAGGGTGGCCGGAGAAGCCGGCCTATCGTTTGGCGAAGCCAAACGAATACCACATGGAGGGTGGCCGGCCCATCGTTTGGCGAAGCCAAACGAATACTACATGGAGGGTGGCCGGAGAAGCCGACCTATCGTTTGGCGAAGCCAAACGAATACTACATGGAAGGTGGCCAGCCCATCGTTTGGTGTAGCCAAACGAATACTACATGGAGGGGGGCCGGAGAAGCCGGCCTATCGTTTGGCGAAGCCAAACGAATACTACATGGAGGGTGGCCGGAGAAGCTGGCCTATCGTTCGGCGAAGCCAAACGAATACTACATGGAGGGTGGCCGGCAAAGCCGGCCCATCGCTTGGCGAAGCCACATGAACATTATATGGAGGGTGGCCGGAACATTGTTTGGCGAAGCCAAACGAATTCTGCATGGAGGGTGGCCGGCCAATCGTTTGGCGAAGCCAAACGAATACTACATGGAGAGTGGCCGACCCATCGTTTATCGAAGCCAAACGAATACTACATGGAGGGTGGCCGGAACATCGTTTGGCGAACCTAAACGAATACTACATGAAGGGTGGCCGGCCCATCATTTGGCAAAGCCAAACGAATAATACATGGAGGGTGGCCGGCAAAGCCGGCCCATCGTTTGGCGAAGCCAAACGAATACTACATGGAGGGTGGCCGGCCCATCGTTTGGCGAAGCCAAACGAATACTACATGTAGGGTGGCCGGCCAATCGTTTGGCGAAGCCAAACGAATACTACATGGAGGGTGACCGGCGATGCCGGCTCACCGTTTGGCGAAGCGATACAAATACTAGATAAAGGGTGGCCGGAAAAGCCGGCCCACCGTTTTGCAAAGCGATACGAATACTACATGGAGAGTGGCCGACCCGTCGTTTGGCGAAGCCAAACTAATTGTACATGTAGGGTGGCCGGCCAATCGCTCGGCGAAGCTAAACGAATACTACATGGAGGGTTGCCGGCCCACCGTTTGGCGAAGCCACATGAACACTACATGGAGGGTGGCCGGAACATCGTTTGGCGAAGCCAAACGAATACTACATGGAGAGTGGCCGACCCATCGTTTATCGAAGCCAAACGAATATTACATGGAGGGTGGCCGGAACATCGTTTGGCGAAACTAAACGAATACTACATGGAGGGTGGCCGGCCCATCGTTTGGCGAAGCCAAACGAATAATACATGGAGCTGGCCGGCCCATCGTTTGGCGAAGCCAAACGAACAATACATGGAGGGTGGCCGGCAAAGCCGGCCCATCGCTTGGCGAAGCCACATGAACACTACATGGAGGGAGGCCGGAACATCGTTTATCGAAGCCAAACGAATACTACATGGAGGGTGGCCGGAACATCGTTTGACGAACCTAAACGAATACTACATGGAGGGTGGCCGGCCAATCGTTTGGCGAAGCCAAACGAATACTACATGGAGGGTGGCCGGCAAAGCCGGCCCATCGTTTGGCGAAGCCAAACGATTACTACATGGAGGGTGGCCGGAACATCGTTTGGCGAAGCCAAACGAATACTACATGGAGGGTGGCCGGCCCATCGTTTGGCGAAGCCAAATGAATATTACATGGAGGGTGGCCGGCAAAGCCGGCCCATCGTTTGGCGAAGCCAAACGAATACCACATGTAGGGTGGCCGGCCAATCGTTTGGCGAAGCCAAACGAATACTACATGGAGGGTGTCCGGCCAATCGTTTGGCAAAGCGATACGAATACTACATGGAGGGTGGCCGGCCCATCGTTTGGCGAAGCCAAACGATTACTACATAGGGGGTGGCCGGCCCATGGTTTGGCGAAACCAAACGAATACTACGTGGAGAGTGGCCGACCCGTCGTTTGGCGAAGCCAAACTAATAGTACATGTAGGGTGGCCGGCCAATCGTTTGGCGAAGCCAAACGAATATTACATGGAGGGTGGCCGGAACATCGTTTGGCGAAACTAAACGAATACTACATGGAGGGTGGCCGGCCCATCGTTTGGCGAAGCCAAACGAATAATACATGGAGGGTGGCCGGCCAATCGTTTGGCCAAGCCAAACGAACACTACATGGAGGGTTGCCGGCCCATCGTTTGGCGAAGCCAAACGAACAATACATGGAGGGTGGCCGGCAAAGCCGGCCCATCGCTTGGCGAAGCCACATGAACACTACATGGAGGGAGGCCGGAACATCGTTTGGCGAAGCCAAACGAATACTACATGGAGAGTGGCCGACCCATCGTTTATCGAAGCCAAACGAATACTACATGGAGGGTGGCCGGAACATCGTTTGGCGAACCTAAACGAATACTAAATGGAGGGTGGCCGGCCAATCGTTTGGCGAAGCCAAACGAATACTACATGGAGGGTGGCCGGCAAAGCCGGCCCATCGTTTGGCGAAGCCAAACGAATACTACATGGAGGGTGGCCGGAACATCGTTTGGCGAAGCCAAACGAATACTACATGAAGGGTGGCCGGCCCATCGTTTGGCGAAGCCAAATGAATATTACATGGAGGGTGGCCGGCAAAGCCGGCCCATCGTTTGGCGAAGCCAAACGAATACTACATGTAGGGTGGCCGGCCAATCGTTTGGCGAAGCCAAACGAATACTACATGGAGGGTGACCGGCGAAGCCGGCCCACCGTTTGGCGAAGCCAAACGAATACTACATGTAGGGTGGCCGGTCAATCGTTTGGCAAAGCGATACGAATACTACATGGAGGGTTACCGGCCCATCGTTTGGCGAAGCCAAACGAATACTACATGGAGGGTGGCCGGCCCATGGTTCGGCTAAGCCAAACGAATTCTATATGGAGGGTGGCCGGCCCATGGTTTGGCGAAGCCAAACGAATAATACATGGAGGGTGGCCGGCCAATCGTTTGGCGAAGCCAAACGAATACTACATGGAGGGTGGCCGGCAAAGCCGGCCCATCGTTTGGCGAAGCCAAACGAATACTACATGTAGGGTGGCCGGCCAATCGTTTTGCGAAGCCAAACGAATACTACATGGAGGGTGGCCGGAACATCGTTTGGCGAACCTAAACGAATACTACATGGAGGGTGGCCGGCCCATCGTTTGGCGAAGCCAAACGAATAATACATGGAGGGTGGCCGGCCAATCGTTTGGCGAAGCCAAACGAATACTACATGGAGGGTTGCCGGCCCATCGTTTGGCGAAGCCAAACGAATAATACATGGAGGGTGGCCGGCCAATCGTTTGCCGAAGCCAAACGAATACTACATGGAGGGTGGCCGGAGAAGCCGGCCTATCGCTTAGCGAAGCCAAACGAATACTACATGGAGGGTGGCCGGCAAAGCCGGCCCATCGTTTGGCGAAGCCAAACAAATACTACATGTAGGGTGGCCGGCCAATCGTTTTGCGAAGCCAAACGAATACTACATAGAGGGTGGCCGGCCCATCGTTTGGCGAAGCCAAACGAATACTACATGGAGGGTGGCCGGAACATCGTTTGGCGAACCTAAACGAATACTACATGGAGGGTGACCGGCCCATTGTTTGGCGAAGCCAAACGAATATTACATGGAGGGTGGCCGGCAAAGCCGGCCCATCGTTTGGCGAAGCCAAACGAATACTACATGTAGGGTGGCCGGCCAATCGTTTGGCGAAGCCAAACGAATACTACATGGAGGGTGACCGGCGAAGCCGGCCCACGGTTTGGCGAAGCCAAACGAATGCTACATGTAGGGAGGAAGGTCAAGCAGAGTCAAACTGTAGAGGCTAGCCATTAACCAATTAGACCTCACACTAACCATCCCTTCGTTTTTTTTCATGTTACTAATTTAATATTAACATTCTATAACCACATTTTAATTTTAAACTACCCTAAACCCCCTAGCCTGACCTCTCTTGCGTCACATCTAACACCCCTGAGCCTCCCTACCTTAATACAGTTTAGTACAGCGATAGACTACACCCCAGTAGTCATCGCAAACATTTTTGCAATAATACAGGCCATTTCCGCATTTTTCTGCGCGACAATTAAATTTGGAATAAACATAAAAAAATTTTTAATGCGCGCGAAAATTTCAATGGTCATATAATACAGTGTTCATAATACAAGAAACAATTGTAATACTCAGAAGTGTCATGTTCATTTCCTACATGTCATTTCTGTAAGTTTCATCACATCATTTCTGTGTAAACTTGTATTACATGACGTTTCTGAATAATCCTTCCATATAATAAAAGAATCGGAGCACAGAGTACGACCACCTGGTCCTCCATCACTATAGCACTATTTCGTCACATCTCTAACCACTCCAAAACAGTATTGAGCTGTATGTGCATTTCAGTTCACCAAAACCTTCAGAGTATAGTTAGGCTCATACGATTGTGCTCTCATTCAGGGAAAGGTTGGGTGATTCCGTTTTTCGGTTCTCAACATTCTGCCATCGAAATAGCCAAGAAATCAGCGAGCAGTTTGAGTTCTTTTCCTTTCTTCAGTCAAACGACTTCACCCTCATTACGTGGAAGAGATTCAATTCTCGGCATCACCTGGGGCCACGACCTTCGTGCGTTGGTGACACGACAACATCATTGACGTGACTTATAACCACCCCCCGGACTTTATACCCCGCCCGAAACCCGGTATGGAAGGAATTCAATTATCACTGAAGGCTGAAACACAAAATTTTTGAAGGCTGAAAAACAAAATTTTAAGAGAATTCAATGCGTGTGTATGGAATTTTACCACTGTCGAAAAGAAAGCGGTTTTCATGGGCGATTTTGGTAAGTTGAAAGGAGTGGCAGTTAGGCTAAGTCCCTGCAAAAGCGGTTTTTGATTATTTTAATATGGGGCTCTGGAAGTTATGGGGCGGGTGCGGACCGACGACAAAACGACATTGAACAATAGTCTTTTTTCAGTTACTGTACCACCCCAAATGCGCGGTAATGCATAAAAGCCTAGAGAGGCTTCTGATCAGGGATGAGGGCCTAGAGAGGCTTCTGATCAGGGATTTTCGAAAGCGGCGCGAACCCCCCGGCTTATGGTTCCCAGGCAAAGCGCCGCGAAGCGGCGCTTTGACCGGGGTTGTCTTGACCGTGCGAGATTTAAAGTATTTAGAAAAGCCACACAGTGTCCGGACAGAGCGCCGCGAAGCGGCGCGAACCCCTCGGCTTATGGTTCTCGGACAGAGCGCCGCGAAGCGGTGCTTTGGCCGGGGTTGTCCTGACCGTGCGAGATTTAAAGTATTTAGAAAAGCCACACAGTTTTCGGACAGAGCGCCGCGAAGCGGCGCGAACCCCCCGGCTTATGGTTCCCGGACAAAGCGCCGCGAAGCGGCGCTTTAGACGGGGTTATCCTGACCGTGCGAGATTTAAATTATTCAGGAAAGCCACACAGTGTCCGGACAGAGCGCCGCGAAGCGGCGCGAACCCCACGGCTCATGGTTCCCGGACAAAGCGCCGCGAAGCGGCGCTTTGGCCGGGGTTGTCCTGACCGTGCGAGATTTAAATTATTCAGGAAAGCCACACAGTGTCAGGACAGAGCGCCGCGAAGCGGCGCGAACCCCACGGCTCATGGTTCCCGGACAAAGCGCCGCGAAGCGGCGCTTTGGCCGGGGTTGTCCTGACCGTGCGAGATTTAAAGTATTCAGAAAAGCCACACAGTGTCCGGACAGAGCGCCGCGAAGCGGCGCGAACCCCCCGGCTTATGGTTCCCGGACAAAGCGCCGCGAAGCGGCGCTTTGGCCGGGGTTGTCCTGACCGTGCGAGATTTAAAGTATTCAGAAAAGCCACACAGTGTCCGGACAGAGCGCCGCGAAGCGGCGCGAACCCCACGGCTCATGATTCCCGGGCAAAGCGCCGCGAAGCGGCGTTTTGGCCGGGGTTGTCCTGACCGTGCGAGATTTAAATTATTCGGAAAAGCCCCACAGTTTCGGGACAGAGCGCCGCGAAGCGGCGCGAACCCCACGGCTCATGGTTCCCGGACAAAGCGCCGCGAAGCGGCGCTTTGGCCGGGGTTGTCCTGACCGTGCGAGATTTAAATTATTCAGGAAAGCCACACAGTATCCGGACAGAGCGCCGCGAAGCGGCGCGAACCCCACGGCTCATGGTTCCCGGACAAAGCGCCGCGAAGCGGCGCTTTGGCCGGGGTTGTCCTGACCGTGCGAGATTTAAATTATTCAGAAAAGCCACACAGTGTCCGGACAGAGCGCCGCGAAGCGGCGCGAACCCCACGGCTCATGGTTCCCGGACAAAGCGCCGCGAAGCGGCGCTTTGGCCGGGGTTGTCCTGACCGTGCGAGATTTAAAGTATTCAGAAAAGCCACACAGTGTAAGGACAGAGCGCCGCGAAGCGGCGCGAACCCCACGGCTCATGGTTCCCGGACAAAGCGCCGCGAAGCGGCGCTTTGGCCGGGGTTGTCCTGACCGTGCGAGATTTAAATTATTCAGGAAAGCCACACAGTGTCTGACAGAGCGCCGCGAAGCGGCGCGAACCCCACGGCTCATGGTTCCCGGACAAAGCGCCGCGAAGCGGCGCTTTGGCCGGGGTTGTCCTGACCGTGCGAGATTTAAATTATTCAGGAAAGCCACACAGTATCCGGACAGAGCGCCGCGAAGCGGCGCGAACCCCACGGCTCATGGTTCCCGGACAAAGCGCCGCGAAGCGGCGCTTTGGCCGGGGTTGTCCTGACCGTGCGAGATTTAAAGTATTCAGAAAAGCCACACAGTGTCCGGACAGAGCGCCGCGAAGCGGCGCGAATCCCCCGGCTTATGGTTCCCGGACAAAGCGCCGCGAAGCGGCGCTTTGGCCGGGGTTGTCCTGACCGTGCGAGATTTAAAGTATTCAGAAAAGCCACACAGTGTCTGACGGAGCGCCGCGAAGCGGCGCGAACCCCACGGCTCATGGTTCCCGGACAAAGCGCCGCGAAGCGGCGCTTTGGCCGGGGTTGTCCTGACCGTGCGAGATTTAAATTATTCAGGAAAGCCACACAGTGTCCGGACAGAGCGCCGCGAAGCGGCGCGAACCCCACGGCTCATGGTTCCCGGACAAAGCGCCGCGAAGCGGCGCTTTGGCCGGGATGTCCTGGCCGTGCGAGATTTAAATTATTCAGGAAAGCCACACAGTATCCGGACAGAGCGCCGCGAAGCGGCGCGAACCCCACGGCTCATGGTTCCCGGACAAAGCGCCGCGAAGCGGCGCTTTGGCCGGGGTTGTCCTGACCGTGCGAGATTTAAAGTATTCAGAAAAGCCACACAGTGTCCGGACAGAGCGCCGCGAAGCGGCGCGAACCCCACGGCTCATGGTTCCCGGACAAAGCGCCGCGAAGCGGCGCTTTGGCCGGGGTTGTCCTGACCGTGCGAGATTTAAATTATTCAGGAAAGCCACACAGTGTCCGGACAGAGCGCCGCGAAGCGGCGCGAACCCCACGGCTCATGGTTCCCGGACAAAGCGCCGCGAAGCGGCGCTTTGGCCGGGGTTGTCCTGACCGTGCGAGATTTAAAGTATTCAGAAAAGCCACACAGTGTCCGGACAGAGCGCCGCGAAGCGGCCGGAACCCCTCGGTTTATGGTTCCCGGACAAAGCGCCGCGAAGCGGCGCTTTGGCCGGGGTTGTCCTGACCGTGCGAGATTTAAATTATTCAGGAAAGCCACACAGTGTCCGGACAGAGCGCCGCGAAGCGGCGCGAACCCCACGGCTCATGGTTCCCGGACAAAGCGCCGCGAAGCGGCGCTTTGGCCGGGGTTGTCCTGACCGTGCGAGATTTAAATTATTCAGGAAAGCCACACAGTGTCCGGACAGAGCGCCGCGAAGCGGCGCGAATCCCCCGGCTTATGGTTCCCGGACAAAGCGCCGCGAAGCGGCGCTTTGGCCGGGGTTGTCCTGACCGTGCGAGATTTAAAGTATTCAGAAAAGCCACACAGTGTCCGGACAGAGCGCCGCGAAGCGGCGCGAACCCCACGGCTCATGGTTCCCGGACAAAGCGCCGCGAAGCGGCGCTTTGGCCGGGGTTGTCCTGACCGTGCGAGATTTAAATTATTCAGGAAAGCCACACAGTATCCGGACAGAGCGCCGCGAAGCGGCTGGAGCCCCACGGCTCATGGTTCCCGGACAAAGCGCCGCGAAGCGGCGCTTTGGCCGGGGTTGTCCTGACCGTGCGAGATTTAAATTATTCAGGAAAGCCACACAGTGTCCGGACAGAGCGCCGCGAAGCGGCGCGAACCCCACGGCTCATGGTTCCCGGACAAAGCGCCGCGAAGCGGCGCTTTGGCCGGGGTTGTCCTGACCGTGCGAGATTTAAAGTATTCAGAAAAGCCACACAGTGTCCGGACAGAGCGCCGCGAAGCGGCGCGAACCCCATGGCTCATGGTTCCCGGACTAAGCGCCGCGAAGCGGCGCTTTGGCCGGGGTTGTCCTGACCGTGCGAGATTTAAAGTATTCAGAAAAGCCACACAGTGTTCAAACAGAGCGCCGCGAAGCGGCGCGAACCCCACGGCTCATGGTTCCCGGACAAAGCGCCGCGAAGCGGCGCTTTGGCCGGGGTTGTCCTGACCGTGCGAGATTTAAAGTATTCAGGAAAGCCACACAGTGTCCGCACAAAGCGCCGCGAAGCGGCGCGAACCCCACGGCTCATGGTTCCCGGACAAAGCGGTGCGAAGCGGCGCTTTAGACGGGGTTATCCTGACCGTGCGAGATTTAAATTATTCAGGAAAGCCACACAGTGTCCGGACAGAGCGCCGCGAAGCGGCGCGAACCCCACGGCTCATGGTTCCCGGACAAAGCGCCGCGAAGCGGCGCTTTGGCCGGGGTTGTCCTGACCGTGCGAGATTTAAAGTATTCAGAAAAGCCACACAGTGTCCGGACAGAGCGCCGCGAAGCGGCGCGAACCCCACGGCTCATGGTTCCCGGACAAAGCGCCGCGAAGCGGCGCTTTGGCCGGGGTTGTCCTGACCGTGCGAGATTTAAAGTATTCAGAAAAGCCACACAGTGTCCGGACAGAGCGCCGCGAAGCGGCGCGAACCCCACGGCTCATGGTTCCCGGACAAAGCGCCGCGAAGCGGCGCTTTGGCCGGGGTTGTCCTGACCGTGCGAGATTTAAAGTATTCAGAAAAGCCACACAGTGTCCGGACAGAGCGCCGCGAAGCGGCGCGAACCCCCCGGCTTATGGTTCCCGGACAAAGCGCCGCGAAGCGGCGCTTTGGCCGGGATGTCCTGACCGTGCGAGATTTAAATTATTCAGGAAAGCCACACAGTATCCGGACAGAGCGCCGCGAAGCGGCGCGAACCCCACGGCTCATGGTTCCCGGACAAAGCGCCGCGAAGCGGCGCTTTGGCCGGGGTTGTCCTGACCGTGCGAGATTTAAATTATTCAGAAAAGCCACACAGTGTCCGGACAGAGCGCCGCGAAGCGGCGCGAACCCCACGGCTCATGGTTCCCGGACAAAGCGCCGCGGAGCGGCGCTTTGGCCGGGATTGTCCTGACCGTGCGAGATTTTAATTATTCAGGAAAGCCACACAGTATCCGGACAGAGCGCGGCGAAGCGGCGCCAGCCCCACGGCTCATGGTTCCCGGACAAAGCGCCGCGAAGCGCCTCTTTGGCCGGGGTTGTCCTGACCGTGCGAGATTTAAAGTATTCAGAAAAGCCACACAGTGTCCGGACAGAGCGCCGCGAAGCGGCGCGAACCCCCCGGCTTATGGTTCCCGGACAAAGCGCCGCGAAGCGGCGCTTTGGCCGGGGTTGTCCTGACCGTGCGAGATTTAAATTATTCAGGAAAGCCACACAGTGTCCGGACAGAGCGCCGCGAAGCGGCGCGAACCCCCCGGCTTATGGTTCCCGGACAAAGCGCCGCGAAGCGGCGCTTTGGCCGGGGTTGTCCTGACCGTGCGAGATTTAAAGTATTCAGAAAAGCCACACAGTGTCCGGACAGAGCGCCGCGAAGCGGCGCGAACCCCCCGGCTTATGGTTCCCGGACAAAGCGCCGCGAAGCGGCGCTTTGGCCGGGGTTGTCCTGACCGTGCGAGATTTAAATTATTCAGGAAAGCCACACAGTATCCGGACAGAGCGCCGCGAAGCGGCGCGAACCCCACGGCTCATGGTTCCCGGACAAAGCGCCGCGAAGCGGCGCTTTGGCCGGGGTTGTCCTGACCGTGCGAGATTTAAAGTATTCAGAAAAGCCACACAGTGTCCGGACAGAGCGCCGCGAAGCGGCGCGAACCCCACGGCTCATGGTTCCCGGACAAAGCGCCGCGAAGCGAAGCGGCGCTTTGGCCGGGGTTGTCCTGACCGTGCGAGATTTAAAGTATTCAGAAAAGCCACACAGTGTCCGGACAGAGCGCCGCGAAGCGGCGCGAACCCCACGGCTCATGGTTCCCGGACAAAGCGCCGCGAAGCGGCGCTTTGGCCGGGGTTGTCCTGACCGTGCGAGATTTAAATTATTCAGGAAAGCCACACAGTGTCCGGACAGAGCGCCGCGAAGCGGCGCGAACCCCACGGCTCATGGTTCCCGGACAAAGCGCCGCGAAGCGGCGCTTTGGCCGGGGTTGTCCTGACCGTGCGAGATTTAAATTATTCAGGAAAGCCACACAGTATCCGGACAGAGCGCCGCGAAGCGGCGCGAACCCCACGGCTCATGGTTCCCGGACAAAGCGCCGCGAAGCGGCGCTTTGGCCGGGGTTGTCCTGACCGTGCGAGATTTAAAGTATTCAGAAAAGCCACACAGTGTCCGGACAGAGCGCCGCGAAGCGGCGCGAACCCCACGGCTCATGGTTCCCGGACAAAGCGCCGCGAAGCGGCGCTTTGGCCGGGGTTGTCCTGACCGTGCGAGATTTAAAGTATTCAGAAAAGCCACACAGTGTCCGGACAGAGCGCCGCGAAGCTGCGCGAATCCCTCGGCTCATGGTCCCGGGACAAAGCGCCGCGAAGCGGCCCTTTGGCCGGGGTTGTCCTGACCGTGCGAGATTTAAAGTATTCAGAAAAGCCACACAGTGTCCGGACAGAGCGCCGCGAAGCGGCGCGAACCCCACGGCTCATGGTTCCCGGACAAAGCGCCGCGAAGCGGCGCTTTGGCCGAGGTTGTCCTGACCGTGCAAGATTTAAAGTATTTAGAAAAGCCACACAGTGTCGGACAGAGCGCCGCGAAGCGGCGCGAACCCCACGGCTCATGGTTCCCGGACAAAGCGCCGCGAAGCGGCGCTTTGGCCGGGGTTGTCCTGACCGTGCGAGATTTAAATTATTCAGGAAAGCCACACAGTGTCGGACAGAGCGCCGCGAAGCGGCGCGAACCCCACGGCTCATGGTTCCCGGACAAAGCGCCGCGAAGCGGCGCTTTGGCCGGGGTTGTCCTGACCGTGCGAGATTTAAAGTATTCAGAAAAGCCACACAGTATCCGGACAGAGCGCCGCGAAGCGGCGCGAACCCCACGGCTCATGGTTCCCGAACAAAGCGCCGCAAAGCGGCGCTTTGGCCGGGGTTGTCCTGACCGTGCGAGATTTAAATTATTCAGGAAAGCCACACAGTGTCGCGCCGCGAAGCGGCGGGAACCCCACGCTTCATGGTTCCCGGACAAAGCGCCGCGAAGCGGCGCTTTGGCCGGGGTTGTCCTGACCGTGCGAGATTTAAAGTATTCAGAAAAGCCACACAGTGTCCGGACAGAGCGCCGCGAAGCGGCGCGAACCCCACGGCTCATGGTTCCCGGACAAAGCGCCGCGAAGCGGCGCTTTGGCCGGGGTTGTCCTGACCGTGCGAGATTTAAAGTATTCAGAAAAGCCACACAGTGTCCGGACAGAGCGCCGCGAAGCGGCGCGAACCCCACGGCTCATGGTTCCCGGACAAAGCGCCGCGAAGCGGCGCTTTGGCCGGGGTTGTCCTGACCGTGCGAGATTTAAATTATTCAGGAAAGCCACACAGTGTCCGGACAGAGCGCCGCGAAGCGGCCCGAACCCCACGGCTCATGGTTCCCGGACAAAGCGCCGCGAAGCGGCGCTTTGGCCGGGGTTGTCCTGACCGTGCGAGATTTAAATTATTCAGGAAAGCCACACAGTATCTGGACAGAGCGCCGCGAAGCGGCGCGAACCCCACGGCTCATGGTTCCCGGACAAAGCGCCGCGAAGCGGCGCTTTGGCCGGGGTTGTCCTGACCGTGCGAGATTTAAAGTATTCAGAAAAGCCACACAGTGTCCGGACAGAGCGCCGCGAAGCGGCGCGAACCCCACGGCTCATGGTTCCCGGACAAAGCGCCGCGAAGCGGCGCTTTGGCCGGGGTTGTCCTGACCGTGCGAGATTTAAAGTATTCAGAAAAGCCACACAGTGTCCGGACAGAGCGCCGCGAAGCGGCGCGAACCCCCCGGCTCATGGTTCCCGGACAAAGCGCCGCGAAGCGGCGCTTTGGCCGGGGTTGTCCTGACCGTGCGAGATTTAAATTATTCAGGAAAGCCACACAGTGTCCGGACAGAGCGCCGCGAAGCGGCGCGAACCCCACGGCTCATGGTTCCCGGACAAAGCGCCGCGAAGCGGCGCTTTGGCCGGGGTTGTCCTGACCGTGCGAGATTTAAATTATTCAGGAAAGCCACACAGTGTCCGAATAGAGCGCCGCGAAGCGGCGCGAACCCCACGGCTCATGGTTCCCGGACGAAGCGCCGCGAAGCGGCGCTTTGGCCGGGGTTGTCCTGACCGTGCGAGATTTAAATTATTCAGGAAAGCCACACAGTGTCCGGACAGAGCGCCGCGAAGCGGCGCGAACCCCACGGCTCATGGTTCCCGGACAAAGCGCCGCGAAGCGGCGCTTTGGCCGGGGTTGTCCTGACCGTGCGAGATTTAAAGTATTCAGGAAAGCCACACAGTGGCCTGGACAGAGCCCCGCGAAGCGGCGCAAACCCCACGGCTCATGGTTCCCGGACAAAGCGCCGCGAAGCGCCGCTTTGGCCGGGGTTGTCCTGACCGTGCGAGATTTAAATTATTCAGGAAAGCCACACAGTGTCCGGACAGAGCGCCGCGAAGCGGCGCGAACCCCACGGCTCATGGTTCCCGGACAAAGCGCCGCGAAGCGGCGCTTTGGCCGGGGTTGTCCTGACCGTGCGAGATTTAAAGTATTCAGAAAAGCCACACAGTGTCTGACAGAGCGCCGCGAAGCGGCGCGAACCCCACGGCTCATGGTTCCCGGACAAAGCGCCGCGAAGCGGCGCTTTGGCCGGGGTTGTCCTGACCGTGCGAGATTTAAATTATTCAGAAAAGCCACACAGTATCCGGACAGAGCGCCGCGAAGCGGCGCGAACCCCACGGCTCATGGTTCCCGGACAAAGCGCCGCGAAGCGGCGCTTTGGCCGGGGTTGTCCTGACCGTGCGAGATTTAAATTATTCAGGAAAGCCACACAGTGTCCGGACAGAGCGCCGCGAAGCGGCGCGAACCCCACGGCTCATGGTTCCCGGACAAAGCGCCGCGAAGCGGCGCTTTGGCCGGGGTTGTCCTGACCGTGCGAGATTTAAATTATTCAGGAAAGCCACACAGTGTCCGGACAGAGCGCCGCGAAGCGGCGCGAACCCCACGGCTCATGGTTCCCGGACAAAGCGCCGCGAAGCGGCGCTTTGGCCGGGGTTGTCCTGACCGTGCGAGATTTAAAATATTTAGAAAAGCTATACAGCATCCGGGACAGAGCGCCGCGAAGCGGCGCGAACAACACGGCTCATGGTTCCCGGACAAAGCGCCGCGAAGCGGCGCTTTGGCCGCGGTTGTCCTGACCGTGCGAGATTTAAATTATTCAGGAAAGCCACACAGTATCCGGACAGAGCGCCGCGAAGCGGCGGGAACCCTACGGTCCATGCTTCCCGACCAAAGCGCCGCGAAGGGGCGCCTCGGCCGGGGTGGTCCTGCCCGCGCGGCATTCAAATCATTCAAGAAAGCCACACAGTGTCCGGACAGAGCGCCGCGAAGCGGCGCGAACCCCACGGCTCATGGTTCCCGGACAAAGCGCCGCGAAGCGGCGCTTTGGCCGGGGTTGTCCTGACCGTGCGAGATTTAAAGTATTCAGAAAAGCCACACAGTGTCCGGACAGAGCGCCGCGAAGCGGCGCGAACCCCCCGGCTTATGGTTCCCGGACAAAGCGCCGCGAAGCGGCGCTTTGGCCGGGGTTGTCCTGACCGTGCGAGATTTAAATTATTCAGGAAAGCCACACAGTGTCCGGACAGAGCGCCGCGAAGCGGCGCGAACCCCACGGCTCATGGTTCCCGGACAAAGCGCCGCGAAGCGGCGCTTTGGCCGGGGTTGTCCTGACCGTGCGAGATTTAAAGTATTCAGGAAAGCCACACAGTGTCCGGACAGAGCGCCGCGAAGCGGCGCGAACCCCACGGCTCATGGTTCCCGGACAAAGCGCCGCGAAGCGGCGCTTTGGCCGGGGTTGTCCTGACCGTGCGAGATTTAAATTATTCAGGAAAGCCACACAGTGTCCGGACAGAGCGCCGCGAAGCGGCGCTTTGGCCGGGGTTGTCCTGACCGTGCGAGATTTAAATTATTCAGGAAAGCCACACAGTATCCGGACAGAGCGCCGCGAAGCGGCGCGAACCCCACGGCTCATGGTTCCCGGACAAAGCGCCGCGAAGCGGCGCTTTGGCCGGGGTTGTCCTGACCGTGCGAGATTTAAATTATTCAGAAAAGCCACACAGTGTCCGGACAGAGCGCCGCGAAGCGGCCCGAACCCCACGGCTCATGGTTCCCGGACAAAGCGCCGCGAAGCGGCGCTTTGGCCGGGGTTGTCCTGACCGTGCGAGATTTAAAGTATTCAGAAAAGCCACACAGTGTCCGGACAGAGCGCCGCGAAGCGGCCCGAACCCCACGGCTCATGGTTCCCAGACAAAGCGCCGCGAAGCTCCGCTTTGGCCGGGGTTGTCCTGACCGTGCGAGATTTAAAGTATTCAGAAAAGCCACACAGTGTCCGGACAGAGCGCCGCGAAGCGGCGCGAACCCCACGGCTCATGGTTCCCGGACAAAGCGCCGCGAAGCTGCGCTTTGGCCGGGGTTGTCCTGACCGTGCGAGATTTAAATTATTCAGGAAAGCCACACAGTGTCGGACAGAGCGCCGCGAAGCGGTGCGAACCCCACGGCTCATGGTTCCCGGACAAAGCGCCGCGAAGCGGCGCTTTGGCCGGGGTTGTCCTGACCGTGCGAGATTTAAATTATTCAGGAAAGCCACACAGTGTCCGGACAGAGCGCCGCGAAGCGGCGCGAACCCCACGGCTCATGGTTCCCGGACAAAGCGCCGCGAAGCGGCGCTTTGGCCGGGGTTGTCCTGACCGTGCGAGATTTAAATTATTCAGGAAAGCCACACAGTGTCCGGACAGAGCGCCGCGAAGCGGCGCGAACCCCACGGCTCATGGTTCCCGGACAAAGCGCCGCGAAGCGGCGCTTTGGCCGGGGTTGTCCTGACCGTGCGAGATTTAAAGTATTCAGAAAAGCCACACAGTGTCCGGACAGAGCGCCGCGAAGCGGCGCGAACCCCACGGCTCATGGTTCCCGGACAAAGCGCCGCGAAGCGGCGCTTTGGCCGGGGTTGTCCTGACCGTGCGAGATTTAAAGTATTCAGAAAAGCCACACAGTGTCCGGACAGAGCGCCGCGAAGCGGCGCGAACCCCACGGCTCATGGTTCCCGGACAAAGCGCCGCGAAGCGGCGCTTTGGCCGGGGTTGTCCTGACCGTGCGAGATTTAAATTATTCAGGAAAGCCACACAGTGTCCGGACAGAGCGCCGCGAAGCGGCGCGAACCCCACGGCTCATGGTTCCCGGACAAAGCGCCGCGAAGCGGCGCTTTGGCCGGGGTTGTCCTGACCGTGCGAGATTTAAATTATTCAGGAAAGCCACACAGTGTCCGGACAGAGCGCCGCGAAGCGGCGCGAACCCCACGGCTCATGGTTCCCGGACAAAGCGCCGCGAAGCGGCGCTTTGGCCGGGGTTGTCCTGACCGTGCGAGATTTAAAGTATTCAGAAAAGCCACACAGTGTCCGGACAGAGCGCCGCGAAGCGGCGCGAACCCCACGGCTCATGGTTCCCGGACAAAGCGCCGCGAAGCGGCGCTTTGGCCGGGGTTGTCCTGACCGTGCGAGATTTAAATTATTCAGGAAAGCCACACAGTATCCGGACAGAGCGCCGCGAAGCGGCGCGAACCCCACGGCTCATGGTTCCCGGACAAAGCGCCGCGAAGCGGCGCTTTGGCCGGGGTTGTCCTGACCGTGCGAGATTTAAATTATTCAGGAAAGCCACACAGTGTCCGGACAGAGCGCCGCGAAGCGGCGCGAACCCCACGGCTCATGGTTCCCGGACAAAGCGCCGCGAAGCGGCGCTTTGGCCGGGGTTGTCCTGACCGTGCGAGATTTAAAGTATTCAGAAAAGCCACACAGTGTCCGGACAGAGCGCCGCGAAGCGGCGCGAACCCCACGGCTCATGGTTCCCGGACAAAGCGCCGCGAAGCGGCGCTTTGGCCGGGGTTGTCCTGACCGTGCGAGATTTAAAGTATTCAGAAAAGCCACACAGTGTCCGGACAGAGCGCCGCGAAGCGGCGCGAACCCCACGGCTCATGGTTCCCGGACAAAGCGCCGCGAAGCGGCGCTTTGGCCGGGGTTGTCCTGACCGTGCGAGATTTAAAGTATTCAGAAAAGCCACACAGTGTCCGGACAGAGCGCCGCGAAGCGGCGCGAACCCCACGGCTCATGGTTCCCGGACAAAGCGCCGCGAAGCGGCGCTTTGGCCGGGGTTGTCCTGACCGTGCGAGATTTAAATTATTCAGGAAAGCCACACAGTATCCGGACAGAGCGCCGCGAAGCGGCGCGAACCCCACGGCTCATGGTTCCCGGACAAAGCGCCGCGAAGCGGCGCTTTGGCCGGGGTTGTCCTGACCGTGCGAGATTTAAATTATTCAGGAAAGCCACACAGTGTCCGGACAGAGCGCCGCGAAGCGGCGCGAACCCCACGGCTCATGGTTCCCGGACAAAGCGCCGCGAAGCGGCGCTTTGGCCGGGGTTGTCCTGACCGTGCGAGATTTAAAGTATTCAGAAAAGCCACACAGTTTCCGGACAGAGGGCCGCGAAGCGGCCCGAACACTTCGGCTCATGGTTCCCGGACAAAGCGCCGCTAAGCGGCGCTTTGGCCGGGGTTGTCCTGACCGTGCGAGATTTAAATTATTCAGGAAAGCCACACAGTGTCCGGACAGAGCGCCGCGAAGCGGCGCGAACCCCACGGCTCATGGTTCCCGGACAAAGCGCCGCGAAGCGGCGCTTTGGCCGGGGTTGTCCTGACCGTGCGAGATTTAAAGTATTCAGAAAAGCCACACAGTGTCCGGACAGAGCGCCGCGAAGCGGCGCGAACCCCACGGCTCATGGTTCCCGGACAAAGCGCCGCGAAGCGGCGCTTTGGCCGGGGTTGTCCTGACCGTGCGAGATTTAAATTATTCAGGAAAGCCACACAGTGTCCGGACAGAGCGCCGCGAAGCGGCGCGAACCCCACGGCTCATGGTTCCCGGACAAAGCGCCGCGAAGCGGCGCTTTGGCCGGGGTTGTCCTGACCGTGCGAGATTTAAAGTATTCAGAAAAGCCACACAGTGTCCGGACAGAGCGCCGCGAAGCGGCGCGAACCCCACGGCTCATGGTTCCCGGACAAAGCGCCGCGAAGCGGCGCTTTGGCCGGGGTTGTCCTGACCGTGCGAGATTTAAATTATTCAGGAAAGCCACACAGTGTCCGGACAGAGCGCCGCGAAGCGGCGCGAACCCCACGGCTCATGGTTCCCGGACAAAGCGCCGCGAAGCGGCGCTTTGGCCGGGGTTGTCCTGACCGTGCGAGATTTAAAGTATTCAGAAAAGCCACACAGTGTCCGGACAGAGCGCCGCGAAGCGGCGCGAACCCCCTCGGCTCATGGTTCCCGGACAAAGCGCCGCGAAGCGGCGCTTTGGCCGGGGTTGTCCTGACCGTGCGAGATTTAAATTATTCAGGAAAGCCACACAGTATCCGGACAGAGCGCCGCGAAGCGGCGCGAACCCCACGGCTCATGGTTCCCGGACAAAGCGCCGCGAAGCGGCGCTTTGGCCGGGGTTGTCCTGACCGTGCGAGATTTAAATTATTCAGGAAAGCCACACAGTATCCGGACAGAGCGCCGCGAAGCGGCGCGAACCCCACGGCTCATGGTTCCCGGACAAAGCGCCGCGAAGCGGCGCTTTGGCCGGGGTTGTCCTGACCGTGCGAGATTTAAATTATTCAGAAAAGCCACACAGTGTCCGGACAGAGCGCCGCGAAGCGGCGCGAACCCCACGGCTCATGGTTCCCGGACAAAGCGCCGCGAAGCGGCGCTTTGGCCGGGGTTGTCCTGACCGTGCGAGATTTAAAGTATTCAGAAAAGCCACACAGTGTCCGGACAGAGCGCCGCGAAGCGGCGCGAATCCCCCGGCTTATGGTTCCCGGACAAAGCGCCGCGAAGCGGCGCTTTGGCCGGGGTTGTCCTGACCGTGCGAGATTTAAAGTATTCAGGAAAGCCACACAGTGTCCGGACAGAGCGCCGCGAAGCGGCGCGAACCCCACGGCTCATGGTTCCCGGACAAAGCGCCGCGAAGCGGCGCTTTGGCCGGGGTTGTCCTGACCGTGCGAGATTTAAAGTATTCAGAAAAGCCACACAGTGTCCGGACAGAGCGCCGCGAAGCGGCGCGAATCCCCCGGCTTATGGTTCCCGGACAAAGCGCCGCGAAGCGGCGCTTTGGCCGGGGTTGTCCTGACCGTGCGAGATTTAAAGTATTCAGAAAAGCCACACAGTGTCCGGACAGAGCGCCGCGAAGCGGCGCGAACCCCACGGCTCATGGTTCCCGGACAAAGCGCCGCGAAGCGGCGCTTTGGCCGGGGTTGTCCTGACCGTGCGAGATTTAAAGTATTTAGAAAAGCCACACAGTGTCCGGACAGAGCGCCGCGAAGCGGCTTATGGTTCCCGGACAAAGCGCCGCGAAGCGGCGCTTTGGCCGGGGTTGTCCTGACCGTGCGAGATTTAAATTATTCAGGAAAGCCACACAGTATCCGGACAGAGCGCCGCGAAGCGGCGCGAACCCCACGGCTCATGGTTCCCGGACAAAGCGCCGCGAAGCGGCGCTTTGGCCGGGGTTGTCCTGACCGTGCGAGATTTAAAGTATTCAGAAAGCCACACAGTGTCCGGACAGAGCGCCGCGAAGCGGCGCGAACCCCCCGGCTTATGGTTCCCGGACAAAGCGCCGCGAAGCGGCGCTTTGGCCGGGGTTGTCCTGACCGTGCGAGATTTAAATTATTCAGGAAAGCCACACAGTGTCCGGACAGAGCGCCGCGAAGCGGCGCGAACCCCACGGCTCATGGTTCCCGGACAAAGCGCCGCGAAGCGGCGCTTTGGCCGGGGTTGTCCTGACCGTGCGAGATTTAAAGTATTTAGAAAAGCCACACAGTGTCCGGACAGAGCGCCGCGAAGCGGCGCGAACCCCCCGGCTTATGGTTCCCGGACAAAGCGCCGCGAAGCGGCGCTTTGGCCGGGGGTGTCCTGGCCGTGCGAGATTTAAATTATTCAGGAAAGCCACACAGTGTCAGGACAGAGCGCCGCGAAGCGGCGCGAACCCCACGGCTCATGGTTCCCGGAAAAAGCGCCGCGAAGCGGCGCTTTGGCCGGGGTTGTCCTGACCGTGCGAGATTTAAATTATTCAGGAAAGCCACACAGTGTCCGGACAGAGCGCCGCGAAGCGGCGGGAACCCCACGGTCCATGGTTCCCGGACAAAGCGCCGCGAAGCGGCGCTTTGGCCGGGGTTGTCCTGACCGTGCGAGATTTAAAGTATTCAGAAAAGCCACACAGTGTCCGGACAGAGCGCCGCGAAGCGGCGCGAACCCCACGGCTCATGGTTCCCGGACAAAGCGCCGCGAAGCGGCGCTTTGGCCGGGGTTGTCCTGACCGTGCGAGATTTAAATTATTCAGGAAAGCCACACAGTATCCGGACAGAGCGCCGCGAAGCGGCGCGAACCCCACGGCTCATGGTTCCCGGACAAAGCGCCGCGAAGCGGCGCTTTGGCCGGGGTTGTCCTGACCGTGCGAGATTTAAATTATTCAGGAAAGCCACACAGTGTCCGGACAGAGCGCCGCGAAGCGGCGCGAACCCCACGGCTCATGGTTCCCGGACAAAGCGCCGCGAAGCGAAGCGGCGCTTTGGCCGGGGTTGTCCTGACCATGCGAGATTTAAAGTATTCAGAAAAGCCACACAGTGTCCGGACAGAGCGCCGCGAAGCGGCGCGAACCCCCCGGCTTATGATTCCCGGAAAAAGCGCCGCGAAGCGGCGCTTTGGCCGGGGTTGTCCTGACCGTGCGAGATTTAAATTATTCAGGAAAGCCACACAGTATCCGGACAGAGCGCCGCGAACCCCACGGCTCATGGTTCCCGGACAAAGCGCCGCGAAGCGGCGCTTTGGCCGGGGTTGTCCAGACCGTGCGAGATTTAAAGTATTTAGAAAAGCCACACAGTGTCCGGACAGAGCGCCGCGAAGCGGCGCGAACCCCTCGGCTTATGGTTCTCGGACAGAGCGCCGCGAAGCGGCGCTTTGGCCGGGGTTGTCCTGACCGTGCGAGATTTAAATTATTCAGGAAAGCCACACAGTGTCAGGACAGAGCGCCGCGAAGCGGCGCGAACCCCACGGCTCATGGTTCCCGGACAAAGCGCCGCGAAGCGGCGCTTTGGCCGGGGTTGTCCTGACCGTGCGAGATTTAAATTATTCAGGAAAGCCACACAGTGTCCGGACAGAGCGCCGCGAAGCGGCGCGAACCCCACGGCTCATGGTTCCCGGACAAAGCGCCGCGAAGCGGCGCTTTGGCCGGGTTGTCCGGACCGTGCGAGATTTAAAGTATTTAGAAAAGCCACACAGTGTCCGGACAGAGCGCCGCGAAGCGGCGCGAATCCCCCGGCTTATGGTTCCCGGACAAAGCGCCGCGAAGCGGCGCTTTGGCCGGGGTTGTCCTGACCGTGCGAGATTTAAAGTATTCAGGAAAGCCACACAGTGTCCGGACAGAGCGCCGCGAAGCGGCGCGAACCCCACGGCTCATGGTTCCCGGACAAAGCGCCGCGAAGCGGCGCTTTGGCCGGGGTTGTCCTGACCGTGCGAGATTTAAATTATTCAGGAAAGCCACACAGTATCCGGACAGAGCGCCGCGAAGCGGCGCGAACCCCACGGCTCATGGTTCCCGGACAAAGCGCCGCGAAGCGGCGCTTTGGCCGGGGTTGTCCTGACCGTGCGAGATTTAAAGTATTCAGAAAAGCCACACAGTGTCCGGACAGAGCGCCGCGAAGCGGCGCGAACCCCCCGGCTTATGGTTCCCGGACAAAGCGCCGCGAAGCGGCGCTTTGGCCGGGGTTGTCCTGACCGTGCGAGATTTAAATTATTCAGGAAAGCCACACAGTGTCCGGACAGAGCGCCGCGAAGCGGCGCGAACCCCACGGCTCATGGTTCCCGGACAAAGCGCCGCGAAGCGGCGCTTTGGCCGGGGTTGTCCTGACCGTGCGAGATTTAAAGTATTCAGAAAAGCCACACAGTGTCCGGACAGAGCGCCGCGAAGCGGCGCGAACCCCTTGGCTTATGGTTCCCGGACAAAGCGCCGCGAAGCGGCGCTTTGGCAGGGGTTGTCCTGACCGTGCGAGGTTTAAAGTATTCAGAAAAGCCACACAGTGTCCGGACAGAGCGCCGCGAAGCGGCGCGAACCCCACGGCTCATGGTTCCCGAACAAAGCGCCGCGAAGCGGCGCTTTGGCCGGGGTTGTCCTGACCGTGCGAGATTTAAAGTATTCAGAAAAGCCACACAGTGTCCGGACAGAGCGCCGCGAAGCGGCGCGAATCCCCCGGCTTATGGTTCCCGGACAAAGCGCCGCGAAGCGGCGCTTTGGCCGGGGTTGTCCTGACCGTGCGAGATTTAAAGTATTCAGAAAAGCCACACAGTGTCCGGACAGAGCGCCGCGAAGCGGCGCGAACCCCACGGCTCATGGTTCCCGGACAAAGCGCCGCGAAGCGGCGCTTTGGCCGGGGTTGTCCTGACCGTGCGAGATTTAAATTATTCAGGAAAGCCACACAGTGTCCGGACAGAGCGCCGCGAAGCGGCGCGAACCCCACGGCTCATGGTTCCCGGACAAAGCGCCGCGAAGCGGCGCTTTGGCCGGGGTTGTCCTGACCGTGCGAGATTTAAAGTATTCAGAAAAGCCACACAGTGTCCGGACAGAGCGCCGCGAAGCGGCGCGAACCCCCCGGCTTATGGTTCCCGGACAAAGCGCCGCGAAGCGGCGCTTTGGCCGGGGTTGTCCTGACCGTGCGAGATTTAAATTATTCAGGAAAGCCACACAGTGTCCGGACAGAGCGCCGCGAAGCGGCGCGAACCCCACGGCTCATGGTTCCCGGACAAAGCGCCGCGAAGCGGCGCTTTGGCCGGGGTTGTCCTGACCGTGCGAGATTTAAAGTATTCAGAAAAGCCACACAGTGTCCGGACAGAGCGCCGCGAATCCCCCGGCTTATGGTTCCCGGACAAAGCGCCGCGAAGCGGCGCTTTGGCCGGGGTTGTCCTGACCGTGCGAGATTTAAATTATTCAGGAAAGCCACACAGTGTCCGGACAGAGCGCCGCGAAGCGGCGCGAACCCCACGGCTCATGGTTCCCGGACAAAGCGCCGCGAAGCGGCGCTTTGGCCGGGGTTGTCCTGACCGTGCGAGATTTAAAGTATTCAGAAAAGCCACACAGTGTCCGGACAGAGCGCCGCGAAGCGGCGCGAATCCCCCGGCTTATGGTTCCCGGACAAAGCGCCGCGAAGCGGCGCTTTGGCCGGGGTTGTCCTGACCGTGCGAGATTTAAAGTATTCAGAAAAGCCACACAGTGTCCGGACAGAGCGCCGCGAAGCGGCGCGAACCCCACGGCTCATGGTTCCCGGACAAAGCGCCGCGAAGCGGCGCTTTGGCCGGGGTTGTCCTGACCGTGCGAGATTTAAAGTATTCAGAAAAGCCACACAGTGTCCGGACAGAGCGCCGCGAAGCGGCGCGAATCCCCCGGCTTATGGTTCCCGGACAAAGCGCCGCGAAGCGGCGCTTTGGCCGGGGTTGTCCTGACCGTGCGAGATTTAAAGTATTTAGAAAAGCCACACAGTGTCCGGACAGAGCGCCGCGAAGCGGCGCGAACCCCCCGGCTTATGGTTCCCGGACAAAGCGCCGCGAAGCGGCGCTTTGGCCGGGGTTGTCCTGACCGTGCGAGATTTAAATTATTCAGGAAAGCCACACAGTATCCGGACAGAGCGCCGCGAAGCGGCGCGAACCCCACGGCTCATGGTTCCCGGACAAAGCGCCGCGAAGCGGCGCTTTGGCCGGGGTTGTCCTGACCGTGCGAGATTTAAAGTATTCAGAAAAGCCACACAGTATCCGGACAGAGCGACGCGAAGCGGCGCGCACCCCACGGCTTATGGTTCCCGGACAAAGCACCGCGAAGCGGCGCTTTGGCCGGGTACAACAATAATACAGGGAAAAATAAGCCCCTCTACCCAAAATAAACGGGTAGGTTACACGTACCAACGACCAACACCCTCGGAAAAGGTAAAAAACATGTGACTCCAGCAGCGTCAGCTGTTTTGAATGCGGTTCCATTGAAGGCGCGGCTCGCCAACGGTTGAGATGGTCCCGCCGCGATTTCGTCGGCGTGGCTGACTCATCCCAACGGCGGACGAGCCTTCATTCGAGCAGCATTCACCCGCGGCTCTGGCGGTCTTCTCCACTTCTCTCAGTTCATCGTCCTCCCTCTCATGAATCTTTGCAATTAATCAGTACTAACTACCTTCTTCCAGAAATCTTTCTTGGATTCGTGCTAACTGACGATTTGCTAAACAATGGGTCCTGACCAGATCCAACGACAACGAACCAGACGAGGAGAGCAACAATCCAGAGGACGAGTTGGGAGGAACAGAGATGAGGATAGACGAACGCAAAGGAGAACCCAGAGCGGACCGCGAAGAGGAAGATCCAGACGAGAGGGAACAGAGACAGGTAACGGGAGTGAGCCTCGTGCTCCTCCATTCGTTAGTCCTGTAGTTGGTACTCCTCGTGTTTTTTATCGTTCACGTGTTCCGGGCGCGTCTAATACAGCGAACCGGTCCCTTTCTCAGGAGCATTATCGTTATCGTGTTCCACCGGTTGAATATAATACAGCAGATCGGTCACCTCGAAGTCATCCTCCTACGGTTAGACTCCCTGTGAGGCCGACCAGGGGCGGAGGAGAGACCGAGCCGACCGGTCTTAATACAGCAGCGCGTAATACAGCCCGTAATACAGCTGCGTCGCAGACACAGTCGGGGCCAGTGGAGCAGTCCCGACCCCCCGTGACAATCCATGAACCTCCTGGTCTAGTAGGTTATTCAGACCCGAGGCACAGCCAAATCTCTCCGGGCGTGGCCGAGGTGTCAACAGGCATCACCACGGACGAAGAGGCCATGGACACGGAACAGTGTCTCGTCGCACCAGCGAAGCAGTCTTCCCCCCATCAGGCACATGGCGACTCACAGTCGAGCAGTACGCATACGGCTCTAGAACCTCAGTGGACCGCCACGAGTGACGGTCGCGAGGCAGAGTCGGGTGCGGAGACAGACGAGCCGCTACGCCATATCAGCGACAGCGATGACCGCGCAGCGGAAATCGTTGCCGCATTAACCATCCAACCGATGGAGGGAAGACATAATACAGATTCTAATACACCGTTGCGTCCAAATCCAGCAGTCACCTCGTTTGGGCCGCTGCCACAGGTGACCGCAACGAGTACTACAGAAGTCAAACCTCGACTCTAGGAGGAACTCACCGCAGCTGAGTTCAGGGTCGTCTTTGACTACATTACAACCAATAATACATTAAGGGACCAGATCCGCGCATTAATGATCCCTCCGAGAGACTCTGTGCCCGCAACGCTGCAAGATTATGAAGCAGCAGCGGAGATGGTCCGTATATTACTTCTTCTTCTTCTTCTGCAGCCTCAAAGTGGTTTTTGTCATAGGTTGAGGAACTGGGCGGCCTTCACAGGATTCGTCCAAAGGTCCATTGTTGTTAAGGAGGTAGGTCTCTTCGGGCACATGAACAAGTGCGCCGTGTCGTGTCCGGGAGCACCACAGTCCGGGCATACGTCTGGTCGGCTGCTGTCGATCTTGTTGACGTAAGACATGAGCGGAATAGAGTGACCACAGCGCAACGATGCAAGAGCACATCTGGCTCGTCTGCCGAGTTGAGACTCGGACTCGCAAACCCGAGGCGGCACCGTTCCCAAGATAGGGTTCACAGCCGCCTTTGCTAGATATCCTCGAACAAACGGGGTGTGCTCCTCACGCAGAAGACGAAGCCTTTCCATGTTGGAGTCGGTCCATCTCTGTACATCAACTTTACGAGGAGCATCGGCGAACGGCGTCCTAATCGACCTCTCTCTTATGGGCTTCATGATTCTCTTTGACGGATGATTCGGCTGCCTCAGAACATTAATATACATCTGCTGTGCCTGGAGTTCACAATGCTCCTTGACCGGCAATATGCAGGCCTCCGCGTGAAGATGCTCCACCGGGGAGCTCCTTGCACAACCGGTAGCAATTCTAAGCGCAGCATTCTGTACACGCTGCAGCTTATTCCAGGAGCTGTCAGACACCAGGTGCTGCCACATTGGTGCCGCATATTCCAGAGCCGGCTGAAGTATTGCTCTGTAGGTTCTCAATATAGTCTCTCGGCTGCTTCCCCATGATGTTCCTCCGAGAGCTCTCAAGATATTAAGCCTAGCCTTGACGACTGTTTGTTTCTGTTCCGCGTTTTTGTGGACCTTCAGTGAGGGATCAAGAATAAGGCCGAGCAGCTTGGGGAATTTTGCTGCTGGCAACAGGTCACCATCCCATTTGACATCTGGATGGGCACTGTGTTCCTTGGTGTTCGTTGTGAACACTGAAACAGAGGATTTTGCAGCAGAGACTGTGAGCATCATTTTATCGAGGAAGAGCTTCAACTCGACGAGATAGGCGCTGATCTTGTTAGCGGCTATCTGCAGGTCACGATCCTGGCACATGATGGTGATGTCGTCGGCATACATAACAATCCTTACTTCATTGGGAGGCTCGGGAATGTCCTCAAGATACAGGCTGAATAGGGCAGGGGACAACACTTCGCCTTGCGGAACACCGGCTGCTATTGGAATGCTATCGGATACATGATTCTGGAACAGAACCTTAGCACGGCGGCCTTTAGTGTACGCTGCAATCCATCGCTTCTGCCATGATGGTAGCGACGACTTGAGCAGTTTCTCGGACAGCAGTCCCAAGTTAACAGAGTCAAACGCTTTGCTCAGGTCGAGGGCGACGGCCACCGTTCTCAGGGGCTTTCTCATGTTGAACCCATCGACCGCAAAGCTCACGATCTCCAATAGAGCTGTAGTAGTGGAGTGAAGTTTCCTGAACCCATGCTGATGCTGCTGTCGCTCATTTTGATCAGCCAGGTCCGTCACGATCAACTTTTCAGCTAATTTAGCGACGGGCGATAACAGGCTTATTGGTCGAAAGCCCTTTGCCGTGCTTTGGGACTTGCCTGGCTTTGGCAACGGTATCACATTGGCTGTCTTCCAAGCTTGGGGTAGAGTGCAGGTCCGGAAAGAAGTGTTAATGATATCTGCAAGCATCGGTAGAAGTTCCGTGGGAAGCTTCTTCAGGATGGCTGGGGAGATACCGTCAGGTCCGATAGCCTTCGAATTCCGCATTTCTTTGATAGCCTTCTCTACTTGCGTGAGAGTAAAGGCCTCAGAAGCGTTCATGAGCGGCAACCGGCTCAGTTCTCTAACCGTGACTCTGTTTTGCACGCCTCGCTTGGCACGTGTGATGAAGAAGTTCTTGCCGAGCGCATAAGCAGCCGCTTTCCCTGATTTAAAGACGTTCTCCTCGAACTCAATAGCGGAGCTCACCGAGGGAGCGGACTTGCCGGAAATTTTCCTCAACACTTTCCACGTCGTAGTTCCGTCAGCCTTGAAATTCAGCTTTTCAGTGAACTTCTCCCAGCATTCCTTCTTGTTCTTATCCAGATCCTGCTTGATCTCATTATCCAGCACAGCTATGTCCGGGTCTAGATGGTCTGCGGCTCTCTTCTCATCTCTGGTTCTTATCTTCTGCAGTATTTCCCTGCTGACATTTGGAAAAAAGGTCTTGACACGACCCTCAGGAATTGCTGCTTTCATGGCCTTGCGGATGGCACTTGTTAGATGGCGCTCTTTCTGATGAACATCACCATTCCATGGGTAGTCGACCGCATGGCGAAGTGCAACATCTCTGAACAGGGTCCAGTCTGCTAGGCCTAAATTAAGATAAGTACGATGACGAAAACCAGAGTAAGGGGCAAGAGAGTCAGAGAGATCAATATATCATAGACAAAGACGGGAATGTGATCACTGGAGAGAGTTGTGGATGTGGACCACGTGCAAGCATTAGAAAGATTGGATGACACAAGAGAGATGTCTGGGCTAGAAGGTCGGCCGTTGGCAGGGAGACGAGTGGGCTGGTCATCATTGAGGATAACCAGGTCACACTCCTCAGCCCATTCTTCGACATCTTCCCCTCTGGCGTCAGAATCAAGAGCGGAACAGAACGTGTGAGCATTGAAGTCACCCGCAAAGACAGCTGAAGGGAGAGTGAGCAGTCGTACAACTGCTTAAGGAGGGAATAGGATTATAAGAGGGGGACAAGATGATATAGGAGGAATATATATATTAAACAGAGATAAAGGGGGTTTTGAGGGGGAGGTGGACAGGAATGTACTCGAGAGTACCGTCCTTAGGAGTATTAGGGATAATATGAGAAGGTAAGGCAGATTGAACGAAAGTAGACACTCCGCCCCCAAGAGCTGTCCTTGGCATGTGATAGGCGGTGTAGCCCGGAATGTTAGGTTGGGGATAAGTGGTAGATGGAGAGAGCTTGGTTTCTTGAACCATGATAACATCCGGGTGATGAGAACGTGCGAATAGAGAGAGTTCAGATAACTTGTTGCGAAGGCCGTTGAGATTAATGTGAACAATGAAGAGGGGGCGGTTGGTAATTGAGGAATCAGAGTTGTTGGGGGCAGAGCATAGAACACAACGAAAGGATGAGTCATGATGCCTCACAGAACTGAGGCCCGAACAGGAGAAGTGCACCCACCTTTGGCATCCGAAGCACTGGACACTTGTTTTATGCCAGGTAACATCCTCGCCGCAGGTGGCACATGGATACTTCCGTGCTGGACCTGGATTCCTCTCAACGATGGCCCTTTGTAATAAAATCCTTAGGAGAGCTGCGGCCGACCAGCACCTCTCCCATGACAAAAACCCTCTTCTCGGAGGGGTTGACGTCGGTTTGCACGGAGGCGATCTTCTTTCCTCCACACTGCCACGGCACGAACGTACGACATCTCGGCAGCCTATTCTATTACAGACGTTACAGTTGTTGAGTCAAAATACCACGAAGACCTTCCATAACCTTGCGGTCCTCCTAATACGGAGGCAACCGTTGGACTTCAGGTATGTCGATCTACAAGCTTTGAGTGATCAGTTGAACTATAGCATCACGGCTATCGTCAACCATGGCAACCGGCTCCGTAGATTGTTCGTGCCCAGGTTTCTTGAACCAACAACTAATGTCGATTACTACAGAACGGCGCTAAATGCGTTCGGCGTCGATAGTACATTGGTCACAGAGACCTACAACCTGGCAGATGCAGTCGTTGCACACGCTATGCGCATGGTCCGCGTACTCAAAGCCCACACATGCATAGTCGCCGCAGACTACGTGTCACCGAGAGGGAAGAACAGTACAGAATCGACACTGCGCCTAGCATGGTAGAAGTGTGGAACGATAGTCCAGAATCCTATCTGGAGACATTGCGTTGGTGGAGAGACAATTACTCGAATGCACTCAGGTTCGACGTCACAGCCGACCATCTGCGCATTAGCTCGGCCGACAGACTACAGCAGCAAAATGCACGAGCCACTACTACAGCTCCCCCAACAGCATCTGCTAGGGATAATACAGCAGCAGCCAATACTACAGCTACTCATGTAGCACTTACTACAGCCCCATCGCCTCCTATAGCCCACCCGCTCCCGCGGTTTCGAGAACCGTCTCGCCCCCGGGAGGCTGGCCGACCCGGCCCGTCCTGGCAGTACCAGGCGTCGGGGTCGTTCACTGCCGGGCACCAGTCGCGAGGGACGCAGGCAGCTAAGAGGAGAAACGATGGAGATAATACAGACCACGGCGCCCCCCCCCCCCCCTACAGAAGACCACACATGCCGCTCGTTCCCAGTCCAGGTCTGCATCGATTCGTCGAGAGGATCCTGCACCGAGGGAGCGGGTGACTGCTGTGAGGAACCCAGAGATCCCCCCTCCAGGTCTTGACCCCTGTGTGTTCTGTGGGCAGCGTGATCATTATACGTCAGACTGTCCCCAGGTGAGATCATTGAGCGAACGGGCTCGGCTGGCAGACAAGTATGACGCTTGCTCCAATTGTGCCAAACGCCACCACAGTGCCTGCGCACGCCGAAACCCTTGTAGCCTCTGTCACATCTATGGCCACCACAGGGCATTCTGCGCGTATAATCCTCGGGAGGTAAACGATAATAATACAGCGCCAGCCACATTCTATCAGAGACTGGCGGATAGTACATTCCGCCCCACTCCCCAGGGGGCTGTCGCCCGTGTCCCCCATGAGAGACCGGTGAGACCCGGGTCATCGATGAGGCCCCTGTCTTCATCCAGAGGCAGTTCGGTCAGGGCCCCTAGTCAGCCTCCGGCTCCACCCCCGCAGAGGCGTGCCCGGAGTGATAGACCCTGGCCTCGTAATCCCCCTGACGATGAAGAAGAGGACTCAGATGGCATGTGGTGAGGCGGATAATTTAATACATGATACAAAGCCGCATTCGCTACTTTTTGAAGCGCGTTTTAATTTGCTTGTGCGTATCGGACCTACCTTTTATATACTGCGCGCGAAAACATGCGAGGTCCTAATACAGTTATTACTACAGAGGTAATACAGCCGGATGGGCCCGCCTTGTCCGTTTTTTACTACTGAGGCGGACCCCATCCTAAATAATACAGTTGCCGCTGTCGTCACCTGTTTGAGCGCACCGACGGATGGGTAAGTTTAGGTAACAAGGAGAGTTGTTAGACTATTGACGTCGGTGTGGTGTGTGTTCCGCAACTTGTGAACTCTTAACCACCTGTCCATTACAGACGTGTATGGTTGGGTGTGTGGGAGGCAGGTTGGCGATGATGACGATGATGGTTGAGGAGTGACGATGCGGCGTTCCAGTCTCTTGTAGACTACTGTACATATGTTTTGTTCTGTGTTCTGGTTAGTTTTATTTTAACCGTTTTATTGATCTACTAATCGTGTACTCATCACTCAGAAGAGACTGCAGAATGCAGAAGAGAAAAATTGAATGATTACTGTTGTGCTAAATTGCCCCCTATTATAATCCCTAGTACAGAAGGGATCATGTCTGCTATCACCACCCCCCCCTTTCTAAACATACTACACGGTTGCACGAAGGGTTGAACCTTTCATCTACTATAAGGGGCTAGCTGCAGTTAGGGGCACTAGGCCCAGTGGCGGTAGCAGCAGTGGTCACTACGCTCGTTAGGCTCCTCCCCGCCGCGAGCTTACGCTCACCCGGGCCCACCATTCTTTTGGCCCGGGAGTGTCGCGAGGGCGAGCTTCCGCTCCCAAGGTGGGTCTGCAGCGTGACCACCCCGTCGATCAGCGGCGAACACCCGGCTGGGTCGATGCTGTCGGGCGAGGGTGACGGGGGTTCATTCGCGTCTCTACTCCTCCGCCGTCGGCAGCCAGCCACCCTTTTGGCTGTTTTCATTCTTCCTTCTTAGTACGTCGCTGTTCGAGGGGGTACTCAGCCCTTAGAACTTCATACTACATGGTACTACAGCAACCTTCCAGCCGGACATAGGTCCGGCCCTCCTTGCAGCCGTAGGCCCGTAGGATATTCACTAACTTATTTAGTACCGACATGATTTCGTCTGTACTCACACCAATATTCCTAATTCTTCTAATCTACTAATTTCTCCCCTGTTAATCTCTCACATAATAACATTTCACTAATAAACAGTAATCATTCTGGTGTCGTGTCCGTGATTATCGGTTCGCATCCGATCGTATTCTTATGTTTTGTGTTCTTGTGTTCGATGTCCCCTTTTTGTGGTCCCCCGGACTTAGAGTCGGAGGGTAGGTCTTAGGTCCCCTGGGTTAGGAGGTAGGTAATACAGTTTTAATACAGCTCTAATACAGTAGGGTGAGCGGGTGAACCCGTCCCTCACCGACCGGGGTCTAGCCGATACGCGTCACAAGTAGTATTTTTCACAATGTGAGGGAGATTGGTGTATCTGTGCTTTAACAATAGGCTACTGGTTCCTAGTTTCTTCGCTATTTTTAGAAGGGAAGATGTTAAACGAAATTCTCGGGAAGAAACCCACCGCAGGCAGCTTATAGGGTGTTCCATAATTACTGGCGCGCACATATCGCGGTATTTTTAGAACACCTTTTAGGATTTCAAGAATATCAAGTTTTGATTAGTTCATTCATACCACTGCTAACGTATAACATGGCCAGATCTGAAAATATCCGCCATCTGTTCGAATACCTGCTCGAAGCCGTCTCAGCAAGACGTTGAATCAGTCACTGGGGTAGTCGGCATTAATTTCAATCAAGGGTTTCTTGAGATCGGCTTTACAGCAGGTCAAATTTGTATACTTAAATTCCCAGATATCAGACATGATCAAGAACCATTCGAAAATGACGAGAGGGTGCAGGTCCGCCTGGTAGGACGGCAATTCATTGTTTGCGCCGAACGCAGGAATGCTCGCGATATTTTTCATCGTGGCCACAGACCTTACAGGATTTTGATATCCTTTGAACCACCTAGTAGAACATCATTGCTGCCTTCTATATATGCAGTGCAAAAGAATATGTTTAATATTGCTGTCTCCCCTACCATGGCTAGCCCGTTAGGTTTTTACCAATTTAGAAATCTTTTTACAGCTCCATATAGGTTGGACCTATTTGTTACAAATATACATATTGTTGCAGATACATTTTACAATCAGTCTTAAATCGGGTTCCGATCAAACGTCTTTTTCTTTCTCCGAATTTCGCTGCGAACAAGTTTAAGTTCGAGCTATTACTTTCTTTTCGCGAGTGATTGTTGAGTTTGGTTTAGTAAACTTTGTTCTTATGATTTATGACGCCAAAACCCACAGATTTTTATGACGCCAAAACCTTAATTCGCCGAAACCCACAGATTTCGGCGAAAGATGAATGTTTCAAGAAGTCGGAATTGATGAGCGTTTCAAAGCACGGTACAATTATAGCATTAAGTGTTGTAATGCTTTGGTGTTGAAAAATCACGTTTTGGTGGTATACAACCGTTTTGAAAACCCATGGGAAGCTGATAGCGGATTGAAGCTCCAATCATACTTCAAACAAACGGCTATGTGCTCGCAGGTGCTCAGAGGAACATACCCTATTGGTATCGAACTCATTATAGATAGTGCCCGCTGTTATCAACCGCCAATCAATACTATATGATCCCGCAGGTGTCCGGCGGAGCGTAAGCTATTGGTATCGAACTCATACCCGAGATTGTCTGAGTTTTCGGTGCTCCTATGAGCTTAGTTAGTTTCAGTCTTTCTTAGAGATTTTTATTCAACTTTTTAGCTTCCCTCTGAGCCAGGGCTGGGCACACGTCCCGGCATGACGATTCTGAATATGCACCCCCCTTAGCTCGGTAATTTTTAGGCACCCCTTATGGGAAATCGAAATCGCTGTTTTCCGAATAGTTGAACAGCTATGATCTTGACTTCCTGATTTTGATAAACAAGAATATAAAAAAGCACTGAATAGAGAAAATTCCGAAAATGGCAACAAAAAGGGTAGTGTAATTCCTGAACTTCAAAACAGCCCCATGAGGAAAATTTGTTAGTAAGACGGTAAGTTATGACAAAAGATAGAACATTCTTCAATACAAAACAATTGAACAATTACCAACAACAGAACTACTACTATTGCGATCATTAATGTTCTCTGTCGAATGTTTTCATAAACCTATGAAGGATTAGTTAATCTGTGTTTGATTATTCTGATGTGGAAATCAGGACTATTTTGTGCTGTGGAACAATGTTAGGATTCATGTGATTCGTAGGGAGTAGAAAACCCGAGTTTTACCCTCCTAGAATGCCGCAATCCTTTAAAAAATCGGCTTGCCGTGCGATACGGTGTTTGTACGCAGCTACACAGCGCACATGGGAATGGACGCGCACACAATATTAATAAAAAATGTATTTTATTACAGAACGGAGAGAAGAAAAGGATTGAAACTGAAGGAAATATAAGATGGTGAAGGTAGTCTATTCTGGATGTACCCATTTTAGAAATTTAATGTAAATTAACAAAGTTAGAGCGGGTGTCAATATTTAGCCGTGATAAGGTTCATTCAAATGAACCTAGTTGATCAAAACTAGCATTAAACTGAGAGCAAAGCATACTGTGAGAAAGAGGAGAATCTGGCCATTATTTTAGCATCAATGGAACCGGTTTTTAATGTGATTTAAAGACCTTAAATCTCGTCCCGGTTTTACCCCGAAAACCGGGACAAAACCGGGACAAAACCGGGACGAGTTTTAAGGTCCTTAAATCACATTGAATATCAAACCTATTGCTATTAAAATGTTTTCTCGATCCTCCTCTTTCTCTCAATGCTCTTAGTTCTCATGTTTATGGGTGTTTTTGATCAACTAGGTTCATTTGAATGAACCTTATCACGTCCAAAAAATTCACTCCGCTCCAACATAGTTTGTTTACATTAAATTTCTATAATGGATACATTGAAAGAGCCCTATTTCTGCCTCCTTCCATTTACTCCAGTTTCAATCATTTTCTCCGCCCCGTTCTGTAATAAAATACATTTTTTAATTAACATTGCGTGCGCGTCCACTCCAGTGCGTGTTGTGTAGCTGCGGACAAACACCGTATCGCACGGCTAGCCGAATTTCAAGGGATTGCGGCATTCAAGGTTGATGAAACTCGGGTTTTTATGTATAGGGTACTTCTCAATGAGGAGGACACGGTCATTCGCTTCTTTCATAGTAACTGGCAGTCTTCAATTTTTACAGTTGGCTCTCTTCATGAGTCACATTCTCATGAATTAAAATCTATTGACTAGTTGTGATGCTGACTGTGCTATCTGTACTTTCAAACTGTCGAAATGAATCCTAGCCTGCTCGGATGAGTCTGGGCAGAGTAAGCAGCGTAGCGGTCGGTCATGGCAAAGTATAACAGTGATATGAAGATTTCGATATGATAAGCCCGATAAGCCTTGCTTTGACTGGCTCAAAATGAGCGACCTAGGCTATACATCAGTTCGCTAATCTTTTTTTTGAACTTAAATGATAGTTTTTCTTGGCGCTGTCTTAGTCTCTTTGCCTCGAATCGGTAGCCGCCCGCGTAATCAGTGAACGTTGCACCAAAGAAACATGACATCACATCAATCCTTACTTGCTACAAGATAACAGAGTGGTGTATTCCTTCATCAAAGCAAACTTTGACAGCTACTATGAATTATTGCGAACACAACCTGCATCTCTATCAATAATTTGAATTCTTTAAGTGTTCGACTCAAAAAGCGGGGAAGAATATATGACAAATCAGAAGAATAGTGCGTATTTTTTTCCCGAAATTCGACAGAACTTGCGCTTCGTTCTTTTTTTTTGTGTTCGGTTTAGGCACCCCCCTTTGCCCTCTCTGCAACGTCTAATATGCACCCCCCCTAAGGTTGACCGGGACGCGTGCCCAGCCCTGCTCTGAGCTACAGCCTTGCTTGGAAAAGAATCTTGACCGCAACAGTCAGCCCATCACGTCTGTACAGAAAATTTCAATTTTTATTCCTCTTGAACGTGAAAGCAAGCCAGCTCATGTCAGATTGAAAAGCTTCGGCTTTGTTCATCAATCATATCACACTGACACCAACACCCGTGTGCGGCAACATCTCGAAACAAGCTTTTGGCCAAACGAAAGCAGAAACAGCCGTTACATGTGATGAATTCTTTATAAACTCGGAAATAACACCTCATTCTACTAGTGGAACCGCGGTCGTAAAACGCTAGGGCTAGTTCCGCTCTTTGAAAGTAAGAATTATGGGATTTTCTAGGAACTCACCCGAAAAAAAAAAGAAAGTGACTTTGCTTAAAGGCAGTGTTCACGATAATCTTAAATTTTGAGATTATTCGCTATATTGATTAAGTGGCCCACGAGTAGAACTAAAATGACGCAGAAATTGAGAAAAATGCACCAGAGGTACAAGAAATCCTTAAGTATCACCCTGCCTCTTGAGTATCACAGGAAGTGTTGGTTGTGACAATAAAATCTTTTTGTGGACCCGTCCTTTGTAATTCTCTACTCTCTATTGCTCCGTTCTGTTCTTAGGACCGTAACTGATACTGTTTTGCATGACATTTTGTTTTATTTTCAATTGACCCAATTTTCCACCGGTGACAACCACCGAGAACGTGTTCATAACCGGACAACTAGTCCATGTTATAGAATAATGTCACTGAAACAAGGTCGGCGCGTGGTGTGGATATCCACACCGGGGGGGGGGTCTGAGCTGCGCAACGGTGGAGGGAGGGGGGTCTGAGCTCCACAGGGAGACCACATGAACCATTCTAACCGTGGGTAGTATGTAGAGTTCGCGCGAAAATTCTAGTCTGATGAATGGACGGGGCTGCGACGGTAGATCATCCCGCGCAAATCGAAACCCCATTCTCCAGTGTGGCCTCCAACCCCGCACGGCCAACCGCCTGGTCCATGCGTCAGACTAAATCGAAAACGGAAACCATACACTGTCTAGAAATTTTTTTTGCGAATAATTCGGTAATACCGTCCAGTAAACATGAAACTTTGTAGTAATTAAATCAACGTAAATGTTGAAATTATAGTAAAGGTTCTACGATTGAATATAAGGCACATAGGTTCTGGGCGTGTATCCTGGATAGTTGTGAACTGAATTGCAAATAAGAACAGATTGGAAGCTACGGGATGGGGCGGAAGAAAAGAGTGGATGCAATGAATGAAGTCATTGGCAAAGGCGAAGACGACGAGATGTACTAATGAAACAAATATGTTTTCAGAGAAGAACAGGTCACTTTGAATGTATGGAAAACACGCTTTAATAAGCGGTTAGACACGAAAATAGGTGCTTCAACATTAGCCGGACCAGACATGGCAAAAACACTTGCTAGTTGGAAAGAGCGTCATCTAATCTGGTTATGTTCCGAATTTGATTTTCCGAAACCCACTCATACACCAAACACACGACACGGGTTCGATCCCGCAAAGTGCTTAATTTTTGCAAGACGTTAGACCTCACATTTTTTTTTGCATAGTAAGGGTAACGAAAAAAATATATTCGAGTCGAGAGTGGTAGATTTACCCTATATACAAATTTTCAGTCTCTAAGATGGACGCTGAAAGGCACTTCTCTGTGTGGCCCACACCTGTCGCAGGTGCGATCGCGCTGGAAGTCTACATTTTCGCAAGGTATGAGTTAGTAGAATACGATGGTCGAGCCCAGCGTGGTCGAATTACCTCATATACTCATCTTCACCGTCCAACATAGATGCTGAACACCGCTACAGTATAAGGCCTCAAACTTTTCTCAGGTGCGGTCCCGCCGGAAGTCGTCAATTTCAAAATTTAGGTGTGACGAGAGTAGAATAATTCAGTCCGGCGTGGTCGATTTACCCTGAGAACAATCTTTTACCGCCTCAGCGTAACGCCGAAGAGCGCTACATAGGAAGCGGAACAAGGTAAAAAAACGTAAAAAAACGTCGAAGTCCACAAACCTGGAAGAGGGTTTTAAAACACCTGTAACTTAACTTCCAAAAGAGTTACCCCGGGTTTGAGCAAAACTAAGAAACTAGTTTTGTAACCCTATCGAATGAATCTTTACTCGCTCCCAGAGGATGAGCAAAACTAAGAAACTAGGTTTGTAACCCTACCGAATGAAACTTTACTCGCTCCCAGAGGACGCCTTACAAAAAAATTCACTAGGTGAGGACATTCGATGTTTTTAGCATAAATGTCCACACCTAAATGCACTGGCTAGGTGTGGACATTCATGCTGAAAACATCAAATGTCCACACCCAGTAAAATTTTTTGCAAAGCGTCCTCTGGGATCGGTTAAGATTTCATTAGATAGGGTTACAAGCCTAGTTTCTTAGTTGTGCTCAAACCCGAGATATCTCATTTGCAATTTAAGTTACAGCTGTTTTGAAACCCTATTAAGCCTCTTTCAGAGTGAGATCGCTCTGCGACGCGATGACATGCTTTGAATACAGATCGACGTGCGACGCGATCTCGATCGATGCGCATGATTATCATCCCATCACGTCGCGCGGCGATCGAACTCTGAAAGAGGCCTTATAGGTTTGCTGACGTAATTTTTTTTAACCTTCTCCTTATATGCAGCGGTCTTCAGCGCTATACAGAGACGGCAAAAGATTGTATATAGGGTTAATCGACTACGCCGGACTCAAATATCCTACTCTCGTCACACCTAAATTTCGAAATTGACGACTTCCGGCGGGACCACACGTAAGTGTGAGGCCTTATACTGTAGAGGTGTTCAGCATCTATGTTGAACGGTGAATGTGAGTAATTGAGATAAATCGACCACGCTGGACTCGATCATCGTATTCTACTGACTCATACCTTGCAAAAATGTAGACTTCCAGCGCGATCGCACCTGCGACAGGTGTGGGCCACACAAAGAAGTGCCTTTCAGCGTCCATCTTGGAGGCTGAAAATGTGTATATAGGGTAAATCTACCACTCGCGACTCTTATATCCTATTCTCGTGACCCTTACTTTGCGAAAAAATGTGAGATCTAATGTTTTCCAAAAATTAAGCACCTTGCGGGATCGAACCCGTTTCGTGTGTTTCGTGTATGAATGGGTTTCGGAGAATAAAGTTCGCAACGTAACCAGATTAGATGACGCTCTTTCGAACCAGAAGTCTATACATCTGAAGTAACATGCTCTTCTTGCACTTGCGAAATGAATTTACGAACTCATATTAATTTAAAAACACATTTATTTCTTCGAAACATCCCAAATCCTTGAACTTAGCCAATCCCTTCATCTTCTCCACGCTTCTTTTCCACCACATATTTACCTTAGCTTCCTACCCGGAATCATTCACAATTTCTGGAAACACGTTCAAACCTATATGTCTTACATTCAACATTAGGAGAGCCTTCACTATAATCTAAACCCTTACTTTAGCTAAGATTTTCAGAAACGCAGGCAACTTCATGTAATCCTTCAAGAAAAACCGCGTCCGTGATCTTTTTCAATGTCAATGTCTTGTTTTTTTGAAAAGGTTGTTCTTCTTCAAATTATACATCTTTTAGAACAAGTGGCTCCTTTTGTTTTAATTTTACTACAAAAAAAGACAATTAACACTCGTGGGAGGAGGTCCGAGAAAATCGCCAAAGATTTGACGTAATAACGCTTCTGGAAGGGAGCCTGAGAAAATCGCCAAAAGTTTGCGCTTTTAAAGGGGGATGGTCTGAGAAAATTTAGCCTTGTCCACACCTCGTGCCGAACCCTGCACTGAAATGCGACGTTTTAATGCGTTTTTTTCTCGTTTCTTCGTAATTTTGGTAATACTCGGAGGCCAACGCATTGTTTTATGTCAGAAACTTAGGGACGAGAATCATCGTGAACACTGCCTTTAAGCCACTACTGCCTTAAATTCCTCAATAGTACTGAATTTCATTACAAAGGTGTAGGGAAACAAATATGGCAAAGAAAGCTGTGCTCATTGATTTCAGTCTTTGCAAAGTAAAGTCTGTGACACTTTAAAGAACGCGGAATTTCAAACTTCGTCAGAATCGTATGTACGCTCGTAATGCATTGAAGACTGCTCAATCGTTTAGATTTGGTTTTGCTTTTCTGTACTAAACAGCTCCGCCCCCCTCCCCCCACCCCCACAATATTGCAAGCCTTCCACTACTACATTCGAAATTTTTCAGTACAAACATCACAGTGGTGGACATAATCCAGAATAGTTTGCAACTTCCGAAGTTCGGTGTTCGTGAAATACTAAAAAAATGGAATGAAAAATACAGTCTAGATAGAATCAAGAATGAAAACCAATAGAAAAAAACGCGCAGGTCAAAGAAGAATGTAAAGCATGATAACTTTCGAAAACGCAATTTGAAATTCTATGTATTTCCCATGGAAGCTAGGATTGAGAAAATCTCCGAATTTGAAACAAATAGTGGAAAGGTAAGACCTAAGATGACTTTTCTTGTTGGAAACCCTTGAGTTGGGAAAAGTTGAAAAGTTTGATAACGAAACAGCTCGATAGAACCCAGAACTTATCTACATTTTTTTCTGTAGGATTATTGCCCAGGGTCGTTTGTTATCCGCTCCAATAGCTCGCAGTGACTCGTTCTCAAAGGTTCTCGTTCCACGATTTAAAAACAACGCATTCCATTTTTCCATGTTTTTGAGTAGGCAAGTTCACGAAGTAGAAAGTAATAGGGAACAGTACCCATAGAACTCTCAAATATTGGAGAAGAATCTGTTTGAAAAAAAAAACTCTTGAATAGTTGTTTACGCCTGTTGGTGCGTTTTGCGCAGTGCGGACAAAACGTGAAGTCAAACGCTTTAGAGATTTGGAACTTTTAGGTAAGTGATTTTGATTTCTGTTTCGTGTGCCAAAAACTTTCAAAAAATAATTTGGTTAAATTAATATATTTCGATATTAGAATTTACCGGGATAAAGAGTATTCGTAAATTCGGCAACTGTTGCTTAGGTGAAAGGGACGATGGACAAGATACAGGCCATAAAAGGGGCAATGTCTCACCGTCGACTGCCTACCACGCGCTGCGCGTCCGCACGCGCGTCGGAAGCGAACGAGTTTTGACCGACACTCGTCGCGCGGCGGCCAAAACTCGTTCGCTTCCGACGCGCGTGCGGTCGCGCAGCGCTTGGTACGCAGTCGACGGTGAGACATTGGCCGTTTTATGGCCTGTATGTGGCGTAGGCTGGTGATTCAATGGGTCGGCTGGTCTATGAGATTTTCCATCATTTCCGGGCCGTTTCTCGTCGTACTTCGGTCTTTACTGTTCTCAGATGGGTCCAAAGCTTATTCTCCTGCGGAAAAGCGAGCAACTTTCTCATCGTAAACATTGCCTCTAGACTCTCCGTAAACTCCAAACATTACCAATCAATATAAAAATATTAATTACCTGCAGAACAGGAGGGATACATGTCTACGCATCTTTTCTGACATTCACCGGCGTTCACCTGCGAAGGAAAAAGAATTATAGCTGCAAACAAAACCGAAAGCTTATGGCAATGCAACGGCACGGTAAAAACTTTTTTAGACAGAAAACTGTGTGACGAACCAGTAAATGAAACTACTAATACGTGTGAGATCTGAGATGACATTCGAAATATTGCTTCAAAGTTCCTAAGTAGCTTTCGGGGTGCTAATAAAGTCCACTCAGAGCGTGAAAACCCAGAGAACGAAGATTGTATTTGCAATGGGGAACCAGTTCCTGAGGCTGCAAGTAAAACTTGCTGAAGCATAGAAGTAAAACATTTCAAACAAGAAAAGAAAGGCCTCCAATACTGTGATAAAGCGGGCGAAGAACTCTAAACCTCTTTTTTGGCTTTACAATTGGTTCGGAACTACAGAGGGGGCATAAAACTGATAGATTTCCATACCTTTTTTTCATTACAGCAAAAAAAAATTCGCTTCTGATGGGCAATTTGCGAAAAGTTTATGAAAAAAATGCCTGAAAAACACTATCAATAACCTATTTGGCAGGGATATTTTGTCCAGCGAATTCGAGAATGATTCAGGCAAGTATGGAGCGGTAGCCATGTACTAGATGAGGTACGAAAGTTTGCAAGAATAGTGCCGTTTTTTTAATCTGAAGGTCCCTCAAAATGGTCGAATAATGTTATACAGCCCACCCCTTTCTTCATTCGGCTCCCATAAACAAAACTGATGATACGCAATTCATAAAGGGGAGGGTATTAAAGAAGTGGAGAGCAGTGTTTCTCTATTCAGGCCCTGTTCTTCTTCAGTGCTCAGCAGTTGGGATCTGCACGGACTGGAAAGTCGGAAAACATCACCACCGGTAGTCAAGATGTAACTAAATCGTAGTAAAAACTCAGAAAGTTTTAGAGCCAACCCAAGTGAGCCGAATGGGGGGGGATGAGCTGGATAAGAATACTCCAAATAGCCTTTCTCCAGCGTACGTATTGAAGAAACTTTTCATATATTATGAAAAAAAAAACCTTGTCTCGAAAAAAGCTTTACATTTTGAGAAAGGTTTCTATAAATTTCATGAGTTATATGAGCTATTCTGAATGAAATGAATAAACCAGAAGGTCTGTGTTTCTCTCAGCTTTACTCGTTTATCTTCAGCGGACTCTTCCGCACAGCTGTCAGAGTTTCATTTGTCGAAAAAAAAAACGCGGAAAACTTTAATAGGAATAACTCTACTTCAAACTGACCTGCATCATTTCGATTGGATTAATGCCTTCCAGGGCGGTGTTGTTGTGCATTCGAGCACAAATTTCGTCAGATTTGGTGACATTTTGACTTTTGCTTACGATTATTCGTCCTAGAACGTAATTTGTATGATTGGAATGGATCTTCATCTGCCCTTTGTAGAGGTTTTTACAGCACTTTTTCGAGGCATTCACGAGAAACTCCACAAAAAAATACCAAGCCCTTGCCAGACATAATTATAAATGACACTGAAATAACCCTGAAGTCATTCGTATCTTCTGATAGCGCTAAAACCAGATTCAGCGGCAAACAAAAGTGAAACACATCCAAAAACTGACGACGCGTTAGAAAACATCTATTGGACCCGCATTAAAAAAGTTTCATACTTACCAGCTTCTGACAATGAAACTGTCACGAGGAAAATTACAACAGGCCACATGAAAGCCGCGCACGCAGGACTAGCTTAGATTACTGAGTTGGGCGGAGCTAATAGAATGAGGATTCGAAACGCCTTGGAACTGATTAATTTCAGCATTCGATCGGCTGCATCTTCTACTGCATACTACACAAAAGAGAAATGAATATCGAATAACACCTACCAAAGTCTTACGCTTCAAGTTGCCATATGCAGAAGGGATTTTTTGGACTGTGCTTGTCTACAATTTCTCTAATTAATGGGCTACTTATTCGTCGAAAAAGTACTGACCTCGAGTGAAGGTTGGACTTTTGGTAGAACGCAAAATCACAAGTTCTCTTGAAGGCAGTGTTCACGACAGATTTCGTCTTTGTATTTTCGCCGGAAATCGAAAGATTGGGGTTTTCATTGGAGCGATAGGGTCGGAAGAACGAGCAAAAGCAAGCCCGAAAGAGCCCTGATTGGCTCCGAATTCTGCTCGCGCGAGTCCTTTCCTCGCTTGTACCAGATACGTATCGATTGATTAGAAAGGTCTAGCGCGAGCGGATTTCGGAGCCGATAAGAGCTCTCTAGGGCCCGTTTTTGTTCGTTCTTTCAACCCTATCGCTCCAATGAGACCCACGGCTTTCGACCTGCGGCGAAAAAACAAAGACAAAATTTATCGTGGACACTGTTGCAATGCAAGAAAAACTATGGAAAAGAAGTTCATGATTCTGAAAAATACCTGTTTACATGAAATCTCAGAAACCTACATAGTTGCATACTTTCCAGGTATAGAAAAAAATTGGTTGTCTACGTATAAGGTTGGCCAAAAAGTTCTTCATAAAAAAGGTCGGCGACTTTTCCCTTGTCCGTCTGTGATCTTTTGATACGGCGTGGTACCTCATTCAAAAGCCCAACCATTCCTCTATCTAACAAGGTTTAAAGCTGCCCGAAAAGCCCTGCATCAAAACATGGAGGAATTGTTTTGTCCCGAAAACGCTTAAATGCTCCTTGTTCTCTTCTTTGGCAAGATTATAGCACAAAAATGCGCTCGCGGAAATTCTTCAATGGGCGATTTTCAAAATTCCTCTACAATCACAATTTCATTATACCAGGTTGTTCATAAGTTTTGTCGTTCGATAAGAGAGGGCGTTGCTACTAGCCCAAAATTTTTCTGTTTTGTTGGTACTGTTTTCATATAAATGTATGTGAAATTTCATTTCAATCTGTCAATTCATTCTTTGTTTACAAGCCATTTAGTGTCGACGTGTCACAGCAGTGGAAAAAATTAGATATCGTGCAGTGAAAAAATTCTTATTTTTGAAGTGTAGCACCAAAAGAAATTTACGAACGAATGTTAAAAGTGTATAATAATTGTTCACCTTAAATTAGAACAGTAGAAAGATGGGTTGCTGAATTTAAACGTGGTCGTACAAGCCTTGAAGACGATCCACTTGAAGGACGTCTAAAAGGCGCATCAACACCAGAAATCATAGCCAAAATACAGGATATGGTTGTGGAAGTTCGTCGATTGACTGAGAGAGATTTAGTAGAGGCTCTACACATCTCATTAGACAGTGTGAGCCATATTTAAAGTGACAATTTGGGTTTTAGAAAGCTGTGTGCACAATCTATGCCGCATTCGCTAACAATGGAACAAAAACACATTCGAACGCGACTTTCTCAGCAAGATTTGAAGCGTTTTAAAAAGGATAAAGTGGATTTTGTGCGCCGATTCATCACTAGGAATGAGTCTTGGGTCTATCACCATGATCCTGGCTAAAGGGTGGTGTGAATCTGGTTGTTCGGCTTCGAAACGAGTTCGTGTCCGGAAATCGGCCAAGAAGGGTATGGCATCAGTTTTTTGGGATGCGAAAGGAACTTTGTTAAAAGATTACTTGCAAACTGGTGAAACAAATAATTCTGAATATTAATGTAATCTTTTGGACTAGTTGAAGGAAAAAATTCGTGAAAAAAGACCCGGTTTGCAGAAGAAAAAATCCCTTTTCATCAGGACAAAGCACCGTGTCACGAGAGCATTTTGACAATGGCTAAAATCCATGAATTAAAGTACGAATTGTTGGAACATCCACCGTATTCACCAGATTTGGCCCCCAGCGACTTCCATTTGTTTCCAGAACCCAAAAAAAAATTGTTTCTCATCAAATGGAGAGGTCATAACGGCCGTTGAAGCGTATTTTGCAGACCTTCCGGGTTCTCACTTCAGGGATGGGATCCACAGATTGGAGGATCGTCGGAGTAAGTGTATTAATGTCCAGGGAGATTATGCTGAACAATAAAGTGTATTTTGAACCAAAAAATTGTGTTTTTCATATCAAACAACAAAACTTATTGGACAACCTGGTACCTCTATTATCCAGTGACTGTGGGAGACCCATAGGTAAAGGCAGTGGTCACGATGAAAAACGTTATCGAAAAAACACAAAAATCAGCTCAGATGAAAAACAGCTTAAAAACTATGAAGGAAGCGCGGTGGAAAACGGGCTAGAATTAGAGTTATTAAGACCCTAAACTTCCAGTTCGCACACACGTGCACAGAAAGATCACAGTCTCATGCCAAGCAGTCGAAAATCATCGACACTCAGAGAAATAAATAAATGCAAATTTACCTAATAAAACAGTTGAACAATGAAAGCAAGCACTTCAGTCAATGTTTTTGACTAGATGTGTACATAAATGCGAAGGTTCGTTACTTGAAATTCAATTGCAAGCCAGCTGATGTTCTTGATACCAGAGATCATCGATGCCGATGGTGTGGGGGTGGGCTCGTCCACCATCAAAAGACAAGGAAGTTCAGGTTTCAAATTTGGCCTAGAACAGCGCTTTTTTCGCGATTGTTTCTCTTAGGTTCTACAACTCTATACCCAGAAAAGGGTTCAGAGAGGGAAAGAAGACGCGGCATATTTGAGCGCGACCACTGCCTTTAAGTATTATGGACAGTGTCTCATCTAATGATATCATTTCGTCCATTATGGATCTTTTCTCCAAAATCAGTTTTTTATTTATTTTTATTATTTTCGTAAAAGTTGTCTTCTTTGTCTGATGACCGAAAAAATATAATTTTATATCACACTTCCCGTAATACTCAACTACGAATTTGACTTTCCTAATGTCGTTGGCCAGTAAAGGCATGATGAAATTGTAATTTTTGAAGATTTTTGAATGCGAAGGAGATTCCGCGAGCCCGTTTCGGTGCTACATAAAGTCTTGCACTTGCAGAATCCGAATGTTCTGTGAACTTATAGTTAGACAGCCTTGATGGATAAAAACAAGAAAACGTGGGCCATTTAAACTTTTTCGCGGCTAAATACTTCCTCGACATTTCGATGTAAACTTCGCGGCAGGTCGACTTTTCGGGTAGCGTTGAACGCCAGCCTCTTCTTAGTGAACTTACCTACCCGAAAACATCGAAAACGATATGAACGGTTTTTATCGTGATCGCTTCCATTACGCCGAGTCACGGGCTCGTCTTTTCTGCGTTTAATGGAGACCGACGTCCAGGAACATCCCAGAAGTTCTTCATAGGGCTATGGTCCGGCGGTGGCGTATGATATCCATGCCAATCAACAGTTTTGGCCTGAAACCGATCCTGTGTCGTCCTACTGATGATATCCGAAGTCGAATACCTGCTAGAAAGGACAGAAGGTGACCCTCTCACAGGTTTTGACAACCTGTGATATCCAAAGTATAATACATGGTGCGAGCACGTGATTTATCTTATCATACCCCCTGAATCCTGCCCCACAAACGAATTTCTCCTACGGAATCCATTCTCGAGCTCAGATTCAACAGTTTTGGCCTGAAACCGATCCTGTGTCGTCCTGCTGATGATATCCAAAGTCGAATACCTGCTAGAAAAGACAGAAGGTGACCCTCTCACAGGGTTTGACAACCTGTGATATCAAAAGTATAATACATGGTGCGAGCACGTGATTTATCTTATCATACCCCCTGAATCCTGCCCCACAAACGAATTTCTCCTACGGAATCCATTCTCGAGCTCAGATTCAACAGTTTTGGCCTGGAACCGATCCTGTGTCGTCCTACTGATGATATCCGAAGTCGAAAACCTGCTAGAAAGGACAGAAGGTGACCCTCTCACAGGGTTTGACAACCTGTGATATCCAAAGTATAATACATGGTGCGAGCACGTGATTTATCTTATCATACCCCCTGAATCCTGCCCCACAAACGAATTTCTCCTACGGAATCCATTATCGAGCTCAGAACTTGTAAAACAGATTGTTGACAGGCTAAAAGCCACTTCGTTCCATGCAAACCCAACCAGGGAAAATTTCGAGGGAAGAACGCCACTTACGAGATTTCCGGTTTTCTACGATAGATATGTCTCAAAATCGTTCGCTGGGGGATATTTGGAGGGCTGAACACGAATCTGGAGTCCGTTTATCGATTTTTCGCAGATTACGGTAGATTACGGTGGGTATACGGTAGCTTGGTAAAAATCTCAGATTTTACTCAAAATTTGTATACGTGGGTTATTGGGGTGGACGATACGAATTTGACGTCCGCTTGTCGATTTTCAGAATACTAAGGTGGGTTTTGACCCCTAAATGACACGTTACCTACTTTAACCTTTAGTAAACCTCAAAGTTTCGACTAATGGACTCCAGATTCGTGTTCACCACCCTAGATTACCCCTACATACCACTTTTGAGCTGAATCCCAGAAAATTGTTTGAAACTTCAAAAAAATGCCTGATGGGTGGGTACCCTTGCCTTTTCGCGAGGCTTAAAATCTGCTCATAACTTTTTTGAACCTGCGGCTCGGGGCGGGATACTGCTCATTTTTACTATTGAGCCAGAAGAGATACTAACCATACTAGTCGTTTTGGCAGATTCGACGTACGCTTTGTATACTTCCCTTGTCAGCGTTTTGCAGGGCGGCTACACACGCCGGCTGGACTAAAATATCAAATTTTACCCACGAGCTTGGACTGTGCCTTTGGCCGAGATCATGCTTCCAGCGACGAGTGACGCGACGCAATGTTTACCATCCATATCGACCGAAAATCGATATGCCTGATGTGCACTGTCGCTGTCGCTAGTCGCAGGAAGTATGATCCCGGGCTCTAACTGGAATTCAATGCCGATGTGTGCTCACCAGATCATACCCATTATCGATTGATTGTTGCTGTGCCTACACATTATATGTGTGATTAGCTGAGGAATGCAGACCGGGGTGTCGGTGGTAACAGTCTCGCTCGCAAAAGTGCAATGTCGGCTCGAGTCCTGCCTGATATCTGAGTTCTGCGTTCGACTCGAGCTACCTTTTGATATCTCCTTAATTTATTCTCCCTGTCAGTTTTGTTTGTTTTATCGATAATGTCAAATGATGCACTTTTTGGTATAGCATGATGTAATGATATATGATATACGGCATTAGTATTATCGCTCCAGCCGCGAAGCGCGCGTGCATCACACTGCTCTACAAAAGTCGATGCCCTTCGTGAAGGATTCACGAGCCAATCAGGGCTGTGAGCAACTTTTTTTTTGAATTTCGTATTTCTTAGTAAATCCTAATCCGTAATTTGTAATCACGCACATCCCTCGCGCCAATCAAGAAGTCAGTATGCAGCCAATGGATGCAAGATATTCACCCATACCTTTTATAAATTAGCACTCATTTTGAATTCACCATCATTCTCTTGCAGTCGGACGATCTCAAGAGGCAAGACGATTCTTTTTGTTTTGATTTCCGAATAGGGAAGCGGTCTCTTCTTGCTTCAATCTCAGTAAGCATCTACAGAGACAAAATTGGTAAATCACTTGGAATGATTAGACTTAGACATGCTAGAGAATACCAATTCGTCAGTGGCTGCCATTTTTAACTTTTTTTTTGCGTTCCTACGGCGTTTTTTCGGCGAAAATCAACCAGGATTCTCTATTTCTGACCGGGAAGGTGTCATCGCGAACACGCTCAGAATGGTTCAGTGAGTCTTTAAATTATGATCCTATGAATTAAGTTTTCTCAACATCTGTGCATGTTACAGCAATGATTTCCGTCGTCAGGTATGCTGGGACAAGAAACCTAGAAGGGCCTTTCAAATGACGATTCTGACCTGAGCGCTGACCCAGTCAAACAAGAAATCGTAGCGGATAGCCAAGGATACAATCCATAAAGGTAAGCAGAATTGAGGCGAATGAAAACATGTAACAATTTTTTTTGTGTTACGCCTGCAGATCTTGTGTATAGGGATTTAATGTATCAGGACGACGACTCGTACTACGACCAGTTTGCAGCTGTTCTTATCTCATGAAGGACGAATAACAAGGTGGGAAAACGTTCTCGCAGCTAGAGAACGTTGCACGCAAGGGAGAATGAGCTGGCGACGAAGCTTGAATACGGTTAAGATTTGCTCTGTTTTGCGCTCTCCAAATACGTGTTTTCTAACGATGTGTACGTTTTCATTGTTCTGTGATGCGATAGATCTGGACTTTAGGGATTTTGTGTTAAATCAATGAAACACGCACTGAAATTTGCCTTTTACAGAAATTATCTGTTTGTTGTTGTGTTTATTCTGAAAGCCGATGCCCAATAAGACAGTTGTTATTGCAAGTTTTCTGAGAGAAACATATAGAAAATCGATGTTGTTACATGATTCATAGAGTGGGTTAAAAAGCGTACTTCATTTATCTTCATGTATCTGCGGTTATAACCAAAGTAGAATTCGACTCACAAACAATATAAGGTAGCGGTTCGTGGTATTCGAATTCGAAATGCATTGGTAGTCGGAAAACTAATCATCGTAATTTTTATGCGCTGCTAGCACAAGGTATTTCAGCTATCCTCTTTTCGATGGTCCGTACCATGGGGTTTCCCTCGCTACCTCTGCATAAGGTGAGATTCCGCTCGCTTCGCCTATGATTCCGCTTTCTTTGGCGCATGGTTCTCACTCTACCCCTTCCGCCTATCGTAAGGTGCCGCTTGCTTGGTATTAACCTCCGCTTGCTTAGCGTTAGCTTCTGCTTGTTTTGCTTTAGCTTCCACTCGCTTAGTGTTAGCATTTGCTTGCTTCCCGTTATTGTCCGCTCGCTCAGTGTTAGTTTCTACTTGCTTCGCGTCTGCTTACGCTCGCTTCGGTGCACGGTTCCGCCCGTTCCCTTGCCTAACGTAAGGTACTGCTTGCTCAGCGTTAGCTTCTACTTGCTTCGCGTCTTAGCTTCTGCTTGCTCCGCGTTCGGTACGGGAACAATCCGTTACCAGCGGATTGCGTGTTAACAGCTTGTTTTAAAAGTCCTGAGAGGGTAGAGGCATCGTCCACGAAAGTTTTCTTACTTCATTTTTTAGCATGAACGTGACCTCCCCCCCATCCTGATGGTCACAGTGTACAGAGTTTCGCATATCAGCTCTGCCGAATACCAGAGAAACAGCCCTCCAAAAAAGTGGAATGATGTCAGACGTGAGGGCTACGAACTTATGACGTGAGGCCCCCGTCAGAGCTGGTCGATCGACTGAGTCCCACCCGGTCGATACGCACCGAGATAGTGACAGACGGGTGCAGAAAATCCATCCAATGAGTCCGTCCACCTGCGTCTCCTAGCGTTCGTAATCCACCTAGTCGATACTAGTCTTCCACGCTCGCACACGGACGCAATGCACGCGAGGTCGGTTGTTCCGCCCCGGACTCACAAGGGAAGTATACAAAGCGTAGATTGGATCTGCTAGAACGACTAGTACCGTTAGTATATCTTGTGGCTCAATAGTAAAACCCGCACAGTATGCCGCCCCGAGCTGCAGGTTCCAAGAAGTTACAGGCCTAAAAAGATAGTTTTTTCTGCTTTCTGTACCTTCCAAAAAGCGCATTAGTCTTCGGAAAATCCGTAAACGGTTCTCGTGAATGTGTTCAGCGCCCAGAACTTTTTCGGGACGCTAATCACGAATCTGTGGTTTATTAGCCGATTTTGCTAAGTTTTCGTCTAATTTCGTTCGAAGCTTCCCAACCGGGAAAATTTCGAGGGGAAATTGCCACTTCCGAGATTTCCGGATTTCTGGATAGATATGTCTCAAAATCATTCTCCGAGGACTATTTGGAGTGCTCAACACGAATTTGGAGTTCGTTCATCCATTTTTTGTAGATTACGGTAGATTACGGTGGGTATGCGGTAGTTTGGTCAAAATCTCAGATTTTACTCAAAATTTGTATACGGGGGTTATTCGGGGTGGAGAATACGAATTTAACGTCCGTTTGTCGATTCTCTAAATACTAAGGTGGGTTTCGACCCCTAAATGACATGTTACCTACCGTAACCTACAGTAAATCTCAAAATTTCGACAAATGGACCCCAGATTCGTGTTCACCACCCCTCGATTACCCCTGAATACAAGTTTTGAGCTGAATCCGAGAAAATTTTTTGAAACTCAAAAAAATGCCTGATGGGGTGGTACTCTTGCCTTTTCGAGAGGCTTAAATGAGGCTCATAACTTTTTTGAACCTGCAGCTCGGAGCGGGATACTGCGCAGTTTTACTATTGAGCCACAAGAGATATTAACGGTACTAGTCGTTTTGGCAGATCCGACCTACGCTTTGTATGCTTTCCTTATCAGCTGGACTCAGTCGATTTTTCAACTAAGTCTGGCGTGAGCCTGAGAGATCATGCCGATAATTTCTGATCATGGTGGCGGTCGAAACGATTTTGCAAGCGAAGACCTCTTTCAGCGTAACGGTCAACAATTCCAGCCCGACCCACTGGGTTCACGAAGTCCCACACTTCAGAAGGATATTTCTCCATCAGTCTGCAGAGTTGAGGTGAGAAACTTTGCACACGAATGGCGCTCAAGGAGGAAGTTACCATAATGCAATGACTTGAAAAGTTAAAATTTCCGTAGGCAATTCCCTTGAGAGCTGATCTTTGTGTTCATCTTTCGGATTAGTTTTTTATTGTCAAGAGTAAGTTGAATCTGAATTAAAGTGATCGATTTGATGAATATTAGAGAATTCATTATAATGACCTCTTTTATTGAGAAAACGTTATGTGTAGTGCCGAGTTCATTAGGGATGACAAGCTAAACATTATACCATAGTTGTGCCTTGGAAGAAAAGACCACGAATAGTTCCGAATGACCTCTTTTTTTAACGTCCGATTTTTAATAGATTCGAATACCCTCTTTTTTTGACTTCCGATTTTTGGATATATTCGAACGACCTCTTTTTTGAGGTTCGATTCTTGAATATATTCGAATGACCCTCTTTTTTCGAGGTCCGAATTTCGATTGGATTCGAATGAAATCGGTTCCAATATATTCGAATGATTTTTCGAATAATTTCAAAGCGACAAACTGAAAACAGGCCAAGTGAGCTGTCAGTGGACTCACACAGGATTCGACGACCACGCCGTTGGCCACTCCGTTGGCGATTAATCGCTTGCGCAGCGCCGCCACCAACGCTACAGCAAACGGAGAGACCCCCGAATGGGTAGCGCCGTCAAGATCGTTGCAGCTAACGCCGTGGCTCCGGCTCGCATCCCGCCGCGGCCCCTGCGTGCATAACGCCACCAGCGACACTATAGTTGTCTCCGTGGCTTGTTTCCCAAGGAAAAGCCTTTACATTTTAACCGCGACTGGCTCGGCAGATCAAATTTAAAAGTTTTTTTTTCGTGAGGAAACAAGCGACGGACCTAACAATAGACGGGATTATCCTGCTGACACCGTTCACAACTACATTTTATTAATTACATTCAATTACATTTCAAGTTCAACGTCTACTTATTGTTCCCAAAATGCGAACAGTCATTTCCATATAAAAAGCTCTTTATTTATCTATTCATTAAAGCTTCATAATCTCTCACAGGGACTCAGAATAATAAGAACCGTACTAGGAAACAGTGATCATGAGAGAATCTTCACATGTGATGTTGCGCAGCATTAGTCATAGCATGTGATAGTGGAACTATCACGCGTGTTTCGGGTTGATTGTTTCATGTCTAATTTTGTCTATTTTGCCTACATATCTTGTTGAAGAGTGAGCCATGTGCCATTCCAGCAGAAAAAAATGTACGATGCCGATTCCCAGTATCTTTTCAGATCCTTAAATGGACCATCTTGAACAGAGTTATGAAAGAAGGGCGAAACGCTCTTTTGCGTTTTTTTTTTCGCCGAAAACGCAAAAATCATGACAAAGTTTTTAGTGGCCGCTCCTAGCAAGGGGTACAAATGAGATGCGTGTACAGTTGTAGGAAGTCTATCAACAGATGGGCAGAATGATGTAATGATATGTCGAGCTCTTCCTAAATAAAGTTCGTTTTCTAACATTTGTAACCCCAGTTTTCCATGAATCGTCATCATAATGCAATATAATCTACGGCATACAATAGGTTAATTATGTAAATGGTTGATAGATTGCCGCGCGTGAGGCATCTCCTGACGTTTGTGTCTCGGGATCTTTACGAGGCTCCTCTAGGCGATGCTGCAAAGGAAACAGCTTTCTATAATTAAATTGCGGAAGACCTATGTACATGAAAACTAACCTCGACGGTTCAGTTCCCTGTAGTCCTCCTAAAAGTTCGTCATGACCGTACCCCATCGAGTCCAGGATAAACTCTGAAATTAAAACATATGACAATAAAACGAAAAAAATCTAAGCCAAAAGATGAATTACCTTCAAGTGGTTGAACGATAAAGCAGGTGACTCGCCGACTTGAATAGTGAATAGCGGTGGGAGTGAAGTCACCAGAGAGCAGACGTGAACGCAAAAACTCTGTAGCGGAACCACAATAATTTTATTGGGAGGTAGGTTAAATCGAGCAATTCAGACAATTAGTAAGAAAAAGACAAAACTCAAAGTAAGCGTTCCAACCTTTAGAAGCTTTGTATTTCCTTATTAACGTTCTGAATGTAATGGCGAAACACATTTTTTGAATTGGATGGCGAAACATTAAAACGAATAGCGAAACGAAGACATCAAAGACAGTGTTCACGATAAACTTCGTCCTCGGTTTTTGGCCGTAAATCGAACGTTCAGGGTCTCATTGGAGCACTGGGGTCGAAAGAACGAACGTAAACGAGCCCGAAAGAGCACCATACACCTCCGAAGTCCGCTCGCGCTAGCCCTTCCGCTCGCGGTCGAGTTTTCCGAGGAACAGTTTGGTCTGCTTCTACAATAGCACTGGAGAGCGAGCGCGGCTGAGTTTTAGCATTGGGGCGCATTTGCGCATGCTGTCTAATTCAGGCCCATTCCCGCGCAACACATCCACCGTTGAAATGTGGCTTTTGAAACGAAGAGCTGATTTTGGATGTTTCGCAGCGTTTTTCTTGTTCTTTCTTCACTGATGGAACAGTCAGACCCTAAACGATTGTTTTCTAGTGAAAACTCAAAAACGATTTTTATCGTGGACACTGCCTTTAATGACGAAAACGAGATTTGAAAAAAATGCGAGAAATGCATGAAAAGTTGGCGTGAATAGATTTGCATCGTGTTGGTGTAACTGCAGAATATCCAGATCGCCGTCCCGTTGGTGGCCGACGGCGTCGCCGAAATCGAGACGCGCCGAATGAATCTCAAAATCGGCGGCCCTCCGACCACTTCTTGCACCGAATGCACCCAAATTCCGACGGCGCCGCAAACCCAGGAATGTGTGAGGATCTTATACTTCGAAGTAAACTGCGTGCGCACGCGCTACGGTCCGGTGAGTGTAGCGCGCGCGAGATTTAGAAGAGTTATTAGCACCATATACGGCGAAACGGTCATCGTTAGTGATATAAATTTAATGCAGAAAAGTAAATAATGCTTCAGGACATGCCAGTCTATATAAAAGCTGAGATTTCACGTCGCCGCCCTATTCATCGTGTTCGACGCTCACCGAACGCGTCGCGGAACGCACGGATAAGCAATATCCGCTCCTCCTGTACCATACGCTCCGATTCAGCGTGAAACCTCGAAACCCAAATTCTGCCCGGACCCTGCCTTTGAGATCAAAAGATTCACAGTTGCTGATCAAGGCCTATAAAATTTACGTTCGCTCAATGTTGGAGTATGGTACCTGCGTTTTTACGCCCTGCAAACGGCAGATTGTAGATATTTTGGAAAAGGTGCGAAATAGTTTCATGCGGAAAGCCTCTATTGGGGCACTTGGATTCACGTATGCGAACATTCTTAGGAGTTTTCTCAGAAAGACTACAACTGGACACGCTTGCTCTCCGTAGGAGAAGAAATGAATCATTTTTGATTTATGATGAACGGTTTAGTGGGACTTCAACTATCTAAATTCGGCACAAAGCCGCTCAGGAACCAAGTGAATTTCGCCGCTTTATAGCCTTTACCTGCCAATGGAACACACGGTCACCTACCGTACACTACAAATAGCAGCGAGGGGGAAATCTATTCGAAACCTTTCCAAATTATAACTATTAGAATGAATATTCGAATTGTAGGCTTCGATAATTGAATAAATTCGAATACCCCCTTTTATATGGGCCCGATTATTGAATAGATTCGAGTACCTCCTTTTTGAGGTCCGATATTTGAATAGTATTCGAGTAGAGCGATTTTAGAAATTCCGATAATGAATACGTATTCGAATAGCAACCATTCGAATATATCGATTCGAATCTATTCGAATGGCACAACTATACTAAACATGGTGTTCTCACCAGATACAATCGTTTCTCGGAGCCGTTGTCCGCATTTGCGTACAACGGCTGTTGCTTCACTTGTACGATTATAATCGTGCTGGGACCACAAGGTCAAGATTCCCCTTTCTCACAGCACGATTATCATTGTGTGATGAAACAGTCGTAGTCCCGATTTGCGAACCGTAAATTGGCTCCATGAACGACATTACTGACATTATGGGGGGCGAAAATCTGGTCCGCAGTTGCGGACAGCCGCTGTTACAGCACGTAGCTGATGATGATCTTGCTAGGGCCACCGGGGCCCGACACGATTTCCCTATGTTCTAGCACGATTATCATTGTGCTACTTTCTTCAACAGCGACCGACTCTAACTGTGGACCAGAGTTTCGTTACCATAACGACAGTAGTACGAACTGCTGTTCGCCGAACACGAGGAAAAACATTTGAGATGTTCTCATGCGTTGAGCTTACATTCAAGACGGATAAGACGAGACCGTTACGGTTGCTTGTGATCCACTTTGTGCAAATCGGTGTAAATTTAAAAAGAAACCTCAGAAATCATTTGTAACATCTTCATAAAGTTTTCTACACAGTTCTGCGCAAGGGCAACACTGTAGACTATCAACTTCATAGTTCCCACAGTTCTCATCATAAGGTACAGAGGCTACAGAATTGTTATGTTTGAACTTCAGCTGTACCACCCATTTTGAAACGGTAGATGTCGGCACTGCGACAGAGTCAAAGAATACGATACAATGAAGAGTATGTAAAATAAAATAATAATTTGCCTACTATTTTACATACTCTTCATTGTATCGAATCCTTGCGACAGAGTAGCAGAATATGATATGTACAGTGAAGAGTATGTAACATAGTAGGCAAAGTTCGACTAAGATTCGTTCAATCGTGAATACGGCTCGAGAAAGAATTGGGTTTTTCTTCACGGGTCTATTCAACTTCGAAAGACAAACCTTAGCTTAGACACTTACAAAAACAGTTTTCTACTAGAATTATATGTCTTAACCTTTGGAAGGTGCGCCTAAAAAGAACATACGGCGCATGGTTTGTGGGCTAGAACAAAGTATTGCGTTGATCTAGCGGGTGAAGTATTCAATAGGCTGGGTATGACCCTATCTGCTCTATTTGCAATCGTTTCACAATGTACAGTGCGTTTCATTGTCTATGAACACCTCAGTTTTTGACGACACCGCCTTTTGGCGCAACGCTTCGCAGTTCTCACTACAACTATCGTATTCAGAGTGTTGGAAAACCTATTAACCCATGGTTTCGGGACATCATATTTCTAAAAACTTTTCCTATGACACCTTTTATGATTTTCGAAAGTCTCATTGTTTATGAACATTTTGAACAAACGCCGACTTAGACGCTTTTTCTAACTTTCCAACCAACATTTCTGAATCAGGATGGGCGAATACTCCTCTTCTCAATATGGCTTGTGGCTGTCACCTGGCCAGGGTGAAAAAAGTTCGGATCTGGACCCCCATAACGCCGGACAAAGCAACTGTCGTATCCGTGCCCGAAATTGGAGGATATCTTGACTTGCTCCTGATTACACCAAAAATAACAACATCTAGGATGAGAACTCTATCTGGAGACGTGCATGGAAGTTTTCCGAAAAAAAGATAAATGTTGTGATTTGAGGCATTTCTTGAGCACAACTGTCAGGGTCAAGCAGACCTTGGCAGGCCTGAGTCTGTTTGTGTCATAGTCAAAGGTCTGAAGGGCGATAAAACGTAATGAAACACTGCTAGAGATATGCTGCAGGAGTCTTTTCACCTAGCCTGTACTCACAAAGCCACCTGTCTCCAGTTTTCGCGAAGGAACTTTTTAGTCGATTTAGGTAAGGTGAGGTTGTGGATTGTGATGAAGAGAGGGCAACATATGTTCATTGAAAATGGTCTTAGGTGTTGAGGCGATCTTCTTCAAGCTGTCTCGGTCTTCAGACTCAGACGGTCTTCAGTCTTCAGACCAGGTTTAATGAACATTTGCTGCTCTCATCTTCAGGCGAATCTAAAACCTCACTTACCCAAATTGACTGAAATGTTCCTTCGCGAAAGTTGGAGACAGGTTTCTTTGTGAGTGCAGGTTAGGTGAAGGGGCTCCTGCAGCATATCTCTAGCAGTGCTTTCATTACGTTTTGTCGCCCTTCAGACCTTTGACTATGACACAAACAGACTCAGGCCTGCTAAGGGACCGTGACAGTTGTGCTCAAGACATGCCTCAAAACACAACTTTTATCTTTTTCGGAAAACTTCCCTGTACGTCACCAGATAGAGTTATCATCCTAGATGCTGTTTTTTTGGGTGTAGTCAGGAGCAAGCCAAGATGTCCTCCAATTTCGGGCATGGCTGCGACGGTTGCTTTGTCCGGCGTTATGAGGGTCCAGATCCGAACGTTTTCACCCTGGGCTGATGATAACCACAAGCCATATTGAGAAGAGGAGTATTCGTCAATTGTTATTCAAAAATGTCGGTTTGCCAATGAGGAAAAGTGTCTTAGTCGGCGTTTGTTCAAAATGTTCATAAACAATGAAACTTTCGAAAATCATATAAGGTGTTATAAAATAATTTCTCAGAAGGATGAAGTCCCGACACCATGGATAAATAGGTTTTTATACCCTGAATACGATAGTTGTAGTGAGAATCGCGAAGCGTTGCGCCGACAAGCAATGTCGTCAAAATCTGAGGTTATTTGTTGTGATATGCTTTCAGCCTGAGCGAGATTGGTATTTGACTTCATTCGGCTAACGCGTTTCGGCAAATCGCCTTCTTCAGAGCCTGAAAAAGCCAAGAATCATACACGAAGCTGTTCGATCAAACCCTAACAACATGTCGAACAGAAAATAGGACCAGTATCCATTGCTTGACAATAGTCTCAACTCGATTTGGTCCTACCTTACAAAACCACTGCCACAGCACTACCAGTCACGACCAGCAGCCAAGAACATAGCAAGCAGATTGAGTCAGTTTTCGCATATGTCAAGGGTGCCCGCTCGGTTTCATATCACAGACGGCAATATTGTATGAAAGGTCCGAGCTCGGCAGTAGTGGAGATGCACTCCTCCCAGCGGTTGATCACTGGATTCTTCTTTTGAATCCAAAACGCTTCCATCGTCTTCGTGGGCATTATATCACACTCCCGTTGGAGAATTCTCACGATTTCGAAATAGTTTCCAATGTGTTTTGAGATGCGATGTGGGGGTGTTGATTGACGTGCGCGAGATTCTCCATCCATGTGCTCCTTCACCCTCACGCAGAGAGGTCGAACTGTTTCGCCAATTTAGAAATCACCTCATTGTTTACAGGTGATCATGTATATCACGCCCACGCACATGCAGTCCATGTCTATGAGAAGGGCAGATAACGCAATTGGTGGTGATACAGAGCTTATCGTAGATGCAGTTCCCTACTAGGAGGCGTTTTCAGGTTATCAGGTGGAATACTGACAAGACAAAATTTTCGCTCGAGATCCGGCCTCCTCAAACATCGCTGGATGTCATGACTGAATTCATCTGACCTTAAATGTAAGCAGAGAGCAATTTTCTCTGTGTGGGATCGCTCGATGCGGTTGATGGTAGATGGATCCTCAAGTGTTCACGTGCGCCTGGTCATAGCCATTAGCTGCAGCAATGCTATGAGCTAAATCAATGGGCCTTTTCCTTTCTTCAGTGTCATTGCAAACACTGGCTGCGGTTGATATTCTTGATGCTCGGTTTTCGATACCATCTTGTTTCATAACCGTTACCTTGTATCGCAATCTCTACATTCAGAAAAGGGAGCCAGTTGTTCTTTGGTTGTTCACGGGTTAATTTAATGTGCTCTGATTGTTGATTCATCAGCACAAAACAACTGTCCATTTCTGCCTGGGTAGAAGTGATGACTAGACAGTCATCGATATACCGGCAATAAAGTAGAGGTTGATGGTTGAGGACAGGGTTCTCAATTTTTGCCATGAAAGCAACAGCAAGAACAGGCGCCAGTCTCTGACCCATTGCTAAGCCTCTGATCTGCGCAAAGTATCGTCCTGACCATCTGAAGATTGTGCAATTGATGCATTCTTTCAACAAAACCATGATTTGTGCTATAGAAAGGCCATGCAGATCAATGTTGTCCTGATTCGTAGTCAGGAGCTCGAGGACAGCTTCCAAAGTGGACTCATTGGAGACGTTCGCGTAGAGAGCATTCACGTCGAATGATTCCATAACCCAAGTACATATCAGGGAGTTGTGTACTGCGCATGCGATCAAGGAGTATTTTAGTATTCGACAGATGGGATCGAACATGGTTAAGAAAGGTACAAGGTTTAGAAACCATGATATTCTGTCGGTTGGTCCTCCGATACAACTCATTATTGGTCTGACTTTGTATACTGCTGAATCGCTGGAAGTAAGATCTTCTTCACGGAGCTTGTGTGTTTTGGTCAGCAGATACAACACAGGGCACGTTGGCAAATCAATTTTCAGGCGTAGATTGCACTCCTTAGCGGTTTTCACCCACACGCGATTCAGCTTATCGTACTGAGTTGTAAAATCTCGTTCAGAAGCGGGTTTGTAGAGGATGACATCCTGCAGATGTTGTTCTGTTATAGTTCTGTCCAGCTCTTTCGGTATAACGACAAATTCACCTCCTTTGTCATTTGTAGATGAACGTACAGTTCTTAAGATGATGAGATTTCGCATATCTCTCAAGCCATTTCGCTGATAAGGGGTCAAATTATCTTGTCTTGCATTTCTGCTGTGTTGATTCAGAACTTTTAGAACACCAGATGCTAATATCCGAAACTTTGTATCTGCAGTAGTGTCCGCTTTATGTTGCTTGACATAGGTTTCAGGGAAGGGCAGAGGATGGATTGACATCGCATTCTGCTGATTTGCCAAGCCAAGTCTCTTCAATTTAGCTTGTAATCGGAGTTTATTGCGGAGAGACTGTAAGTTTTCATTAATATTACGTGATACTGATGGTGATATTGGGCATGATGGAGAAAAATAAGGCCCCAGCTGAAGAACCGATCGAACGTTATCAGGAATAGATATACCTCCAACCACTGTAACTCTCGACACTGCGTGAACCGGTTGCTCTGTGCTATGAATGGCTGCATGGCCGCCGCTAGCACTATAAGTGTGAGTCCCTCTGAGTTGAGACGCGTTGTCACGCAATCCACGTTGCAGATCATCGAATTTCTTTTGTAAGATAGCCTCAGTGCTAGAACGAACAGAATCGCAAATAGATCTTGACTCACTCACTATTCTCGTCCAAAGATGATCTCCCAAATATAACTGTTCAACTGAGGTGTTCATAAACAATGAAACGCGCTGTATAATGTAGGTAAGCTGATTTTCTATTACAAAGCCTCAATCTATAATGACCCTAATGCTGTCGACTCACACAAACAATTGCTCGCAGCGGGACTGGTGCCTCCCAATTGTGGCGTCACCGCCCGGACCGAGAGTCGAAACGCAACCGCGACTGTTATCTGGTTGCGACAGCAGCCTCGGCTCCCGTTCGGTTGCTCTCAAGCCCCAGCCAGACATGGTCGAAAAACCGACATCGGCCGTCTGTTCCCGCCTGAGTCCAGCTGCCCCCAGCGGCTATCATTTCCTATGCGGAACTCGCAATCTATAGCGGCAGCCGTAGGTGGGGCAGACTATTGGTGACAGGAGTAACGGATGCACCGAAAATCGAAAGGTCGCAGTCGGCAGCAAAAAAATGCGCCCGATTCACAAGGAAAACTCACATATCGGCCGTGTGAGCAGCAGACGAATGCGGGGGATCGGGGCTGTCACGCAGCGGGACCCACTGTGTGCATTGGCCCTGCCCGTGCACGCGCGTCGACTGTGAACGCACGCAGACTGTCAGAGAGGGGTGGATCTTCTGCATTAGTCTGCCACGATTACGGATAGTATCGACCGAGTGGAACTCTGTCATGTCAATCGAACAGATCTGCCGGTTACGTGCTTGACTTCTCGAAGGCACCTCTTCTCATAGGGGCTGAGCAGAGTGCCATCAAGGCGCAGCGCGACCTGATGGAGGGCTGCCGTACTGATAGATCCCGGCGATGTATGAATACGGCAGCCCACTATGGGGTCGCGTCGCGCTCTGATGACACTCTACTCAGCCCCATAAAGACGGACAGTTGGCCTTTCAAGCTCAGAACTTTCCAGCCTAGCTATTTCCGCCTTATAAGTATGTAGTCTGATAGCATCATGCTACATACCATAAAGACGCAAATACCTAGAACTAAAGACGCATGTATCATTTCTCAAAGACGCATGTAACAAACGCTGAACACGCAGGCGCCTTACATTAAAGGCGCATGAATCATTCCCCAAAGACGTACGTAACAAACGCTTAACACGCAGGCGCCTTACATCAAAGGCGCATGGATTCTTCCTCAAAGATGCATGTAGCAAACGCTGAACACGCAGGCGCCTTACTCTACGTTTGCGTGCCCAATACACTATGGATATCAGAGCCCTCGCCAGGGCGGCGGTTGTGGACTCGGGAGAGACCAATGAACTATTTATTCCAAATGGCAACGACTTGCCCTTATGAGGCGCGCCGTACATCGCGTGAGTTCGCAATCGATGTTCAACATGTGCATGACGATAACTACGGCAACGGCCCATTCTTCGTGGGCAAAAACACTAATTATCTTCATATTTGACTACGACAAGTGCATTAATGGATAGCTTAAGGTTCCTACGTTCTTGTAGTTAACAAATAAAAGAACAAAACAATATGACATTGAGATTATTACTGATTATTATTAAATAACTATGAGATTTAACCTTCCTCAGGAAGATTGTTTCATACCTCGAGCTCGCAGATACCTTACTGCAGAGAAACGTTGTTACTGCAATACTGGCCATTACTTTGGCGTTTTTGGCCCAAAAAACGCTAGGAAGCATTTTTTCGCTCTTTTCCATAACTCTGTTCAAAAGGGTCCATTTGGGAATCTAACAAGATATTGGGAATCAGCATCGTGTGCTCTTTTTCTGGAATAACACATGGCTCCCTCTTAAACAAGATATGTATGCAAAATTAGACAAGAAACAATCAACCCGAATCGCGATTTCGCAATCAAGGCATTTATGAGCGAATGTGTCCATGCTGTTACGCCTAAATGCTTTGTACAAAGTATGCCAAATAGTGCAAATGCTAAAAGAGAGTACTCCCGATCCTGATTCCAAATATTTCTTCGGATTCTCAAATTGACCATCATGAACAGAGTTAAGGCAAAAGGGCGCCGGAAAACGCAAAAATTATGGCCTCATAGTGCTTTTCTAGACCCGTTTCTGTACGTTTTTAACTCTAATGCGGCAGTGAGCTACCGATTGTTTTAATTTTCGACGAAATTAGGGAGACGATATTCACCGTGGACACGTAACTGTGCGTAACTGAATTTCGTATTTTCGTGAAGCGCGAATCGTAATTTAGCGAAAATGCGGAATTTATAGTGGACCTATACTTTTGCACTGCGCTCTATACCAGAAAGAATCAGGTTGCCTATGTAAGTTCAAACCGAATTTCAGGGCGTAAAATTGCGGATCGCACGAATTTCTATGTAATATGTGGATTTTGAGTTTTAGATTTGACGCCGACAAAGCGTTAAGGTACGCGCGGACGAGTATACTCGTCGTCTACAGCTCCGCGGTTTCCTTATTTTTCACGAACACCGCAAATACTTGAGAAGCCCAGGATGTGTGAAAGTCATGTCTAGGATCAATGTCCCGACTTCAGTAAGCACAAGACAGCAGTCGTACGCTACCGCCTTGTTTTGAAATATAGTTCGTAGAATCACGAACAAAATGAAAATCTGAGAAAGTTTCCTTATCAGCAAAACACATGAACTTATCGGGGAAAGGTGAAATGTAGTGGTTATCGACGAGAAATCAATCAGTTGTGAAAGACGCACTCGTCATAAACAATTTGAGTAGCTTTCTTGCGTCTAAACGGTTTGCTACTTGCGTCTTTGTGGTCTCTTCCGAAAGACGCACTTACCATACACGCCCCCTCGTATGTTACTTGCGTGTTTTCATACGTGCAAGTGACAAGAAATGACGTTTTCGACCCTGTAAAGACGCATGTAACAAGGAATTGGGCTAATTAGACGCAACAACCTAGGCTGGAAAGTTCTGAGAGGCCACTCCTAAGGGTATTTTCGACTCAGTCTTTGGAGGATAATTTTCGGCCTCCAAGGGGTTTGCGGTGAGGATGTATTCCTCATTGAGGACCATAATGTAGATGTTGAAAGAATTTCTTGTGCAGTACACCAAGATAGCATAGATTTTATTCGGCCAACGTTTCGGCGCTCTCGCCTTCGTCGGAGCTTGGAAAGCAAAGCACATAAGGAAACTACGCGTCCAAGCACTATTTCACAGCAAAAGGAGGTAATCCACAAGAAATCCAGAACAAAATACGACGTCATAGGTGCTCAAACACCAACTTTTAGTAAGCAGACCACAGTCTGCCGGGCACCCTCAGTTGTTGACCTCTGCGGGTTTTGATTTGCGTGGTCGGCCTTCTGATGGCCATCGAGGTGGGTGGTCTGAGGTAGCTCCACTCATTAACCCACCATCTGAGTCCATCGAGGGTGCTCGGCAGACTGTGGTCTGCTTACTAAAGGTTGTTGTTTTAGCCCTTATGACGTCGTTTTTTGTTCTGGTTTTCTAGTCAATTACCCCCTTTTACTGTGAAATAGTGCTTGGACGCGTAGTTTCCTTATGTGTTTTGCTTTCCAGGCTCCGACGAGGGCGAGGGCGCCGAAACGTTAGCCGAATAGAATTTATGCTATCTTGGTGTACTGCTGAAGAAATTCATTCAACGACTATCTGTAATATTTATCGAAAGTCGAACGTGGAATATAATGTAGATGGCATCCTTGCTGCGGTCTGTGACAAGATTGACCTCCCTACTCACAGCACCGTATCCTCGTGAAAAAGGCTTCCGAAAGGCGGGAATAGAGAAAAATTTTTGTCTGGGGGAAATTTTCGAAAATCGCTCTGGAAGCAACCGCGGTTAGAAATACAACCGTATACCGTTCCATGCGGAAACTCGGTCGCCCTGATGGACCGGTGATCCTCACCCAGCTTCACTCGCGTTGTTTTCCGGGTTCGCCTTGATCGTAAATTTGTCCGAGAGGCTCTAGCTCACCACGATAATACATACATGTGTGTATAAATGTTATCTCCAAGATGGAGCACATTGTTCTTCGAAACGGACAATGGGAGCATCAACCTGTCTAATTACATCCCTAACCATCAGATTCTTCCATTTGATTACCATCGCCTCGAATAACTTTCTGATAATTTCGTTGAGCTGTTAAAGGCAGTGGTCACGAAGACAAAGTTGCACGTTTTTTGGTCTGAAACGTAAGCTTTGGATCCCTCTGAGAAGACTAAGAACGGAAGTGCGACGAAAAACGGCCGGTAAGTGGGTGAAAATCTCTTGGGCCAGCCGACCCATTGGGCCACTCCGCCCACGTCCTATAACAGTTCCCCTGAATTCGTGGTTGAATGAGCGATGGTTTCCGATCCAAAGCCCCGTTCTTCCATTCATTCTCAACGTCTCTCTTCACTCAGGTCAGATCGCACACATCGGCTGCAAAAAACGGTAGTTACAAGCCTCGGAAAACTCGTCCACAATGCTTCCCTTGCTGAATTTTGAGGGGCCATAGCTCCGTTTCCAGGGGGTCTTGTACGATTCCAGGGACATCATTGAAATCAGCATGGGACCGTTTTCAAGATAGGTGGAAAAACAGAAAAACGACTTTTATCGTGAACACTGCCTTTAATAGAAACTCTAGAAAGAACTCGAGTCACGACTATTTTCAGTTATTGGAGCCATGAACAAAATGCATTACCCATTTGCCAGCCATAGCACCACTTGTGATTCAGCGAAATCTTGATATTTTTCCTGTTCTTTCCGTTTCTTCGCGTAAGTCTTTCTCTTGCGAACATGTCGCAAATTCCCGTCAAGATCACCATCTGTGTAATAAGCGCTGTTTAACACCTTTCGCATATTCGCGCGTAGAGTTTGTGATATACGTATTGTAATAGACAACAAATGTTGCGCAATGTTCCGGCCGTATGCACTGGCGATACTAAATCTTTGGATATATTTCTCAAAACAAAGTTCAATTGTTCCTCCCTCGATTGGCTCAACGTATAAAATCGGATATCTATGCGGAACAAACAAGAGGACTATTATCATGGTAGGGAAGGATTATCTAGTAAGGGCATGCACAAAATAGGTTTATTCGGGTTTCGTAGGTTCTTACACACACTACTCCGTGCCATTTGTCTTTGGAGTTCTGCTCTTTCTACTGGCAAAAGAAATTTTTGATGAAACTTGTTAGCATAAATCCATTTTTCATTCAGGCAATCTACAATTGATTTGTATCTTTGCGGGGATTTCAATTAAAGGCGTCGTTCCCGCAGTGAACCACATTCCATTTTTCAGGTCCTATTTCATGAATGAGCCCAATAGACCGAATCGGTAAACTTCGACGCGTCAGAAACGTAGGGTTATGAGGTCGAAAAGGGGTTGAAGGTGAGGATCCGCCACCAGCTCTCACCAGCCGTTAAGCTTTTTCCATAGAATGTTTATGCGACCGCCAAACCACATAAAAACAACTGCGGCACAAACTTCACATGCAAAAAAACTTCAAAACTGAAGGTGGCGAGGCCTCCAAATGCAGAAAACGTTCAAAAACAATTTTAGCGCGAAATATTAGAATTCAATTTTACAGTGCGTTCAGACTGACATTTCTCTACAATGAAGGTTTTCTGAAGCATCTTCATTATTTCCGTTCATTAGAGATGTCAAGCTACAAAAAAACATGAGAAAATAACATACGTTTTCTCCGCGGTCGATGTCTGTAACTCTGAGAAAACTCGCCGCGAACGAGCCGTGAACCTACCGCGAACCTCGTGCCTGCCGCGAATCTGCCGAAAACCTACCGCAAACCTCGAACCTGCCGCGAACACCTCGGCACCGCGATGTTCTTTTAGTATCAACTCTGGAGCTGGTGCGAGCCTGTCGCGTATCTGCCGCCAACCTACCGCGATGTTACTCTCTGCCGCGAACCTGCCGCAAACCTGCCGCGTATCTGCCGCAACCCCATCTGAACTGGGTTATTATTCAAGACCTTACTGAGGCCGAATCGTCAATAGTAGCTTTACATGTTTCGTGAAATCCTGGTAACGTTGATGATAACCGCTTCACTTCACCAGTTGAAATCCTATAATATATGCCTCACTTCATTATTTTTTCCTGCGAAGGTGCTTGTTTTCTCCCATATCTTTCTCTGTGTTCGGTTTTGTAGTTTTCTTACTTCAACGTCTCGACAAGCGGCAAAATCTCTCCGACACTGGCAGCGGACTCGTACGGGAGAAAACGACGATCGCGGTCTCCCACAGGAGCTGTTTTGTCCTGTAGGAGACCGAACTAGAACGAAGCGGTCTCCTACAGGACATGCTGCCGCATCGCTTCCACTGGGTCTCCTACAGGACTGAACAGCTCCGGTAGGTGACCTGGAACGCGCACGTTGAAGTATTGATCGAACCCGCGCGGTGTACGATACGCGTGTGCATGGGGTGGAGAGCCGATTCGCCCATGCAGGCTCACAGAGGCGCCCCCTTCATTGATTGATTGGGGTGCTTTGGGGCTGGAGTTCCACATTTCTTGGGAAAGGGGGGGAAGAATGCTATTGGGGCTTCATCCCCTATAGTAAATTTTGCCGTTGACAAAGTTGTCAACGGGGAAGTGTGATAATCATGCTTCGATTTTAAAGAATTCGAAAACGAGGCGGTTTTGGCTTGATTCCAGCAAACGTTATTCGAAATTCCCTCCAAGCTACCGTACAAGTTCCGGTCTCCTACAGGAGAATCACAGGACTCCTACAGGAGAAAGCCAGGACTCCTGTTGCAGGGGAGACTAGGACTCCCAGCGGACTCCTGTAGGAGTCCGCTGCCAGTGTCGGAGCTACGGCTGACATCCGGCGTCAATTATGGTGTTTGCTTGCGCCACTGCAGACGACACATCATAAATGACGGCGACCTTCAAAATTGCGTTTTGCCGCATTGGGCCATTGTTATACCTCCAGCCTGCCGGACAGGGGCTCTCTACACACCGAGGGAGGGATTGTCCCGCTTTTGGCGGCTCTAATTCCACTCGGGACCACTTCGCTCGCGTTGAGGCGCGTGACGCTTCAAACTGCAAAAACGGGACAACTCCTCCCTCGGTGTGTAGGCAGCCCCTGTCCCCCAGTATGCGACCGCGACAGGCTCGCTCGTCTACGAATCGTGTCGGGACCCACACTTTCACCATGAAAAGAGCTGTAGCAGGAACACTTTGCATGCGCCGGTCGCGTCGCAGGATTGATGTATGGCACAGCACAAATGGCCTTCGGAGACTGCGACGTCGCTCAGGTCTGCGACCGCGACAGGGCTGTGGCAGAGTAGAACAATGGCCTTGTTATGGTGAAATCTATCGGAAAGATTTTTACGTTGACATACAGTTCACCTCCGCACTGCCGTTCAGTCCGCAAAGTGCACGCTGATCGCGAAAGCGTGCTGTGGCGCGGTTGCGAGCATCCTCAGACAGGGATGTAGGATCACCCGGGCGGAGAGATCACCCGGGCACCAAAGGCGAAAACCGCCCGGGTGATTCCACATCCTTGTCTGCCGCAGCACGCTTTCGCGATCAGCGTGCACTTTGCGGACTGAACGGCAGTGCGGAGGTGATCTGTATGTTCCTTAAAAGGTGTGAAAACGATGAAATCAGAAATTATAGGGTAAAATATATGAAGGTACAAATGTTGTGGGAAGATGATGTTCTGCCGATGATGATGATGAAAAATGATCAAAAAATTCTGCTTTCATAGTTTTTGGCACCTTCTAAAGAACGTCCCTGGTTGTTCAATAAGTTCCTCAACGTCCCAGGTTGTTCAATAAGTTTTGTCGTCCGTTAAGAGAGGGCGTTGCTACTAGCCCAATTTTTTTGTTTTCTTGGTACACTCTTCATATGAAAGTATGTGAAGTTTCATTTCAATCTGTCAATTCATTATTTGTTTACAAGCCATTTAGTGTCGCCGTCTCACAGCAATGGAAAAATTGAATATCGTGCAGTGATAAAATTCTTATTCTTGGAAGGTGTAGCACCAAAAAAAAATCCACGAACGAATGTTAAAAGTGTATAATGATTGAATAAACACCTACAATTAGAAATAACAGTAGAAATATGGGTTGCTGAATTTAAACGTGGTCGTACAAGCCTTGAAGACGATCCACGTGAAGGACGTTCAAAAAGCGCATCAACACCAGAAATCATAGACAAAACACAGGACATGGTTTTGGAAGATCGTCGATTGACTGAGAGAAATTTAGTAGAGGCTCTACACATCTCGTTAGGCAGTGTGAGCCATATTTTAAGTGAAATTCTGGGTTTTAGAAAGCTGTGTGCACAATGGCTGCCGCATTCGCTAACAATGGAACAAAAACGACTTTCTCAGCAACATTTGGAGCGTTTTAAAAAGGATAAAATGGATTTTGTGCGTCGATTCATCACTATGGATGAGACTTGGATTTTTTTTTGGTTTTTTTTAAGTGTATTACTGTTCAGGCAGATTATACTGAATAATAAAGTGTATTTTGAACCATAAAGTTGTTTTTCTTGTTGAACGACAAAACTTATTGAGCAACCTGATAGAACATAGTTTTCCGATAGATTTTTACCACTGCAATGCGGCGAAGCGCAATTTTCTTCCATTGGGTCACCTACACCACAAAACTGTCCCGGTAGTGTACCGGGAACGCGCACGTTGAACGACTTATCGAACCCGCGCGGCCTACGATACGCCTCTGTGCTGGGTGGACAGACGATCGGTCAGACCATGTTCACACTGGCGCCCCTGTCATTGACTGACGTGCTTTGGAGCCGGATTGCCTCCTTCATGTGAGGTGAGGGAGAAACTATAGAGGAGCTTTGTGCCCCTTATCAAATTTTTGCAGCTGACAAGCTTGCCAGCGGGAAAGCATGAAATTCATGCTTCAAGTATAAGCAATATTCATGCGCTGCCTTGAATCTGCCGAGTCGGCGCCTTGAACCTGTCGGGTCGGTGCCTTGAACCTGCCGGGTCGGCGCCTTGAACCTGCCGAGTCGGCGCCTTGAACCTGCCGGGTCGGCGCCTTGAACCTGCCGAGTCGGCGCCTTGAACCTGCCGGGTCGGTGCTTTGAACCTGCCGAGTCGGTGCCTGATAGGCTACGACCCGGCAGGTTAGCGGGAGATTCGCGGCGAGTCTTCTCAGAGAATCACACAGACCGCAGGAAGTACTGAAAACAGATTCTCAAATTTATTTATTTAACTCTTTTCACTCAGAAGTTGATGGCAACTTGGAGGAAATATACCGCGGAGGGTTTGGATCAGGGATGTGCGGAAATTTTTCTAAAAAATTTCAGAAAAAAGAAAACAGAAAATTTTCTGAAAAATACTCGTATCATTTTTTTTTCAATAAAGAGAGTGTTATTCTGAACATCTTCATCATACCGGTAGTATAATATCTATGGAACTACACAATTGGCCTATAGTAGCAATAACGCATCAATGATGGATACAACATCATCAAAGGCACTCGCCCTGAGAGTCTTGGCCGAGAAATAGCCCACCAGGCTCAACCGCTGTTAATGGTGGCCTATTTCTCAAATATTTATTGAATACTACGCGGCTGCGACCTTGTTGTTCGCGAAATATCCGAGAAAAAACCGAGCAAACATGGGTAGTTGAAGCGACGGCGGTGTTGACATCCGAATCTGCCACAAGAATGCGTCGTATACTTCCTTGGAGAGCATTTTTTGCGGCTGTTTCTGGGAGAGCATTATTTGAAGGCTATTTCGCGGCAATCAGTTATTTTCCAACGAATTCTCGGCTATTACGCGGAAAGCAGACATTTTGAGGCTTTTTATCGGCCATTGCTCGGCCGAAACCCTCAGAGCACTCACCCGTAGGGTAGAACGTGAACACAATGGGTTTGCATCCTAGGGCAGACATCGGGTTCAACCCGTCGCTGTCAACAGCAGCTGCTGCTGACAGGGAGGGGTTGAATTCGATCTCTCCCCTGGGATGCTACCCTTATTGTGCTTAAAAGCTACCCTACGAGTGCAAGGTTCGCGATAAAAGCAATTGTTCAATATTTTTAATAAGAATACAGTTCTGGTCATCACAAAAATGAAAATAAGTGAAAAGTTGCATGATAACGCACAAAAAAGTCAGAATGGCTAATTGGTGGGTTTGCGCCCATCCCCAACTAGCAAGATTATTATAAATACCTGTTTTCCGTCTTCTATTTTGCTCCTGAAGCAGTTAGTGGTTTCTCGGTGCTTAGCAACTACTTTAAATGCAAAATGAGAGATGACAAACAAGCAATTGTAGAAATCTAGTTGATTGGTGGCGGGCTAAGGCCCAGCAATAGCTTGTTTCTGAGCGTTTTTTTTCTCCGACTTTTCACTCATTTCCACTTTTGTGATGAGCAGACCTACCTTCCCATTTAGATACACACAACAATAAACTTTTTTCAACGCGAACCCTGGCCTTAAAAGCAATCGCACGGTTAAGAACAAATAATACCTTGTAAAGAACTAAGCTGCACTGGTTCACAGTGCTGGGTTTCATTGATTTTTCTGATTTTTTTCTGTTTAGCACATTTTTCAGAAATATGAAACAGAAGGCCGACCAGAAAACAGGAAACAGAAATTCCCGCACACCCCTGGTCTGGATGCCCAGCGAGCCGGAATCAGATGTTGACTTCAACAAGACGAAGCCACAGCTATAGCAACTTGAGAATCGATCAAGGATGTATGGATTGGTGAGTTGAAGCAAAGTGGGAACACCCGCTGGGAGTACAACTAGGTTTCGAGGATTTTTTCGGAACATGAGAAGAATTATTCAGAGAACATGAAATTTGTTCTTTTCCTAATTGCTTTCCATCCTTATGAGACGACCTTTTCATATTTTTTTGAGAGTGCACGATGGCAAAATGTCCTTTTCTTTGAGGTGATCCATTAATAGTACCGATTTTAGGTTTTCTCCCTAAAGGCAGTGTTCACGATAAATTTCACTTCCAATATCTCCACGGTTTACGGAAGGTCTGGTGCCCAATATAGCAAGGCATGCTTAAAAAGGACAGGAAAGACGCGTTTTGAGCCAAAATAGGCCCTTCCTTGTTTACGTTGGTTTTTGAGCGTGGAGGAATTGACCGCTACAAGGATGATACCTATCAGTGCAATGAAGCAAACAGCTCACTTATCAGCACTTCCTTCACTTGATCATTCCTGTAACCTGAGTCTTCATTTGTTCCTTTCGAGGGGCGGATCTGGGGCGCGGGGCGTGTCTGGGGCACCGAAACGCTTGTTTGCAGCCGTTATTTTGCCACTCATGGCTCGTTTTCTACCCTTCCTTTGACACTGGGAGCCTAGGATCCTTCTCCCCTATAATTTTACTGTGGAAAGTCAACGAGGATGATCTAAGTGAACACCGCCTTTAAAATGTAGGTACTGCTCGACCAGGTCGTCCACCGTAACGGACGCTAATCTGTGGAGGTTCCTTCAGAGAAACAGCTGGTTTCTGGTTTCCTGAACTTTTTAATTTTCTGAATATTTGTAAAAAGTTTTGTAAGGAAATAAATTTTTTTATGTTTATTCTCATGGAACGTTTTCTTATAAAATTGGCACAACAATTAATACCGAACAGCGCCCGTAGTAAACCTCCAGTCAAACTGATTAAATCATGCTGACTGTTGAAATGGCAGCCGTGTGTCAACGTGCGGACACGCACTTTGAGGGATAAGGTCAATGAATCAGACTGAAATCATTTCAATGGCTGCTCTGTATATAGGTTTGTGTATCATTTCAAAAGCCGCTCTGTATATAGGTATCTGCGTACGATGGCATCGCAAACTTCTGTCAGGGAAGTGATCATGCGTACAGTGGTTGCGGTAGTCGACGAAGTAATCGCGGCCAGAGTGACATCAATCGCAGCGTCGCGATTTTTCGGAAGCTGTCGAGGAAAACGCAAGCATCTTCTGTTTATCGACTGGCATTTATGGCGCGACTATATATATGGTTATGTTTACGCTTGCGCGCGTAGGTGTGTACCCGAGCACGTGCCCTGATGCATGTAAGTGAATGTGCCCGTGCGCAAGCGATGACAAGTGCACGTGTGCATACGCAAACGTCTTTGTATGTGTGCGCTTGTACACAAGCGCGTGTATGCGCACTTGTGCGAGCGTGTGTGTTTGCGCGAATGTATACGTAAGTGCGCGCGAGACAAGCCCATGAATGTGCGCAGGTGTTCGCGTAGGTGGTTTTATCTGAGCGCGAATACTTGTATGCGCATGTTAAAACCCCTTGGGTGTGCGTATATGCGCGCGCATGGGTTCGAAAGTACAATAAACAAAGATCACATCGATACTTTGCGTCTTTATTGTGTGTTGGCGCAATTATAACATATAAGCAAAGAGCTCGCGCAAATTAGCAGTGCGGTTTGTGCCGACTGTACGTAAGAACGCGCGTGAGTATGAGCGTGTGTCTGCGAATATGATTGTGATTATGCGAGCTTGTGTGTATAGACGGTATTTGAGTAATCATCTGAGCATGAGCGTACGTCAACGTGTGCAGAACCTAACAGCCGTGTATGTACATATGAATGATGCCTGTGTGTGCACGTAATCACTGCGTGCGCGAGTGTAAATGTGTACCCGCAAAAACGCAAGAATGTGCTTGTTCTTGTGTACACTTTGGTGCAATTGTACATGCGCGCATGAGCATCAATGAACACGCGTAGGTTTCCGTGTGTTTTGCGGGCGTGTGTACACGCACAGGCGCGTATCAGCGTTTTCGCGAGAGTGCGCGTGGTGCACGCTACCAATACGGCCACGTTCACACATCGCGTTGGGCGTGACCCCAACCGTGCATACCAGTCATATCGATTTCTCCAGATCCTATACACATAACATACAGATTTGTCGTGGTTCCCGAAAATGAAAGCGGGTCCCGCGTGGAACGCTTAGCTGAGTATCTGCTAAGCCCACGCGTGGCCCGCAGCCAATTTTCGCGCGCGTCCTTTAAATTTTTCCTTTTTTTTTAAATTTTGGGATTTTAGGTTTTTCGTTCATTTTTTTTGTTTTTTTTTGTTATTTGTTCAATTGTTGTATTTTCAGGTGCATGTGCTGCAACTGACGCCAACGAGGGAGCTTTTCAAGGTGAGTACAATTTCTGAAACTTGTTGCCTTGCACAAAATGCCGCTCATTGCCGCATTTTGCGCAACATGTGAAAATTCGGAAAGAGTTTCCCAAACAAGTAATTTAGTGAACTTAGTTACCTGTTTAGCAAATCCTTTCAGAATTTTCACATGTTGCACAAAATGCGGCATTTCTACGCTTGTAGGCAACAAGTTTCAAAAATTGTACACACCTCGAAAAGCTCCTTCGGTGGCGTCAGTTGCAGCAGATGCACCTGAAAATATATCATCAAAAATCATTGCGGACTTTTGTGCAACAGGCTAAAAATCCATATTATTGATTGGTATTTATCGATGACTGATGAGCGAAATTTCTCAGCCAGGAAAACCAACCTCATCAACAATCACCACTCTTCGCCGCAATTTGTGCAAAAGGCGCGAAAATCGATAATGTTGATTATCGATCGATGACGTGTCACGAGTAAGAATTCTGAAATTTCTCAACCAGGAAAACTAACCCCATCAACAATCACCACTCCTCGCCGCAATTTGTGCAAAAAGCGCGAAAATCGATAATGTTGATTATCGATCGATGACGTGTCACGAGTAAGAATTCTGAAATTTCTCAACCAGGAAAAGTAACCCCATCAACAATCACCACTCCTCGCCGCAATTTGGGCAAAAAGCGCGAAAATCGATCATGTTGATTATCGATCGATGACGTGTCACAAGTAAGAATTCTGAAATTTCTCAACCAGGAAAACAAACCCCATCAATAATCACCACTCCTCGCCGCAATTTGTGCAAAAAGCGCGAAAATCCATAATGTTGATTACCGATCGATGAGGTGTCATGAGTAAGAACTCTGACAAGTTAAGTACTTACCTCCGACGACCTGTGTTCATTGGCTGCAGATCCACCCAGTAACCCCGGTCTCCACAGCCGTAGCATGCCCGAGGAGTTTCCGTGCTCCATGGCTGATTTAGTATGTAAACCCACGACTTTGAGGTACCCTTCAAAGTTAAGTTATCAGGTTCAAATTGGAATAGGATCGACCTGCATCCGTTTCCAGCCTCCTATTCAAAAATGAGCTTTCTAGCTCAATTTTAAGTGTACCAACAATTACCAACAAGATTGTGAACGCCGTCTGAAAAAAAGGAGATTAACGGAGAAAACTTGCGGTTTTTCGGATTTTTTTCTCAAATCCTAGGAAACCATTCTAAACCATTTTTGGGCATTGTGTCCAGCTTTTTGCGCTCTTTTCAATGCAATTTAGAACTTATTTCTACCTTCACCCGCAACATAGATTTCGAAAAACGGGCTGCGCGCGTGGCCAGTTCAAAACCAAATCTGGTGTGCGCCACAATGTCCATCTTTCATAGTGTACGATAGGTTGATCTGTTACTCTGCCGCGCGCAGTATCATCCCTTCCGCTTCCCTTCGACTTCCCTCGGCGGGTTGTTGGCGAATACGACTCCTGCTCGGTTGTTGGTGAAGTTTCACGTGGCGTTTCAGCATGGGTCGTCTATCGAATTAGAAAGTAATCGAATTGCCACCCCGTCAACCCATTCACGACCGCGTGTCCCAGCGGTGGTACGCGTTTTGACTACCACTTTGGACCACGTGACCCATCGGTGGGACATGGCATGTGGTGACGCAATATTGCACGCGGCTCGAAGGTGCAGTCACCCAAAATGGTCCTGAATGGGTTAAATGCACCAGATTAGCTCTTTTGACACGTTGATACATATTTCAAAGCAGGTATCTGTTTTGGAATGTGTCTACAAGGGTTTGACTCTACATCAGTTTTAATATGCTAGCCAGACGTGAGCAGAGCCGCAACTAGGCGCAACAGATGTCGTAAAAAAATTTAAAATGCCGGGGGGGGGGGCCGGCGAAGCCGGCCCATCGTTCCCCGGAGCCGAACGAATACTACGTAGAGAGTGCTAAGCGGAGGGTGGTCAGAGAAGCCGGCCCATCGTTCGGCGGATCCTAACAAATACTTCGTAGAGGGAGGGGGGTCGGCGAAGCCGGCCCATCGTTCGGCGGAGCCGAACGAATACTACGTAGAGCGAGGGGGTCGGCAAAGCCTACCCATCGTTCAGCGGAGCCGAACGAATACTACGTAGAGCGAGAAAGGCCGGCGAAGCCGGCCCATCGTTCGGCGAAGCCGAACCAATACTACGTAGAGAGAGAGAGGTCGGCGAAGCCGGCCCATCGTTCGGCGGAGCCGGACAAAGAGTTTGGAGAGGGAGGGGGGTCGGCGAAGCCTGCCCATCGTTCAGCGGAGCCGAACGAATACTACGTAGAGCGAGAAAGGCCGGCGAAGCCAGCCTATCTTTCGGCCAAGTCGAACGAATACTACGTAGAGAGAGGGGGTCGGCGAAGCCGGCCCATCGTTCGGCGGAGCCGAACGAATACTACGTAGAGCGAAGAAGGCCGGCGAAGCCGGCCTCACTTTCAGCGAAGCCGAACGAATACTACGTAGAGAGAGGGGGGTCGGCTAAGCCGGCCCATCGTTCTGCGAAGCCGAACGAGTACTACGTAGAGATAGGGGGTCGGCAAAGCCGGCCCATCGTTCGGCGGAGCCGAACGAATACTACGTAGAGTGAGGAAGGCCGGCGAAGCCGGCCCATCGTTCGGCGAAGCCGAACAAATACTATGTTGAGAGAGGGGGGTCGGCGAAGCCGGCCCATCGTTCGGCGAAGCCGAACGAATACTACGTAGAGAGAGGAAGGCCGGCGAAGCCGGCCCATCGTTTGGCGAAGCCGAACGAATACTACGTAGAGTGGGGTCGGCGAAGCCGGCCCATCGTATGGCGGAGCCGAACAAATACTACGTAGAGAGAGGGGGGTCGGCGAAGCCGGCCCATCGTTCGGCGAAGCCGAACGAATACTACGTAGAGAGTGCTAAGCGGAGGGAGGTCGGCGAAGCCGGCCCATCGTTCTGCAGGGCCTAACAATAACTACGTAGGGAGAAGGAGGTTGGCGAAGCCTGCCCTTATTTCGGCGAAGTCGAACGAGTACTAAGCGGAGGGTGGCCGGCGAAGCCGAACGAATACTACGTAGAGAGTGCTAAGCGGAGGGAGGTCGACAAAGCCGGCCCATTGTTCGGCGAAGCCGAACGAATACAACGTAGAGAGAGGGGGGGTCGGCGAAGCCGACCCATCGTTTGGCGGAGCCGAACGAATACTACGTAGAGAGAGGGGGGTCGGCGAAGCCGGCCCACCGTTCGGCGAAGCCGAACAAGTACTTCGTAGAGGGAGGGGGGTCGGCGAAGCCGGCCTATCGTTCGGCGGAGCCGAACGAATACTACGTAGAGAGAGGAAGGCCGGCGAGGCAGGCCCATCGTTTGGCGAAGCCGAACGAATACTACGTAGAGAGAGGGGGGTCGGCGAAGCCGGCCCATCGTTCGGCGAAACCGAACGAATACTACGTAGAGTGGGGTCGGCGAAGCCGGCCCATCGTTCGGCGGAGCCGAACGAATACTACGTAGAGCGAGGAAGGCCGGCAAAGCCGGCATATCGTTCGGCGAAGCAGAACGAATACTTCGTAGAGGCAAGGGGTCGGCGAAGCCGGTCTATCGTTCGGCAAAGCCGAAGGAATACTACATAGAGAGAGGAAGGCCGGCGAAGCAGGCCCTTCGTTCGGCGTAGCCGAAGGAATACTACGTAGAGAGAGGGGAGTCGGCGAAGCCGGCCAATCGTTCGGCGAAGCCGAACGAATACTACGTAGAGTGGGGTCGGTGAAGCCGGCCCATCGTTCGGCGGAGCTGAACGAATACTACGTAGAGCGAGGAAGGCCGGCGAAGCCGGCCTATCGTTCGGCGAAGCCGAACGATTACTACGTAGAGAGAGGGGGGTCGGCGAAGCCGGCAATCGTTCGGTGAAGCCGAACGAATACTACGTAGAGAGTGCTAAGCGGAGGGAGGTCGGCGAAGCCGGCCCATTGTTCGGCGAAGCCGAACGAATAAAACGTAGAGAGAGTGGGGTCGGCGAAGCCGGCCCATCGTTTGGCGGAGCCGAACGAATACTACGTAGAGCGAGGAAGGCCGGCGAAGCCGGCCTATCGTTCGGCGAAGCCGAACAAGTACTTCGTAGAGGGAGGGGGGTCGGCGAAGCCGGCCTATCGTTCGGCGGAGCCGAACGAATACTACGTAGAGAGAGGAAGGCCGGCGATGCAGGCCCATCGTTCGGCGAAGCCGAACGAATACTACGTAGAGAGAGGGGGGTCGGCGAAGCCGGCCCATCGTTCGGCGAAGCCAAACGAATACTACGTAGAGTGCTGTCGGCGAAGCCGGCCCATCGTTCGGCGGAGCCGAACGAATACTACGTAGAGCGAGGAAGGCCGGCGAAGCCGGCCTATCGTTCGGCGGAGCCGAACGAATACTACGTAGAGAGAGGAAGGCCGGCGATGCAGGCCCATCGTTCGGCGGAGCCGAACGAATACTACGCAGAGAGTGCTAAGAGGAGGGTGGCCGGCGAAGCCGGCCCATCGTTCGGCGAAACCGAACGAATCCTACGTAGAGATAGGGGGATCGGCGAAGCCGGCCCATCGTTCGGCGGAGCCGAACGAATACTACGTAGAGTGGGGTCGGCGAAGCCGGCCCATCGTTCGGCGGAGCCGAACAAATACTTCGTAGAGGGAGGGGTTCGGCAAAGCCGACAATCGTTCGGCGAAGCCGAACGAATACTGCGTAGAGAGAGGAAGGCCGGCGAAGCAGGTCCAACGTCCGGCGAAGCCGAACGAATACTACGTAGAGAGAGGGGAGTCGGCGAAGCCGGCCCATCGTTCGGCGAAGTCGAACGAATACTACGTAGAGTGGGGTCGGCGAAGCCGGAACATCGTTCGGCGGAGCCGAACGAATACTACGTAGAGAGTGCAAAGAGGAGGGTGACCGGCGAAGCCGGCCCATTGTTCGGCGAAGCCGAACGAATCCTACGTAGAGATAGGGGGGTCGGCGAAGCCGGCCCATCGTTCGGCGAAGCCGTGCGAATACTACGTAGAAAGAGGAAGGCCGGCGAAGCAGGCCCATCGTTCGGCGGAGCCGAACGAATACTACGCAGAGAGTGCTAAGCGGAGGGTGGCCGGCGAAGCCGAACGAATACTACGTAGAGAGAGGAAGGCCGGCGAAGCAGGCCCATCGTTCGGCGAAGCCGAACGAATACTACGCAGAGAGTGCAAAGAGGAGGGTGACCGGCGAAGCCGGCCCATTGTTCGGCGAAGCCGAACGAATCCTACGTAGAGATAGGGGGGTCGGCGAAGCCGGCCCATCGTTCGGCGAAGCCGTGCGAATACTACGTAGAAAGAGGAAGGCCGGCGAAGCAGGCCCATCGTTCGGCGAAACCAAACGAGTACTACGTAGAGAGAGAGGGGTCGGCGAAGCCGGCCCACCCTTCAGCGAAGCCGAACGAATACTGCGTAGAGAGAGGAAGGCCGGCGAAGCAGGTCCAACGTCCGGCGAAGCCGAACGAATACTACGTAGAGAGAGGAGTCGGCGAAGCCTGCCCATCGTTCGGCGAAGTCGAACGAATACTACGTAGAGTGGGGTCGGCGAAGCCGGAACATCGTTCGGCGGAGCCGAACGAATACTACGTAGAGCGAGGAAGGCCGACGAAGCCAGCCTATTGTTCGGCAAAGCCGAGCGAATACTACGTAGAGACAGGTGGGTCGGCGAAGCCGGCAATCGTTTGGCGAAGCCGAACGAATACTACGCAGAGAGTGCTAAGCGGAGGGTGGCCGGCGAAGCCGGCCCATCGTTCGGCGAAACCGAACGAATCCTACGTAGAGATAGGGGGATCGGCGAAGCTGGCCCATCGTTCGGCGGAGCCGAACGAATACTACGTAGAGTGGGGTCGGCGAAGCCGGCCCATCGTTCGGCGGAGCCGAACAAATACTTCGTAGAGGGAGGGGGGTCGGCGAAGCCGGCCTATCGTTCGGCGAAGCCGAACGAATACTTCGTAGAGAGAGGAAGGCCGGCGAAGCAGGCTCATCGTTCGGCGAAGCCGAACGAATACAACGTAGAGAGGGGTCGGCGAAGCCGGTCTAATCGTTCGGCGAAGCCGAACGAATACTACGTAAAGTGGGGTCGGCGAAGCCGGCCCATCGTTCGGCGGAACCGAACGAATACTACGTAGAGCGAGGAAGGCCGACGAAGCCGGCCTATCGTTCGGCAAAGCCGAACGAATACTACGTAGAGACAGGTGGGTCGGCGAAGCCGGCAATCGTCTGGCGAAGCCGAACGAATACTACGCAGAGAGTGCTAAGCGGAGGGTGGCCGGCGAAGCCGGCCCATCGTTCGGCGAAACCGAACGAATCCTACGTAGAGATAGGGGGATCGGCGAAGCCGGCCCATCGTTCGGCGGAGCCGAACGAATACTACGTAGAGTGGGGTCGGCGAAGCCGGCCCATCGTTCGGCGGAGCCGAACAAATACTTCGTAGCGGGAGGGGGGTCGGCAAAGCCGGCCTATCGTTCGGCGAAGCCGAACGAATACTACGTAGAGAGAGGAAGGCCGGCGAAGCAGGCCCATCGTTCGGCGAAGCCGAACGAATACAACGTAGAGATAGGAAGGCCGGAGAAGCCGGCCCATCGTTCGGCGAAGCCGAACGAATACTACGTAAAGTGGGTCCGCGAAGCCGGCCCATCGTTCGGCGGAGCCGGACGAATACTACGTAAAGCGAGGAAGGCCGGCGAAGCCGGCCTAACGTTCGGCGAAGCCGAACGAATACTTCGTAGAGGGAGGGGGTCGGCGAAGCCGGCCTATCGTTCGGCGAAGCCGAACGAATACTACGTAGAGTGGAGTCGGCGAAGCCGGCCTATCGTTTGGCAGAGCCCAACGAATACCACGTAGAGAGAGGGGGGTCGGCGAAGCCGGTCCTTAGTTCGGCGAAGCCGAACGAATACAACGTAGAGATAGGGGGGTCGGAGAAGCCGGCCCATCGTTCGGCGGAGCCGAACAAATACTTCGTAGAGGGAGGGGGGTCGGCGAAGCCGGCCTATCGTTCGGCGAAGCCGAACGAATACTACGTAGAGAGAGGAAGGCCGGCGAAGCAGGCCCATCGTTCGGCGAAGCCGAACGAATACAACGTAGAGATAGGGGGGTCGGAGAAGCCGGCCCATCGTTCGGCGAAGCCGAACGAATACTACGTAAAGTGGGGTCCGCGAAGCCGGCCCATCGTTCGGCGGAGCCGGACGAATACTACGTAAAGCGAGGAAGGCCGGCGAAGCCGGTCTATCGTTCGGCAAAGCCGAACGAATACTACGTAGAGAGAGGGGGTCGGCGGAGCCGGTCCTTAGTTCGGCGAAGTCGAACGAGTACTAAGCGGAGGGAGGTCGGCGAAGCCGGCCCATCGTTCGGCAGAGCCCAACGAATACCACGTAGAGAGAGGGGGGTCGGCGAAGCCGGTCCTTAGTTCGGCGAAGCCGAATGAATACTACGTAGAGTGGGGTCGGCGAAGCCGGCCCATCGTTCGGCGGAGCCGAACGAATACTACGTAGAGCAAGGAAGGCCGACGAAGCCGGTCTATCGTTCGGCAAAGCCGAACGAATACTACGTAGAGACAGGTGGGTCGGCGAAGCCGGCAGTCGTTTGGCGAAGCCGAGCGAATACTACGCAGAGAGTGCTAAGCAAAGGGTGGCCGGCGAAGCCGGCCCATCGTTCGGCGAAACCGAACAAATCCTACGTAGAGATAGGGGGATCGGCGAAGCCGGCCCATCGTTCGGCGGAGCCGAACGAATACTACGTAGAGTGGGGTCGGCGAAGCCGGCCCATCGTTCGGCGGAGCCGAACAAATACTTCGTAGAGGGAGGGGGTCGGCGAAGCCGGCCTATCGTTCGGCGAAGCCGAACGAATACTACGTAGAGACTGTCCATGTACGACTTTCAATAAATCTCGGCATTGGCAACGTTGATATTGGCAGATGTTATGTGCAGCTTCAAACCGAGTATGATACAGATTTATTCGGCTGACGTTTCGGCGTCTTCGCCTTCTTCGGAGCCTGGAAAGTTGAGAGCATTTTGAAAAACTACTCGATCAAGCGTCATTTCATTCAACAGAATTGCCTTCAGTGGGAGGCCGGACCACCCACGACGCGAAGAGGTAAGGAAAAAACAGACCAACCTTAGACTGTGAGCCGACGAGCTCAACGAGTCACCCTCAGATGTAGACAAACGCAGGGGATGAGACTCGCGCCACCGGGCCCCCTTATATATGGTAGCGACCTGCCTTAAAGGACCACCTAGGGCGACTGATTAAGGTGACATAGCCCGCAGAGGTCCATGTAAGGCGCCAAATCTTGGGTAATTGCGACGCACTCCTCCCTGCGATTGATTTTTGGATTCCTTGCAGCGATCCAAAATGCCTCGAGCGTTTTGCGCGCAGAAATGTCAGCCTCGCGCGCTAAGATAATTACCGTGATTTCAAATAGCGCATCGCCATGTACGCGGACGCGGTGGTCCCCTAAAGGCGTGGAAGTTTTGGACTTATTAAGACCGCAGAGGTGCTCTTTTATTCTAAGACAGAGTGGTCTGCCCGTCTCACCAATGTACTCTTCCTTGCAAAGCTGACATGAAATGAGGTACACAACCCCAGAGATCATGCAATCACCCTCTCTTCCGAAGGGGCAGACCAGACATGAAGGAGTTGTACAAAGACGGTCGTACAGACGGTTACGTGTCAGCTGTTTTTTAGAGGAGCCGGTGGGATCTCGACTAATCTGACCAAATCCTGCAGATTAGCCTTTCGGATGCATGCTCGAACTTCAGTGCTTAACTCGTCAGAAATGAAGGGCAGACAAAAAGGTATTTTCGTACTACCGTCATCGCGTTGATCACCTGCATAGCGTCGTCCCTCTTTTCTGACCTTCCATATCGCCGGGGCGTATCCGTTAGCAATCGCTATAGATTTGGCTATTTCAATGGAAACTGACTTTTCCTCAATACCTGATGAAACGGAAGCTGCTGTCCTGAACATACCACCTACAATGGCCCTTTTCGTTCTCCTGGGGTGGGCCGAACTGCAATGAACGATTATATTTTTGCTAGTCGGCTTCCGATACCACTTTGTCCGGCACACTCCTCGAGAAATGTGAACTTCCACATTCAGAAAGGCTAGCCAATTGTCCTTCGGAGTTTCTCGAGTAAATTTGATATCCTCTGATTGCTTGTTCAAAATTTCAAAAACATTGATCCATCTCATCTTGGGTGGAGCACACGATAAAACAGTCATCTATGTAGCGACAATACAGCATTGGAATACTATCCAAAATGGGACTTTCTACTTTCGACATGAAAGATACTGCCAGAATCGGAGCTAACCTTTGTCCCATCGCGAGTCCTCTCATCTGTTTATAATACTCTCCATTCCACCTGAATATGTTGCATTTCAGACACTCATTGAGCAGTGTCATGACCTGTCCGATGTTGAGGCCGTATAGATTGACGTTAGACTGCTGCTCGCTGAGAATCTCGAAAACGGCCTGTAAGGCGTTGTCCTTAGGCACATTGGTGTACAGAGAGGTCACGTCGAAGGATTCCATCACGCAGTTATCGTCCATACTGACTTCGCGAAGCTTCTCGAGGAAACTCTGAGTATTAGGCAAGTGTGCTGGAACAAATTTGAGAAGCTGAACAAGAACCAGATTGAGAAACCATGATATTCGATCTGTAGGACCACCCACGTTGCTGATTATAGGTCGAACTTTAAAACACGTTGGATCCTGGCTATCTGCGCTTCCTGGGGGCAGTTTGTGGGTCTTGATAAGTACGTACAGTACAGGACAAGTAGGAAGCTCACATTTCAACCTGCTGACCATGTGTCCGGGTAGATTAGCTGCCTTCGCAACATCGGTCCAATTTCGAAATAGCCGGCGATACTGCTTCGCATACTCCTCTGCAGTAGAGTGATCATACGTGCAGCGATCTTGAAGATGTAGTCGTGTGATTTCCTTGTCTAGAGACTGTGGCAGTACTACAAACTCTCCACCTTTGTCACTAACACTGATTCTTACTGCTCCAGATGCTGTGAGATCCCTGATTTCCCGCAAGCCGCGCTTTTGCCCGACGCTAAGATTACAACCGCTGCGTTTGCCTAAAAATCGCTTAAGTACCATAAGCAACGAGGTGGAAAATATGCGAAACTTTGCGTCTGCCGCACTATCAGGGTCCTGCGGCCTATGAAAATTGCAGGGAAATGGAAGGGCTGGGACGGCTGAAATACTATTACCACCCTGACCACTGATGCGCGCACCGACTTTCGCACGTCCTCGCAGGCGATCCTGCAATGATTGGAGGCTGCCAACAATTTTACGCGAAACGCTGTGACAAAGATACTGATTTGGGGCAAAGCTAGGACCCAAATCCAATGCGGAGAGTGCGTCACTGGATAGATTTGTGTCGCCGATGACGGTGACCCTGGGGCTCCGCTCCTCCTCTCCCATCCGTCCTTCTCCGAGGTTAGAATTCACGGTTGCGCCACTGTTTTGGTTACCCCCACCGCCTCGCTTCCGATCAAGCAACACACTGAATTTTCTCTGAAGTTTTACTTTGACGCTAGAACGAATAGAATCACAAATACTTCTCGACTCACCCACTATTCTCCTCCAAAGGTGGTTCGGCACGAATCGTTCACAACACAATTCTTTAGATAAACACTTCCTTAGCATAGAATACATAGTGTCTTGCTTGCTTTGGAGTGCCATCTTCAGAATACGCATCTGGATAACGTGCAGTCGTTTGTCCTCCTTTGGTTTGCCGCAAACTTGATGCAACCGCTTTGTTGAAATGAAGGCTGGGATCACTTCGTTGTCACGGCACCGGCGGAGAAAGTGAATGCCCTGCTTGGCTACGACGATCTTCTGCCGTAGCGAGAGGGTTTCCATGACAAGTCGTTTGCAATCAGCTGGTACATCTCTAATCACTGTCCATGTACGACTTTCAATAAATCTCGGCATTGGCAACGTTGATATTGGCAGATGTTATGTGCAGCTTCAAACCGAATATGATACAGATTTATTCGGCTGACGTTTCGGCGTCTTCGCCTTCTTCGGAGCCTGGAAAGTTGAGAGCATTTTGAAAAACTACTCGATCAAGCGTCATTTCATTCAACAGAATCGCCTTCAGTGGGAGGCCGGACCACCCACGACGCGAAGAGGTAAGGAAAAAACAGACCAACCTTAGACTGTGAGCCGACGAGCTCAACGAGTCACCCTCAGATGTAGACAAACGCAGGGGATGAGACTCGCGCCACCGGGCCCCCTTATATATGGTAGCGACCTGCCTTAAAGGACCACCTAGGGCGACTGATTAAGGTGACATAGCCCGCAGAGGTCCATGTAAGGCGCCAAATCTTGGGTAATTGCGACGCACTCCTCCCTGCGATTGATTTTTGGATTCCTTGCAGCGATCCAAAATGCCTCGAGCGTTTTGCGCGCAGAAATGTCAGCCTCGCGCGCTAAGATAATTACCGTGATTTCAAATAGCGCATCGCCATGTACGCGGACGCGGTGGTCCCCTAAAGGCGTGGAAGTTTTGGACTTATTAAGACCGCAGAGGTGCTACGTAGAGAGAGGAAGGCCGGCGAAGCAGGCCCATCGTTCGGCGAAGCCGAACGAATACTACGTAGAGAGAGGGGGGTCGGCGAAGCCGGCCCATCGTGCGGCGAAGCCGAACGAATACTACGTAAAGTGGGGTCCGCGAAGCCGGCCCATCGTTCGGCGGAGCCGAACGAATACTACGTAAAGCGAGGAAGGCCGGCGAAGCCAGCCTAACGTTCGGCGAAGCCGAACAAATACTTCGTAGAGGGAGGGGGTCGGCGAAGCCGGCCTATCGTTCGGCGAAGCCGAACGAATACTACGTAGAGTGGGGTCGGCGAAGCCGGCCTATCGTTCGGCGAAGCCGAACGAATACTACGTAGAGAGAGGGTGGTCGGTGGAGCCGGTCCTTAGTTCGGCGAAGTCGAACGAGTACTAAGCGGAAGGAGGTCGGCGAAGCCGGCCCATCGTTCGGCAGAGCCGAACAAATACTACGTAGAGACAGGTGGGTCGGCGAAGCCGGCAATCGTTTGGCGAAGCCGAACGAATACTACGCAGATAGTGCTAAGCGGAGGGTGGCCGGCGAAGCCGGCCCATCGTTCGGCAAAGCCAAACGAAAACTACGTAGAGAGAGGAAGGCCGGCGAAGCAGGCCCATCGTTCGGCGAAGCCGAACGAATACTACGTAGAGAGAGGGGGGTCGGCGAAGCCGGCCCATCGTTCGGCGAAGCCGAACGAATACTACGCAGAGAGTGCTAAGCGGAGGGTGGCCGGCGAAGCCGGCCCAACGTTCGGCGAAGTCAAACGAATACTACGTAGAGAGAGGAAGGCCGGCGAAGCCGGCCCATCGTTCGGCGAAGCCGAACGAATACTACGTAGAGTGGGGTCGGCGAAGCCGGCCCATCGTTCGGCGGAGCCGAACGAATACTACGCAGAGAGTGCTAAGCGGAGGGTGGCCGGCGAAGCCGGCCCAACGTTCGGCGAAGCCAAACGAATACTACGTAGAGAGAGGAAGGCCGGCGAAGCAGGCCCATCGTTCGTCGGAGCCGAACGAATGCTACGTAGAGCGAGGAAGGCCAGCGAAGCCGGCCTATGGTTCGGCGAAGCCGAACGAATACTACGTAGAGAGAGGGGGGTCGGCGAAGCCGGCAATCGTTCGGCGAAGCCGAACGAATACTACGTAGAGAGTGCTAAGCGGAGGGTGGCCGGCGAAGCCGGCCCGTCGTTCGGCGAAGCCGAACGAATACTACGTAGAGAGAGGAAGGCCGGCGAAGCAGGCCCATCGTTCGGCGAAGCCGAACGAATACTACGCAGAGAGTGCTAAGCGGAGGGTGGCCGGCGAAGCCGGTCCATCGTTCGGCGAAGCCGAACGAATACTACGTAGAGAGAGGAAGGCCGGCGAAGCAGGCCCATCGTTCGGCCAAGCCGAACGAATACTACGTAGAGAGAGGGGGGTCGGCGAAGCCGGCCTATCGTTCGGCGGAGCCGAACGAATACTACGCAGAGAGTGCTAAGAGGAGGGTGGCCGGCGAAGCCGGACCAACGTTTGGCGAAGCCGAACGAGTACTACGTAGAGAGAGGAAGGCCGGCGAAGCAGGCCCATCGTTCGGCGGAGCCGAACGAATACTACGCAGAGAGTGCTAAGCGGAGGGTGGCCGGTGAAGCCCGCCCATCGTTCGGCGAAGCCGAACGAATTCTACGTAAAGGTAGGGGGGTCGGCGAAGCCGGCCCATCGTTCGGCGAAGCCGAACGAATACTACGCAGAGAGTGCTAAGCGGAGGGTGGCCGGTGAAGCCCGCCCATCGTTCGGCGAAGCCGAACGAATACAACGTAGAGAGAGGGGGGTCGGCGAAGCCGGCCCATCGTTTGGCGAAGCCGAACGAATACTACGTAAAGTGGGGTCCGCGAAGCCGGCCTATCGTTCGGCGAAGCCGAACAAATACTACGTAGAGAGAGGAAGGCCGGCGAAGCAGGCCCATCGTTCGGCGAAGCCGAACGAATACAACGTAGAGAGAGGGGGGTCGGCGAAGCCGGCCCATCGATCGGCGAAGCCGAAGGAATACCACGTAAAGTGGGGTCCGCGAAGCCGGCCCATCGTTCGGCGGAGCCGACCAAATACTACGTAAAGCGAGGAAGGCCGGCGAAGCCGGCCTAACGTTCGGCCAAGCCGAACGAATACTTCGTAGAGGGAGGGGGTCGGCGAAGCCGGCCTATCGTTCGGCGAAGCCGAACGATTACTACGTAGAGTGGGGTCGGCGAAGCCGGCCTATCGTTCGGCGAAGCCGAACGAATACTACGTAGAGAGAGGGGGGTCGGCGGAGCCGGTCCTTAGTTCGGCGAAATCGAACGAGTACTAAGCGGAGGGAGGTCGGCGAAGCCGGCCCATCGTTCGGCAGAGCCCAACAAATACTACGTAGAGAGAGGGGGTCGGCGAAGCCGGTCCTTAGTTTGGCGAAGCCGAATGAATACTACGTAGAGTGGGGTCGGCGAAGCCGGCCCATCGTTCGGCGGAGCCGAACGAATACTACGTAGAGCGAGGAAGGCCGACGAAGCCGGCCTATCGTTCGGCAAAGCCGAACGAATACTACGTAGAGACAGGTGGGTCGGCGAAGCCGGCAATCGTTTGGCGAAGCCGAACGAATACTACGCAGAGAGTGCTAAGCGGAGGGTGGCCGGCGAAGCCGGCCCATCGTTCGGCGAAACCGAACGAATCCTACGTAGAGATAGGGGGATCGGCAAAGCCGGCCCATCGTTCGGCGGAGCCGAACGAATACTACGTAGAGTGGGGTCGGCGAAGCCGGCCCATCGTTCGGCAGAGCCGAACAAATACTTCGTAGAGGGAGGGGGGTCGGCGAAGCCGGCCTATCGTTCGGCGAAGCCGAACGAATACTACGTAGAGAGAGGAAGGCCGGCGAAGCAGGCCCCACGTTCGGCGAAACCGAACGAATACTACGTAGAAAGAGGGGGGTCGGCAAAGCCGGCCCATCGTTCGGCGAAGCCGAACGAATACTACGTAAAGTGGGGTCCGCGAAGCCGGCCCATCGTTCGGCGGAGCCGAACGAATACTACGTAAAGCGAGGAAGGCCGGCGAAGCCAGCCTAACACTCGGCGAAGCCGAACGAATACTTCGTAGAGGGAGGGGGTCGGCGAAGCCGGCCTATCGTTCGGCGAAGCCGAACGAATACTACGTAGAGTGGGGTCGGCGAAACCGGCCTATCGTTCGGCGAAGCCGAACGAATACTACGTAGAGAGAGGGGGGTCGGCGGAGCTGGTCCTTAGTTCGGCGAAGTCGAACGAGTACTAAGCGGAGGGAGGTCGGCGAAGCCGGCCCATCGTTCGGCAGAGCCGAACAAATACTACGTAGAGAGAGGGGGGTCGGCGAAGCCGGTCCTTAGTTCGGCGAAGCCGAATGAATACTACGTAGAGTGGGGTCGGCGAAGCCGGCCCATCGTTCGGCGGAGCCGAACGAATACTACGCAGAGAGTGCTAAGCGGAGGGTGGCCGGCGAAGCCGGCCCAACGTTCGGCGAAGCCAAACAAATACTACGTAGAGAGAGGAAGGCCGGCGAAGCAGGCCCATCGTTTGGCGGAGCCGAACGAATGCTACGTAGAGCGAGGAAGACCGGCGAAGCCGGCCTATGGTTCGGCGAAGCCGAACGAATACTACGTAGAGAGAGGGGGGTCGGCAAAGCCGGCAATCGTTCGGCGAAGCCGAACGAATACTACGTAGAGAGTGCTAAGCGTAGGGTGGCCGGCGAAGCCGGCCCATCCGAATACTACGTAGAGAGAGGAAGGTCGGCGAAGCAGGCCCATCGTTCGGCGAAGCCGAACGAATACTACGCAGAGAGTGCTAAGCGGAGGGTGGCCGGCGAAGCCGGTCCATCGTTCGGCGAAGCCGAACGAATACTACGTAGAGAGAGGAAGGCCGGCGAAGTAGGCCCATCGTTCGGCCAAGCCGAACGAATACTACGTAGAGAGAGGAAGGCCGGCAAAGCAGGCCCATCGTTCGGCGAAGCCGAACGAATACTACGTAGAGAGAGGGGAGTCGGCGAAGCCGGCCCATCGTTCGGCGGAGCCGAACGAATACTACGCAGAGAGTGCTAAGCGGAGGGTGGCCGGCGAAGCCGGCCCAACGTTCGGCGAAGCCAAACGAATACTACGTAGAGAGAGGAAGGCCGGCGAAGCAGGCCCATCGTTCGGCGAAGCCAAACGAATACTACGCAGAGAGTGCTAAGCGGAGGGTGGCCGGCGAAGCCAGCCCATCGTTCGGCGAAGCCGAACGATGACTACGTAGAGAGAGGAAGGCCGGCGAAGCAGGCCCATCGTTCGGCGAAGCCGAACGAATACTACGCAGAGAGTGCTAAGCGGAGGGTGGCCGGTGGAGCCCGCCCATCGTTCGGCGAAGCCGAACGAATTTTACGTAGAGATAGGGGGGTCGGCGAAGCCGGCCCATCGTTCGGCAAAGCCGAACGAATACTACGCAGAGAGTGCTAAGCCGAGGGTGACCGGCGAAGCCGGCCCATCGTTCGGCGAAGCCGAACGAATCCTACGTAGAGATAGGGGGGTCGGCGAAGCCGGCCCATCGTTCGGCGAAGCCGTGCGAATACTACGTAGAAAGAGGAAGGCCGGCAAAGCAGGCCCATCGTTCGGCGAAACCAAACGAATACTACGTAGAGAGAGAGGGGTCGGCGAAGCCGGCCCACCCTTCAGCGAAGCCGAACGAATACTACGTAGAGTGGGGTCGGCGAAGCCGGCCATCGTTCGGCGAAGCCGAACGAATACTACGTAGAGAGAGGGGGTCGTCAAAGCCGACAATCGTTCGGCGAAGCCGAACGAATACTACGTAGAGAGAGGAAGGCCGGCGAAGCAGGCCCAACGTTCGGCGAAGCCTAACAAATACTACGTAGAGAGAGGGGAGTCGGCGAAGCCGGCCCATCGTTCGGCGAAGTCGAACGAATACTACGTAGAGTGGGGACGGCGAAGCCGGCCCATCGTTCGGCGGAGCCGAACGAATACTACGTAGAGAGTGCTAAGCGTAGGGTGGGCGGCGAAGCCGGCCCATCCGAATACTACGTAGAGAGAGGAAGGTCGGCGAAGCAGGCCCATCGTTCGGCGAAGCCGAACGAATACTACGCAGAGAGTGCTAAGCGGAGGGTGGCCGGCGAAGCCGGCCCATCGTTCGGCGAAACCGAACGAATCCTACGTAGAGATAGGGGGATCGGCGAAGCCGGCCCATCGTTCGGCGGAGCCGAACAAATACTACGTAGAGTGGGGTCGGCGAAGCTGGCCATCGTTCGGGGGAGCCGAACAAATACTTCGTAGAGGGAGGGGGGTCGGCGAAGCCGGCCTATCGTTCGGCGAAGCCGAACGAATACTACGTAGAGAGAGGGGGGTCGGCAAAGCCGGCAATCGTTCGGCGAAGCCGAACGAATACTACGTAGAGAGTGCTAAGCGTAGGGTGGCCGGCGAAGCCGGCCCATCCGAATACTACGTAGAGAGAGGAAGGTCGGCGAAGCAGGCCCATCGTTCGGCGAAGCTGAACGAATACTACGCAGAGAGTGCTAAGCGGAGGGTGGCCGGCGAAGCCGGTCCATCGTTCGGCGAAGCCGAACGAATACTACGTAGAGAGAGGAAGGCCGGCGAAGTAGGCCCATCATTCGGCCAAGCCGAACGAATACGACGTAGAGAGAGAAGGGCCGGCGAAGCAGGCCCATCGTTCGGCGAAGCCGAACGAATACTACGTAGAGAGAGGGAAGTCGGCGAAGCCGGCCCATCGTTCGGCGGAGCCGAACAAATACTACGCAGAGAGTGCTAAGCGGAGGGTGGCCGGCGAAGCCGGCCCAACGTTCGGCGAAGCCAAACGGAAACTACGTAGAGAGAGGAAGGCCGGCGAAGCAGGCCCATCGTTCGGCGAAGCCAAACGAATACTACGCAGAGAGTGCTAAGCGGAGGGTGGCCGGCGGAGCCGGCCCATCGTTCGGCGAAACCGAACGAATACTACGTAGAGAGAGGAAGGCCGGCGAAGCAGGCCCATCGTTCGGCGAAGCCGAACGAATACTACGCAGAGAGTGCTAAGCGGAGGGTGGCCGGTGAAGCCCGCCCATCGTTCGGCGAAGCCGAACGAATTCTACGTAGAGATAGGGGGGTCGGCGAAGCCGGCCCATCGTTCGGCGAAGCCGAACGAATACTACGCAGAGAGTGCTAAGCGGAGGGTGACCGGCGAAGCCGGCCCATCGTTCGGCGAAGCCGAACGAATCCTACGTAGAGATAGGGGGGTCGGCGAAGCCGGCCCATCGTTCGGCGAAGCCGTGCGAATACTACGTAGAAAGAGGAAGGCCGGCGAAGCAGGCCCATCGTTCGGCGAAACCAAACGAATACTACGTAGAGAGAGAGGGGTAGGCGAAGCCGGCCCCTCCCTTCAGCGAAGCCGAACGAATACTACGTAGAGTGGGGTCGGCGAAGCCGGCCATCGTTCGGCGAAGCCGAACGAATACTACGTAGAGAGAGGGGGTCGTCAAAGCCGACAATCGTTCGGCGAAGCCGAACGATTACTACGTAGAGAGAGGAAGGCCGGCGAAGCAGGCCCAACGTTCGGCGAAGCCTAACGAATACTACGTAGAGAGAGGGGAGTCGGCGAAGCCGGCCCATCGTTCGGCGAAGTCGAACGAATACTACGTAGAGTGGGGACGGCGAAGCCGGCCCATCGTTCGGCGGAGCCGAACGAATACTACGTAGAGAGTGCTAAGCGTAGGGTGGCCGGCGAAGCCGGCCCATCCGAATACTACGTAGAGAGAGGAAGGCCGGCGAAGCAGGCCCATCGTTCGGCGAAACCGAACGAATACTACGTAGAGAGAGGGGAGTCGGCGAAGCCGGCCCATCGTTCGGCGGAGCCGAACGAATACTACGCAGAGAGTGCTAAGCGTAGGGTGGCCGGCGAAGCCGGCCCATCCGAATACTACGTAGAGGGAGGAAGGTCGGCGAAGCAGGCCCATCGTTCGGCGAAGCCGAACGAATACTACGCAGAGAGTGCTAAGCGGAGGGTGGCCGGCGAAGCCGGTCCATCGTTCGGCGAAGCCGAACGAATACTACGTAGAGAGAGGAAGGCCGGCGAAGTAGGCCCATCGTTCGGCCAAGCCGAACGAATACTACGTAGAGAGAGGAAGGCCGGCGAAGCAGGCCCATCGTTAGGCGAAGCCGAACGAATACTACGTAGAGAGAGGGGAGTCGGCGAAGCCGGCCCATCGTTCGGCGGAGCCGAACAAATACTACGCAGAGAGTGCTAAGCGGAGGGTGGCCGGCGAAGCCGGCCCAACGTTCGGCGAAGCCAAACGAATACTACGTAGAGAGAGGAAGGCCGGCGAAGCAGGCTCATCGTTCGGCGAAGCCAAACGAATACTACGCAGAGAGTGCTAAGCGGAGGGTGGCCGGCGAAGCCGGCCCATCGTTCGGCGAAGCCGAACGAATACTACGTAGAGAGAGGAAGGCCGGCGAAGCAGGCCCATCGTTCGGCGAAGCCGAACGAATACTACGCAGAGAGTGCTAAGCGGAGGGTGGCCGGTGAAGCCCGCCCATCGTTCGGCGAAGCCGAACAAATTCTACGTAGAGATAGGGGGGTCGGCGAAGCCGGCCCATCGTTCGGCGAAACCGAACGAATACTACGCAGAGAGTGCTAAGCGGAGGGTGACCGGCGAAGCCGGCCCATCGTTCGGCGGAGCCGAACGAATCCTACGTAGAGAGTGCTGTTGGGGTGCCGGCGAAACCCGGCCCATCGTTCGGCGAAGCCGTGCGAATACTACGTAGAAAGAGGAAGGCCGGCAAAGTAGGCCCATCGTTCGGCGAAACCAAACGAATACTACGTAGAGAGAGAGGGGTCGGCGAAGCCGGCCCACCCTTCAGCGAAGCCGAACGAATACTAAGTAGAGTGGGTTCGGCGAAGCCGGCCATCGTTCGGCGAAGCCGAACGAATACTACGTAGAGAGAGGGGGGCGTCGAAGCCGACAAACGGTCGGCGAAGCCGAACGAATACTACGTAGAGAGAGGAAGGCCGGCGAAGCAGGCCCAACGTTCGGCGAAGCCTAACGAATACTACGTAGAGAGAGGGGAGTCGGCGAAGCCGGCCCATCGTTCGGCGAAGTCGAACGAATACTACGTAGAGTGGGGACGGCGAAGCCAGCCCATCGTTTGGCGGAGCCGAACGAATACTACGTAGAGAGTGCTAAGCGTAGGGTGGCCGGCGAAGCCGGCCCATCCGAATACTACGTAGAGAGAGGAAGGCCGGCGAAGCAGGCCCATCGTTCGGCGAAGCCGAACGAATACTACGTAGAGAGAGGGGAGTCGGCGAAGCCGGCCCATCGTTCGGCGGAGCCGAACGAATACTACGCAGAGAGTGCTAAGCGGAGGGTGGCCGGCGAAGTCGGCCCAACGTTCGGCGAAGCCAAACGAATACTACGTAGAGAGAGGAAGGCCGGCGAAGCAGGCCCATCGTTCGGCGAAGCCAAACGAATATTACGCAGAGAGTGCTAAGCGGAGGGTGGCCGGCGAAGCCGGCCCATCGTTCGGCGAAGCCGAACGATGACTACGTAGAGAGAGGAAGGCCGGCGAAGCAGGCCCATCGTTCGGCGAAGCCGAACGAATACTACGCAGAGAGGGCTAAGCGGGGGGAGGGCGGCGAAGCCGGCCCATGGTTCGGCGGAACCGAACGAATACTACGTGAAGAGAGGGGATCGGCGAAGCCAGCCCATCGTTCGGCGGAACCGAACGAATACTACGTAGAGAGAGAGGGGTCGGCAAAGCCGGCCCTTCGTTCGGTGGAGCCGAACGAATACCACGTAGAGGGAGGGGGGCGGCGAAGCCGGCCTATCGTTCGGCGAAGCCGAACGAATACTTCGTAGAGAGAGGAAGGCCGGCGAAGCAGGCTCATCGTTCGGCGAAGCCGAACGAATACAACGTAGAGAGAGGGGCGTCGGCGAAGCCGGGCCATCGTTCGGCCAAGGCGAACGAATACTACGTAAAGTGGGGTCCGCGAAGCCGGCCCATCGTTCGGCGGAGCCGAACGAATACTACGTAAAGCGAGGAAGGCCGGCGAAGCCGGCCTAACGTTCGGCGAAGCCGAACGAATACTTCGTAGAGGGAGGGGGTCGGCGAAGCCGGCCTATCGTTCGGCGAAGCCGAACGAATACTACGTAGAGAGTGGGGTCGGCGAAAGCCGGCCCATCGTTCGGCGAAGCCGAACGAATACTACGTAGAGAGAGGGGGGTCGGCGAAAGCTGGTCCTAATGTTCGGCGAAGCCGAACGATACTACGTAGAGAGTGGAAGGGAGGTCGGCGAAGCCGGCTCCATCGTTCGGCAGAGCCGAACGAATACTACGTAGAGAGAGAGAGGGTGGCCGGCGAAGCCGGTCGCCCGGATTCGGCGAAGCCGAATGAATACTACGTAGAGTGCTGGCGGAGGTGGCCGGCGAAGCCGGCCCATCGTTCGGCGAAGCCGAACGAATACTACGCAGAGAGTGCTAAGCGGAGGGTGGCCGGCGAAGCCGGCCCAACGTTCGGCGAAGCCAAACAAATACTACGTAGAGAGGAAGGCCGGCGAAGCAGGCCCATCGTTTGGCGGAGCCGAACGAATGCTACGTAGAGCGAGGAAGACCGGCGAAGCCGGCTCATCGTTCGGCGAAGCCGAACGAATACTACGTAGAGAGAGAGGGAGGTCGGCCAGAAGCTGGCAATCGTTCGGCGAAGCCGAACGAATACTACGTAGAGAGTGCTAAGCGTAGGGTGGCCGGCGAAGCCGGCCCATCGTTCGTGGAGCCGAACGAATACTACGTAGAGAGGAAGGCCGGCGAAGCAGGCCCATCGTTCGGCGAAGCCGAACGAATACTACGCAGAGAGTGCTAAGCTGAGGGTGGCCGGCGAAGCCGGTCCATCGTTCGGCGAAGCCGAACGAATACTACGTAGAGAGAGGAAGGCCGGCGAAGCAGGCCCATCGTTCGGCCAAGCCGAACGAATACTACGTAGAGAGAGGAAGGCCGGCGAAGCAGGCCCATCGTTCGGCGAAGCCGAACGAATACTACGTAGAGAGAGGGGGGTCGGCGAAGCCGGCCCATCGTTCGGCGGAGCCGAACGAATACTACGCAGAGAGTGCTAAGCGGAGGGTGGCCGGCGAAGCCGGCCCAACGTTCGGCGAAGCCAAACGAATACTACGTAGAGAGAGGAAGGCCGGCGAAGCAGGCCCATCGTTCGGCGAAGCCGAACGAATACTACGCAGAGAGTGCTAAGCGGAGGGTGGCCGGCGAAGCCGGCCCATCGTTCGGCGAAGCCGAACGATGACTACGTAGAGAGACGAAGGCCGGCGAAGCAGGCCCATCGTTCGGCGAAGCCGAACGAATACTACGCAGAGAGTGCTAAGCGGAGGGTGGCCGGTGAAGCCCGCCCATCGTTCGGCGAAGCCGAACGAATTCTACGTAGAGATAGGGGGGTCGGCGAAGCCGGCCCATCGTTCGGCGAAGCCGATCGAATACTACGCAGAGATAGGGGGGTCGGCGAAGCCGGCCCATCGTTCGGCGAAGCCGTGCGAATACTACGTAGAAAGAGGAAGGTCGGCAAAGCAGGCCCATCGTTCGGCGAAACCAAACGAATACAACGTAGAGAGAGAGAGGGGTCGGCGAAGCCGGCCCACCCTTCAGCGAAGCCGAACGAATACTACGTAGAGTGGGGTCGGCGAAGCCGGCCATCGTTCGGCGAAGCCGAACGAATACTACGTAGAGAGAGGGGGTCGTCAAAGCCGACAATCGTTCGGCGAAGCCGAACGAATACTACGTAGAGAGAGGAAGGCCGGCGAAGCAGGCCCAACGTTCGGCGAAGCCTAACGAATACTACGTAGAGAGAGGGGAGTCGGCGAAGCCGGCCCATCGTTCGTCGAAGTCGAACGAATACTACGTAGAGTGGGGACGGCGAAGCCGGCCCATCATTCGGCGGAGCCGAACGAATACTACGTAGAGCGAGGAAGGCCGACGAAGCCGGCCTTTCGTTCGGCAAAGCCGAACGAATACTACGTAGAGACAGGTGGGTCGGCGAAGCCGGCAATCGTTCGGCGAAGCGGTGCGAATACTACGTAGAAAGAGGAAGGTCGGCGAAGCAGGCCCATCGTTCGGCGAAACCAAACGAATACTACGTAGAGAGAGAGGGGTCGGCGAAGCCGGCCAATCGTTCGGCGAAGCCGTGCGAATACTACGTAGAAAGAGGAAGGTCGGCGAAGCAGGCCCATCGTTCGGCAAAGCCGAACGAATACTACGTAGAGACAGGTGGGTCGGCGAAGCCGGCAATCGTTCGGCGAAGCCGTGCGAATACTACGTAGAAAGAGGAAGGTCGGCGAAGCAGGCCCATCGTTCGGCGAAACCAAACGAATACTACGTAGAGAGAGGAAGCGCCGGCGAAGCCGGCCCAACGTTCGGCGAAGCCGAACGAATACTACGTAGAGAGAGGGAGTCGGCGAAGCCGGCCCATCGTTCGGCGAAGCCGAACGAATACTACGTAGAGATAGGGTCGGCGAAGCTGGCTAATCGTTCGGCGAAGCCGAACGAATACTACGTAGAGCGAGGAAGGCCGACGAAGCCGGCCCATCGTTCGGCGAAGTCGAACGAATACTACGCAGAGTGGGGTCGGCGAAGCCGGCCCATCGTTCGGAGAAGCCGAACGAATACTACGTAAAGTGGGGTCCGCGAAGCCGGCCCATCGTTCGGCGAAATCGAACGAATCCTACGTAGAGATAGGGGATCGGCGAAGCCGGCCCATCGTTCGGCGGAGCCGAACGAATACTACGTAGAGTAGGGTCGGCGAAGCCGGCCCATCGTTCTACGGAGCCGAACAAATACTTCGTAGAGGGAGGGGGGTCGGCGAAGCCGGCCTATCGTTCGGCGAAGCCGAACGAATACAACGTAGAGAGAGGAAGGCCGGCGAAGCAGGCCCATCGTTCGGCGAAGCCGAACGAATACTACGTAGAGAGAGGGGGGTCGGCGAAGCCAGCCAATCGTTCGGCGAAGCCGTGCGAATACTACGTAGAAAGAGGAAGGTCGGCGAAGCAGGCCCATCGTTCGGCGAAACCAAACGAATACTACGTAGAGAGAGAGGGGTCGGCGAAGCCGGCCCACCCTTCAGCGAAGCCGAACGAATACTACGTAGAGTGGGGTCGACGAAGCAGGCCCATCGTTCGGCAAAGCCGAACAAATACTACGTAGAGAGAGGGGGTCGGCAAAGCCGACAATCGTTCGGCGAAGACGAACGAATACTACGTAGAGAGAGGAAGGCCGGCGAAGCAGGCCCAACGTTCGGCGAAGTCTAACGAATACTACGTAGAGTGGTGTCGGCGAAGCCGGCCCATCGTTCGGCGGAGCCGAACGAATACTACGTAGAGCGAGGAAGGCCGGCGAAGCCGGCCCATCGTTCGGCGAAGTCGAACGAATCCTACGTAGAGTGGGGGCGGCGAAGCCGGCCCATCGTTCGGCGAAGCCGAACGAATACTACGTAAAGTGGGGTCCGCGAAGCCGGCCCATCGTTCGGCGAAATCGAACGAATCCTACGTAGAGATAGGGGATCGGCGAAGCCGGCCCATCGTTCGGCGAAGCCGAACGAATACTACGTAGAGAGAGAGGAAGGCCGGCGAAGCAGGCCCATCGTTCGGCGAAGTCGAACGAATACTACGTAGAGACAGGTGGGTCGGCGAAGCCGGCAATCGTTCGGCGAAGCCGTGCGAATACTACGTAGAAAGAGGAAGGTCGGCGAAGCAGGCCCATCGTTCGGCGAAACCAAACGAATACTACGTAGAGAGAGAGGGGTCGGCGAAGCCGGCCAATCGTTCGGCGAAGCCGTGCGAATACTACGTAGAAAGAGGAAGGTCGGCGAAGCAGGCCCATCGTTCGGCAAAGCCGAACGAATACTACGTAGAGAGAGGAAGGCCGGCGAAGCAGGCCCAACGTTCGGCGAAGCCGAACGAATACTACGTAGAGAGAGGGGAGTCGGCGAAGCCGGCCCATCGTTCGGCGAAGTCGAACGAATCCTACGTAGAGATAGGGGGGTCGGCGAAGCCGGCCAATCGTCCGGCGAAGCCGAACGAATACTACGTAGAGCGAGGAAGGCCGACGAAGCCGGCCCATCGTTCGGCGAAGTCGAACGAATACTACGTAGAGTGGGGTCGGCGAAGCCGGCCCATCGTTCGGCGAAGCCGAACGAATACTACGTAGAGAGTGCTAAGCGGAGGGTCCGCGAGGCCGGCCCATGGTTCGGCGAAACCGAACGAATGCTACGTAGAGATAGGGGATCGGCGAAGCCGGCCCATCGTTCGGCGGAGCCGAACGAATACTACGTAGAGTGGGGTCGGCGAAGCCGGCCCATCGTTCTACGGAGCCGAACAAATACTTCGTAGAGGGAGGGGGGTCGGCGAAGCCGGCCTATCGTTCGGCGAAGCCGAACGAATACTACGTAGAGAGAGGAAGGCCGGCGAAGCAGGCCCATCGTTCGGCGAAGCCGAACGAATACTACGTAGAGAGAGGGGGGTCGGCGAAGCCGGCCAATCGTTCGGCGAAGCCGTGCGAATACTACGTAGAAAGAGGAAGGTCGGCGAAGCAGGCCCATCGTTCGGCGAAACCAAACGAATACTACGTAGAGAGAGAGGGGTCGGCGAAGCCGGCCCACCCTTCAGCGAAGCCGAACGAATACTACGTAGAGTGGGGTCGGCGAAGCAGGCCCATCGTTCGGCAAAGCCGAACGAATACTACGTAGAGAGAGGGGGTCGGCAAAGCCGACAATCGTTCGGCGAAGACGAACGAATACTACGTAGAGAGAGGAAGGCCGGCGAAGCAGGCCCAACGTTCGGCGAAGCCGAACGAATACTACGTAGAGAGAGGGGAGTCGGCGAAGCCGGCCCATCGTTCGGCGAAGTCGAACGAATACTACGTAGAGTGGTGTCGGCAAAGCCGGCCCATCGTTCGGCGAAATCGAACGAATACTACGTAGAGTGGGGTCGGCGAAGCCGGCCCATCGTTCGGCGAAGCCGAACGAATACTACGTAGAGCGAGGAAGGCCGACGAAGCCGGCCCATCGTTCGGCGAAGTCGAACGAATACTACGTAGAGTGGGGTCGGCGAAGCCGGCCCATCGTTCGGCGAAGCCGAACGAATACTACGTAGAGAGTAAGGTGGCCGGCGAAGCCGGCCCACCGTTCGGCGAAATCGAACGAATCCTACGTAGAGATAGGGGATCGGCGAAGCCGGCCCATCGTTCGGCGGAGCCGAACGAATACTACGTAGAGTGGGGTCGGCGAAGCCGGCCCATCGTTCGGCGGAGCCGAACAAATACTTCGTAGAGGGAGGGGGGTCGGCGAAGCCGGCCTATCGTTCGGCGAAGCCGAACGAATACTACGTAGAGAGAGGAAGGCCGGCGAAGCAGGCCCATCGTTCGGCGAAGCCGAACGAATACTACGTAGAGAGAGGGGGGTCGGCGAAGCCAGCCCATCGTTCGGCGAAGCCGAACGAATACTACGTAAAGTGGGGTCCGCGAAGCCGGCCCATCGTTCGGCGGAGCCGAACGAATACTACGTAAAGCGAGGAAGGCCGGCGAAGCCGGCCTAACGTTCGGCGAGGCCGAACGAATACTTCGTAAAGGGAGGGGGACGGCGAAGCCGGCCTATCGTTCGGCGAAGCCGAACGAATACTACGTAGAGAGAGGAAGGCCGGCAAAGCAGGCCCATCGTTCGGCGAATCCGAACGAATACTACGTAGAGTGGGGTCGGCGAAGCCGGCCTATCGTTCGGCGAAGCCGAACGAATACTACGTAGAGAGAGGGGGGTCGGCGGAGCCGGTCCTTAGTTCGGCGAAGTCGAACGAGTACTAAGCGGAGGGAGGTCGGCAAAGCCGGCCCATCGTTCGGCAGAGCCGAACAAATACTACGTAGAGAGAGGGGGTCGGCGAAGCCGGTCCTTAGTTCGGCGAAGTCTAACGAGTACTAAGCGGAGGGTGGCCGGCAAAGCCGGCCCATCGTTCGGCGAAGCCGAACGAATACTATGTTGAGAGAGGGGGGTCTGCGAAGCCGGCCCATCGTTCGGCGAAGCCGAACGAATACTACGTAGAGAGAGGAAGGCCGGCGAAGCCGGCCCATCGTTCGGCGAAGCCGAACGAGTACTACGTAGAGTGGGGTCGGCAAAGCCGGCCCATTGTTCGGCGGAGCCGAACAAATACTACGTAGAGCGAGGAAGGGCGGCAAAGCCGGCCTATCCTTCGGCGAAGCCGAACGAATACTACGTAGAGAGAGGAAGGGTCGGCGAAGCCGGCCCTTTCGTTCGGCTGCGGAGCCGAACGAATACTACGTAGAGAGTAAGCAGCGGCGGCTTTGGAACATCGTTCGGCGGAGCCGAACGAATACTACGCAGAGAGCGCTAAGCGGAGGGGGGCCGGTGAAGCCGGCCCATCGTTCGGCGAAGTCGAACGAGTACTAAGCGGAGGGTGGCCGGTGAAGCCGGCCCATCGTTCGGCCGAGCCGAACAAATACTTCGTAGAGGGAGGGGGGGTCGGCAAAGCCGGCAATCGTTCGGCGAAGCCGAACGAATACTACGTAGAGAGAGGAAGGCCGGCGAAGCAGGCCCATCGCTCGACGGAGCCGAACGAATACTACGTAGAGAGTGCTAAGCGGAGGGAGGTCGGCGAAGCCGGCCCATCGTTCAGCAGAGCCGAACAAATACTACGTAGAGAGAGAAGGGTTGGCGAAGCCGGCCGTTAGTTCGGCGAAGTCGAACGAGTACTAAGCGGAGGGTGGCCGGCGAAGCCGAACGAATACTACGTAGAGAGAGGAAGGCCGGCGAAGCAGGCCTATCTTCCGGCGAAGCCGAACGAATATTACGCAGAGAGTGCTAAGCGGAGGGTGGCCGGTGAAGCCGGCCCATCGTTCGCCGAAGTCGAACGAGTACTAAGCGGAGGGTGGCCGGTGAAGCCGGCCCATCGTTCGGCGAAGTCGAACGAATCCTACGTAGAGATAGGGAGGTCGGCGAAGCCGGCCCATCGTTCGGCCGAGCCGAACAAATACTTCGTAGAGGAGGGGGTCGGCGAAGCCGCTCATCGTTCGGCGAAGTCGAACGAATACTACGTAGAGAGTGCTAAGCGGAGGGTGGCCGGTGAAGCGGCCCATCGTTCGGCGAAGTCGAACGAGTACTAAGCGGAGGGTGGCCGGTGAAGCCGGCCCATCGTTCGGCGAAGCCGAACGAATACTACGCAGAGAGCGCTAAGCGGAGGGTGGCCGGTGAAGCCGGCCCATCGGTCGGCGAAGGCGAACGAACCCTACGTAGACATAGGGAGGTCGGCGAAGCCGGCCCATCGTTCGGCCGAGCCGAACAAATACTTCGTAGAGGGAGGGGGGGGGTCGGCGAAGCCGGCAATCGTTCGGCGAAGCCGAACGAATACTACGTAGAGAGAGGAAGGCCGGCGAAGCAGGCCCATCGCTCGACGGAGCCGAACGAATACTACGTAGAGAGTGCTAAGCGGAGGGAGGTCGGCGAAGCCGGCCCATCGTTCAGCAGAGCCGAACAAATACTACGTAGAGAGAGAAGGGTTCGCGAGGCCGGCCGTTAGTTCGGCGAAGGCGAACGAGGACTACGCAGAGAGGTCGATTGATGCCGGCGCCCTCCATCGTTCGGCTGAGCCGAACGAATACTACGTAGAGAGAGGAAGGCCGGCGAACCCGGCTAATCGTTCGGCGAAGTCGAACGAATACTACGTAGAGAGTGCTAAGCGGAGGGAGGTCGGCGAACCCGGCCCATCGTTCGGCGAAGCCGGCCCATCGTCCGGTGAAGCCGAACGAATACTACGTAGAGTGCTAAGCGGAGGGTGGCCAGCTAGGCCGGCCCATCGTTCGGCGAAGCAGAGGGAGGAGGGCCGGCGAAGCCGGCACATCGTTCGGCGGAGCCGAACGAATACTACGTAGAGAGTGCTAAGCGGAGGGAGGCCGGCGAAGCCCGCCCATCGTTAGGGGGAGCCGAACGAATACTACGTAGAGAGAGTAAGGCCAGCGGAGCAGGCCCACCGTTCGGCGAAGCCGAACGAATACTACGTAGAGAGAGGGGGGTCGGCGAAGCGGGCAAGCGTTCAGCGAAGCCAAACGAATACTACGTAGAGAGAGAAAGGCCGGCGAAGCAGGCCCATCGTTCGGCGAAGCCGAACGAATACTACGTAGAGTGGGGTCGGCGAAGCCGGCCCATTGTTCGGCGGAGCCGGACGAATACTACGTAGAGCGAGGAAGGCCGGCAAAGACGGCCTATCGTTCGGCGAAGCCGAACGAATACTATGTAGAGAGAGGGGGGTCGGGGAAGCCGAACGAAAACTACGTAGAGAGAGGAAGGCCGGCGAAGCGGGCCCATCGTTTGGCGAAGCCGAACGAATACTACGCAGAGAGTGCTAAGCGGAGGGTGGCCGGTGAAGCCGGCCCATCGTTCGGCGAAGTCGAACGAATCCTACGTAGAGATAGGGAGGTCGGCGAAGCCGGCCCATCGTTCGGCCGAGCCGAACAAATACTTCGTAGAGGGAGGGGGGTCGGCGAAGCCGGCTCATCGTTCGGCGAAGTCGAACGAATACTACGTAGAGAGTGCTAAGCGGAGGGTGGCCGGTGAAGCCGGCCCATCGTTCGGCGAAGTCGAACGAGTACTAAGCGGAGGGTGGCCGGTGAAGCCGGCCCATCGTTCGGCGAAGCCGAACGAATACTACGCAGAGAGCGCTAAGCGGAGGGTGGCCGGTGAAGCCGGCCCATCGTTCGGCGAAGTCGAACGAATCCTACGTAGAGATAGGGAGGTCGGCAAAGCCGGCCCATCGTTCGGCCGAGCCGAACAAATACTTCGTAGAGGGAGGGGGGGGTCGGCGAAGCCGGCAATCGTTCGGCGAAGCCGAACGAATACTACGTAGAGAGAGGAAGGCCGGCGAAGCAGGCCCATCGCTCGACGGAGCCGAACGAATACTACGTAGAGAGTGCTAAGCGGAGGGAGGTCGGCGAAGCCGGCCCATCGTTCAGCAGAGCCGAACAAATACTACGTAGAGAGAGAAGGGTTCGCGAAGCCGGCCGTTAGTTCGGCGAAGTCGAACGAGTACTAAGCGGAGGGTGGCCGGCAAAGCCGAACGAATACTACGTAGAGAGAGGAAGGCCGGCGAACCCGGCTAATCGTTCGGCGAAGTCGAACGAATACTACGTAGAGAGTGCTAAGCGGAGGGAGGTCGGCGAACCCGGCCCATCGTTCGGCGAAGCCGGCCCATCGTCCGGTGAAGCCGAACGAATACTACGTAGAGTGCTAAGCGGAGGGTGGCCAGCTAGGCCGGCCCATCGTTCGGCGAAGCAGAGGGAGGAGGGCCGGCGAAGCCGGCACATCGTTCGGCGGAGCCGAACGAATACTACGTAGAGAGTGCTAAGCGGAGGGAGGCCGGCGAAGCCGGCCCATCGTTAGGCGGAGCCGAACGAATACTACGTAGAGAGAGTAAGGCCAGCGGAGCAGGCCCACCGTTCGGCGAAGCCGAACGAATACTACGTAGAGAGAGGGGGGTCGGCGAAGCCGGCAAGCGTTCAGCGAAGCCAAACGAATACTACGTAGAGAGAGAAAGGCCGGCGAAGCAGGCCCATCGTTCGGCGAAGCCGAACGAATACTACGTAGAGTGGGGTCGGCGAAGCCGGCCCATTGTTCGGCGGAGCCGAACGAATACTACGTAGAGCGAGGAAGGCCGGCAAAGACGGCCTATCGTTCGGCGAAGCCGAACGAATACTATGTAGAGAGAGGGGGGTCGGCGAAGCCGAACGAATACTACGTAGAGAGAGGAAGGCCGGCGAAGCGGGCCCATCGTTTGGCGAAGCCGAACGAATACTACGCAGAGAGTGCTAAGCGGAGGGTGGCCGGTGAAGCCGGCCCATCGTTCGGCGAAGTCGAACGAGTACTAAGCGGAGGGTGGCCGGTAAAGCCGGCCCATCGTTCGGCGAAGTCGAACGAATCCTACGTAGAGATAGGGAGGTCGGCGAAGCCGGCCCATCGTTCGGCCGAGCCGAACAAATACTTCGTAGAGGGAGGGGGGTCGGCGAAGCCGGCTCATCGTTCGGCGAAGTCGAACGAATACTACGTAGAGAGTGCTAAGCGGAGGGGGGTCGGCGAACCCGGCCCATCGTTCGGCGAAGCCGGCCCATCGTCCGGCGAAGCCGAACGAATACTACGTAGAGTGCTAAGCGGAGGGTGGCCAGCTAGGCCGGCCCATCGTTCGGCGAAGCCGAAGGAATATACGTAGAGAGAGTAAGGCCAGCGGAGCAGGCCCACCGTTCGGCGAAGCCGAACGAATACTACGTAGAGAGAGGGGTTCGGCGAAGCCGAACGAGTACTTCGTAGAGAGAGAAAGGCCGGCGAAGCAGGCCCATCGTTCGGCGAAGCCGAACAAATACTACGCAGAGAGTGCTAAGCGGAGGGTGACCGGCGAAGCTGGCTCATCGTTCGGCGAAGCCGAACGAATCCTACGTAGAGATAGGGGGGTCGGCGAAGCCGGCCCATCGTTCGGCGAAGCCGAACAAATCCTACGTAGAGATAGGAGGTCGGCGAAGCCGGCCCATCGTTCGGCCGAGCCGAACAAATACTACGTAGAGAGGAGGGTCGGCGAAGCCGACTCATCGTTCGGCGAAGTCGAACGAATACTACGTAGAGAGTGCTAAGCGGAGGGAGGTCGGCGAACCCGGCCCATCGTTCGGCGTAGCCGGCCCATCGTCCGGCGAAGCCGAACGAATACTACGTAGAGTGCTAAGCGGAGGGGGGCCAGCTAGGCCGGCCCATCGTTCGGCGAAGCGGAAGGAATATACGTAGAGAGAGTAAGGCCAGCGGAGCAGGCCCCCCGTCCGGCGAAGCCGAACAAATACTACGTAGAGAGAGGGGGGTCGGCGAAGCCGGCAATCGTTCGGCGAAGCCGAACGAATACTACGTAGAGAGAGAAAGGGAGGCAAAGCAGGCCCATCGTTCGGCGAAGCCGAACGAATACTACGCAGAGAGTGCTAAGCGGATGTGACCGGCGAAGCTGGCCCATCGTTCGGCGAAGCCGAACGAATCCTACGTAGAGATAGGGGGGCCGGCGAAGCCGGCACATCGTTCGGCGAAGCCGAACGAATACTACGTAGAGTGCTAAGCGGAGGGTGGCCAGCTAGGCCGGCCCACCGTTCGGCGAAGCGGAAGGAATATACCTAGAGAGAGTAAGGCCAGCGGAGCAGGCCCACCGTTCGGCGAAGCCGAACGAATACTACGTAGAGAGAGGGGGGTCGGCGAAGCCGGCAATCGTTCGGCGAAGCCGAACGAATACTACGTAGAGAGAGAAAGGCCGGCAAAGCAGGCCCATCGTTCGGCGAAGCCGAACCAATACTACGCAGAGAGTGCTAAGCGGAGGGTGACCGGCGAAGCTGGCCCATCGTTCGGCGAAGCCGAACGAATCCTACGTAGAGATAGGGGGGTCGGCGAAGCCGGCACATCGTTCGGCGAAGCCGAACGAATACTACGTATAGAGAGAGGAAAGCCGGCGAAGCCGGCCCATCGTCCGGCGAAGCCGAACGAATACTACGTAGAGTGCTAAGCGGAGGGTGGCCAGCTAAGCCGGCCCACCGTTCGGCGAAGCCGAACGAATCCTACGTAGAGATAGGGGGGTCGGCGAAGCCGGCACATCGTTCGGCGAAGCCGAACGAATACTACGTATAGAGAGAGGAAAGCCGGCAAAGCAGGCCCATCGTTCGGCGAATCCGAACGAATACTACGTAGAGTGGGGTCGGCGAAGCCGGCCTATCGTTCGGCGAAGCCGAACGAATACTACGTAGAGAGAGGGGGGTCGGCGGAGCCGGTCCTTAGTTCGGCGAAGTCGAACGAGTACTAAGCGGAGGGAGGTCGGCAAAGCCGGCCCATCGTTCGGCAGAGCCGAACAAATACTACGTAGAGAGAGGGGGTCGGCGAAGCCGGTCGCCCGGATTCGGCGAAGTCGAACGAGTACTAAGCGGAGGGAGGTCGGCAAAGCCGGCCCATCGTTCGGCAGAGCCGAACAAATACTACGTAGAGAGAGGGGGTCGGCGAAGCCGGCCCATCGTTCGGCGAAGCCGAACGAATACTATGTTGAGAGAGGGGGGTCGGCGAAGCCGGCCCATCGTTCGGCGAAGCCGAACAAATACTACGTAGAGAGAGGAAGGCCGGCGAAGCCGGCCCATCGTTCGGCGAAGCCGAACGAGTACTACGTAGAGTGGGGTCGGCAAAGCCGGCCCATTGTTCGGCGGAGCCGAACAAATACTACGTAGAGCGAGGAAGGCCGGCAAAGCCGGCCTATCCTTCGGCGAAGCCGAACGAATACTACGTAGAGAGAGGGGGGTCGGCGAAGCCGAACGAATACTACGTAGAGAGAGGAAGGCCGGCGAAGCAGACTCATCGTTCGGCGGAGCCGAACGAATACTACGCAGAGAGCGCTAAGCGGAGGGTGGCCGGTGAAGCCGGCCCATCGTTCGCCGAAGTCGAACGAGTACTAAGCGGAGGGTGGCCGGTGAAGCCGGCCCATCGTTCGGCGAAGTCGAACGAATCCTACGTAGAGATAGGGAGGTCGGCGAAGCCGGCCCATCGTTCGGCCGAGCCGAACAAATACTTCGTAGAGGGAGGGGGGTCGGCGAAGCCGGCTCATCGTTCGGCGAAGTCGAACGAATACTACGTAGAGAGTGCTAAGCGGAGGGTGGCCGGTAAAGCCGGCCCATCGTTCGGCGAAGTCGAACGAGTACTAAGCGGAGGGTGGCCGGTGAAGCCGGCCCATCGTTCGGCGAAGCCGAACGAATACTACGCAGAGAGCGCTAAGCGGAGGGTGGCCGGTGAAGCCGGCCCATCGTTCGGCGAAGTCGAACGAGTACTAAGCGGAGGGTGGCCGGTGAAGCCGGCCCATCGTTCGGCGAAGTCGAACGAATCCTACGTAGAGATTGGGAGGTCGGCGAAGCCGGCCCATTGTTCGGCCGAGCCGAACAAATACTTCGTAGAGGGAGGGGGGTCGGCGAAGCCGCTGGCAATCGTTCGGCGAAGCCGAACGAATACTACGTAGAGAGGAAGGCCGGCGAAGCAGGCCCATCGCTCGACGGAGCCGAACGAATACTACGTAGAGAGTGCTAAGGGGAGGGAGGTCGGCGAAGCCGGCCCATCGTTCAGCAGAGCCGAACAAATACTACGTAGAGAGAGAAGGGTTCGCGAAGCCGGCCGTTAGCTCGGCGAAGTCGAGCGAGTACTAAGCGGAGGGTGGCCGGCGAAGCCGAACGAATACTACGTAGAGAGAGGAAGGCCGGCGAACCCGGCTAATCGTTTGGCGAAGTCGAACGAATACTACGTAGAGAGTGCTAAGCGGAGGGAGGTCGGCGAACCCGGCCCATCGTTCGGCGAAGCCGGCCCATCGTCCGGCGAAGCCGAACGAATACTACGTAGAGTGCTAAGCGGAGGGTGGCCAGCTAGGCCGGCCCATCGGTCGGCGAAGCCGAACAAATACTACGTAGAGAGAAGGGGGCCGGCGAAGCCGGCCCATCGTTCGGCCAAGCCTAAAGAATACTAGGTAGAGAGTGCTAAGCGGAGGAAGGCCGGCGGAGCCGGCCCATCGTTCGGCTGAGCCGAACGAATACTACGTAGGGAGAGTAAGGCCAGCGGAGCAGGCCCACCGTTGGCGGAAGCCGAACGAATACTACGTAGAGAGAGGGGGGTCGGCGAAGCCGGCAAGCGTTCAGCGAAGCCAAACGAATACTACGTAGAGAGAGAAAGGCCGGCGAAGCAGGCCCATCGTTCGGCGAAGCCGAACGAATACTACGTAGAGTGGGGTCGGCGAAGCCGGCCCATTGGTCGGCGGAGCCGAACCAAGACTATGTAGAGAGAGAGGGGTCGGCGAAGCCGGCCCATCGTTCGGCGAAGTCGAACAAATACTACGTAGAGGGGGTCGGCGAAGCCGAACGAATACTACGTAGAGAGAGGAAGGCCGGCGAAGCCGGGCCATCGTTCGGCGAAGCCGAACGAATACTACGCAGAGAGTGCTAAGCGGAGGGTGGCCGGTGAAGCCGGCCCATCGTTCGGCGAAGTCGAACGAGTACTAAGCGGAGGGTGGCCGGTGAAGCCGGCCCATCGTTCGGCGAAGTCGAACGAATCCTACGTAGAGATAGGGAGGTCGGCGAAGCCGGCCCATCGTTCGGCCGAGCCGAACAAATACTTCGTAGAGGGAGGAGGGTCGGCAAAGCCGGCTCATCGTTCGGCGAAGTCGAACGAATACTACGTAGAGAGTGCTAAGCGGAGGGGGGTCGGCGAACCCGGCCCATCGTTCGGCGAAGCCGGCCCATCGTCCGGCGAAGCCGAACGAATACTACGTAGAGTGCTAAGCGGAGGGTGGCCAGCTAGGCCGGCCCATCGTTCGGCGAAGCCGAAGGAATATACGTAGAGAGAGTAAGGCCAGCGGAGCAGGCCCACCGTTCGGCGAAGCCGAACGAATACTACGTAGAGAGAGGGGTCGGCGAAACCGGCAATCGTTCGGCGAAGCCGAACGAATACTTCGTAGAGAGAAAGGCCGGCGAAGCAGGCCCATCGTTCGGCGAGGCGGAACGACTACTACGCAGAGAGTGCTAAGCGGAGGGTGACCGGCGAAGCTGGCCCATCGTTCGGCGAAGCCGAACGAATCCTACGTAGAGATAGGGGGGTCGGCAAAGCCGGCCCATCGTTCGGCGAAGCCGAACAAATCCTACGTTGAGATAGGGAGGTCGGCGAAGCCGGCCCATCGTTCGGCCGAGCCGAACAAATTCTACGTAGAGGAGGGGGTCGGCGAAGCCGCTCATCGTTCGGCGAAGTCGAACGAATACTACGTAGAGAGTGCTAAGCGGAGGGAGGTCGGCGAACCCGGCCCATCGTTCGGCGAAGCCGGCCCATCGTCCGGCGAAGCCGAACGAATACTACGTAGAGTGCTAAGCGGAGGGTGGCCAGCTAGGCCGGCCCATCGTTCGGCGAAGCAGAGGGAGGAAGGCCGGCGAAGCCGGCACATCGTTCGGCGGAGCCGAGCGAATACTACGTAGAGAGTGCTAAGCGGAGGGAGGCCGGCGAAGCCGGCCCATCGTTAGGCGGAGCCGAACGAATACTACGTAGAGAGAGTAAGGCCAGCGGAGCAGGCCCACCGTTCGGCGAAGCCGAACGAATACTACGTAGAGAGAGGGGGGTCGGCGAAGCCGGCCCAGCGTTCAGCGAAGCCAAACGAATACTACGTAGAGAGGAAGGCCGCCGAAGCCGGCCCATCGTTCGGCGAAGCCGAACGAATACTACGTGGAGTGGGGTCGGCGAAGCCGGCCCATCGTATGGCGGAGCCGAACAAATACTACGTAGAGCGAGGAAGGCCGGCAAAGCTGGCCCATCGTTCGGCGAAGCCGAACAAATACTACGTTGAGAGAGGGGGTGGCCGGCGGAGCCCCGAAACGAATACTACGTAGAGAGGAAGGCCGGCGAAGCAGGCCCATCGTTCGGCGAAGCCGAACGAATACTACGCAGAGAGTGCTAAGCGGAGGGTGGCCGGTGAAGCCGGCCCATCGTTCGGCGAAGTCGAACGAGTACTAAGCCGAGGGTGGCCGGTGAAGCCGGCCCATCGTTCGGCGAAGGCGAACGGAGCCGACGTAGAGATAGGGGGGGCGGCGAAGCCGGCCCATCGTTCGGCCGAGCCGAACAAATACTTCGTAGAGGGAGGAGGCACGGCAAAGCCGGCTCATCGTTCGGCGAAGGCGAGCGAATACTACGTAGAGAGTGCTAAGCGGAGGGGGGTCGGCGAACCCGGCCCATCGTTCGGCGAAGCCGGCCCATCGTCCGGCGAAGCCGAACGAATACTACGTAGAGTGCTAAGCGGAGGGTGGCCAGCTAGGCCGGCCCATCGTTCGGCGAAGCCGAAGGAATACTACGTAGAGAGAGTAAGGCCAGCGGAGCAGGCCCACCGTTCGGCGAAGCCGAACGAATACTACGTAGAGAGAGGGGGTCGGCGAAGCCGGCAATCGTTCGGCGAAGCCGAACGAATACTTCGTAGAGAGAGAAAGGCCGGCGAAGCAGGCCCATCGTTCGGCGAAGCCGAACGAATACTACGCAGAGAGTGCTAAGCGGAGGGTGACCGGCGAAGCTGGCCCATCGTTCGGCGAAGCCGAACAGAACTTACGTAGAGATAGGGGGTCGGCGAAGCCGGCCCATCGTTCGGCGAAGCCGAACAAATCCTACGTAGAGATAGGGAGGTCGGCGAAGCCGGCCCATCGTTCGGCCGAGCCGAACAAATTCTACGTAGAGAGGGGGTCGGCGAAGCCGCTCATCGTTCGGCGAAGTCGAACGAATACTACGTAGAGAGTGCTAAGCGGAGGGAGGTCGGCGAACCCGGCCCATCGTTCGGCGAAGCCGGCCCATCGTCCGGCGAAGCCGAACGAATACTACGTAGAGTGCTAAGCGGAGGGTGGCCAGCTAGGCCGGCCCATCGTTCGGCGAAGCGGAAGGAATATACGTAGAGAGTAAGGCCAGCGGAGCAGGCCCACCGTTCGGCGAAGCCGAACGAATACTACGTAGAGAGAGGGTCGGCGAAGCCGCTGGTCGTTCGGCGAAGCCGAACGAATACTACGTAGAGAGAGAAAGGCCGGCAAAGCAGGCCCATCGTTCGGCGAAGTCGAACGAATACTACGCAGAGAGTGCTAAGCGGAGGGTGACCGGCAAAGCTGGCCCATCGTTCGGCGAAGCCGAAGGAATATACGTAGAGAGAGAAAGGCCGGCAAAGCAGGCCCATCGTTCGGCGAAGCCGAACGAATACTACGCAGAGAGTGCTAAGCGGAGGGTGACCGGCGAAGCTGGCCCATCGTTCGGCGAAGCCGAACGAATCCTACGTAGAGATAGGGAGGTCGGCGAAGCCGGCCCATCGTTCGGCCGAGCCGAACAAATACTTCGTAGAGGGAGGAGGGTCGGCAAAGCCGGCTCATCGTTCGGCGAAGTCGAACGAATACTACGTAGAGAGTGCTAAGCGGAGGGGGGTCGGCGAACCCGGCCCATCGTTCGGCGAAGCCGGCCCATCGTCCGGCGAAGCCGAACGAATACTACGTAGAGTGCTAAGCGGAGGGTGGCCAGCTAGGCCGGCCCATCGTTCGGCGAAGCCGAAGGAATATACGTAGAGAGAGTAAGGCCAGCGGAGCAGGCCCACCGTTCGGCGAAGCCGAACGAATACTACGTAGAGAGAGGGGGGTCGGCGAAGCCGGCAATCGTTCGGCGAAGCCGAACGAATACTTCGTAGAGAGAGAAAGGCCGGCGAAGCAGGCCCATCGTTCGGCGAAGCCGAACGAATACTACGCAGAGAGTGCTAAGCGGAGGGTGACCGGCGAAGCTGGCCCATCGTTCGGCGAAGCCGAACGAATCCTACGTAGAGATAGGGGGGTCGGCGAAGCCGGCCCATCGTTCGGCGAAGCCGAACAAATCCTACGTAGAGATAGGGAGGTCGGCGAAGCCGGCCCATCGTTCGGCCGAGCCGAACAAATTCTACGTAGAGGGAGGGGGGTCGGCGAAGCCGGCTCATCGTTCGGCGAAGTCGAACGAATACTACGTAGAGAGTGCTAAGCGGAGGGAGGTCGGCGAACCCGGCCCATCGTTCGGCGAAGCCGGCCCATCGTCCGGCGAAGCCGAACGAATACTACGTAGAGTGCTAAGCGGAGGGTGGCCAGCTAGGCCGGCCCATCGTTCGGCGAAGCGGAAGGAATATACGTAGAGAGAGTAAGGCCAGCGGAGCAGGCCCACCGTTCGGCGAAGCCGAACGAATACTACGTAGAGAGAGGGGGGTCGGCGAAGCCGGCAATCGTTCGGCGAAGCCGAACGAATACTACGTAGAGAGAGAAAGGCCGGCAAAGCAGGCCCATCGTTCGGCGAAGTCGAACGAATACTACGCAGAGAGTGCTAAGCGGAGGGTGACCGGCAAAGCTGGCCCATCGTTCGGCGAAGCCGAAGGAATATACGTAGAGAGAGAAAGGCCGGCAAAGCAGGCCCATCGTTCGGCGAAGCCGAACGAATACTACGCAGAGAGTGCTAAGCGGAGGGTGACCGGCGAAGCTGGCCCATCGTTCGGCGAAGCCGAACGAATCCTACGTAGAGATAGGGGGGTCGGCGAAGCCGGCCCATCGGTCGGCGAAGCCGGACGAATACTACGTAGAGAGGAAAGCCGGCGAAGCCGGCCCATCGTTCGGCGAAGCCGAACGAATACTACGTAGAGTGGGGTCGGCGAAGCCGGCCCATTGTTCGGCGGAGCCGAACGAATACTACGTAGAGCGAGGAAGGCCGGCAAAGCCGGCCTATCGTTTGGCGAAGCCGAACGAATACTATGTAGAGAGAGGGGGGTCGGCGAAGCCGAACGAATACTACGTAGAGAGAGGAAGGCCGGCGAAGCAGGCCCATCGTTCGGCGAAGCCGAACGAATACTACGCAGAGAGTGCTAAGCGGAGGGTGGCCGGTGAAGCCGGCCCATCGTTCGGCGAAGTCGAACGAGTACTAAGCGGAGGGTGGCCGGTGAAGCCGGCCCATCGTTCGGCGAAGTCGAACGAATCCTACGTAGAAATAGGGAGGTCGGCGAAGCCGGCCCATCGTTCGGCCGAGCCGAACAAATACTTCGTAGAGGGAGGGGTGTCGGCGAAGCCGGCTCATCGTTCGGCGAAGTCGAACGAATACTACGTAGAAAGTGCTAAGCGGAGGGAGGTCGGCGAACCCGGCCCATCGTTCGGCGAAGCCGGCCCATCGTCCGGCGAAGCCGAACGAATACTACGTAGAGTGCTAAGCGGAGGGTGGCCAGCTAGGCCGGCCCATCGTTCGGCGAAGCCGAAGGAATATACGTAGAGAGAGTAAGGCCAGCGGAGCAGGCCCACCGTTCGGCGAAGCCGAACAAATACTACGTAGAGAGAGGGGGGTCGGCGAAGCCGGCAATCGTTCGGCGAAGCCGGCCCATCGTCCGGCGAAGCCGAACGAATACTACGTAGAGTGCTAAGCGGAGGGTGGCCAGCTAGGCCGGCCCATCGTTCGGCGAAGCCGAAGGAGTATACGTAGAGAGAGAAAGGCCGGCGAAGCAGGCCCATCGTTCGGCAAAGCCGAACGAATACTACGCAGAGAGTGCTAAGCGGAGGGTGACCGGCGAAGCTGGCCCATCGTTCGGCGAAGCCGAACAAATCCTACGTAGAGATAGGGGGTCGGCGAAGCAGGCCCATCGTTCGGCGAAGCCGAACGAATACTACGCAGAGAGTGCTAAGCGGAGGGTGGCCGGTGAAGCCGGTCCATTGTTCGGCGAAGTCGAACGAGTACTAAGCGGAGGGTGGCCGGTGAAGCCGGCCCATCGTTCGGCGAAGTCGAACGAATCCTACGTAGAGATAGGGAGGTCGGCGAAGCCGGCCCATCGTTCGGCCGAGCCGAACAAATACTTCGTAGAGGGAGGGGGGTCGGCGAAGCCGGCTCATCGTTCGGCGAAGTCGAACGAATACTACGTAGAGAGTGCTAAGCGGAGGGAGGTCGGCGAACCCGGCCCATCGTTCGGCGAAGCCGGCCCATCGTCCGGCGAAGCCGAACGAATACTACGTAGAGTGCTAAGCGGAGGGTGGCCAGCTAGGCCGGCCCAACGTTCGGCGAAGCCGAAGGAATATACGTAGAGAGAGTAAGGCTAGCGGAGCAGGCCCACCGTTCGGCGAAGCCGAACGAATACTACGTAGAGAGAGGGGGGTCGGCGAAGCCGGCAATCGTTCGGCGAAGCCGAACGAATACTACGTAGAGAGAGAAAGGCCGGCGAAGCAGGCCCATCTTTCGGCGAAGCCGAACGAATACTACGCAGAGAGCGCTAAGCGGAGGGTGACCGGCGAACCTGGCCCATCGTTCGGCGAAGCCGACCGAATCCTACGTAGAGATAGGGGGGTCGGCGAAGCCGGCCCATCGTTCGGCGAAGCCGAACGAATACTACGTAGAGAGAGGAAGGCCGGCGAAGCCGGCCCATCGTTCGGCGAAGCCGAACGAATACTACGTAGAGTGGGGTCGGCGAATCCGGCCCATTGTTCGGCGGAGCCGAACGAATACTACGTAGAGCGAGGAAGGCCGGCAAAGCCGGCCTATCGTTCGGCGAAGCCGAACGAATACTACGCAGAGAGTGCTAAGCGGAGGGTGGCCGGTGAAGCCGGCCCATCGTTCGGCGAAGTCGAACGAGTACTAAGCGGAGGGTGGCCGGTGAAGCCGGCCTATCGTTCGGCGAAGTCGAACGAATCCTACGTAGAGATAGGGAGGTCGGCGGAGCCGGCCCATCGTTCGGCCGAGCCGAACAAATACTTCGTAGAGGGAGGGGGGTCGGCGAAGCCGGCTCATCGTTCGGCGAAGTTGAACGAATACTACGTAGAGAGTGCTAAGCGGAGGGTGGCCGGTGAACCCGGCCCATCGTTCGGCGAAGCCGGCCCATCGTCCGGCGAAGCCGAACGAATACTACGTAGAGTGCTAAGCGGAGGGTGGCCAGCTAGGCCGGCCCAACGTTCGGCGAAGCCGAAGGAATATACGTAGAGAGAGTAAGGCTAGCGGAGCAGGCCCACCGTTCGGCGAAGCCGAACGAATACTACGTAGAGAGAGGGGGGTCGGCGAAGCCGGCAATCGTTCGGCGAAGCCGAACGAATACTACGTAGAGAGAGGAAGGCCGGCGAAGCCGGCCCATCGTTCGGCGAAGCCGAACGAATACTACGTAGAGTGGGGTCGGCGAATCCGGCCCATCGTTCGGCCGAGCCGAACAAATACTTCGTAGAGGGAGGGGGGTCGGCGAAGCCGGCTCATCGTTCGGCGAAGCCGAACGAATACTACGCAGAGAGTGCTAAGCGGAGGGTGGCCGGTGAAGCCGGCCCATCGTTCGGCGAAGTCGAACGAGTACTAAGCGGAGGGTGGCCGGTGAAGCCGGCCTATCGTTCGGCGAAGTCGAACGAATCCTACGTAGAGATAGGGAGGTCGGCGGAGCCGGCCCATCGTTCGGCCGAGCCGAACAAATACTTCGTAGAGGGAGGGAGGTCGGCGAACCCGGCCCATCGTTCGGCGAAGCCGGCCCATCATCCGGCGAAGCCGAACGAATACTACGTAGAGTGCTAAGCTGAGGGTGGCCAGCTAGGCCGGCCCATCGTTCTTCGAAGCCGAAGGAATATACGTAGAGAGAGTAAGGCCAGCGGAGCAGGCCCACCGTTCGGCGAAGCCGAACGAATACTACGTAGAGAGAGGGGGGTCGGCGAAGTCGGCAATTGTTCGTCGAAGCCGAACGAATACTACGTAGAGAGAGAAAGGCCGGCGAAGCAGGCCCATTGTTCGGCGAAGCCGAACGAATACTAAGCAGAGAGTGCTAAGCGGAGGGTGACCGGCGAAGCTGGCCCATCGTTCGGCGAAGCCGGCCTGTCGTTCGGCGAAGCCGAACGAATACTACGTAGAGAGAGAGGGGTCGGCGAAGCCGAACGAATACTACGTAGAGAGAGGAAGGCCGGCGAAGCAGGCCCATCGTTCGGCGAAGCCGAACGAATACTACGCAGAGAGTGCTAAGCGGAGGGTGGCCGGTGAAGCCGGCCCATCGTTCGGCGAAGCTGAACGAATACTACGTAGAGAGAGGAAGGCCGGCGAAGCAGGCCCATCAATCAGCGAAGCCGAACAAGTACTTCGTAGAGGGAGGGGGGTCGGCGAAGCCGGCAATCGTTCGGCAAAGCTGAACGAATACTACGTAGAGAGAGGAAGGCCGGCGAAGACGGCCCATCGTTCGGCTAAGCCGAACGAATACTACGTAGAGAGAGGAAGGCCGGCGAAGCAGGCCCATCGTTCGGCGAAGCCGAACGAATACTACGCAGAGAGTGCTAAGCGGAGGGAGATCGGCGAAACCGGCCCATCGTTCGGCGAAGCCGAACAAATTCTACGTAGAGAGAGGGGGGTCGGCGAAGCCGGTCCTTAGTTCGGCGAAGTCGAACGAGTACTAAGCGGAGGGTGGCCGGTGAAGCCGGCCCATCGTTCGGCGAAGTCGAACGAATCCTACGTAGAGATAGGGAGGTCGGCGAAGCCGGCCCATCATTCGGCCGAGCCGAACAAATACTCCGTAGAGGGAGGGGTGGTCGGCAAAGCCGGCAATCGTTCGGCGAAGCCGAACGAATACTACGTAGAGAGAGGAAGGCCGGCGAAGCCGGCCCATCGTTCGGCGAAGCCGAACGAATACTACGTAGCGAGAGGAAGGCCGGCGAAGCAGGCCCATCGCTCGACGGAGCCGAACGAATACTACGTAGAGAGTGCTAAGCGGAGGTAGGTCGGCGAAGCCGGCCCATCGTTCAGCAGAGCCGAACAAATACTACGTAGAGAGAGGGAGGTCGGCGAAGCCGGCCGTTAGTTCGGCGAAGTCGAACGAGTACTAAGCGGAGGGTGACCGGCGAAGCCGGCCCATCGTTCGGCGGAGCCAAACGATGACTATGTTGAGAGAAGGGGGTCGGCGAAGCCGGCCCATCGTTTGGCGGAGCCGAACGCATACTAAGTAGAAGGAGGAAGGCCGGCGAAGCCAGCCCATCGTTCGGCGGAGCCGAACGAATACTACGTAGAGAGTGCTAAGCGGAGGAAGGTCGGCGAAGCCGGCCCATCGCTCGGCGGAGTCGAACGAATACTACGTAGAGAGATGGGAGTCGGCGAAGCCGACCCATCTTTCGGCGAAGCCGAACGAATATTACGTAGAGTGCTAGCGGAGGGTGACCGGCGAAGCCGAACGAATACTACGTAGAGCGAGGAAGGCCGCCAAAGCCGGCCTATTGTTCGGCGAAGCCGAACGAATACTACGTAGAGAGAGGGGGGTCGACGAAGCAGAACGAATACTACGTAGAGAGTGCTAATCGGAGGGTGGCCGGCGAAGCCGGCCCATCGTTCGGCGAAGTCGAACGAATACTACGTAGAGAGAGGAAGGCCGGCGAAGCAGGCCCATCGTTTGGCGAAGCCGAACGAATACTGCGCAGAGAGTGCTAAGCGGAGGGTGGCCGGTGAAGCCGGCCCATCGTTCGGCGAAGCCGAACGAATCCTTAGAGATAGGGGGGTCGGCGAAGCCGGCCCATCGTTCGGCGAAGCCGAGCGAATACTACGTAGAGAGAGGAAGGCCGGCGAAGCAGGCTCATCGTTCGGCGAAACCAAACAATTACTACGTAGAGAGAGGGGGGTCGGCGAAGCCGGCCCACCATTCGGCGAAGCCGAACGAATACTACGTAGAGAGAGGAAGGCAGGCGAAGCAGACCCATCGTTCGGCGAAGCCGAACGAATACTACGCAGAGAGTGCTAAGCTGAGGGAGATTGGCGAAGCCGGCCCATCGTTCAGCAGAGCCGAACAAATACTACGTAGAGAGAGGGGGGTCGGCGAAGCCGGCCGTTAGTTCGGCGAAGTCGAACGAGTACTAAGCGGAGGGTGGCCGGCGAAGCCGGTCCATCGTTCGGCGAAGCCGAACGAATCCTACGTAGAGATAGGGAGGTCGGCGAAGCCGGCCCATCGTTCGGCCGAGCCGAACAAATACTTCGTAGAGGGAGGGGGGTCGGCGAAGCCGGCAAACGTTCGGCGAAGCCGAACGAATACTACGTAGAGAGAGGAAGGCCGGCGAAGCCAGCCCAACGTTCGGCGAAGCCGAACGAATACTACGTAGAGAGAGGAAGGCCGGCGAAGCTGGCCCATCGCTCGACGGAGCCGAACGAATACTACGTAGAGAGTGCTAAGCGGAGGGAGGTCGGCGAAGCCGGCCCATCGTTCAGCAGAGCCGAACAAATACTACGTAGAGAGAGGGGGGTCGGCGAAGCCGGCCGTTAGTTTGGCGAAGTCGAACGAGTACTAAGCGGAGGGTGGCCGGCGAAGCCGCCCCATCGTTCGGCGAAGCCGAACAAATCCTACGTAGAGATAGGGAGGTCGGCGAAGCCGGCCCATCGTTCGGCCGAGCCGAACAAATACCTCGTAGAGGGAGGGAGGTCGGCGAAGCCGGCAATCGTTCGGCGAAGCCGAACGAATACTACGTAGAGAGAGGAAGGCCGGCGAAGCCGGCCCAACGTTCGGCGAAGCCGAACGAATACTACGTAGAGAGAGGAAGGCCGGCGAAGCAGGCCCATCGCTCGACGGAGCCGAACGAATACTACGTAGAGAGTGCTAAGGGGAGGAAGGCCGGCAAAGCCGGCCTATCGTTCGGCGAAGCCGAACGAATACTATGTAGAGAGAGGGGGGTCGGCGAAGTCGAACGAGTACTAAGCGGAGGGTGGCCGGCGAAGCCGGCCCATCGTTCGGCGAAGCCAAACGAATACTATGTTGAGAGAGGGGGGTCGGCGAAGCCGGCCCATCGTTTGGCGGAGACGAACGCATACTAAGTAGAGGGAGGAAAACCGGCGAAGCCGGCCCATCGTTCGGCGGAGCCGAACGAATACTACGTAGAGAGTGCTAAGCGGAGGGAGGTCGGCGAAGCTGACCCATCGTTTGGCGAAGCCGAACGAATATTACGTAGAGTGCTAGCGGAGGGTGACCGGCGAAGCCGAACGAATACTACGTAGAGTGCTAAGCGGAGGGTGACCGGCAAAGCCGGCCCATCGTTCGGCGAAGCCGAACGAATATACGTAGAGAGAGTAAGGCCGGCAAAGCAGGCCCACCGTCCGGCGAAGCCCAACGAATGCTACGTAGATAGAGGGGGGTTGGCGAAGCCGGCAATCGTTCGGCGAAGCCGAACGAATACTACGTAGAGAGAGGAAGGCCGGCGAAGCAGGCCCATCGTTCGGCGAAGCCGAACGAATACTATGCAGAGAGTGCTAAGCGGAGGGTGACCGGCAAAGCCGGCCCATCGTTCGGCGAAGCCGAACGAATACTACGTAGAGTGGGGTCGGCGAAGCTGGTACATTGTTCGGCGGAGCCGAACGAATACTACGTAGAGCGAGGAAGGCCGGCAAAGCCGGCCTATCGTTCGGCGAAGCCGAACGAATACTACGTAGAGAGAGGGGGGTCGGCGAAGCCGAACGAATACTACATAGAGAGTGCTAAGCGGAGGGTGGCCGGCGAAGCCGGCCCATCGTTCGGCGAAGTCGAACAAATACTACGTAGAGAGAGGAAGGCCGGCGAAGCCGGCCCATCGTTCGGCGAAGCCGAACAAATCCTGCGTAGAGATAGGGGGTCGGCGAAGCCGGCCCATCGTTCGGTGAAGCCGAACGAATACTACGTAGAGAGAGGGGGGTCGGCGAAGCCGGCAATCATTCGGCGAAGCCGAACGAATCCTACGTAGAGATAGGGGGGTCGGCTATGCCGGCCCATCGTTCGGCGAAGCCGAACGAATACTACGTAGAGAGAGGAAGGCCGGCGAAGCAGGCCCATCGTTCGGCGGAGCCGAACAACTACTACGTAGAGAGAGGGGGGTCGGCGAAGCCGGCCCATCGTTCGGCGAAGCCGAACGAATACTACGTAGAGTGGGGTCGGCGAAGCCGCCCCATCGTTCGGCGGAGCCGAACGAATACTACGCAGAGAGTGCTAAGCGGAGGGTGGCCGGCGAAGCCGGCCCAACGTTCGGCGAAGCCAAACGAATACTACGTAGAGAGAGGAAGGCCGGCAAAGCAGGCCCATCGTTCGGCGAAGCCGAACGAATACTACGCAGAGAGTGCTAAGCGGAGGGTGGCCGGTGAAGCCCGCCCATCGTTCGGCGAAGCCGAACGAATTCTACGTAGAGATAGGGGGGTCGGCGAAGCCGGCCCATCGTTCGGCCAAGCCGAACGAAGACTACGCAGAGAGTGCTAAGCGGAGGGTAGCCGGCGAAGCCGGCCCATCGTTCGGCGAAGCCGAACGAATACTACGTAGAGAGAGGAAGGCCGGCGAAGCAGGCCCATCGTTCGGCGGAGCCGAACGAATCCTACGTAGAGATAGGGGGTCGGTGAAGCCGGCCCACCGTTCGGCGAAGCCGAGCGAATACAACGTAGAAAGAGGAAGGCCGGCGAAGCAGGCCCATCGTTCGGCGAAACCAAACGAATACTACGTAGAGAGAGAGGGGTCGGCGAAGCCGGCCCATCGTTCGGCGGAGCCGAACGAATACTCCGTAGAGCGAGGAAGGCCGGCGAAGCAGGCCCATCGTTCGGCCTAGCCGAACGAAAACTACGCAGAGAGTGCTAAGCGGAGGGTGGCCGGCGGAGCCGGCCCGTCGTTTGGCAAAGCCGAACGAATACTACGTAGAGAGAGGAAGGCCGGCGAAGCAGGCCCATCGTTCGGCGAAGCCGAACGAATACTACGCAGAGAGTGCTAAGCGGAGGGTGGCCGGCGAAGCCGGCCCATCGTTTGGCGAAGCCGAACGAATACTACGTAGAGAGGGGAAGGCCGGCGAAGCCGGCCCATCGTTCGGCGGAGCCGAACGATTACTACGTAGAGAGAGGGGGTCGGCGAAGCCAGCCCATCATTCGGCGTAGCCGAACGAATACTACGTAGAGTGGGGCCGGCGAAGCCGGCCCATCGTTCGGCGGAGCCGAACGAATACTACGCAGAGAGTGCTAAGCGGAGGGTGGCCGGCGAAGCCGGCCCAACGTCCGGCGAAGCCAAACGAATACTACGTAGAGAGAGGAAGGCTGGCGAAGCCGGCCCATCGTTCGGCGAAGCCGAACGAATACAACGTAGAGTGGGGTCGGCGAAGCCGGCACATCGTTCGGCGGAGCCGAACGAATACTACGCAGAGAGTGCTAAGCGGAGGGTGGCCGGCGAAGCCGGCCCAACGTTCGGCGAATCCAAACGAATACTACGTAGAGAGAGGAAGGCCGGCGAAGCAGGCCCATCGTTCGGCGAAGCCGAACGAATACTACGCAGAGAGTGCTAAGCGGAGGGTGGCCGGCAAAGCCGGCCCAACGTTCGGCGAAGTCAAACGAATACTACGTAGAGAGAGGAAGGCCGGCGAAGCCGGCCCATCGTTCGGCGAAGCCGAACGAATACAACGTAGAGTGGGGTCGGCGAAGCCGGCCCATCGTTCGGCGGAGCCGAACGAATACTACGCAGAGAGTGCTAAGCGGAGGGTGGCCGGCGAAGCCGGCCCAACGTTCGGCGAATCCAAACGAATACTACGTAGAGAGAGGAAGGCCGGCGAAGCAGGCCCATCGTTCGGCGGAGCCGAACGAATGCTACGTAGAGCGAAGAAGGCCGGCGAAGCCGGCTTATCGTTCGGCGAAGCCGAACGAATACTACGTAGAGAGAGGGGGGTCGGCGAAGCCGGCAATCGTTCGGCGAAGCCGAACGAATACTACGTAGAGAGTGCTAAGCGTAGGGTGGCCGGCGAAGCCGGCCCATCGTTCGGCGAAGCCGAACGAGTACTACCACGTAGAGAGAGGAAGGCCGGCGAAGCAGGCCCATCGTTCGGCGAAGCCGAACGAATACTACACAGAGAGTGCTAAGCTGAGGGTGGCCGACGAAGCCGGTCCATCGTTCGGCGAAGCCGAACGAATACTACGTAGAGAGAGGAAGGCCGGCGAAGCAGGCCCATCGTTCGGCCAAGCCGAACGAATACTACGTAGAGAGAGGAAGGCCGGCGAAGCAGGCCCATCGTTCGGCGAAGCCGAACGAATACTACGTAGAGAGAGGGGGGTCGGCGAAGCCGGCCCATCGTTCGGCGGAGCCGAACGAATACTACGCAGAGAGTGCTAAGCGGAGGGTGGCCGGCAAAGCCGGCCCAACGTTCGGCGAAGCCAAACGAATACTACGTAGAGAGAGGAAGGCCGGCGAAGCAGGCCCATCGTTCGGCGAAGCCGAACGAATACTACGCAGAGAGTGCTAAGCGGAGGGTGGCCGGCGGAGCCGGCCCATCGTTCGGCGAAACCGAACGAATACTACGTAGAGAGAGGAAGGCCGGCGAAGCAGGCCCATCGTTCGGCGAAGCCGAACGAATACTACGCAGAGAGTGCTAAGCGGAGGGTGACCGGCGAAGCCGGCCCATCGTTCGGCGAAGCCGAACGAATCCTACGTAGAGATAGGGGGGTCGGCGAAGCCGGCCCATCGTTCGGCGAAGCCGTGCGAATACTACGTAGAAAGAGGAAGGCCGGCGAAGCAGGATCATCGTTCGGCGAAACCAAACGAATACTACGTAGAGAGAGGGGGGTCGGCGAAGCCGGCCCATCGTTCGGCGGAGCCGAACGAATACTACGTAGAGTGGGGTCGGCGAAGCCGGCCCATCGTTCGGCGGAGCCGAACGAATACTACGCAGAGAGTGCTAAGCGGAGGGTGGCCGGCGAAGCCGGCCCAACGTCCGGCGAAGCCAAACGAAAACTACGTAGAGAGAGAGGGGTAGGCGAAGCCGGCCCCTCCCTTCAGCGAAGCCGAACGAATACTACGTAGAGTGGGGTCGGCGAAGCCGGCCCATCGTTCGGCGAAGCCGAACGAATACTACGTAGAGAGAGGAAGGCCGGCGAAGCAGGCCCATCGTTCGGCAAAGCCGAACGAATACTACGTAGAGAGAGGGGGGTCGGCGAAGCCGGCCCATCGTTCGGCGGAGCCGAACGAATACTATGTAGAGTGGGGTCGGCGAAGCCGGCCCATCGTTCGGCGGAGCCGAACGAATACTACGCAGAGAGTGCTAAGCGGAGGGTGGCCGGTGAAGCCGGCCCATCGTTCGGCGAAGCTGAACGAATACTACGTAGAGAGAGGAAGGCCGGCGAAGCAGGCCCATCAATCAGCGAAGCCGAACGAGTACTACGTAGAGAGGAGCGGAGGGTCGGCGAAGCCGGCAATCGTTCGGCAAAGCCGAACGAATACTACGTAGAGAGAAGAAGGCCGGCGAAGACGGCCCATCGTTCGGCTAAGCCGAACGAATACTACGTAGAGAGGAAGGCCGGCGAAGCCGGCCCATCGTTCGGCGAAGCCGAACGAATACTACGCAGAGAGTGCTAAGCGGAGGGAGATCGGCGAAACCGGCCCATCGTTCGGCGAAGCCGAACAAATACTACGTAGAGAGAGGGTCGGCGAAGCCGGTCCATCGTTCGGCGAAGTCGAACGAGTACTACGTACTAAGCGGAGGTGGCCGGTGAAGCCGGCCCATCGTTCGGCGAAGTCGAACGAATCCTACGTAGAGATAGGAGGTCGGCGAAGCCGGCCCATCATTCGGCAAAGCCGAACAAATACTACGTAGAGGGAGGGGTGTCGGCGAAGCCGGCCAATCGTTCGGCGAAGCCCAACGAATACTACGTAGAGGGAGGATGGCCGGCGAAGCCGGCAAATCGTTCGGCGAAGTCGAGCGAATACTACGTAGAGAGAGGAAGGCCGGCGAAGCCGGCCCATCGCTCGGCGGAGCCGAACGAAGACTACGTAGAGAGTGCTAAGCGGAGGTAGGTCGGCGAAGCCGGCCCATCGTTCAGCGAAGCCGAACAAATACTACGTAGAGAGAGGAGGTCGGCGAAGCCGGCCGTTAGTTCGGCGAAGTCGAACGAGTACTACGTAGAGAGGGTGACCGGCGAAGCCGGCCCATCGTTCGGCGGAGCCAAACGATGACTATGTTGAGAGAAGGGGGTCGGCGAAGCCGGCCCATCGTTTGGCGGAGCCGAACGCATACTAAGTAGAGAGAGGAAGGCCGGCGAAGCCGGCCCATCGTTCGGCGAAGCCGAACGAATACTACGTAGCGAGAGGAAGGCCGGCGAAGCAGGCCCACCGCTCCACGGAGCCGAACGAATACTACGTAGAGAGTGCTAAGCGGAGGGTGGTCGGCGAAGCCGGCCCATCGTTCAGCGAAGCCGAACAAATACTACGTAGAGAGAGGGAGGTCGGCGAAGCCGGCCGTTCGATTCGGCGAAGCCGAACGAGTACTACGTAGAGAGTGCGGAGGGTGACCGGCGAAGCCGGCCCATCGTTCGGCGGAGCCAGAACGAATACTATGTTGAGAGAGGGGGTCGGCGAAGCCGGCCCATCGTTTGGCGGAGCCGAACGCATACTAAGTAGAGAGAGGAAGGCCGGCGAAGCCGCTCATCGTTCGGCGAAGCCGAACGAATACTACGTAGCGAGGAAGGCCGGCGAAGCAGGCCCATCGCTCGACGGAGCCGAACGAATACTACGTAGAGAGTGCTAAGCGGAGGTAGGTCGGCGAAGCCGGGCCATCGTTCGGCAGAGCCGAGCAAATACTTTGTAGAGAGAGGGGGGTCGGCGAAGCCGGACCATCGTTTGGCTAAGCCGAACGAGTAATAAGCAGAGGGGGGACGGCAAAGCCGGCCCATCGTTCGGCGAAGCCGAACGAATACTACGTAGAGAGAGGGGGTCGGCGAAGCCGGGCCATCGTTCGGCGGAGCCGAACGAAGACTACGTAGAGCGAGGAGGGCCGGCGAAGCCGGCCCATCGTTCGGCCAAGCCGAACGAATACTAGGTAGAGAGTGCTAAGCGGAGGAAGGCCGGCGATGCCGGCCCATCGTTCGGCGGAGCCGAACGAACACTATGTCGAGAGAGGGGGGTCGGCGAAGCCGGCCCATCGTTCGGCGAAGCCGAACGAATACTACGTAGGGTGCTAAGCGGAGGGTGGCCGGCGAAGCCGAACGAATACTACGTAGAGAGAGGAAGGCCGGCGAAGCCGGCCCATTGTTCGGCGAAGCCGAACGAATACTACGTAGAGAGAGGGGTCGGCGAAGCCGGCTCCATCGTTTCGGCGAAGCCGAACGAATACTACGTAGAGAGTGCTAATCGGAGGGTGGCCGGCGAAGCCGGCCCATCGTTCGGCGAAGCCGAACGAATACTACGTAGAGAGGAAGGCCGGCGAAGCCGGCCCTTCGTTTGGCGTAGCCGAACGAATACTAGGTAGAGTGCTAAGCGGAGGGGGGTCGGCGAAGCCGGCCCATCGTTCGGCGAAGCCGAACAAATACTACGTAGAGAGAGAGGGGCCGGCGAAGCCGGCCCATCGTTCGGCTAAGCCGAACGAATACTAGGTAGAGGGAGGAAGGCCGGCGAAGCCGGCCCATAGTTCGGCGCAGCCGAACGAATACTACGTAGAGAGTGCTGCTGAGGGAGATTGGCGAAGCCGGCCCATCGTTCGGCGGAGCCGAACAAATACTACGTAGAGAGGAAGGGTCGGCGAAAGCCGGCCGTTCGTTCGGCTAAGCCGCACGAATACTACGTAGAGAGTGCTAAGCGGAGGGTGGCCGGCGAGGCCGGCCCATTGTTCGGCGAAGCCGAACGAATACTACGTAGAGAGAGGGGGGTCGGCGAAGCCGGCCCATCGTTCGGCGGAGCCGAACAAATACTACGTAGAGGGGGGTCGGCGAAGCCGGCCCATCGTTCGGCGAAGCCGAACGAATACTACGTAGAGAGAGGAAGGCCGGCGAAGCCGGCCCAACGTTCGGCGAAGCCGAACGAATACTACGTAGAGAGAGGAAGGCCGGCGAAGCCGGCCCATCGTTTGGCGGAGCCGAACGAATACTACGTAGAGATTGCTAAGGGGAGGGAGGCGGGCGAAGCCGGCCCATCGTTCGGCGAAGCCGAACGAATACTATGTAGAGAGAGGGGGGTCGGCGAAGCCGACCCATCGTTCGGCGAAGCCGAACGAATACTACGTAGAGAGAGGGGGTCGGCAAAGCCTCCCATCGTTCGGCGAAGCCGAACAAATACTACGTAGAGTGCTAAGCGGAGGAAGGCCGGCAGAAGCCGGCCCATCGTTCGGCGAAGCCGAACGAATACTACGTAGAGAGAGGGGGCCGGCGAAGCAGGCCCATCGTTCGGCGAAGCCGAACGAATACTACGCAGAGAGAGCGGAAGGTGGCCGGCGAAGCCGGCCCATCGTTCGGCGGAGCCGAACAAATACTACGTAGAGAGAGGAAGGCCGGCGAAGCCGGCCCATCGTTCGGCGGAGCCGAACGAATACTACGTAGAGAGTGCTAAGCGGAGGGTGGCCGGCAAAGCCGGCCCATCGTTCGGCGAAGCCGAACGAATACTACGTAGAGAGAGGGGGGTCGGCGAAGCCGGCCCATCGTTCGGCGGAGCCGAACGAATACTACGTAGAGGGAGGAAGGCCGGCGAAGCCGGCCCATCGTTCGGCGAAGCCGAACGAATACTACGTAGAGAGAGGGGTTCGGCGAAGCCGGCCCATCGTTCGGCGGAGCCGAACGAATACTACGTAGAGAGAGGAAGGCCGGCGAAGCCGGCCCATCGTTCGGCGGAGCCGAACGAATACTACGTAGAGAGTGCTAAGCGGAGGGTGGCCGGCGAAGCCGGCCCATCGTTTGGCGAAGCCGAACGATTACTACGTAGAGAGAGGGGGGGTCGTCAAAGCCGGCCCATCGTTCGGCGCAGCCGAACGAGTACTACGTAGAGAGTGCTAAGCGGAGGGGGGCCGTCGAAGTTGGCTCATCGTTCGGCGAAGCCGAACGAATACTACGTAGAGAGAAGGCCGGCGAAGCAGGCCCATCGTTCGGCGAAGCCGAACGAATACTACGTAGAGAGAGGGGTCGGCGAAGCCGGCAATCGTTCGGCGAAGCCGAACGAATACTACGTAGAGAGAGGGAAGGCCGGCGAAGCCGGCCCCCCGTTCGGCGGAGCCGAACAAATACTACGTAGAGAGTGCTAAGCGGAGGGTGGCCGGCAAAGCCGGCCCATCGTTCGGCGAAGCCGAACGAATACTACGTAGAGAGAGGGGGTCGGCGAAGCCGGCCCATCGTTCGGCGAAGCCGAACGAATACTACGTAGAGTGCTAAGCGGAGGGGGGCCGGGGAAGCCGGCCCATCGTTCGGCGAAGCCGAACGATTCCTACGTAGAGAGAGTGGGGTCGGCGAAGCCGGCCCATCGTTCGGCGCAGCCGAACGAATACTAGGTAGAGAGTGCTAAGCGGAGGGTGGCCGGCGAAGCCGGCCCATCGTTCGGCGAAGCCGAACGAATACTACGTAGAGCGAGGAAGGCCGGCGAAGCTGGCCCATCGTTCGGCGAAGCCGAACAAATACTACGTAGAGATAGGAGGGTCAGCGAAGCCGGCCCATCGTTCGGCGGAGCCGAACAAATACTAGGTAGAGAGAGGGGGTCGGCGAAGCCGGCCCATCGTTCGGCGAAGCCGAAACGAATCCTACGTAGAGATAGGGGTGGCCGGCGAAGTCGGCTCATCGTTCGGCGAAGCCGAACGAATACTACGTAGAGAGAGGAAGGCCGGCGAAGCTGGCTACATCGTTCGGCGGAGCCGAACGAATACTACGTAGAGAGAGGGGGTCGGCGAAGCCGGCCCATCGTTCGGCGAAGCCGAACGAATACTACGTAGAGTGGGGTCGGCGAAGCCGGCCCATCGTTTGGCGGAGCCGAACGAATACTACGCAGAGAGTGCTAAGCGGAGGGTGGCCGGCGGAGCCGGCCCATCGTTCGGCGAAACCGAACGAATACTACGTAGAGAGAGGAAGGCCGGCGAAGCAGGCCCATCGTTCGGCGAAGCCGAACGAATACTACGCAGAGAGTGCTAAGCGGAGGGTGGCCGGTGAAGCCGGCCCATCGTTCGGCGAAGCCAAACGAATACTACGTAGAGAGAGGGGGGTCGGCGGAGCCGGCCCATCGTTCGGCCGAGCCGAACGAATACTACGTAGAGAGTGCTAAGCGGAGGGTGGCCGGCGAAGCCGGCCCATCGTTCGGCGAAGCCGAATGAATACTATGTAGAGAGAGGAAGGCCGGCGAAGCCGGCCCATCGTTCGGCGGAGCCGAACGAATATTATGTAGAGAGAGGGGAGTCGGCGAAGCCGGCCCATCGTTCGGCGGAGCCGAACGAATACTACGTAGAGAGAGGAAGGCCGGCGAAGCAGGCCCATGGTTCGGCGGAACCGAACGAATACTACGTAAAGAGAGGGGGTCGGCGAAGCAGGCCCATGGTTTGGCGGAACCAAACGAATACTACGTAGAGAGAGGGGGTCGGCGAAGCCAGCCCATCATTCGGCGCAGCCGAACGAGTACTACGTAGAGAGAGGGTGGCCGGCGAAGCCGGCCCATCGTTCGGCGAAGCCGAACGAATACTACGTAGAGAGTGCTAAGCGGAGGGTGGCCGGCAAAGCCGGCCCATCGTTCGGCGAAGCCGAACGAATACTACGTAGAGAGAGAGTGGGGGCGGCGAAGTTGGCCCATCGTTCGGCGGAGGCGAACGAATACTACGTAGAGAGAGGAAGGCCGGCGAAGCTGGCCCATCGTTTGGCGAAGCCGAACGAATACTGCGTAGAGACAGGGGGTCGGCGAAGCCGGCCCGACGTCCGGCGGAGCCGAGCGAATACTACGTAGAGAGTGCTAAGCGGAGGGGAGTCGGCGAAGCCGGCCCATCGTTCGGCGGAGGGGAACGAATACTACGTAGAGAGAGGAAGGCCGGCGAAGCCGCTCCATCGTTCGGCGAAGCCGAACGAATACTACGTATAGATAGTGGCGTCGGCGAAGCCGGCCCATCGTTCGGCGAAGCCGAACAAATACTACGTAGAGAGAGGGGGTCATCAAAGCCGGCCCATCGTTCGGCGAAGCCGAACGAATACTACGTAGAGGGGGGTCGGCGAAGCCGGCCCATCGTTCGGCTAAGCCGAACGAATACTGCGTAGAGAGAGGAAGGCCGGCGAAGCCGGCCCATCGTTCGGCGGAGCCGAACGAATACTACGTAGAGAGGAGCGGAGGTCGGCGGTTGGCCTCATCGTTCGGCGAAGCCGAACGAATACTACGTAGAGAGAGGGGTCGGCGAAGTTGGCCCATCGTTCGGCGGAGCCGAACGAATACTACGCAGAGTGCTAAGCGGAGGGTGGCCGGCGAAGCCGGCCCATCGTTCGGCAGCCGAACGAATACTACGTAGAGAGGAAGGCCGGCGAAGTCGGCCCATCGTTCGGCGAAGCCGAACGATTACTACGTAGAGAGAGGGGTGGCCGGTAGAGAAGCCTGCCCATCGTTCGGCGAAGCCGACCTAATACTACGTAGAGAGAGGGTGGTCGGCGAAGCCGGCCCATCGTTCGGCGGAGCCGAACAAATACTAGGCAGAGAGTGCTAAGCGGAGGGCGGCCGGCGAAGCCGGCCCATCGTTCGGCGAAGCCGAACGAATACTACGTAGAGAGAGGAAGGCCGGCGAAGCCGGTCCACCGTTCGGCGGAACCGAACGAATACTACGTAGAGAGAGCGGAAGGTCGGCGAAGCCGGCTCATCGTTCGGCGAAGCCGAGCGAATACTACGTAGAGAGAGGGGGGCCGACGAAGCCGGCTCATCGTTCGGCGAAGCCGAACGATAACTACGTAGAGAGAGGGGGGTCGGCGAAGCCGGCTCATCGTTCGGCGAAGCTGAACGATTACTACGTAGAGGGAGGAAGGCCGACGAAGCCGGCCCATCGTTTGGCGGAGCCGAACGAATACTACGTAGAGAGTGCTAAGCGGAGGGTGGCCGGCGAAGCCGGCCCGTCGTTCGGCGAAGCCGAACGAATACTACGTAGAGAGAGGAAGGCCGGCGAAGTAGGCCCATCGTTCGGCGAAGCCGAACGAATACTACGCAGAGAGTGCTAAGCGGAGGGTGGCCGGCGAAGCCGGCCCATCGTTCGGCGAAGCCGAACGAATACTACGTAGAGAGAGGAAGGCCGGCAAAGCAGGCCCATCGTTCGGCAAAGCCGAACGAATACTACGTAGAGAGAGGGGGGTCGGGGAAGCCGGCTCATCGTTCGGCGAAGCCGAACGAACATTACGTAGAGAGAGTGGGGTCGGCGAAGCCGGCCCATCGTTCGGCGTAGCCGAACGAATACTACGTAGAGATTGCTGAGCGGAGGGTGGCCGGCGAAGCCGGCCCACCGTCCGGCGAAGCCAAACGAATACTACGTAGAGAGAGGAAGGCCGGCGAAGCAGACCCATCGTTCGGCGAAGCCGAACGAATACTACGCAGAGAGTGCTAAGCGGAGGGTGGTCGGCGAAGCCGGCCCAACGTTCGGCGAAGTCAAACGAATACTACGTAGAGAGAGGAAGGCTGGCGAAGCCGGCCCATCGTTCGGCGAAGCCGAACAAATACTAGGTAGAGAGGGGTCGGCGAAGCTGGCCCATCGTTCGGCGAAGCCGAAACGAATACTACGTAGAGAGTGCTAAGCGGAGGGTGGCCGGCGAAGCCGGCCCATCGTTCGGCGAAGCCAGAACGAATACTACGTAGAGAGAGGAAGGCCGGCGAAGCTGGCCTCATCGTTCGGGCGGAGCCGAACGAATACTACGTAGAGAGAGGAAGGCCGGCGAAGCCGGTTTATCGTTCGGTGAAGCCAAACGAATACTACGTAGAGAGAGGGGGGTCGGCGGAGCCGGGCTATCGTTCGGCGAAGCCGAACGAATACTACGTAGAGAGAGAAAGCCCGGCGAAGCCGTCCCATCGTTCGGCGCAGCCGATCGAATACTACGTAGAGAGAGGGGGGGGTCGGCAAAGCAGGCCCATCGTTCGGCGGAGCCGAGCGAATACTACGTAGAGAGTGCTAAGCGGAGGGTGGCCGGCGAAGCCGGCCCATCGTTCGGCTGAGCCGAACGAATACTACGTAGAGAGAGGGGGGGAGTCGGCGAAGCCGGCCCATCGTTCGGCGAAGCCGAACGAATACTACGTAGAGAGAGGAAGGTCGGCGAAGCCGGCCCACCGTTCGGCGGAGCCGAACAAATACTACGTAGAGAGAGGGTGGTCGGCGAAGCTGGCTCATCGTTCGGCGGAGCCGAACGAATACTACGTAGAGAGTGCTAAGCGGAGGGTGGCCGGCCCATCGTTCGGCGAAGCCGAACGAATACTACGTAGAGAGAGGAAGGCCGGCAAAGCCGGCCCATCGTTTGGCGAAGCCGAACGATTACTACGTAGAGAGAGGGGGGTCGTCAAAGCCGGCCCATCGTTCGGCGGAGCCGAACGAATACTACGTAGAGAGAGGAAGGCCGGCGAAGCCGGCCCATCGTTCGGCGGAGCCGAGCGAATACTAAGTAGAGAGTGCTAAGCCGGCAAAGCCGGCTCATCGTTCGGCGGAGCCGAACGATTACTACGTAGAGAGAGGGGGTCGGCGAAGCCGGCCCATCCTACGGCAAAGGCGGACGAATACTACGTAGAGGAGGAAGGCCGGCGAAGTTGGATCATCGTTCGGAGCCGAACGAATACTACGTAGAGAGAGCGGAGGTCGGCGAAGCCGGCCCATCGTTTGCGGAGCCGAACGAATACTACGTAGAGAGAGGGGAGTCATCAAAGCCGGCCCATCGTTCGGCGAAGCCGAACGAATACTACGTAGAGAGTGCTAAGCGGAGGGTGGCCGGCGAAGTCGGCCCATCGTTTGGCGTAGCCGAACGATTACTACGTAGAGAGAGGGTGGTCGGCGAAGCCGGCCTATCGTTAGGTGGAGCCGAACAAATACTTCGTAGAGGGGGGTCGGCAAAGCCGGCCCATCGTTCGGCTAAGCCGAACAAATACTTCGTAGAGAGAGGAAGGCCGGCAAAGTCGGCCCATCGTTCAGCGGAGCCGAACGAATTCTACGTAGAGAGGGGGTCGGCGAAGCCGGCCCATCGTTCAGCGGAGCCGATCCAGTACTACGTAGAGAGAGGGAGGTCGGCAAAGCCGGCCCATCGTTTGGTGGAGCCGAACGAATACTACGCAGAGAGAGGGGGGGGGGCGGCAAAGCCGGCTCATCGTTCGGCGGAGCCGAACAAATACTTCGTAGAAAGAGGAAGGCCGGCGAAGCCGGCCCATCGTTCGGCGAAGCCGAACGAATACTACGTAGAGAGTGCTAAGCGGAGGGGGGGCGGCGAGGCCGGCCCAGCCAGGTTCGGCGAAGCCGAACGAATACTACGTAGAGAGAGGGTCGGCGAAGCCGGCTCATCGTTCGGCGAAGCCGAACGAATACTACGTAGAGAGAAGGTCGGCGAAGCCGGCCCATCGTTCAGCGGAGCCGAACGATTACTACACCCAGAGAGTGCTTGTGGCGGCAGAAGCCGGCGGCGTTAGCCGAATCAAACGAATACTACGTAGAGAGAGGAAGGGCTGACGAGTGGCCCATCGTTCGGCGAAGCCGAACAAATACTACGTAGAGAGAGGGGTCGGCGAAGCCGGCCCATCGTTCGGCGGAGCCGAACGAATACTACGCAGAGAGTGCTAAGGGTGGCCGGCGAAGCTGGCCCATCGTTCGGCGGTAGAAGCCGAACGAATACTACGTAGAGAGAGGGGAGGCGAAGTTGGCCATCGTTCGGCGAAGCCGAACGAATACTACGTAGAGAGAGGGGCCGGCGAAGCCGGCCCATCGTTTGGCGAAGAGCTGAACGAATACTACGTAGAGAGTGCTGGCGAAGCGGCTTCATCGTGCCAGGGCGGAGCCGAACAAATACTTCGTAGAGGGGGTCGGCAAAGATTTGGGCCCATCGTTCGGCGAAGCCGAACGAAAACTACGTAGAGAGAGGGGGGTCGGCGAAGCCGGCCCATCGTTCGGCGAAGCCGAACGAATACTACGTAGAGAGAGGGGGGTCGGCGAAGCCGGCCCATCGTTCGGTGGAGCCGAACGAATACTATGTAGAGAGAGGGGGGTCGGCGAAGCCGGCCCATCGTTCGGCCGAGCCGGACAAATACTTCGTAGAGAGAGGAAGGCCGGCGAAGCCGGCCCATCGTTCGGCTAAGCCGAACGAATACTAGGTAGAGAGAGAAAGGCCGGCGAAGCCGGCCCATCGTTCGGCGCACCCGAACGAATACTACGTAGAGGGGGGTCGGCAAAGCCGGCCCATCGTTCGGCGAAGCCGAACGAATACTACGTAGAGAGTGCTAAGCGGAGGGTGGCCGGCGAAGCCGGCCCATCGTTCGGCGAAGCCGAACGAATACTACGTAGAGAGAGGGGGGTCATCAAAGCCGGCCCATCGTTCGGCGAAGCCGAACGAATACTACGTAGAGAGTGCTGAGCGTAGGGTGGCCGGCGAAGCCGGCCCATCGTTCGGCGCAGCCGAACGAGTACTACGTAGAGAGAGAAAAGCCGGCGAAGCCGGCTCATCGTTCGGCGGAGCCGAACGAATACTACGTAGAGAGAGGGGGGTCGGCGAAGCCGGCTCATCGTTAGGTGGAGCCGAACAAATACTTCGTAGAGAGAGGGGAGTCGGCAAAGCCGGCCCATCGTTCGGCGGAGCCGAGCGAATACTACGTAGAGAGTGCTAAGCGAAGGGTGGCCGGCAAAGCCGGCCCATCGTTCGGCGGGGCCGAACGAATACTACGTAGAGAGAGGAAGGCCGGCGAAGCCGGCCCATCGTTCGGCTAAGCCGAACGAGTACTACGTAGAGGGTGGTCGGCGAAGCCGGCCTATCGTTAGGCGGAGCCGAACAAATACTTCGTAGAGGGGGTCGGCGAAGCCGGCCCATCGTTCGGCTAAGCCGAACAAATACTTCGTAGAGGGGGGTCGGCGAAGCCGGCCCATCGTTCGGCGTAGCTGAAAGAATACTACGTAGAGAGAGGAAGGCCGGCGAAGCCGACCCATCGTTCGGCGTAGCTGAAAGAATACTAAGTAGAGAGAGGAAGGCCGGCGAAGCCGGCCCATCGTTCGGCGGAGCTGAACGAATACTACGTAGAGAGAGGGGTCGGCGAAGCCGGTTCATCATTCGGCGGAGCCGAACGAATATTAAGCGGAGAGAGGGAAGTCGGCGAAGCGGGCCCATAGTTCGGCGGAGCCGAACGAATACTACGTAGAGTGCTAAGAGGGTGGCCGGCGAAGCCGCTTTCATCGTTCGGCGAAGCCGAACAAATACTACGTAGAGAGAGGAAGGCCGGCGAAGTTGGCCCATCGTTCGGCGAAAGCCGAACGAATACTACGTAGAGAGTGCTGGCTGAGGGTGGCCGGCGAAGCCGGCTCATCGTTCGGCGAAGCCGAACGAATACTACGTAGAGAGAGGAAGGCCGGCGAAGTTGGCCCATCGTTCGGCGAAGCCGAACGAATACTACGTAGAGAGTGCTAAGGGGTGGCGGCGAAGCAGGCTCATCGTTCGGCGAAGCCGAACGAATACTACGTAGAGAGAGGAGGGTCGGCGAAATCGTTCGGCGGAGCCGAACGAATACTACGTAGAGAGAGGGGAAAGTGGTCGGCGAAGCCGGCCCATCGTTCGGCGGAGCCGAACAGAATACTACGTAGAGAGAGGAAGGCCGGCGAAGCCGGCCCATCGTTCGGCGAAGCCGAACGAATACTACGTAGAGAGTGCTGAGGAAGGCCGGCGAAGCTGGCCCATCGTTCGGCGGAGCCGAACGAATACTACGTAGAGAGAGGGGGTCGGCGAAGCCGGCCCATCGTTCGGCGAAGCCGGACGAATACTACGTAGAGAGTGCTGAGCGGAGGGTGGCCGGCGAAGCCGGCCCATCGTTCGGCGAAGCCGAACGAATACTACGTAGAGAGAGGGGGGTCGGCAAAGCCGGCCCATCGTTCGGCGCAGCCGAACGAGTACTACGTAGAGAGAGGAAAGCCGGCGAAGTGGTTCATCGTTCGGCGAAGCCGAACGAATACTACGTAGAGAGAGGAGGGTCATCAAAGCCGGCTGCATCGTTCGGCGAAGCCGAACGAATACTACGTAGAGAGTGCTAAGCGGGGGGTGGCCGGCGAAGCCGGCTCAACGTTCGGCGGAGCCGAACGAATACTAGGTAGAGAGAGGAAGGGCGGCGAAGCCGGCTCATCGTTCGGCGAAGCCGCACGAATACTACGTAGAGTGGGGGCGGGGGAGCCGGCCCATCGTTCGGCGGAGCCGAACGAATACTACGTAGAGAGAAGTGGTCGGCGAAGCCGGGCCATCGTTTGGCAAAGCCGAACGAATACTACGTAGAAAGAGGAAGGCCGGCGAAACCGGCCCATCGTTCGGCGAAGCCGAACGAATACTACGTAGAGAGTTCTAAGCGGAGGGTGGCCGGCGAAGTCGACCCATCGTTTGGCGAAGCCGAACGAATACTACGTAGAGAGAGGAAGGCCGGCGAAGCCGGTCCATCGTTCGGCAAAGCCGAACGAATACTACGTAGAGAGGGCTAAGCGGGCTGGCCGGCGAAGCCGGCCCATCGTTCGGCGAAGCCGAACGAATACTACGCTAGAGAGAGGGGGTCGGCGAAGCCGGCCCATCGTTCGGCGAAGCCGAACGAATACTACGTAGAGAGTAGAGCGTGGCCGGCGAAGCCGGCTCATCGTTCGGCGAAGCCGAACAAATACTACGTAGAGAGAGGGGGTCATCAAAGCCGGCTTATCATTCGGTGAAGCCGAACGAATACTACGTAGAGAGAGGAAGGCCGGCGAAGCCGGCCCATCGTTTGGCTAAGCCGAACGAATACTACGTAGAGAGAAGTGGTCGGCGAAGCCGGGCCATCGTTCGGCAAAGCCGAACGAATACTACGTAGAAAGAGGAAGGCCGGCGAAGCCGGCCCATCGTTCGGCGAAGCCAGACGAATATTACGTAGAGGAAGCGTGGCCGGCGAAGCCGGCTCATCGTTCGGCGAAGTCGAACGAATATCACGTAGAGAGAGAGGGTCGGCGAAGCTGGCCCATCGTTCGGCGGAGCCGAGCGAATACTACGTAGAGAGAGGGGGGTCGGCGAAGCCGGCTCATCGTTCGGCGGAGCCGAACGAATACTACGTAGAGAGAGGAAGGCCGGCGAAGCCGGCCCATTGTTCGGCCCAGCCGAACGAATACTACGTAGAGAGTGCTAAGCGGAGGGTGGCCGGCAAAGCCGGCCCATCGTTTGGCGAAGCCGAACGAATACTACGTACAGAGAGGAAGGCCGGCGGCCGGGGCATCGTTCGGCGGAGCCGAACGAATACTACGTAGAGAGAGGGGTCGGCGAAGCCGGCCCATCGTTCGGCTAAGCCGAACGAATACTACGTAGAGAGAGGAAGGCCGGCGAAGCCGGCCCATCGTTCGGTGAAGCCGAACGAATACTATGTAGAGAGAGGGTCGGCGAAGCCCTCAATGTTCGGCGAAGCCGAACGAATACTACGTAGAGAGAGGGGGGTCGGCGGAGCCGGCTCATCGTTCGGCGGAGCCGAACAAATACTAGGTAGAGAGAGGGTGGCCGGCGAAGCCGGGCCATCGTTCGGCGAAGACGAACGACTACTACGTAGAGAGAGGGGGGTCGGCGAAGCCGGCCCATCGTTCGGCGAAGCCGAACGATCACTAGGTAGAGAAAGGAAGGCCGGCGAAGCCGGCCCATCGTTCGGCGAAGCCGAACGAATACTACGTAGAGAGTGCTAAGCGGAGGGTGGCCGGCGAAGCCGGCTCAACGTTCGGCGAAGCCGAACGAATACTAGGTAGAGTAAGGAAGGCCGGCGAAGCCGGCCCATTGTTTGGCGGAGCCGAACGAATACTACGTAGAGAGAGGAAGGCCGGCGAAGCCGGCCCATCGTTCAGCGAAGCCGAACGAATACTACGTGGAGTGGGGTCGGCGAAGCCGGCCCATCGTATGGCGGAGCCGAACGAATACTACGTAGAGAGAGTGGGGTCTGCGAAGCCGGCCCATCGTTTGCCGAAGCCGAACGAATACTACGTAGAGAGAGTGGGGTCGGCGAAGCCGGCCCATCGTATGGCGGAGCCGAACGAATACTACGTAGAGTGGGGTGGGCGAAGCCGGCCCATCGTTCGGCGGCGCCGAACGAATACTACGTAGAGAGAGGAAGGCCGGCGAAGCCGGCCCATCGTTTGGCTAAGCCGAACGAATACTGCGCAGAGAGAGGAAGGCCGGCGAAGCCGGCCCATCGTTAGACAAAGCCGAACGAATACTACGTAGAAATAGGAAGGCCGGCGAAGCCGGCTCATCGTTCGGCGGAGCCGAACGAATACTACGTAGAGAGAGGGGGGTCGGCGAAACCGGCCCATCGTTTGGCGAAGCCGAACGAATACTACGTAGAGAGAGGGGGGTCATCAAAGCCGGCCCATCGTTCGGCGGGGCCGAACGAATACTACGTAGAGAGAGGAAGGCCGGCGAAGCCGGCCCATCGTTCGGCTAAGCCGAACGAATACTACGTAGAGGGTGGTCGGCGAAGCCGGCCTATCGTTAGGCGGAGCCGAACAAATACTTCGTAGAGGGGGTCGGCGAAGCCGTCCCATCGTTCGGCTAAGCCGAACGAATACTGCGTAGAGAGAGGAAGGCCGGCGAAGCCGGCCCATCGTTCGGCCGAGCCGAACGAATACTACGTAGAGAGTGGTCGGCGGGTGGGTTCGGCGAAGCCGCCCAACGAATGTTCAAGCGAAGCCGAACGAATACTACGTAGAGTGCTGAGTTGAGGTGGGCGAAGTTGGCTCATCGTTCGGCGCAGCCGAACGAATACTAAGTCTAGAGAGGGGAGTCGGCGAAGCCGGCCCATCGTTCGGCGCAGCCGAACGAATACTACGTAGGGGGTCGGCGAAGTCGGCCCATCGTTCGGCCCAGCCGAACGAATACTACGTAGAGAGGAAGGCCGGCGAAGCCGGCCCAGCGTTCGGCGAAGCCGAACTGAATACTACGCAGAGTGCTAGAGGTGGCCGGCGAAGCCGGCTCACCGTTCGGCGGCGCCGAACGAATACTACGTAGAGAGAGGAAGGCCGGCGAAGCCGGCCCATCGTTCGGCGGAGCCGAACGAATACTACGTAGAGAGGGCTAAGCGGAGGGTGGCCGGCGAAGCCCGCCCATCGTTCGGGTAAGCCGAACGAATACTACGTAGAGAGGGGGTCGGCGAAGCCGGCTCCATCGTTCGGCGGAGCCGAGCGAATACTACGTAGAGAGAGGGTGGCCGGCGAAGCGGCCCATCGTTCGGCGAAGCCGAACGAATACTACGTAGAGAGAGGGGGTCGGCGAAGCTGGCCCATCGTTCGGCGAAGCCGAACGAATACTACGTAGAGAGGAGGGGTGGCCGGCAAAGCTGGTCACCATCGTTCGGCGGAGCCGAACGAATACTACGTAGAGAGAGGGGGGTCGGCGAAACCGGCCCATCGTTTGGCGAAGCCGAACGAATACTACGTAGAGAGAGGGGGGTCATCAAAGCCGGCCCATCGTTCGGCGGGGCCGAACGAATACTACGTAGAGAGAGGAAGGCCGGCGAAGCCGGCCCATCGTTCGGCTAAGCCGAACGAATACTACGTAGAGGGTGGTCGGCGAAGCCGGCCCATCGTTCGGCGGAGCCGAACGAATACTACGTAGAGAGAGGAAGGCCGGCGAACCCGGCTCATCGTTCGGCGGGGCCGAACGAATACTACGTAGAGAGAGGGTGGTCGGCGAAGCCGGCCTATCGTTAGGCGGAGCCGAACAAATACTTCGTAGAGGGGGGTCGGCGAAGCCGGCCCATCGTTCGGCTAAGCCGAACGAATACTGCGTAGAGAGAGGAAGGCCGGCGAAGCCGGCCCATCGTTAGACAAAGCCGAACGAATACTACGTAGAAATAGGAAGGCCGGCGAAACCGGCCCATCGTTCGGCGAAGCCGAACGAATACTACGTAGAGAGAGGGGGGTCGGCGAAGCCGGCCCATCGTTCGGCGGAGCCGAACGAATACTACGTAGAGAGAGGGGGGTCGGCGAAGCCGGCCCATCGTTTGGCGGAGCCGAACGAATACTACGTAGAGAGAGGGGGGTCATCAAAGCCGGCCCATCGTTCGGCGGCGCCGAACGAATACTACGTAGAGAGAGGAAGGCCGGCGAAGCCGGCCCATCGTTTGGCTAAGCCGAACGAATACTACGTAGAGAGAAATTGGTCGGCGAAGCCGGCTCATCGTTCGGCGAAACCGAACGAATACTACGTAGAGAGGGTGGCCGGCGAAGCTGGCCCATCGTTCGGCGGAGCCGAACGAATACTACGTAGAGAGAGGAAGGCCGGCGAAGCCGACCCATCGTTCGGCGGAGCCGAACGAATACTACGTAGAGAGTGCTAAGCGGAGGGTGGCCGGCGAAGCCGGTCTATCGTTCGGCGAAGCCGAACGAATACTACGTAGAGAGAGGGGGTCATCAAAGCTGGCCCATCGTTCGGCGAAGCCGAACGAATACTACGTAGAGAGAGGGGTCGGCGAAGCCGGCCCATCGTTCGGCGGAGCCGAACAAATCCTATGCAGAGAGAGGGGGGTAGGCAAAGCCGGCCCATCGTTCGGTGAAGCCGAACGAATACTACATAGAGAGAGAAAAACCGGCGAAGCCGGCCCATCGTTCGGCGGAGCCGAACGAATACTACGTAGAGAAAGCTAAGCGGAGGGTGGCCGGCGAAGCCGGCCCATCGTTTGACGAAGCCGAACGAATACTACGTAGAGAGGGGTCGGCGAAGCCGGCCCATCGTTCGGCGGAGCCGAACGAATACTACGTAGAGAGTGCTAAGCGGAGGGTGGCCGGCGAAGCCGGCTCAACGTTCGGCGAAGCCGAACGAATACTAGGTAGAGAGAGGGGGGTCGGCAAAGCCGGCCCATCGTTCGGCGAAGCCGAACGAATACTAGGTAGAGAAAGGAAGGCCGGCGAAGCCGGCTCAACGTTCGGCGAAGCCTAACGAATACTAGGTAGAGAGAGGGGGGTCGGCGAAGCCGGCCCATCGTTCGGCGGAGCCGAACAAATACTATGTTGAAAGAGGGGGGCCGGCGAAGCCTGCCCATCGTTCGGCGGAGCCGAACGAATACTAGGTAGGGGGAGGAAGGCCGGCGGAGCCGGCCCATCGTTCGGCGAAGCCGAACGAATACTACGTAGAGAGGGGTCGGCGAAGCCGGCCCATCGTTCGGCGAAGCCGAACGAATACTACGTAGAGAGAGGGTGGTTTGCCGGCGAAGCCGGCCTATCGTTCGGCGAAGCCGAACGAATACTACGTAGAGAGAGGAAGGCCGGCGAAGCTGGCTCATCGTTCGGCGAAGCCGAACGAATACTACGTAGAGAGAGGGGGGTCGCGAAGCGTTGGCTCATCGTTCGGCGAAGCCGAACGAATACTACGTAGAGAGCGAAAGGAGGGTACGGCGAAGCCGGCCCATCGTTCGGTAAAGCCGGACGAAAACTACTCAAAGGGTGGCCGGCGAAGCCGGCCCATTGTTCGGCGAAGCCGAACAAATACTTCGTAGAGAGGAAGGCCGGCGAAACAGCCCCGTCGTTCGGCGGAGCCGAACAAATGCTTCGTAGAGAGGGTGGCCGGCGAAGCCGGCCCGTCGTTCGGCGGAGCCGAACGAATGCTATGTAGAGGGAGGGGGTCGGCGAAGCCGGCCCATCGTTCGGCGAAGCCGAAACGAATACTACGTAGAGAGGGGTCGGCGAAGCCGGCTCATCGTTCGGCGGAGCCGAACGAATACTACGTAGAGAGGAAGGCCGGCGAAGCCGGCCCATCGTTCGGCTGAAGCCGAACGAATACTACGTAGAGAGAGGGGTCAAGGCCGGCGAAGCCGGCCCATCGTTCGGCGCAGCCGAACGAGTACTACGTAGAGGGTGGTCGGCGAAGCCGGCTCATCGTTCGGCGAAGCCGAACGAATACTACGTAGAGAGAGGGAGTCATCAAAGCCGGCCCATCGTTCGGCGAAGCCGAACGAATACTACGTAGAGAGTGCTGAGCGGAGAGTGGCCGGCGAAGCCGGCCCATCGTTCGGCGAAGCCGAACGAATACTACGTAGAGAGAGGAAGGCCGGCGAAGCTGGCCCATCGTTCGGCGGAGCCGAAAACGAATACTACGTAGAGAGTGCTAAGCTGAGGGTGGCCGGCGAAGCTGGCTCATCGTTCGGCGGAGCCGAACGAATACTAGGTAGAGGGAGGAAGGCCGGCGAAGCCGGCCCATCGTTCGGCGCAGCCGAACGAATACTACGTAGAGTGCTATCGTTCGGCGAAGCCGAACGAATACTACGTAGAGAGGGGGGGGGTCGGCGAAGTCGGCCCATCGTTCGGCGCAGCCGAACGAATACTACGTAGAGAGGAAGGCCGGCGAAGCTGGCCCATCGTTCGGCGGAGCCGAACGAATACTACGTAGAGAGGAGGTCGGCGAAGCCGGCCCATCGTTCGGCGAAGCCGAACGAATACTACGTAGAGAGAGGGAGGTGGCCGGCGAAGCTGGCTCATCGTTCGGCGAAGCCGAACGAATACTACGTAGAGAGAGGAAGGCCGGCGAAGCCGGCTCATCGTTCGGCGAAGCCGAACGAATACTACGTAGAGAGAGGGGGTCGGCGAAGCCGGCCATCGTTCGGCGAAGCCGAACGAATACTACGTAGAGAGAGGAAGGTCGGCGAAGCCGGCCCATCGTTTGGCGAAGCCGAACGAATACTACGTAGAGAGAGGGTGGCCGGCGAAGCCGGCCCATCGTTTGGCGAAGCCGAACGAATACTACGTAGAGAGGAAGGCGAAGCCCGCTCATCGTTCGGCGCAGCCGAACGAATACTACGTAGAGAGAGGAAAGGCCGGCGAAGCCGGCCCATCGTTCGGCGAAGCCGAACGAATACGACGTAGAGAGAGGGGGGTCGGCGAAGCTGGCCCATCGTTCGGCGAAGCCGAACGAATACGACGTAGAGAGAGGGGGGTCGGCGAAGCTGGCCCATCGTTCGGCGAAGCCGAACGAATACTACGTAGAGAGAGGGGTGCCTGGCGAAGCCGGCCTCATCGTTCGGCGGAGCCGAACGATTACTACGTAGAGAGAGGGGGATCGGCGAAGCCGGCTCATCGTTCGGCGGAGCCGAACGAATATTACGTAGAGAGAGGGTAGCCGGCGAAGCCGGCCCATCGTTTGGCGAAGCCGAACGATTACAACCTAGAGAGAGGGAGGTCGGCGAAGCCGGCTCATTGTTCGGCGGAGCCGAACGAATACTAGGTAGAGGGAGGGGGTCGGCGAAGCCGGGCCATCGTTCGGCGAAGCCGAACGAATACTACGTAGAGAGAGGGGGTCGGCGAAGCCGGGCCATCGTTTGGCGAAGCCGAACGAATACTACGTAGAGAGAGGGGTTCGGCGAAGCCGGCCCATCGTGCGGCGGAGCCGAACGAATACTACGTAGGGAGAGGAAGGCCGGCGAAGCCGGCCCATCGTGCGGCGCAGCCGAACGAATACTACGTAGAGAGAGGAAGGCCGGCGAAACCGGCCTATCGTTCGGCGAAGCCGAACGGATACTACGTAGAGAGAGGGGGTCGGCGAAGCCGGCCCATCGTTCGGCGGAGCCGAACGAATACCACGTAGAGAGAGGGGGTCGGCGAAGCCGGCCCTTCATTCTGCGGAGCCGAACGAATACTATGTAGAGTGGTCGGCGAAGCGCTCTATCGTTCGGCGGAGCCGAACGAATACTACGTAGAGAGAGGGTCGGCGAAGCTGGCTCATCGTTCGGCGAAGCCGAACGAATACTACGTAGAGAGGAAGGCCGGCGAAGCCGGCCCATCGTTCGGCGGAGCCGAACGAATACTACGTAGAGAGTGCTAAGCTGGAGGGTGCCGGCAAAGTTGGCCCATCGTTTGGCGAAGCCGAACGAATACTATGTAGAGAGAAGGGGTCGGCGAAGCCGGCCCATCGTTCGGCGAAGCCGAACGAATACTAGGTAGAGTAAGGAAGGCCGGCGAAGTCGGCCCATCGTTCGGCGGAGCCGAACGAATACTACGTAGAGAGAGGAAGGCCGGCGAAGCCGGCCCATCGTTCAGCGAAGCCGAACGAATACTACGTAGAGGGTGCTAAGCGGAGGGTGGCCGGCGAAGTCGGCCCATCGTTCGGCGCAGCCGAACGAGTACTACGTAGAGAGAGGGGGGTCGGCGAAGCCGGCCTATCGTTAGGTGGAGCCGAACAAATACTTCGTAGAGAGAGGGGAGTCGGCAAAGCCGGCCCATCGTTCGGCGGAGCCGAGCGAATACTACGTAGAGAGTGCTAAGCGGAGGGTGGCCGGCGAAGCCGGCCCATCGTTCGGCGAAGCCGAACGAATACTACGTAGAGAGAGGAAAGCCGGCGAAGCCGGCCCATCGTTCGGCGAAGCCGAACGAATACTACGTAGAGAGTGCTAAGCGGAGGGTGGCCGGCGAAGTCGGCCCATCGTTTGGCGAAGCCGAACAAATACTTCGTAGAGGGGGGTCGGCGAAGCCGGCCCATCGTTCGGCTAAGCCGAACGAATACTGCGTAGAGGAGGAATGACCGGCGAAGCTGGCCCATCGTTCGGCGAAGCCGAAACGAATACTACGTAGAGGAGGGTCGGCGAAGCCGGCCCATCGTTCGGCGGAGCCGAACGAATACTATGTAGAGAGAGGAAAGCCGGCGAAGCCGGCCCATCGTTCGGCGGAGCCGAATGAATCTTATGTAGAGAGAGGGGGGTAGGCGAAGCCGGCCCATCGTTCGGTGAAGCCGAACAAATACTACGTAGAGAGTGCTAAGTCCGGCAAAGTTGGCCCATCGTTCGGCGGAGCCGAACAAAGACTACGTAGAGCGAGGAAGGCCGGCGAAGCTGGCTCATCGTTCGGCGAAGCCGAACAAATACTAGGTAGAGGGATAATGGCCGGCGAAGCCGGCCCATCGTTCGGCGGAGCCGAACGAATACTACGTAGAGAGTGCTAAGCGGAGGAAGGCCGGCGAAGCCGGCCCAACGTTCGGCGAAGCCGAACGAATACTACGTAGAGATAGGAGGGTCGGCGAGGCCGGCCCATCGAGCGGCGGAGCCGCACGGATACTACGCAGAGAGTCGGCCTTGAACAACAAGCCGAACACATGAGGGGGTTTGGCGAAGCCGGCCTCATCGTTCGGCGGAGCCGAACGAATACTACGTAGAGAGAGGAAGGCCGGCGAAGCTGGCCCATCGTTCGGCGGAGCCGAACGAATACTACGTAGAGAAAGGAAGGTCGGCGAAGTAGGCCCATCGTTCGGCGGAGCCGAACGAATACTACGTAGAGAGGAAGGCCGGCGAAGCGGCTCCATCGTTCGGCGAAGCCGAACGAATACTACGTAGAGAGAGGGGGCCGGCGAAGCCGGCTCCATCGTTCGGCGAAGCCGAACGAATACTACGTAGAGAGTGGGTCGGTTAGCCGGCTCATCGTTCGGCGGAGCCGAACGAATACTACGTAGAGAGTGCTAAGCCCGGAGGGTGGCCGGCGAAGCCGGCCCATCGTTCGGCGAAGCCGAACGAATACTACGTAGAGAGGGGTCGGCGAAGCTGGCTCCATCGTTCGGCGAAGCCGAACGAATACTACGTAGAGAGGAGGCCGGCGAAGCTGGTTCCATCGTTTGGCGAAGCCGAACGATTACTACGTAGAGAGAGGGGGGGTCGTCAAAGCCGGCCCATCGTTCGGCGCAGCCGAACGAGTACTACGTAGAGAGAGGGGGGTCGGCGAAGCCGCCCCATTGTTCGGCGGCGCCGAACAAATACTACGTAGAGAGAGGAAGGCCGGCGAAGCCGGCCCATCGTTCGGCGGAGCCGAACGAATACTACGTAGAGAGAGGAAAGCCGGCGAAGCCGGCCCATCGTTTGGCGAAGCCGAACGATTACTACGTAGAGAGCTAAGGCGAGGGTGGCCGGCGAAGCCGGCCCATCGTTCGGCGGAGCCAAACGAATCTTATGTAGAGAGAGGAAGGCCGGCGAAGTCGGCCCATCGTTCGGCGCAGCCGAACGAATACTATGTAGAGAGAGGGGGGCCGGCGAAGCCGGCCCATCGTTCGGCGCAGTCGAACGAATACTACGTAGAGAGAGGAAGGCCGGCGAAGCCGGCCCATCGTTCGGCGAAGCCGAACGAATACTACGTAGAGAGTGCTAAGCGGAGGGTGGCCGGCGAAGCCGGCCCATCGTTTGGCGAAGCCGAACGATTACTACGTAGAGAGAGGGGGTCATCAAAGCCGGCCCATCGTTCGGCGAAGTCGACCGAATACTACGAAGAGTGCTAAGCGGAGGGTGATCGGCAAAGCCGCCTCATCGTTAGGCAGAGCCGAACGAATACTACGTAGAGAGAGGGGGGTAGGCGAAGCCGGCCCATCGTTCGGCGGAGCCGAACGAATACTAGGTAGAGAGAGGAAGGCCGACGAAGCAGGCCCATCGTTTGGCGGAGCCGAACGAATACTACGTAAAGAGAGGGGGTCGGCGAAGCAGGCCCATGGTTCGGCGGAACCGAACGAATACTACGTAGAGAGAGGGGGTCGGCAAAGCCGGCCCTTCGTTCGGTGGAGCCGAACGAGTACTACGTAGAGAGAGGGGGTCGGCAAAGCCGGCCCACCGTTCGGCGAAGCCGAACGAATACTACATAAAGAGAGGAAGGTCGGCGAAGCCGGCTCCATCGTTCGGCGGAGCCGAACGAATACTACGTAGAGAGTGGGCCGGCGAAGCTGGCCCATCGTTTGGCGAAGCCGAACGAATCCTACGTAGAGAGGGGAAGGCCGGCGAAGCCGGCCCATCGTTCGGCGGAGCCGAACGAATACTACGTAGAGAGTGCGGGTGGCCGGCGAAGCCGGCCATCGTTCGGCGAAAGCCGAACGAATACTACGTAGAGAGAGGAAGGCCGGCGAAGCAGGCCCATCGTTCGGCGAAGCCGAACAAATACTACGCAGAGAGTGCTAAGCGAAGGGTGGCCGGCGAAGCCGGCCCATCGTTCGGCGAAGCCGAACGAATACTTCGTAGAAAGAGGGGGGTCGGCGAAGCCGGCTCATCGTTCGGCGGAGCCGAACGAATACTACGTAGGGAGTGCTAAGCGGAGGGTGGCCGGCGAAGCCGGCCCATCGTTCGGCGAAGCCGAACGAATACTACGTAGAGAGAGGGGGTCGGCGAAGCTGGCCCATCGTTTGGCGAAGCCGATCGAATACTACGTAGAGAGAGGAAGGCCGGCGAAGCTGGCCCATCGTTCGGCGAAGCCAAACGAATACTACGTAGAAAGAGGGGGTCGGCGAAGCCGGCCCATCGTTCGGCGAAGCCGAACGAATACTACGTAGAGAGAGGGGGTCGGCGAAGCCGGTCCTTTGTTCGGCGAAGCCGAACAAAGACTACGTAGAGAGGAGGTCGGCGAAGCTGGTCATCGTTCGGCGAAGCGGAACTAATACTACGTAAGGAGAGGAGGGCCGGCGAAGCCGGCCCATCGTTCGGCGAAGCCGAACGAATACTACGTAGAGTGCTAAGCGGAGGGTGGCCGGCGAAGCCGGCCCATCGTTCGGCGAAGCCGAACGAATACTACGTAGAGAGAGGGGGTCGGCAAAGCCGGCCCATCGTTCGGCGAAGCCGAACGAATACTTCACCGAGGATGGCCGGCGAAGCCGGCCCATCGTTCGGCGAAGCCGAACGAATACTACGTAGAGAGAGGAAGGCCGGCAAAGCAGGCCCATCGTTCGGCAAAGCCGAACGAATACTACGTAGAGAAAGGAAGGCCGGCGAAGCAGGCCCATCGTTCGGCCAAGCCGAACGAAAACTACGTAGAGAGAGGAAGGCCGACGAAGCAGGCCCATCGTTCGGCGAAGCCGAACGAATACTACGTAGAGAGAGGGGGTCGGCGAAGCCGGCCCATCGTTCGGCGAAGCCGAACGAATACTACGTAGAGTGGGGTCGGCGAAGCCGGCCCATCGTTTGGCGGAGCCGAACGAATACTACGCAGAGAGTGCTAAGCGGAGGGTGGCCGGCGAAGCCGGCCCAACGTCCGGCGAAGCCAAACGAATACTACGTAGAGAGAGGAAGGCCGGCGAAACCACGTAGAGAGAGGAAGGCCGGCGAAGCAGGCCCATCGTTCGGCGAAGCCGAACGAATACTACGCAGAGAGTGCTAAGCTGAGGGTGGCCGGCGAAGCCGGTCCATCGTTCGGCGGAGCCGAACGAATACTAGGTAGAGAGAGGAAGGCCGACGAAGCAGGCCCATCGTTCGGCGGAGCCGAACGAATACTACGTAGAGAGAGGAAGACCGACGAAGCAGGCCCATGGTTCGGCGGAACCGAACGAATACTACGTGAAGAGAGGGGATCGGCGAAGCCGGCCCATCGTTCGGCGGAGCCGAACGAATACTACGTAGAGAGTGCTAAGCGGAGGGTGGCCGGCAAAGCCGGCCCATCGTTCGGCGAAGCCGAACGAATACTACGTAGAGAGAGGAAGGCCGGCGAAGCCGGCCCATCGTTCGGCGAAGCCGAACGAATACTACGTAGAGAGTGCTAAGCGGAGGGTGGCCGGCGAAGCCGGCCCATCGTTCGGCGAAGCCGAACGAATACTACGTAGAGAGAGGAAGGCCGGCGAAGCCGGCCCATCGTTCGACGAAGCCGAACGAATACTACGTAGAGAGTGCTAAGCGGAGGTTGGCCGGCGAAGCCGGCCCATCGTTCGGCGAAGCCGAACGAATACTACGTAGAGAGAGGGGGGTCGGCGAAGCCGGCCCATCGTTCGGCCAAGCCGAACGAATACTAGGTAGAGAGTGCTAAGCGGAGGAAGGCCGGCGAAGCCGGCCCATCGTTCGGCGGAGCCGAACGAATACTTTGTCGAGAGAGGGGGTCGGCGAAGCTGGCTCATCGTTCGGCGCAACCGAGCGAATACTACGTAGAGAGAGGAAGGCCGGCGAAGCAGGCTCATAGTTCGGCGGAACCAAACGAATACTACGTAAAGAGAGGGGGTCGGCGAAGCCAGCCCATCGTTAAACGGAGCCGAACGAATACTATGTAGAGAGAGTGGGGTCGGCGAAGCCGGCCCATCGTTCGGCTAAGCCGAACGAATACTACGTAGAGAGAGGTCGGCGAAGCCGGCCCATCGTTCGGCGAAGCCGAACGAATACTACGTAGAGAGAGGGGGGTCGGCAAAGCCGGTCCATCGTTCGGCGAAGCCGAACGAATACTACGTATAGAGAGGAAGGCCGGCGAAGCCGGCCCATCGTTCCGCGAAGCCGATCGAATACTACGTAGAGAGAGGAAGGCCGGCGAAGCCGCCCCATCGTTCGGCGGAGCCGAACGAATACTACGTAGAGAGAAGGGGGTCGGCGAAGCCGGCCCATCGTTCGGCGGAGCCGAACGAATACTACGTAGAGAGAGGGGGTCATCAAAGCCGGCCCATCGTTCGGCGGCGCCGAACGAATACTACGTAGAGAGAGGAAGGCCGGCGAAGCCGGCCCATCGTTTGGCTAAGCCGAACGAATACTGCGCAGAGAGAGGAAGGCCGGCGAAGCCGGCCCATCGTTAGACAAAGCCGAACGAATACTACGTAGAAATAGGAAGGCCGGCGAAACCGGCCCATCGTTCGGCGAAGCCGAAACGAATACTACGTAGAGAGAGGAGGTGGCCGGCGAAGTTGGCCCATCGTTCGGCGAAGCCGAACGAATCCTACGTAGAGATAGGGGGGTCGGCTAAGCCGGCCCATCGTTCGGCGAAGCCGAACGAATACTACGTAGAGAGAGGAAGGCCGGCGAAGCAGGCCCATCGTTTGGCGAAGCCGAACGAATACTACGTAGAGAGAGGGGGTCGGCGAAGCCGGCCCATCGTTCGGCGGAGCCGAACGAATACTACGCAGAGAGTGCTAAGCGGAGGGTGGCCGGCGGAGCCGGCCCATCGTTCGGCGAAACCGAACGAATACTACGTAGAGAGAGGAAGGCCGGCGAAGCAGGCCCATCGTTCGGCGAAGCCGAACGAATACTACGCAGAGAGTGCTAAGCGGAGGGTGGCCGGCGGAGCCCGCCCATCGTTCCGGGAACCCGAACGAATCCTACGTAGAGAGGAAGGCCGGCGAAGCCGGCCCATCGTTCGGCGAAACCGAACGAATACTACGCAGAGAGTGCTAAGCGGAGGGTGACCGGCGAAGCCGGCCCATCGTTCGGCGAAGCCGAACGAATCCTACGTAGAGATAGGGGGGTCGGCGAAGCCGGCCCATCGTTCGGCGAAGCCGTGCGAATACTACGTAGAAAGAGGAAGGCCGGCGAAGCAGGCCCATCGTTCGGCGAAACCAAACGAATACTACGTAGAGAGAGAGGGGTAGGCGAAGCCGGCCCCTCCCTTCAGCGAAGCCGAACGAATACTACGTAGAGTGGGGTCGGCGAAGCCGGCCCATCGTTCGGCGGAGTTGAACGAATACTACGTAGAGCGAGGCATCGTTCGGCGAAACCGAACGAATACTACGCGGAGAGTGCTAAGCGGAGGGTGGCCGGCAAAGCCGGTCTATCGTTTGGCGAAGCCGAACGAATACTACGTAGAGAGAGGAAGGCCGGCGAAGCAGGCCCATCGTTTGGCCAAGCCGAACGAATACTACGTAGAGAGAGGAGAGTCGGCGAAGCCGGCCCATCGTTCGGCGAAGTCGAACGAATACTACGTAGAGTGGGGTCGGCGAAGCCGGCCTATCGTTCGGCGAAGTCGAACGAATACTACGTAGAGGCGAGGGGTCGGCGAAGCCGGCTCATCGTTTGGCGGAGCCGGAACGAATACTACGTAGAGGAAGGTCGGCGAAGCCGGCCCATCGTTCGGCGGAGCCGAAACGAATACTACGTAGAGAGAGGGGTCGGCGAAGCCGGCCCATCGTTCGGCGAAGCCGAACGAATACTACGTGGAGAGGAGGGTCGGCGAAGCCGGCATCATCGTTCGGCGAAGCCGAACAAATACTACGTAGAGAGAGGGGGTCGGCGAAGCCGGCCCATCGTTCGGCGGAGCCGAACGAATACTAGGTAGAGGAAGGCCGGCGAAGCCGGCCCATCGTTCCGCGAAGCCGAACGAATACTACGTAGAGAGAGGAAGGCCGGCGAAGCCGGCCCATCGTTCGTCGGAGCCGAACGAATACTACGTAGAGAGAGGGGGGTCGGCGAAGCCGGCCCATCGTTCGGCGGAGCCGAACGAATACTACGCAGAGAGTGCTATGCAGAGTGTGGCCGGCGAAGCCGGCCCATCGTTCGGCGAAGCCGGACGAAGACTACGTAGAGAGAGGAAAGCCGGCGAAGCAGGCCCATCGTTCGGCGAAGCCGAACAGATACTACGCAGAGGCGGAGGGTGGCCGGTGAAGCCCGCCCATCGTTCGGCGAAGCCGACCAAATACTACGTAGAGAGAGGGGGGTCGGCGAAGCCGGCCCATCGTTCGGCGAAGCCGAACGAATACTACGCAGAGAGTGCTAAGCGGAGGGTGACCGGCGAAGCCGGCCCATCGTTCGTCGGAGCCGAACGAATCCTACGTAGAGATAGGAGGGTCGGCGAAGTCGGCCCATCGTTCGGCGAAACCAAGCGAATACTACGTAGAGAGAGGAAGGCCGGCGAAGCAGGCCCATCGTTCGGCGAAACCAAACGAATACTACGTAGAGAGAGGGGGGTCGGCGAAGCCGGCCCACCGTTCAGCGAAGCCGAACGAATACTACGCAGAGAGTGCTAAGCGGAGGGTGACCGGCGAAGCCGGCCCATCGTTCGTCGGAGCCGAACGAATCCTACGTAGAGATAGGAGGGTCGGCGAAGCCGGCCCATCGTTCGGCGAAACCAAGCGAATACTACGTAGAGAGAGGAAGGCCGGCGAAGCAGGCCCATCGTTCGGCGAAGCCGAACGAATTCTATGCAGAGAGAGGGGGGTCTGCGAAGCAGGCCCATCGTTCGGCGAAGCCGAACGAATACTACGTATAGAGAAGGTGGCCGGCGAAGCCGTCCCATCGTTTGGCCAAGCCGAACGAAAACTACGTAGAGAGAGGAAGGCCGGCGAAGCAGGCCCATCGTTCGGCGAAGCCGAACAAATACTACGTAGAGAGAGGGGGTCGGCGAAGCCGGCCCATCGTTCGGCGAAGCCGAACAAATACTACGTAGAGTGGGGTCGGCGAAGCCGGCCCATCGTTTGGCGGAGCCGAACGAATACTACGCAGAGAGTGCTAAGCGGAGGGTGGCCGGCGAAGCCGGCCCATCGTTCGGCGGGGCCGAACGAATATTACGTAGACAGAGGAAGGTCGGCGAAGCAGGCTCCATCGTTCGGCCAAGCCGAACGAATACTACGTAGAGAGAGTGAAGGCCGGCGAAGCAGGCCCATCGTTCGGCGAAGCCGAACGAATACTACGCAGAGAGTGCTAAGCTGAGGGTGGCCGGCGAAGTTGGCTCCATCGTTCGGCGAAGCCGAACGAATACTACGTAGAGAGAGGAAGGCCGGCGAAGGCGGGCCATCGTTTGGCGGAGCCGAACGAATACTACGTAGAGAGAGGAAGGCCGGCAAAGGCGGGCCATCGTTTGGCGAAGCGGAACGAATACTAGGTAGAAGGGGGTCGGCGAAGCCGGCCCATCGTTCGGCGGAGCCGAACGAGTACTACGTAGAGAGTGCTAAGCGGAGGGTGGCCGGCAAAGCCGGCCCATCGTTCGGCGAAGCCAAACGAATACTACGTAGAGAGGAAGGCCGGCGAAGCTGGCTCCACCGTTCGGCGAAGCCGAACGAATACTACGCAGAGTGCTAAGCGGAGGGTGGCCGGCGGAGCCGGCCCATCGTTCGGCGAAGCCGAACGAATACTACGTAGAGAGGAAGGCCGGCGAAGCTGGCTCATCGTTCGGCGGAGCCGAACGAGATACTACGCAGAGAGTGCTAAGCGGAGGGTGGCCGGCGAAGCCGGCGCCATCGTTCGGCGAAGCCGAACGAATACTACGTAGAGAGGGGGTCGGCGAAGCCGGCCCATCGTTCGGCGAAGCCGAACGAATACTACGTAGAGAGAGGAAGGCCGGCGAAGCTGGCTCCATCGTTCGGCGAAGCCGAACGAATACTACGTAGAGAGAGAGGGTAAGGCGAAGCCGGCCCATCGTTCGGCGAAGCCGAACGAATACTACGTAGAGAGAGGGTCGGCGAAGCCGGCCCATCGTTCGGCGAAGCGAACGAATACTACGTAGAGGCGGGAAGGCCGGCGAAGCTGGCTTATGGTTCGGCGAAGCCGAACGAATACTACGTAAAGAGAGGGGGGTCGGCGAAGCCGGCTCATCGTTCGGCGAAGCCGAACAAATACTACGTAGAGAGTGCTAAGCGGAGGGTGGCCGGCGAAGCCGGCCTATCGTTCGGCGAAGCCGAACAAATACTACGTAGAGAGAGGAAGGCCGGCGAAGCAGGCCCATCGTTCGGCGAAGCCGAACGAATACTACGCATAGAGTGCTAAGCGGAGGGTGGCCGGCAAAGCCGGTCTATCGTTTGGCGAAGCCGAACGAATACTACGTAGAGAGAGGAAGGCCGGCGAAGCAGGCCCATCGTTCGGCGGAGCCGAACGAATACTACGTAGAGAGAGGAAGGCCGGCGAAGCAGGCCCATCGTTCGGCCAAGCCGAACGAATACTACGTAGAGAGAGGAGAGTCGGCGAAGCCGGCCCATCGTTCGGCGAAGTCGAACGAATACTACGTAGAGTGGGGTCGGCGAAGCCGGCCTATCGTTCGGCGAAGTCGAACGAATACTACGTAGAGAGAGGGGGGTCGGCGGAGCCGGCAACCGTTTGGCGAAACCGAACGAATACTACGTGGAGAGAGGAAGGCCGGCGAAGCCGGCCCATCGTTCGGCGGAGCCGAACGAATACTACGTAGAGCGAGGGAGGCCGGCGAAGCCGGCCTATGGTTCGGCGAATCCGAACGAATACTACGTAGAGAGAGGGGGGTCGGCGAAGCCGGCAATCGTTCGGCGAAGCCGAACGAATACTACGTAGAGAGAGGGGGGTCGGCGAAGCCGGCAATCATTCGGCGAAGCCGAACGAATCCTACGTAGAGATAGGGGGGTCGGCTAAGCCGGCCCATCGTTCGGCGAAGCCGAACGAATACTACGTTGAGAGAGGAAGGCCGGCGAAGCAGGCCCATCGTTCGGCGAAGCCGAACGAATACTACGTAGAGAGAGGGGGGTCGGCGAAGCCGGCCCATCGTTCGGCGGAGCCGAACGAATACTACGCAGAGAGTGCTAAGCAGAGTGTGGCCGGCGAAGCCGGCCCAACGTTCGGCGAAGCCAAACGAATACTACGTAGAAAGAGGAAGGCCGGCGAAGCAGGCCCATCGTTTGGCGAAGCCGAACGAATACTACGCAGAGAGTGCTAAGCGGAGGGTGGCCGGCGAAGCCGGCCCATCGTTCGGCGAAGCCGAACGAATACTACGTAGAGAGAGGGGGGTCGGCGAAGCCGGCAATCGTTCGGCGAAGCCGAACGAATACTACGTAGAGAGAGGGGGGTCGGCGAAGCCGGCAATCATTCGGCGAAGCCGAACGAATCCTACGTAGAGATAGGGGGGTCGGCTAAGCCGGCCCATCGTTCGGCGAAGCCGAACGAATACTACGTTGAGAGAGGAAGGCGGGCGAAGCAGGCCCATCGTTCGGCGAAGCCGAACGAATACTACGTAGAGAGAGGGGGGTCGGCGAAGCCGGCCCATCGTTCGGCGGAGCCGAACGAATACTACGCAGAGAGTGCTAAGCGGAGGGTGGCCGGCAAAGCCGGCCCAACGTTCGGCGAAGCCAAACGAATACTACGTAGAGAGAGGAAGGCCGGCGAAGCAGGCCCATCGTTCGGCGAAGCCGAACGAATACTACGTAGAGAGTGCTAAGGAGGGTGGCCGGCGAAGCCGCCCCAACGTTCGGCGAAGCCGCAAAAATACTAGGAAGAGAGACGAAGGCCGGCGAAGCAGGCCCATCGTTCGGCGAAGCCGAACAAATACTACGCAGAGAGTGCTAAGCGGAGGGTGGCCGGTGAAGCCCGCCCATCGTTCGGCGAAGCCGAACGAATTCTACGTAGAGATAGGGGGGTCGGCGAAGCCGGCCCATCGTTCGGCGAAACCGAACGAATACTACGCAGAGAGTGCTAAGCGGAGGGTGACCGGCGAAGCCGGCCCATCGTTCGGCGAAGCCGAACGAATCCTACGCAGAGAGAGGGTCGGCGAAGCTGCCATCGTTCGGCATGCCGTCGTTCGGCGAAGCCGTGCGAATACTACGTAGAAAGAGGAAGGCCGGCGAAGCAGGCCCATCGTTCGGCGAAACCAAACGAATACTACGTAGAGAGAGAGGGGTAGGCGAAGCCGGCCCCTCCCTTCAGCGAAGCCGAACGAATACTACGTAGAGTGGGGTCGGCGAAGCCGGCCCATCGTTCGGCGGAGTTGAACGAATACTACGTAGAGCGAGGAAGGCCGGCGAAGCCGGCCTATGGTTCGGCGAAGCCGAACGAATACTACGTAAAGAGAGGGGGGTCGGCGAAGCCGGCAATCGTTCGGCGAAGCCGAACGAATACTACGTAGAGAGTGCTAAGCGGAGGGTGGCCGGCGAAGCCGAACGAATACTACGTAGAAAGAGGAAGGCCGGCGAAGCAGGCCCATCGTTCGGCGAAGCCGAACGAATACTACGCATAGAGTGCTAAGCGGAGGGTGGCCGGCAAAGCCGGTCTATCGTTTGGCGAAGCCGAACGAATACTACGTAGAGAGAGGAAGGCCGGCGAAGCAGGCCCATCGTTCGGCGGAGCCGAACTAATACTACGTAGAGAGAGGAAGGCCGGCGAAGCAGGCCCATCGTTCGGCCAAACCGAACGAATGCACTACGTAGAGAGAGGAGAGTCGGCGAGGCCGGCTCCATCGTTCGGCGAAGTCGAACGAGATACTACGTAAGAGTGGGGTCGGCGAAGCCGGCCCATCGTTCGGCGAAGTCGAACGAATACTACGTAGCCAGAGGAGGGGTCGGCAGGAAGCCACTTTGGCAACCGTTTGCGAAACCGAACGAATACTACGTGGAGAGAGGAAGGCCGGCGAAGCCGGCCCATCGTTCGGCGGAGCCGAAAACAGATACTACGTAGAGCGAGGGAGGCCGGGCGGAAAGCCGGCCTATGGATTCGGCGAATCCGAACGAATACTGCTGTAGAGAGAGGGGGGTCGGCGAAGCCGGCAATCGTTCGGCGAAGCTTTGAATCAGAATACTACGTAGAGAGAGGGGGGTCGGCGAAGCCGGCAAACATTCGAGCGAAGCCGAACGAATCCTACATTAAGAGATAGGGGGTCGGCTAAGCCGGCCCATCGTTCGGCGGTAAGCCGAACGAGAATACTACGTTGAGAGAGGAAGGCCGGCGAAGCAGGCTCCATCGTTCGGCGAAGCCGAAAACGAATACTACGTATGAGAGAGGGGTCGGCGAAGCCGGCGCATCGTTCGGCGGAGCCGAACAGATACTACGCAGAGTGCTAAAGCGGAGGTGTGGCCGGCGAAGCCAGCCCAGCGTTCGGCGAAGCCAAACGAATACTACGTAGAGAGAGGAAGGCCGGCGAAGCAGGCCCATCGTTCAGCGAAGCCGAACGAATACTACGCAGAAAGAGTAGCTGAAGCGGAGGGTGGCCGGCGAAGCCGGCGCGCCATCGTTCGGCGAATACGTTTGAATACTACGTAGAGAGGGTCGGC